>CM024763.1:49225643-49881630 GCA_014218235.1 Colocasia esculenta | reverse complement strand
TTTAAATCTTCTGAAGTTATTGGCTTTGAGTCATAATCTTGTCTCAACCAATTGTCTTTCTCATATTCTTGAACTATGAACTACTTTGTCACCAAGATATTTGTATTGATTCTCAATCAATCTTCCTTTGGATTTCCAATTTCTAATATGCTCATGAAAGAAATTTATGATTTATAGACAGTGCTCTCTTCAAAGAGGGTTTAGGATCACTTGTAGTAGCACTAGCTACTTGTGATCAGCTGAGGGCGACAGTTTGTACGTATGTAAATCCAAGTCAAGGAATCGACGATGGTGTGTAATAAAATAATTATACCCCGTTCTTGCACAATGAACAAGATCTAAGGTGCTGGAATCGCCTAGGCACGAGGATGTATTTACATCTATATAGTAACCTCTTGAGAGCAGTGATGCCTGTCAAGTTTGTTCTGAAATCAAGTTATGATATGAATTTGAAAGACAAATATGACTTTGTTCTGATATTCGTTTGAGCCCGTCATGAAATTAATTGGGCTATATGTTTATGTTAAGTATGAAATTCATGAGCAATTATGTTTTGATCCACATATGCACTATTTGAATATTCATTCAGTTCTGCAAATGAAACTTCTACTCTATGTTCACTTATACCTACTTCGACTCATGCCTTTGTTTCCTCCAACCCTTTCAGATTGAAGGTGTGTATAATCTCAGCTACATGTGAATCCTAATTCCGCTGCGGACGATGAAGAGATGAAGAAGAATAATGTAGTTTTAGTAGTTTCTTTTAGTTGATAATGTATTAAGTTAGAGAGAGAGAAACTTGTCTTTTGTAAATAATGAGTATTTATACTTTGTCACCATGTGTATTATAATGTGTTCAAGATACTTTGTGGAATGGTTTGCTAGTTTTGTGCATTGCACGGATATCTACCCATAACGAAAGTTTGTCAGCGTAACCCCTCTTCCGATCAAAGGTTACGTATGTGTTTGTGTGAAGTCAGAGGAGGGTGTTACAGAGGTGGTATCAGAGAAAGATTATGGAGTGATAGATATCTTGTGACCATTTTCATAAAGGAAATAAATAAACATTTGTGTGTATTATAGAATTTCTAAAGATCATTTTGTTTTTAGAACTTAAGTAGTTAGCATGAATTAATTGGATGTGTGATGGGGTGTTCCAAGAAATGGCAGACAAAGGGAAAGCTATCGACACATCAGGATAGGCATGAGGAAAGCTCTAGGGAGGAAGTTCACAATGTCCCATTGGCCGAAAATTCTCAAGAAGGAAGTACTGGGACTCCTGATTTGCTACATTTATGTAGTCATTTCAGGGGTAGTGCAAACACTAATGAAGAACCAGCAGGACATGAATGGAGGAAGGATTACTGGAACATCTTTGTTGGAAAAATTAAGAAGATGGGACCTCCAGCCTTTAAAGGAAATGGCCAGCCTGAGGTTGTAGAGGGATGGGTTAGAGAATGGAAAAGATATTAAGGCCATAAGATGTGAAGAAGAAGACAAAGTCACGTTGGCAACTTACATGCTCCAGGATAGAGCAGATGAATGGTGGCAATCTGCCATGAGAAATGCATTTAGAAATAGAAGGGATAATATTAGTTGGGAAGAGTTCCTAAAAGAATTGTATGAGAAATACACTCCACCACACGTCAAGGATAGGAAAGAAGTGGAATTTTACAGTTGGAGCAAAAAGACATGATTGTGGCAGAGTATGAGACCAAATTCACTGAACTGGAAAAGTATGCACCTCATATTGTGACAATGAAATCAGAAGGGTAAAGAAGTTTGTGAGAGGATTGAAACCCGGTGTGGAGCAGGTAGCTCCACTAGATCCCCAAATATGGCTATGAGCACTGAAGACTGCATTTATAGTGGAATGAGTTCGAGGAGTATATGAAAAACAAAGAAACCAATGGGGTAAAGAAGAAAATGTGTATAACAAGGAAACAAAAGGTCAGAAGCGAAAGTTGATTCAACCAAGCAGCAGGGAGAACAGAAAAAGAGTTGGCCCGTGTGTGTTTGGGAGAAGACAGGAAAGAGTGATGGAAATGAAAAAAGAAGGTGTGGATGGGGTCAGAAAGGGCATATAGACAAAACAGTCCACACAAAGCGACCACGTCAAAAGCGCACCCAAAGACCACAACCGACTCTGCAAAGGAAAGGACCAAGAGTCTTGCTCTGACAAAGAGGAGCCAGGACACCCTACAGTAGCTGAAGGTATTCTCATGACCGAAAATATTAAGCTAGAGTGTTATTTGACCCTGGAGCTACACACTCTTTTATTTATCGAGTATTTATTAATTCTATATCTCGGAAAACAGAGAAATTAGTAGGAAGCATGATACTTGACTGTCCTACTGGTCAAATAGCTACACTTACCTAGTTATCCTGAAGTAAATTTGAAAATAGGAGAGCATGAACTTACTGCATATGTATATGTACTGGATAACATGCAAGATTTTGACATTATACTGGGAATGAATGGTTAGCAGAAAATCATGCAGTATTAGATTGCCATAAGAAAGTTTTAACATTTAAAAGGCCAGGATTAGCAGATTTCAGCTATACATGGCCAAAGAATAAGGGAACAAGAAAACTATATCAGCACTTAAAGCATGAAATGGCTAAGAAATGGTTGTCAAGGTTATCTGGCAAGTGTGATGGCCATATCAAATGAGCATAAGCAGATATCAATCAAGATATCGATGTTGTAAAAGAATTTCCAGATGTCTTTCCTAATGATTTATCTGGATTACCTCCAATTAGAGAAATTGATTTTATCATTGAACTTTTACCTGGAACTTTGCCTATATCCATAGCTCCTTATAGAATGGCACCAGCTGAGTTGATAGAATTAAAGAAGTAGTTGCAAGACTTATTAGACAAAGGTTTTATTAGGCCAAGTGTATCACCATGGGAGCTCCGGTATTATTTGTTAGAAAGAAAGATGGATCCCTCATATTATGCGTTGATTATAGAAAGTTGAATCAAGTCACAATCAAGAACAAATATCCATTACCTAGAATTGATGACTTGTTCAATCAACTCCGATCTGCTACAGTATTCTCTAAGATCGATTTAAGGTCGGGATACCATCAATTGAGAGTTAAAGAAGATGATATTTCTAAGACTGCATTTAGAACCAGATACGGACATTATGAGTTTTTAGTACTCCCCTTTGGATTGACTAATGCACCTGCTGTATTTATGGATTTGATGAACAAGGTATTCAGCCTTATTTGGATAATTTTGTGGTGGTATTATAGATGATGTGTTGATATACTCTTCTAGTGAAGAAGAACATAAGGAGCATTTGAGAATTGTACTACAAACTTAAGAAATCATCAATTGTATGCTAAGTTAAGTAAATGTGAGTTTTGGCTCAAGGAAGTGAAATTTTTGGGCCATGTGATCTCGGGAAAAGGTGTGGCAGTGGATCCGAGTAAAATTGAAGCAATTCTAAATTGGGAAAGACCCAAAACTCCATCAGAAATTCAAAGTTTCTTGGGATTAGCTAGCTACTATAGAAGATTTATTGAAGGCTTTTCTTCTATAGTTATGCCTTTGACTCAGTTAACCAGAAAAGAAATACCTTTTGTGTGGAATGAGAAATATGAGGCCAGTTTTCAGGAATGAAAAGGGAAGTTACCACAGCTCCGATTCTTACCTTACCTCAAGGATCGGGAGGATTTATAGTCTACACGGATGCATCTCAAAGAGGAATTGGATGTGTTCTTATGCAACATGGGAAAGTGGTAGCTTATGCCTCTAAACAATTAAAAGATCATGAAAGAAATTATCCGGCTCATGACTTAGAATTGGCAGCGATCATACATGCTTTGAAAATCTGGCGCCACTATTTGTATGGGGAACAATTTGAAGTTTATACTGATCATAAGAGTTTAAAATACATATTTTCTCAAAAGGAACTGAATCTGAGGCAAAGAAGATGGCTAGAATTTTTGAAGGATTATGATTTTACGGTGAACTACCATCCGGGTAAAGCTAATGTAGTTGCTGATGCTTTAAGCAGAAAGAAATCAAGAGCATTACAATTGCACCAACAGTGGAAAGAAATGACAGAATTGATTGAATACTCACCAAGGTGTGATGCAGAAAATCTGATATTGGCACAATTGACAGTAAGGTCGGTATTATTAGATAAAATTAGTGAAGCACAGAACCAAGATCAGAAACTAAAAGAAATGGTAAACAAACCAGGATATGTCAAAGATAACCAGGATAATCAGATTTCAAATAGAATATGCATACCAGATAATGAAGAAATTAAAAGTGAGTTATTGAAGGAAGGACAAAATCTCAGTATTCAATTCATCCTGGAAGCTCTAAAATGTATCAGGATCTAAAAAAGCATTTTGGTGGCATGGAATGAAAAAGGACATAGCAGAATTTGTGAGTAAATGTCTGACATGTCAACAAATAAAAGCTGAGCACCAGAAGCCAGCAGGGCCTATGCAACTCATTGAAATTCCAGTATGGAAATGGAAGCAGATAACCATGGACTTCGTAATGGGTTTACCAAAGACAAGGAAGAAGCATGATGCTATTTGGGTAATTGTGGATAGATTAACTAAATCAGCTCATTTTCTAGCCATTATGAAGACTCAATCATTAGAAGATTTGGCTCAATTATATATAAAGGAAATAATAAGACTTCATGGAATTCCTTTGTCAATAATTTCAGATAGAGATCCAAGGTTCACTGCTAGATTTTGGAAAAGTTTGCAGGCAGCCATGGGTACACAATTAAAATTCAGTTTAGCATATCATCCACAAACCGATGGCCAATCAGAAAGAACTATCCGAACCCTCGAAGATATGCTAAGAGCCTGTAGTTTAGATTGGCGTGGTAGCTGGGATGATTGCCTACCCTTGATTGAGTTTGCATACATAATAGTTATCATACAAGTATTGAATGACACCATATGAGGCATTATATGGTAGACCCTGTAGATCACCCTCTGTTGGGCAGAAGTGGGAGAAAAGAGTCTCATTGGCCAGAATTAATTCAGAACTGCTCAGAGAAAATCAAATTAATCAGGAAGAGATTGCTAATAGCTCAAGACAGACAGAAGAAGTATGTGATAGAAGAAGAAGGCCACTGGAGTTTAACATAGGTGATCATGTATTTCTAAAGATCTCTCTAACCAAAGGTATTATGAGATTTGGTAAGAAAGGGAAACTCAGTCCAAGATATGCAGGGCTTTTGAAATATTGCAGAGAATAGGGGAAGTAGCATACCAATTAGCTCTTCCACCTTCTTGGTCACACATTCATAATGTTTCATATATCTATGTTGAGGAAATACATAATGGACCCCTCACATGTGATCAGTTATGAAGATGTGGAAATACAACTAGATTTAACCATACAAGAGGAACCAGTGAAAATATGGACAGGAAAGAACGAGTCTTCAAAAACAAAGCGGTTTCTATGGTGAAGATCTTATGGAAAAGTGCATTCATCAAAGAAGAAACGTGAGAATTGGAGCAAGAGATGAAAGAAAAGTATCCACAGCTATTTGGTAAGTAAAATTTACCAATTTCAAGGACGAAATTTATTTTAACAGGGGGGAGAAATGTAATGCCCTCAAATTTTAAATACCATGATTTGCTTAGAAAATCTTGTTTATGCAAACCGATTAGGTTTAAATTGTGATATTTAGGATTAAGGGTATGTTTAAGACACTTTATCATACCCAAGTGTCACTTTCGGTCGTGCGCACCCGACAGGGCGACACCGAAAAATTGTAACAAAAATAAAATCGAGAACACCATAATTCTTAGAAAATGTGGAGATATTAAAAATATAATTATTCAGAATTTTTGGCATACGGATTTAGAGATTAAGCTGACGCAACTATTTTTGGGTGATTTTTCACCTAGTAGAAAATAAATTCTAAAATTAAATAAATATCATGAAAATTTTTAAAACCTTCATATTAGTCTATGGTTGAAATTTCAATACAAACGGACGTCGTTTGAACACCTTGACATAGGGATTATGGGCCAGTTGAATAAGAGTCATTACGGGATGGATATTTGGTGATTTACGTGTAAGGCTTATGAGAACCCAAAACACATTAGGATAAGGCTATCCATGGGTTGGGCTATCATTAAGGTTACTTGCGTGTAACCAAGAGTGTGTTGCATGAGATAGGTGGCCTCACTGGTTTAAGGGGGTTTACACCATGAACGTCCATGGCCAACGTGCCTAGTTTGCAAGGGAACTTGGAGCTTATATAAGCTTCCAACACCCATCGTGTGCTTTTTTCTAGCTCATGCCCTTGCACCCTTCAGTTCTAATTCTTGCATTCTTGCTACTGTTGCTCCTGGGCGATTGTGCTGGAGCCACTGTTTCTATTGGTCCTATAGTGGGTGCAACTACCAAAAGCTATCATTTCCTCTTGTTGCCCCTGTTGTTGTTGTGTTGATCTTTATAAGAAGAAGAAGAAGAACTTTTTGTTCTCTTACAGATCAATTAGGTTCTCATCCTTTCCTTGAACTTTTATTCGCTATTCATGTTGAAAGAATTTAGCCTCATACGAGTTGCTTTTGGAGCTGCTAACCAGTCTCGGTTAAGTTCGTATACGAGATTGTAACCTCAGATTCTTTGGTTTGGTTTTCCCAACTACCTTTGGAACTATGTGATTACCAAAGAAGAATCTTCACTTCCTTACAGATCAAGTAGGTTCCAATTTCTCCTTCCACCCATGATTAAGTTATGTATAGAGTTTTGCTAGAAATTTCAATATCCTAGAATATTGTGATTTCTTTCCATTCGGATGTTTGTACCCCAAGCCTTGATTTGAAACATTAAATATCTTGTGTTTTAGTGTCCATCTTGTAAGAATCTCCCAATAAACCATTGCTATCAAGACCACACTTCCAACAATATACTATGTCTAGTTTTTAGCTAGACAAGCTTGAATTGCAAACCTCTCGTTTCATCTCGCTTGTTCGGTTTATAAACCACTGTGAGAACTATAATTAGACTCTTCTATTTATATACATCATGCCTAGATACATAGGTTCCATGGTTGGCATGTTTAGAGTACATTCTAAGTCATTTATGAGTGAGAACAGGCGGCTGTCGACAGACAGCCCAAATCTGTCGACAGGCGCATGTTTTCCAGAACTTCAGGTTGCTGAACTGTATACATCTGTCGACAGATCCCTTATGCTGTCGACAGATCCATACAGACCAACAAGTTAAAGTTCTGTCTGCAGCTATCTGTCGACAGGCCCTTCTTGGCTGTCGACAGGTACAACCCTGAATTGAATTTCTGCACTCTTTCATGTCTGAATCCATGCCAGAACTTCATCCTAAAAGCCATGGAAGTTACCCTCTCATTTACCTTGGTATTTATGTCATACTACCTCAAAGTTTACCCACATTATGTACCTTAATCTCCCTTAAGTTATTCTTAAAGTTAGCAATTACGAATAGTACTCCGATTGAGTCTATTCTTCAGTATTCGGTATCTAAGTTTATAAAACTTGACCACTTGAGAGTTCATATGTTTGAACACCTTATGAGATGTGAATACTTGTGATGACAATTGTGGACCTTCATTTTCTTGGGTTCTTATGTGATTTAAATCTTCTGAAGTTATTGGCTTTGAGTCATAATCTTGTCTCAACCAATTGTCTTCTCATATTCTTGAACTATGAACTACTTTGTCACCAAGATATTTGTATTGATTCTCAATCAAATCTTCCTTTGGATTTCCAATTTCTAATATGCTCATGAAAAGAAATTTATGATTTATAGACAGTGCTCTCTTCAAAGAGGGTTTAGGATCACTTGTAGTAGCACCAGCTACTTGTGATCAACTGAGGGCGACATTTTGTACGTATGTAAATCCAAGTCAAGGAATCGACGATGGTGGGTAATAAAATAATTATACCCGTTCTTGCGCAATGAACAAGATCTAAGGTGCTGGAATCGCCTAGGCACCGAGGATGTATTTACGTCTATATAGTAACCTCTTGAGAGCAGTGATGCCTGTCAAGTTTGTTTTGAAATCAAGTTATGATATGAATTTTGAAAGACAATATGACTTTGTTCTGATATTCGTTTGAGCCCGTCATGAAATTAATTTGGGCTATATGTTTATGTTAAATATGAAATTCATGAGCAATTATGTTTTGATCCACATATGCACTATTTGAATATTCATTCAGTTCTGCAAATGAAATCTACTCTATGTTCACTTATACCTAAGTCCTTCGACTCATGCCTTTGTTTTCTCCAACCCTTTTAGATTGAAGGTGTGTATAATCTCAGCTACATGTGAATCATAATTCTGCTGCGGACGATGAAGAGATGAAGAATAATAATGTAGTTTTAGTAGTTTCTTTTAGTTGATAATGTATTAAGTTAGAGAGAGAGAAACTTGTCTTTTGTAAATAATGAGTATTTATACTTTGTCACCATGTGATTAATGTGTTCCAAGATACCTTTGTGGAATGATTTGCCAGTTTTGTGCATTGCACGGATATATCTACCCATAACGAAAGTTTGTCAGCGTAACCCCTCTTCCGATCAAAGGTTACGTATGTGTTTGTGTGAAGTCGGAGGAGGGTGTTATAGTTTGTACACCCTATGATCCTTCTAGAGTTTTCTGCAAGAATAAGAATGGCACTCCTGTGTCTCAATTGCGGTATTCCCAAGTTATAGGAAGCTTAATGTATCTTGCAAACTATACTACCTGACATTCATATGCAGTGTCTAAACTCAGTAGATACACTAGTGTCCTGACCATACTCACTGGGAAGGCTTGGATAGGGTTCTGAGGTACCTGAAAGGTACTATGACCCTATGCTTGTATTTGGGAAATTCCCTGCTATCCTTGAAGGATATAGTGATGCAAGCTGGATATCTAAAATCTCAGGGAGCAATGGTGTCACATGGTATGTCTTTACCCTGGGAGGTGGTGTTGTCGCCTGGAGGTCGACTAAGCAAACCATATTGTCTCAGTCTACTTTTGAGGCTGAGCTGTGTGCTTTGGACACCACTAGTATGGAGCTAAATGGATCAGGGGTCTTCTTTCTGAACTTCCCTTGATGAGTAAGCCTATACCTGCGATCTCTGTACATTGTGATAATATGACTAGAATTGCCAAGATCAAAGTTCAAAGTATAATAAAAAAGAAAGGAGACACATCCAACTCAGATTGAAATCTGTAAGGGAGTTAGTGTCTCAGGGAGTGATAGCTGTGGATTTTGTGGTACCAAGGACAACACAGCTGATCCTCTGACTAAGGGACTGAATAAATTCAAGTCCAGAAATTTAGGATGGGGATGGGACTGAAACCATCAAAAGTTCTCCTTCAGTAGCAACCCAACCTATCTGAGTAGAGATCCTACAAAGAAGGTCCAATGTGGTAATAACAAGCTGATTGAGAGAACTGTAGGCACTCAAATTATTAGATATCTCATATCTGAGTTCCTCCCTGAATCCTAAAGCTAGTGCCTATAACTGCAATTTTAGGATGAGTTGTATACTCTTAATGGGCTCAAGCCTGGTAAGGCAGGATGTCAGCAGTGCATCCTTGGAGAAGCCCACCTAAATAAGTACTACTGTGAGGCCGCAGTTAAGGAATTGGGTTATTCCTGAATGTACTTATGATACAGGAAAGGGCGCATGGCCAGAAAGTGCCACCTTTATGATTGCTATCTTAACGTATATCATGTTGTTTCCTTTGACAACTCTAACCTTAAAAATCAAGTTCAAGACTTAGTTCACTTCGATTCTATGGGAGTCAGATTTGGAATACGTAGGTAAATGTTCAAACCCGAAAGGTACCTTACTGAAAGCATGGTATGTTTATCCTCTGATGTTTATTCCTCATTATCAACCTTGTGTTGTGGGGGAAATGTTGGGTAAAAAGTGGTTTTATGAGGGACAATTTAAGAAAGGGATAAAGAAACACAAAAGTTTGATAAAGTAAAAAGGTGCATAAAAAGGTGTGCAAGCTTTGTCTCTTATGTAAGGGCTTTAGTCCCACATGAGAAATCTTTAAGGAGATGTAGGGCTTCATAACCCCAAGTGTCCATGAGACTATGTCTTATAGACAAAGGTGGGGGTATGCTAGACCATATCACACGCGCGCGCTGTGGCGGAATGCCTCGGCAAGCCCGTTTAACTGATAACGTACTTGATCCGAGTCCGCCTCCCGCGAACGGGCCGAAGCCTCGCAAGGGAAACCAAACCACAGTCCGTGTAAACACAAAGGAACACACCATTTTATATATATAATTCACAAGTTACATAGCCACATTTCCAAAAAACTGGAAAGAAGTACAGAAGCCTGGGGCATACCCCGAGGTACAACTGAAGAAAGTAAACAACTAACTAAACTACACTGCTGGAGTACTACACAGCTGGAACTACACCGCTGGAGGTACTGACCCTGCACCGCTACGGCGCGGCTCTGAGCTGGACGACGGTCGTGAAACGTCCTCCTCGCTCTCACCTGTGGGGGTAGGGGTGAGCCTCGCTAGTCACTGGCTCAGTAGGGAACTCCCCAACACCGAGCAAACCAAAACCACAGGTACGAAAGCAGTAAACAATACCACAATTTATAGAACAGCTAAACAGAATATTAAAGTTGTAAAAGTACTCACCGTCTGCCGACTACGTAAAACAACTTTAATAATTAAACGGCAAACCAGTACAGGTGTACAAGCTAAAGTAGAGACAGCCAACACGAGCCACGTGAACTGGTTCGCAACACCAGAAACTGACTCGGACAAACTAACACAGGTCTACCTCTCAGTCTCGCAGCCACGAACGAAAGGTCCAGCTGCCGCTCCACGTGAAAAGTCAAGCACTGTGGAGACCAACTAAACACCACCACCAGCGGACCACACGGTCGCAGGCCCATGCCTGACACATCAGGAGACCCTGGCCCGGGCTCTCTAGAGTGAGGCACTGGAAAAGGACTAGCTGGGGACCAGTGTCGACTACTGGTGTCCGTACCCCCAACTACGAGCACGCTACAAGTGACTAAAGACAAACACAAGTGTCACTGTCCCACTGTCGTCTTTCCTCAGCCGGACGTACAACTCAAACACAGGAGTGAGGGTGTCCAGGTCAGACGACACAGACCTCGACGGTACAACACAAGTACCGGGACAAAGCCCCGAGCTAACAGCCTGGCTCACAAAGAACCTGGGCACCCAACTGGAGAGGTAACACGGTAGGCGTCGTACTACTCGCCACGTACATGAACCACGTGCACGTCACACACAAACCACGTGAAACCTCACTAAACCACAAGTAACAATGGTCCACTACACGTGAACCCAACTGACTCGCGTAAACAACGCGCAGCCACGAAAGTAAGTACCTTGTATGCTAAACACGAAAACTCAGTGCACTCAGTGCACCTCAGGTACCAACGCACAAGCATTATGGATAAATACCATAATTAGTTATTTCTGCGCATAACCAGTAGGCGGCAACATCGACTGCCGCTTACAAGAAGTCAGCGGCAAGGGATCTGGCCGTCTACATCCTGCCTGAGGAGCTTGGCGACAAGCGATGTTGACGCCAAGTTCTTCGGCCTCAAACCCTGCAGAAACCCTAATCCGGCTCTACAGGTTTTCCACCGTTTAAACTACAGAAAATATACTGAAATGGTTCTTTAAACATGCATGAACCCAAACAACCCAACACAGCATACTTTGTTCACTAAATTACTCAAACCACCCATTCCCCGTATGGTGCAACTTAATCCAAAAATACATTATCATGCTGATTCAGGTGGTTACGATGTGTTTTAATGTTTCTATGGAGCTAAACGGGTTCGTCCCCTACCTCAGAACACGCTAAAACCTCCTGCAATCTCCCGGTTCACACCGAATCCTCCGCGAGCTCCCACGGGAATTGCACCACGCCACGACGTTTCCTCGCGCAATTCGGCAATGCCACGCGTTCTACGATCGTCCAACCACCCTTCGATACCTGTTAGAAGCTTTAAAACCACTGGGACAAAAAGCTGGGGCAAGAGGGGAAGAGAACCAGGTAAGAAACCTGCCCTCGGGTGAGCCTATAACCTGCAGAATTCTCAGGTTGGCGTCAACCCCTATGCCGCCAAGAACAACCGCCACCATAAACGTCCACATCCTAAGCCGCCAAGTTCATGCAGTCAACGTCCACTTACCTAGACGCCAACCAGTCAACGGCCACCCCCTGGCCGCCAACTCCAACTGAACTGCAGCAGGTTCTATTTCATTTCAGGACCAACCCTGCACTTCACCTGCTCAAGCCACACATCCACACCATACATTCCACACAACCAACTCACATTGGCCTCACAACGGCCGCCACAACCACAATACACACGATCCGCATGGATCCGAAAAGCACACGACGTTACATTACTATCATCTAAAAAGAAAATTTCGACCTCGAAATTCATAACATAACTCAAAGTTAAACAACTTAACATACACCCTTTACAAGTACTATCATCTAAAAAGAAATACAAAAGCTTATTCAAACAAATAGGGATACCCTTTAGCCATTTCCTCGGCTAACTCCCAGGTATCCTCACCTCCCAACCTATTTTCCCATCTCACTTTAACTAGCTCAATTTCTTTATTTCTCAGCTTCTTCATCTTTCGATCTGTGATCTGCACCGGATATTCTGGCATAGTCATGTCCGGCCTCAGGTCACCACCTTGATATCTGATTATTTGAGCTGGATCTTCAATACACTTTCTTAACATGGAGACATAGAAAATATCATGCACATCTGCAAAATCTGTTGGCAAATCTAGCCTATAAGCTGCTTCCCCAATCCTTTCTAACCTTGAAAGGGTCCCACATATCTCGGGCTCAACTTTCCAGTCTTGCCAAACCTCATAATACCTTTACTCGGGGAAACCCTTAGGAAAACAAAATCTCCCACTTCAAACTGAAGTGGTCTCTCCGGACATCTGCATAACTTTTCTGCCACTTTGAGCTGCCTGCGATTTCTCTTTAATAAGCTTCACCACCTCTGTGGTTTGCTGGATCAATTCAGGACCTACTAACTGCCTTTCTCCCACCTCATGCATGTTCAATGGGGTTCTACATGGCCTTCCATATAAAGCTTCATACGGTGCCATCCCAAGACTGGTATGATAACTATTATTGTAGGCAAACTCAACCATTCCCAAATGATGCTCCCAGCTACCTCCCCAAACTAAACAACAAGCCCGCAACAATATCTTCAATTGTCTGGATAGTCCTCTGTCTGACCATCAGTCTGGGGATGATAAGCGGAGCTATACCTCAACTCAGTTCCAATCACCTTCTGCAAACTTCTCCAAAAACCAGAAGTAAATCTTGGATCTCTATCAGACACAATTGTCTTTGGGATACCATGCAGTGGAACAATCTTTTCAACATAAATATTTGCCAACCTGTCCACTGTCCAAGACATACTCACTGCCACTAATCTGCATACTGGGTCAATCTGTCAACAAATACCCATATTCCATTATGCCCGGAACTCGACCTTGGTAAACCTGCCACAAAGTCCATAGCAATATCATCCCTTTCCACTGTGGAATAGGCAACGGTTGCAATAGACCTCCAGGCTTCTGATGCTCTGCTTTAATCTGCTGACAGATAGCACATCTTGAAACAAATTCTGCTATTTCCTTTTTTAGAGGCCACCAGAAATGCTTTCTCAAATCATGGTACTTTTAGTACTATCCGGATGAATAGTGTACCTAGATTTATGAGCCTCTTCAAATACTCGCTGCTTTACCTCTCTCTCTGCAGGAACAAACAACCTGCCCCTGAGCCTGACCACACAATTATCATCAATAGAAACTCCTTCCATTTTCACAATTTCAGCCAAACTAGCATCTGCTCTCTGAGCTTCAACTATCTGCCAATACAAAGACGGCTCTACAGCACTAGCAGCTAGCACTGCCCGTCGCTGACTACTGGGCACATATAAGGAGTTCTCCGCTACTTCTTCATACAACTTCCACTCTTTATCATCATAAATTCATATATGTCTTTCGCTTAAGGCATCTGCTACAACATTGGCCTTACCCGGATGGTAAGCCAAACTGAAATCATAATCTTTCAAATACTCAATCCATCTGCGCTGGCGAAGATTTAAATCTTTCTGCGAGAAGAGAAGATATACTTCAAGCTTTTATGATCTGTAAAGATCTCAAATCTCTAACATACAGATAATGCCTCCACATTTTCGAGGCAAATACAACTGCTGCTAACTCCAAATCATGAGTGGGGTAATTCTCCTCTACTGGCTTCAATTGTCTGGAGCATACGCTATCACTTTACCATGCTACATAAGTACTACTCCAAGACCTCTCCTTGAAGCATCAGTATACAACACAAAACCCACTCCTCAGCCGGTAATGTCAATATAGGTGCTGAAGTAAGTCTCTTCTTTAATTCCATAAAACTTTTCTGACATTCACCGGACCACACAAAAGGCACCCCTTTCCTGGTCAACTTAGTCATAGGTGCCGCAATCTTAGAAAAATCTGAATAAAGCGCCTATAATAACCTGCCAATCCCAGAAAACTTCTAATCTCGGTATTGTCTTAGACACTCCCCACCTCATCACTGCTTCCACTTTACTTGGGTCCACTGCACTCCTCTAGCAGAGATAACATGACCCAGGAACTGAATTCCTTTCAGCCAAAATTCACACTTACTGAATTTGGCAAACAACTGGTTATCCTTAACAATTGCAGGGTAAACTCAAATGAGCTGCATGCTCCTCTTCAGATGCTGAGTAAATCAGAATATCATCGATAAAGACCACAATGAATTGATCTAAATATGGATGAAAATTCTATCATAGATCCATAAACCTGTAGGAGCATTAGTCAACCCAAAAGGCATAACCACAAACTCAAAGTGACCATATCTAGTTCTGAAAGCTGTCTTGTCTATATCTTCTTCTTTAATTCTTAAACTGATAGTACCCGGACCTCAAATCAATTTAGAAAACACCTTTGTGATTGCAATTGATCAAATATATCATCTATTCTCGGCAACGGGTATTTATTCTTGATGGTCACATCATTTACTTTATATAATCAATACACATCCGAAAACTTCCATCTTTCTTTTTCACAAATAAAACCGGCGCTCCCCACGGGGAATGACTCGGTCTAATAAACCTTCTGCAACAGCTCTTCTAATTGCTTTTTCAATTCTTTAAGTTCTGCTGGTGCCATCCGATATGGAGCTTTAGAAATCGGCATGGTACCTGGCAGCAACTCAATGTAAAGTCCACCTCTCTATGTGGAGCTAAACCAGGCAAATCCTCAGGAAAAACATCAGCAAATTCCCTAACCACGGGAACTGCTTCTATGGCTGACTAGCTTCTACCAGACTTACCGAGGCTAAATAAGCCACACATCCAGCATTTATCAACTTTCTAGCTTTAATTGCAGAAATTAGAAACTTAGAGGTATAAAAAGGATACCTTGATATTCAAATACTGCACCATTACGATGACAAAATCTGATCATTTTCTTTCTGCAATAACATGCTCCATACATTTCAAGCCAATCCATACCCAGAATAATATCATAATCTGACAATCGCAGGGCATATAACCGACCCGGCATCTGGTTCCCTTCAATCATAACAGGAGCTTCATCTATATAGCTCGAAGTGAGTAAAAACTCACCTGAAGGAACCTCCACTACTAACACAAGACTTTTCCTCTAAAGGATGAGCTATACAATCCAGAAATTCTTCGGAATAAAGAATGAGAGGCACCCGAATCAAATAAACTCTTGCTGAATATTCATAAAGAGGTAAAGTACCTTCTATCATATTCGATGCCTCCGCCTGGGCTCGGGTGATAGCCATAACCGGCCTCTTCCCGCTGCTGCGTGCTCTGCCACGACGACCTGACTGTGGCTGCTGAAACTGCTGAGGCTGCTACTGCTGCTGTACACCTCTACCATATCCATATTCTCTCGGATAGGGACAATTGTAGATCAAATGTCCCGGCTGATTACAATTATAGCATCTATATCCCGGTGGAGTAACAGGCTGCCTGGCAGTACTCTGCTGCGACTCCTACCTCAGGCCTACCTCGACCTGCTGGAATTGCGGACGACCTCCCCATCCTCTTCCTTTTCCTTTAAATACTTGCTTTAATTTTTGACCCATTTACTGAAGCCTGATGAAGAAGGTCCTGCTGGTGTTTTACCCCTGCTTGCACCCACTGACTGCTGCGGTAACCGGAAACTACTACCTGAACTGACTCGCCCACTGACGAGTCCGAATAGATCTCTCCAAAGTAGCTGCTCTCTGAGCTGCCTCTTCCACGGTCTTGCACATAAGAGGTACTATGCATCCTGCAATTCCACTCTAAGCCTCTAATAAAGTACTCAACCATCATATTATTATCAGAAACAACATAAGGTGCATAACGGCTGAGTGCCATAAACCTCATTGGTACTCTAGAAAGAAGAGTTACCTTGCTGAAGAGTCCGGAATTGTTCCCTTTTCACCTACTGCACTGAATCGGAAAGAATGTATCGTTAAATACATCAGAAATTCCGACCAAGTGAGGGCCTCCTCCTCTGTCCTACCTGCGAAGGTGGTCTGCATCTTCAGTCGCCACCATTCAAGGCAAAAGCCCTCAACTGATAAGCAGCTAATAACTCTATCTGCTGCTGGACATCTCATAGTCGCAAAGACCCTCTCAATTTCATGAACCAATGCTCAGCTGTATCTGGATTCGGCCCTCCTGAATAAACACCTGCATCACTGGTTCTTTACTATCAACACTGGAGGTGGTGTGGCACAGGTGCTGCAAAAGGTACCTCCACTCTCGGCGGGACTGAGCTACAGGTATAGCTCTCCATCCCAGGTGGTCACTGCAAACGGTGGTACGGCGTCTGCTGATCCACCTCGCGCGAATATCCGTGAGGCTTCCCAGATCCTCTCTATCATACGCTGGGTGCTTTCCTCGGATCATCTCATCCACCACCCCAATCTCTTCTAAGCCATACCAGAAATTTACTAAACAAATCACCAAACAAAAATCAAAACAACAATTATAAAAAACCAGGGTCCCTACCAGCAGTGTACAAAGACTGAAATAAGGCTATATCTTTCTAGTTCCCTTATATTACACGGACCTTGCTCTGATACCAACTGTGGCGGAATGCCTCGGCCAAGCCCGTTTAACCGATAACGTACTTGATCCGAGTCCGCCTCCCGCGAACGGGCCGAAGCCTCGCAAGGGAAACCAAACCACAGTCCGTGTAAACACAAAGAACACACCATTTTATATATATATCACAAGTTACATAGCCAAATTTCCACAAAATTGAAAAGAAGTACAGAAGCATGTGGCATACCCCGAGGTACAACTGAAGAAAGTAAACAACTAACTAAACTACACTGGGAGTACTACACAGCTGGAACTACACCGCTAGAGGTACTGACCCTGCACCGCTACGGCGCGGCTCTGAACTGGACGACAGTCGTGAACGTCCTCCTCGCTCTCACCTGTGGGGGTAGGGTGAGCCTCGCTAGTCACTGGCTCAGTAGGGAACTCCCCCAAACCGAGCAAACCAAAACCACAGGTACGAAAGCAGTAAACATACCAACAATTTATAGAACAGCTAAACAGAATATTAAAGCTGTAAAAGTACTCACCGTCTGCCGACTACGTAAAACAACTGTAATAATTAAACGGCAAACCAGTACAGGTGTACAAGCTAAAGTAGAGACAGCCAAACACGAGCCACGTGAATGGTTCGCGACACCAGAAATGACTCGGACAAGCTAACACAGGTCTCCTCTCAGTCTCGCAGCCACGGACGAAAGGTCCAGCTGCCGCTCACGTGAAAAGGTCAAGCAACTGTGGAGACCAACTAAACACCACCACCAGTGGACCACACGGTCACAGGCCCATGCCTGACACCTAGAGACCCTGGCCCGGGCTCTCTAGAGTGAGGCACTGGAAAAGGACTAGCTGGGGACCAGTGTCGACTACTGGTGTCCGTACCCCTAACTACGAGCGCGCTACAAGTGACAAAGACAAACACAAGTGTCACTGTCCCACTGTCGTCTTTCCCTCAGCCGGACGTACAACTCAAACACAGGAGTGAGGGTGTCCAGGTCAGACGACACAGACCTCGACGGTACAACACAAGTACCGGACAGCCCCGAGCTAACAGCCTGGCTCACAAAGAACCTGGGGCACCCAACTGGAGAGGTAACCACGGTAGGCGTCGTACT
This sequence comes from Colocasia esculenta, assembly GCA_014218235.1. Taxonomy (NCBI): domain Eukaryota; kingdom Viridiplantae; phylum Streptophyta; class Magnoliopsida; order Alismatales; family Araceae; genus Colocasia; species Colocasia esculenta. Next base: position 49,863,354 of record CM024763.1, on the reverse strand, counting down.
ACTCGCCACGTACACAGAACCACGTGCACGTCACACACAAACCACGTGAAACCTCACGTAAACACAAGTAACAATGGTCCACTACACGTGAACCCAACTGACGCGTAACACCGCGCAGCCACGAAAGTAAGTACCTTGTATGCTAAACACGAAAACCAGTGCACTCAGTGCACCTCAGGTACAACGCACAAGCATTATGGATAAATACCATAATTAGTTATTTCTGCGCATAACCAGTAGGCGGCAACATCGACTGCCGCTTACAAGAAGTCAACGGCAAGGGATCTGGCCGTCTACATCCTGCCTGAGGAGCTTGGCGACAAGCGATGTTGACGCCAAGTTCTTCGGCCTCAACCCTGCAGAAACCCTAATCCGCTCTACAGGTTTTCCAATCGTTTAAAACTACAAAAAAAATATACTGAAACGTTCTTTAACATGCATGAACCAAAACAACCCAACACAGCATACTTTGTTCACTAAATTACTCAAACCACCCATTATCCCCGTATGGTGCAACTTAATCCGAAAATACATTATCATGCTGATTCAGATGGTTACGATGTGTTTTAATGTTTCTATGGAGCTAACGGGTTCGTCCCCTACCTCAGAACACGCTAAAACCTCCTGCAATCTCCCAGTTCACACCGAATCCTCCGAGAGCTCCCACGGGAATTGCACCACACCACGACGTTTCCTCGCGCAATTCAGCAACGCCACGCGTTCTACGATGTCCAACCACCCTTCGATACCTGTTAGAAGCTTTAAAACCACTGGGACAAAAAGCTGGGGCAAAGGGGAAGAGAACTAGGTAGAAACCTGCCCTCGGGTGAGCCTATAACCTGCAGAATTCTCAGGTTGGCGTCAACCCCTATGCCGCCAAGAACAACCGCCACCATAAACGTCCACATCTTAAGCCTCCAAGTTCATGCAGTCAACGTCCACTTACCTAGACGCCAACCAGTCAACGGCCACCCCCTGGCCGCCAACTCCAACTGAACTGCAGCAGGTTCTATTTCATTTCAGGACCAACCCTGCACTTCACCTGCTCAAGCCACACATCCACACCATACATTCCACACAACCAACTCACATTGGCCTCACAACGGCCGCCACAACCACAATACACACGATCCGCATGGATCCGAAAAGCACACGACGTTACACGCGCCGCCGGGCTGGGCTAGCGCGCGTGTGTAATGGCATGGTCATGTCGGCTTGCCTTGGAACCTTTTTGTTTCTTATTTTTGCGTTTTTCCCTTTTCTTGGAGAGATTGGGCCTATTTGGGCCGGTTCCCTGAACTGGCCCATTGCCTTGGCTCTTGCGGACGTGGGATGTCTCATATAGCGATTAGGGTCTCCCTAATCGCGGTTACTGGTTCTGACACGTCGTTTGACTCCCCGAGGAGGAACCGCTCGCTGCACTGCCGCTCTCTCTCTCGCCCCTTTGCTGCGCCGGACTGCTCACCGGCGAGGTCTTCGTCGTCGCCCTCCCATCTGGGTGCGTCTTCGTCGTCGCTCTCCGGTGTACGGCTTCCTGCGGTCGCCGTCGGACGCTCTCATCGGTGTTCGATGCATGCTTCCTTTCCTGCCCAGGCTTTCGGTTTAAGAGGATTAGGTTTCTATATAGCTTTCGTTTTACAAAATCCGTCTTGTGCGAGATCGATTTTGTGTTTCGTAGTTGTACCCTGGGAGAAGGTCGCCGGACCCCAATCGCACCGTATAGTGGGGGCGATACTTTCTCTAAGACGGATTCCATTATGGAACGCCTCCACAGTCATGTTTCCGTTTTTAATTATTCTGTAATCGCCATGCTTATGATCAATAATCTCATGATATATTTCTGCTTTCGGGGTGTGCCCATGACATGTACTTCTTATTGTGTTGCCATACGGTTTGCACTGATTTACATGTTGGTGAATTGCCATACTTTATGCCATATTCCCACTATTTTAATAACATGGATGTGTTAAAGTCAGACTTTATGTGAGTTAGAGTAGACAGGAAACCTGGTTAAAATATAAGAACATGTAATAAGAATGCAAAGAATAAGTTAAAGTAAACGAGGATCCAATTAAAGTTGGCAAGAAAGTCAGTTAGAATAGATGAGAAAATCAGTTAGAATATGAACATAGTACATAGTCACATATACCTAATGTTACGGAATAAAAGTACACATTAATTATATGAAAAAGGTGGAATGGGAAACAAAATAAAAGACAAAAACTATCTTCCAAAGATTGATTATTAAAGTTCATCAATAGACGGGACATCTAATCTTGACGGAGACCGAAAATAAATCCATCTACTATCAAAGACCTCTCATTATTTTTTCCTTGTTTATATCTTCAAATGAACAATCCACGGCAGGCGGTTGAGATAAACCATCATTTCAGAAATTAAATCCGTGTGGAAAAAATCTATGATGCAATTTGGCTTTTGATCCGGATGGTATGTTATAATCGATCAAATTAAAGATCTTGATGCCGACGTACTACGTACATCTGGTAGATTGAAATCCATATAATTATATGACTAATCTATCTCATGTAAAATGGATTCCCTACAAACTCTCTGTTAATTAAGGGCCTCAGCGCCTCTCCTTGGGAAGTCAAATCAATTCTAGTACTAGATTGCATGCATAGCTTCACGGCAGGACAAGAACAACTCTCTCTTCTCTCTCTCTCTCTCTCTCTCTCTCTCTTTAATTTGTTTCTAGCTAGATCGTGTAATCATGCTGCACTACAGGTTAATTATAGCTAATTAAACATTAATTGCATACACTGGAAGTCTTTGATGTTGTATCGTCTGTTCTAATACGCATTTGGAGTCTTGCTCCCTTTATGCGTCTAAAAAATAACCCAAAAAAAGGGGCCCTCAGCCCCCTCCTCTAATCCTGCGCCCGGCCTGTAGAAGAAAAAAGAAAGGCCATTTTTCATATATACCTCTCTCGGAAAATTAATTATTTGAGAATTCTTTCTAGATTTATATTATTATGTATATATCTCTTTTATAAATACAAACTATCCTAGATCTTACCGTAATCTCTCGTAACGAAGTTAGAAATTATGTTTGAAATATTCTTCACAGTCATTTTAGTATATATATATATATATATATTATATATATGCAAAAGTAAAAGAAATATTCAGTGAAAAAAAATGTTCAAGTATCTTTTGACATTTGTCACGGGACATTAGGGCAATGTTTTTGAAGGTAGTTTATATCCATACATAAGAAGCATTACACAAGCAGATATAAATTTAAGAAGAATTCTTGCCCAATTCATAATCTTCCAAGAAGAACATATATGAAAAACCCAAAATGAAATACAGAACCTATCTTGATTTGACATCTATTCTAGCAGCCCTGTTAATTTGATTCAATTTTTTTTATAAAAAAAAATCTTACTATTATGAGAAATACTTAGTGCACACTAGTAGTGTGCACTAACTTAGGCACACCGGTGTGTCATTTGTCTTTTGGGGTTTAATAAAATGGGTTGGGGAGACATTATATTAATCCTCAAGAGAATACACCGCTACTTAATACACATCTTGATGTACACTAAATATTTCTCTACTATTATAATACACAATATTTGTTGGATATCTAGTTATCTACAAAGATCATGATATGATGGACACAAACACAGGTGAAACTATCACTGCCCAACTCTGCCACTGCGTTACTCTCCCCATGTGCTGGCGGTGGTTCCACCAGAGACCAGACCATCCATATGATCATCTATAAGCAATGGAAACGTGTACTCATCATCTGGACTACCTGTGCCTATACTAAAGTTGGCCGTGCTGGCACGGATGAAATCGAAGTGTATCATATCGATATATTTTGATTTAGATGATATAATTATAAAAAAATAAATAAATAATAAATTAAATAAAATCAAATTAACCGCGCTAAAGACTCATCTTATCTTTACTACAGTACAATAAGACCGACAAACCTTACCTGATACACTACTGCAGAAATGTCCTGGTGATCTATCTATATATATATTATGCCTGACCAAAAAAAGGAAAGAGTGATCTATCGCTTTTACACATTACATGTGATTATTGTTGTCATGTTGGGAAACTTCCGACTATATATTATGCCTTCCCAAAAAAAAAAAGAAAAAAAAAGGAAAGGGTGATCTATGGCTTTTACACATTAGATGTGATTATATATTGTTGTCATGTTGGGAAACTTCGGATTGGCCAACAAATGCACTGCAGCGTGGCCCACGTGACCACAGCAAGACTACGTGCATCATGCATGTCGTGAAAGCATGCAGACCACCGCCTCTGGCATTTGCATGCACTCGGTTCTCTTAAATGCCCGTTGTATTCTTATCTCCATCATCTTACATATGCACCACCTTGTCATGGGTGTATCCTTCCCTTGCTAAATGTCCACACCTTCTGTGATTACTTATTCTCCCGAAATAATTACTCTTGAAAACTTACCCAAATTGCTTTTAATTCCGTGTAGAGAGTTCAAGGAAAAAAAGTTTATAACCCTCACAAAGAAGTCTACAATATATTATTAAGGATGCAACTCCGGAAGAAACATATGAACCATGAGTGTAACAAGTTAACACAAAGTTTCTAATGATCACCAGCACTCCCTGTGACTTCTCTCGATCAGATAACAAGAATGTTGTAGATATCTTAGTAATTAATATATATATGAATCAACCTTCCCTTGCATGTGATCTAGTTCCAACAAGTTAATTAACAATAAGTCAACCAATAAAATATACATAATCCAACTAAAGGGGATTTAATAACATAACCAAAACTCCCATGATCGAACATCCCGGGAAGAAACAAACAACATAAAATATATGTGCTACAAGATCAGAAATGTGTACGTGTATATATGCTACAAGAAGTAAGCCCACAAAATCGAAAAGATCATAAATGTGTACATGTATATATATATATATATGCTACAAGAAGTATGCCCCTTTCTGCGAGTAAATCCATCTTATTTGTATTATTAATTAGGGTAACTTTGATATCTTAATGCGTATGATATGATCATCATCATCAGAATCTTATCTCATTACGTGGAGCCGTAATGTATTCGATGATAGTTAAATGAATAACAGCTATTTAATTTTGAAATTCAGGATATGTTAACGTCGACTTATCTTCAAAAAGAAATAGCAAATAGTTAGTGAATACCATCCTCGATAAAGGTTCAAACTATCTCAAAAAAATAAATAATGAAAAATTGATTTATTCTATTCACAAATGAACCATCTATTTTGGAGGTAGTGGTTTAAAAAAAACTTTAAAATATAAAAGTACAATTTTGGGGTCTCATCACCACCTTTGCTCCACCGTGTACGGCGGGGGCGGTGTTCGCAAGGAGAAGAGCAGTCAGAGGTGACGGTATCCCGACCGTACCTGTTCTTCCCACTTGGCTCTCGCTTCCTCTCCATGGGAGGCCTCCCTCTCGTAGGTAGTCTCTCTCTCTAGATTCTCCGTTAACGTTTCCCTCGACCAGAGCAGAGGCAGAGCGCTCTTTCTCTCTCTAGGAGGAGGGCGTGGAGACGGGAGGATGTATAAGCAGAAGCTGCAGGAGCTGTGCCAGCAGAGGCAGTGGGCACTGCCCTCGTACACCAGCGCCAAGGAAGGCCTCGACCACAACCCCCGATTCCGGGCCTCCGTCACCGTTGGCGGTGCCACCTTCGATGGCCCCCAGGACGCCCCCTCCAGGACCTCCAAGGAGGCCCAGAACGAGGCCGCCCGCGTCGCCTTCCACCACTTTGCTGCCGGCCCGTCTGCCCCGGCTGCTCCCCCTCCTCCGCCGCCGTCTCTGGCTCAGGCTTCACGTGAGTGTTAAACCGAATGGGCTTCTTGATTTTTTTTTGCTAGATAGATTCTTCCTCTGAAAGCGGGGATTTTGGGAATTTTTTGTGCTTCCTGGAGTCGTTGCTTTGATTTTGCATCTGAAGCAATCGAGGAGTCGTCTTTTGAAGATTTATAAATGGACAGAAGAATATGTGTGGGAAATGCATGTCTGAATAGATATTGGAAGATGATCTGTTGATGCTAAATTCTCGGACAATCTGTTGTGGCGTTGCGTTGTGTGGTGATTTTATCAAGAGGGGAACTTTGTATAACCTGTTGAATTACTATTGCTTATGTGATCTTGTTGAATAGGTGTTTCGTATAGTTCATACTTGCTTTTAATTAGGTAGAATTTGAGTGCTTATTTGAGTTCTTTTGTGTATATTATGTTTCTCTAGGCCCTTCAAGTGTGAGAATTGAGGGGAATGATAACCCGGCAAAGAATGAGAGGTTGAAAGGCTGTGGATCTGATGCACATGCCTTAACCATGGATGGGAGAGGTATAACTTTTTGCTCAACTGCTTAAGTGCTGATTTTAGGATAGATAGATTTTCGCTGGGGTTTAGTGTTTTAGAATCTAATGGGGGTTTTGAAAAAAGGAAAAAAAAATTTGCACCTTCTACGTGGTTCTGATATAGATGAGTCAATTTCTCTCTTGCTTTCATTGCCAAGACCTAGTAATATTGTTTTGGTTTCTATTGTCATGAAGACAGCTGATAATTTAGTATGGTAGACACAAGACACCATGAACTGGTGATTGGTTTGGAGAACGAAGATTTTAAAATTTCAAAGTTGTCCAACTGTATGGATTCCTATGTCATTAGGTAATATGTTGTGAGTTCTAACTAGCATTTTTGGTCGTGTATATCGCTTGTCTTGTGCACATACTTGTCTCTCAACAACAGACAGCACCATTTCCAGTGTCGGATTCAGGTTGATGTGCTGATTGATTCTGCACTTTCTCCTTGGATTATTATTGATACTGTTAGATTTACATTTTCTATTTGTATGGTTTTTTGCAGCACATTATGGTAATGAGTTGCAATTTGTGACCACTGACCAACTCGTGTCTATCTTTTGCCTGTGTGATATTTGTTTCTTAGCCAATAGATAGGCAGCAGAAGATGAGGGACAAGCTCTGGTTCAAATGTGCTGATTTAACTGATGTGGTCTCATGCAATTTTGTTCCATTACTTTTTTTCATTACTTTATAATTATTCAGTTGTATGCCTACATAATGTTGGTAGCATATAGCAGCTTATTGATTAGCAGCTTGTATATTATTTCTTCTTCTATGTATGCACAAGTCAACAGAGAGCAGAGGGCTAGGGGTTTGAGTTTAGGTTCAAAATTTTGATTGCATGATTCCTTTCTTGGAATGCAGTTTTGTTTATTCATTACTAACTGTTTGTTTTGGTTTAGAAATGCAATATTTGTATAAGAACCAACTTCAGATTTATGCTCAGAAGAGGAATCTGAACCTGCCGACATATGACCATGTTCGTGAGGGTTCACTTCATGCTCCTCGTTTTAAAGCCTCAGTCACAGTTGATGGGCAAACTTTTGAAAGCCCGCAGTACTTAGGCACACTGAAGGATGCAGAGCATGCTGCTGCAAAAGTGGCTTTGATGTCATTGTCTGCAGTTGGAAATCAAGAGGCAAGTTCCTCTGTGATTCTTGTATGATATCATACTGTGTATGCCAAAAAGTTGCCTGCAAGATGAACATTTTTTCTTCCATCAAACAAACTCTTGCCCACGTCTCAGAAGCATCATAAAAGAAAAGAAACATGAAGGAGTCCTCTTGTTTTTAGTCCCCCCCCCCACAAGAATAGCTTGCATGTGATTTCTTTTGCTAGAGATGGCAAGCTTGAAGCAAGATTATGAGAGTGAATCCTGGATTCTTGATTACTAAACTTTTTGACCTAACAAGTTGTGATTGTTCCATCTATTTTACAGGAAGAGCATGGGTTTTATAAGAATCTTCTACAGGAACTGGCTTGAAAGAAGGTTTTACTATGCCTACATACAAGACAGTCAGAGATGGTCCTTCACATATGCCCACCTTCCTCTCTACCGTTGAAATTGAAGGTGAAGAATTTCAGGGCGATGCTTCAAAGACCAGGAAGCAGGCAGAGATTAATGCTGCAAAGAGTGCTTGGACAATACTCAGAGAACGTAATTTACAGGCTAAGCACCTCTACTTCCATCATACTTAATCTTCCATTTGTATGGAGTATGTATTTTTCAATAATTTGATATAGCCTTGGCCTCGATGTAATTTGATTATGCCCTAAATTAAACCGCCCATACAGGTTTTCTTATTGAATCTGATTTAACTTGATGCAGCTTTTGCAACATAAGCTCATTAGTATTGCATAGCACTCATATGGTCTTGAGTTCAGTCAGATGTTGATTTCCCTTAATCCTAAATACCTCAATATGGGCTTTAGGGAAGGTGGTGGAGACCCCAATATGGTTATTCACCTGATTTAACAGGATGCAGCTTCTGTGATGTATGATAATTAATTGGCTTACTTCTCAGCCTTAAGTTCATTTTTACCATTACTCTTAGTTTAGAATCTTTAGATATTGTCATTGAGATGCTTGAATTAGTTTCATCATATTTTTTGTGTCTGACTTGGTTTCCTTTTTATCAGGTAAATCAAGAAGACTTCCTGCTGGCTTTTTATCAAAGTTTCAAATACTAGATATTTCAGGTGCTTCTTCAATTTTGGTCTCAACAGACTCCCTGCTGCCAAGAGCTTCCGAGCCCTCTGTTGTATGCACCAAACATGATGCTGAAGATAACATGGATGCAGGTGATGTAATTCACAAGATTTTACCCTGATTTCTTTGAGACCAGCTATATGCTGATTTACCATAATGATGGCATCATTTTGTTCTCTGTGGTGTGTGACGATGAGGGCATGTGAGTATGAACTGATCACTATGCACAACCTCAATATGCCCATTCTGTTTTAGATTGCACCCATATGTGTGTTCGCACACACACACACACATGCCATATGTGGATAACATCAACATTATGCTCTTCATATGCACTTGTCACTTCTTTGCTAGACTTTTCTTTAGCCCTCATATTTTTGTTGATGTCCTTGAGCATCAATTAGACTGTCATGTTCTTTCCCACAGGGCAAGTGTAGGCTTTTAGATACCTTCTGGACATTAAGCAATTATAGTAATACATCATCTTCTGGCCTATGAATTAGATCAACTGAGCACTAAGGATGAATCCAATGATGCCCATGTCTGTTCATCTTTGCCACATGATAATGGAATTCGTGTGACTGAAGAAGTGGGAGGAAATGGGAATGACAATTCAACTGCACAACCCCAGAAGCCATACTCCACAGAGAAGATAGGGCAATCACCAACTCCTCCATCATCTGATGCTGTCTATGCAAGGTTAAGGGACCCATTCCTGGAGGAGTGTGTGTCATCTGATGATGAGATGCCACCAGTTTCCCCTCCATCCCAAGACTCGAGTCAGTCGCCTGCAGACGCAGCATCTGTGTGCCCTGCAGAAAGTGGAGAGAGCGCATCCCTGTGCAACAAGGTTCTTATCTACCCTCGCAAACCTGATTTCCAAATACCCCCGGGCACCAAGCTACTACCTTCCAGTGATGAAATGTGGGTTGCAGTGAGTGTGGAGCCCCCAGGTGGTGGTAAGTTTGCTTTGATGATTTGATACTTGAGTTCTTCACTTCTTTGACCAATCATTCTTGATTAAACATCTCTAACGTTTGATTCTTGGTCTTCTCTTGTCGGTTGCAGGGTCTACTCGGGTTTGATCTGTGAAGTTGTCACAACTTGAAAGATTAAATGATTATAGCTGATTTGCTGACTCCCCTTTATACTCTCTTTTGCTTGGAGTACAAGTTCTCAGCATAACATATAAAACTTCTCAAGGGCCATGGTGAGGTTGTCTTTGATTTGTTTATAATTCTTGACATCGTTAGTGAGAGGTAACTCAAATGAAGCAGTCAAATGTTTGCGTAGTCTGGAAACTTATCCATTTTTTTGTTCTATCTGTACATCATATGAGATGCATGGGCAACGTTTTTGTTCCACTTACTGTTTTGTCATTGAAAGCACTGCATCACGGCTGCGGCTCAACCTTAGAGATATAAAGATGCTCTGATTGCTCGATGCAAGAGCCTACGGTAATAACCTCATGATAAAATGTCATCTCCAGGCTATTTAAGAGGGAAAAAAAAATATAGTGAAAGAGCAGTGCTGTATTCTGTAATACTGCATAGAACCAAACGTTTACCCTTTTAATATAGATGAAGTCATTAATGTTCATGTATTTAGAATTATTGTTAAAACTGAAATACTTATATTTATAAATCACAAAATATAGTTTTTAATCTTTATATATATTGTATAATATGAATAAATTTATATTAAATTCAGTTCATTTGATTCAAATCGGTTTCACCAGTCGTTAAAATTGAACTTTAAAACCTTGGTTCAAACCAAACGAATGGAAAGACATCTTGCGTACGCGTAAGTACAATGCACAAAAGTATCTATCAAACGTATCACTCGGGGCGACTGACTTGGTTTTTCAGTCAATTATGAACAATCCTAGAAAGGACATCTGAGGTCAGTTCAGATCCAATGAGATCTGGATAGATCTACCTTTTAAATCAGAGCTTCTAACACAAAAGAATAGGTAATACGACAGCCTGAGAACGCAATCATCAGGACGGGTTAGTAAACAAATTTCAAGATAAATATTTATTGCAAGAGTAATCTTGCAATAAATCATAGGATACAAATTGACGTAAGGTTGTGAGAATTTTCTCAACATATGGGATTGCATTCGAGTTGCCATCTACATCGGTTTTATTCCAAGACTGATCTTGCAAAGATCGTTTCCCAAATCTCAATCGTGCTTGGAAGAAAACATCAAAAGATTCGTGGAAAAATGACGAGATCCAATTTTTGTGGCCAAGAAAGTCTAAATCAACAACTTTCACAAGGGGGGCTTCAGATAATACCTAAATGACGCGGGCATCTACCTTCGGAGATTTGGATGCGAAGAAGGTACCTGAGGTACTTACTCTCTAAATTCAAAGTGCATTATCACATCTGAAAAAGAAGCAGCAGGTCCAAAAACTTGCACACCCAGATTCAAATAATGATAGAACATCCACAAACTTAATTACACGCAGGAGGCTTCACTGGAAATGATGGGAAATCAAAATAGACAACACTCGTGGACATAGAGAACTCAGTAGACGTCCGAGTTGCCAGGATCATTAGCATGTGCTAGTGAGAAAACTTAAAATACAATATGAAAAGAATTGCAACCACCAGAGCTGCGATGACGGAACCAATGATCCATTTGTTCCTGCTCATCCTTCTGGACATGGCAGTCAGAATCTTTTTACTCTTGCCAATGTTATCATCCACCCATGGAGCTGCAAAACACATAAAACGCAGACATAAACAAAAAAGTTCACTGCATTTTTCTAAACACAAACTAGAAGTTCAGGCTACAGAAACGTAATAATTAGTGCAGACTATGTTGGGCATATAGATCCCTCTAAATTTTAAGCTTAGCATTGGTATCAGTTTTTACTTGATTTTTTTCGTTAACCTGAATGATCTTGTCAAGTTCCATGGGAGATGGGCCAGGAAACTACAAACAGCTATGCAAACCTAGGGAGAAGAGATTGCTGAATTACAAACAGTAAAGAGATTTGGAATGTCAAACCTCTTTATGGAAAATATCGCTCCCAAGATTTTAAAAAAATGTGGCATGGTAATAATGCATACTGTGTTGTGGGCATGCAAGAGAGATTGGCGTTGCTGATGGAGATCCTGAAGAATTGAAACACCAAGTTCTTCTGTCTCCAACATGGTCCGTCTACCCTCCTTTATCCTCTCACTGGACTGGTTCAGCCTGTCAGTTGACATCAATAGCCTTCCTCTTTGATCAGCAGAAGCCTGCAACGAACTCATATGAGAATAGCAGTTTCATACTGCATTGCACAAGATATTATACATAGTACACAGATATGAAATCAACTCCGCCATAGCCGGTCCCAATCCCGGGTGAGGTCCCAAGCCCGGGTGAGAAAGGAGGAGGGTTTGCGTTAGGTTGACAGCCCGCAGTAAAATAATGTCAAATCCTTACATGAATTCTGATCTAAATATTTGTGCTAAAGCTAGGACGTCCCCCAGAAGCGACGCGTTTCATCGGAACCCGGATGGAATGATAAGTGAGCAAGGGCTAGCTAGGGCGTTCCCCATAAGCGACGCGCCGCGCCGCGATGGTGCTCGATTGCGGTGTCAAATAGGCAAGGGTTCCCATGTAGTGTTGGACGAATACGGGTAAAGAAGTTAATCCAAAAACATAGGATCCGTCTAGCTACTTGGAATATAGGAACTTTAACGGGTAAGGGTTTAGAGTTGGTCAAGTTAATGAGGGATAGAAGGGTTAGCATAGCTTGTCTACAAGAAACTAGGTGGAAATGATCTAAAGCTAAAGATATTGATGGTTATAAAATTTGGTATATAGGAACTAGTAACTCTAAAAATGGTGTGGCCATAATAATAGATAAAGACTTAAAAGAGAAAGTTGTAGAAGTTAATAGACTGGGGATAGACTTATCTTAATAAAATTTATCGTAGGTGAAGTTACTTTGAATGTAGTTAGTGCATATGCACCACAAGTGGGTTTAGAAAAGAGCATTAAAAAGCATTTTTGGGAGGCTATTGATAGATTGATCCAAAATATCCCTAGTAAAGAAAATTTTTATTGGTGGGGATCTTAATGGTCATGTGGGTGAAAGTAATAGAGGATATGAGAGGATTCATGGAGGATTTGGTATTGGCGAGAGAAATGACATGGGTACTAGTATTCTTGAGTTTGCTATGGCTTATGATCTAGTAATTGCTAACACCTTCTTCAAGAAGAAAGACGAACACCTAATAACATACAAGAGTGGAACACATAGGAGCCAAATTGATTATTTTATTATTAGAACGGCTGATAGAGTTTTGTGTAAAAATTGCAAAGTTATTCCTTGAGAGAGTTTAGCCCCACAACATAGGTTACTAGTAATAGATGCTCGTATTCCAAAATTTAAAAGAAAAACCATCATAAATAATTGTTCTAAGATTAAGTGGTGGAATTTGAAAAGTAAAAATTTGGAAACATTTAAAAATTATCTAGTAAAAGAAAGTATTTGGAATTTAGATCAGGAAGTTAATGTAATGTGGAATAATGTCACAAATTGTATAAAGAATGTAACAAATCAACTCTTAGGTAAATCTAAAGTTAAAAAGAATGTAGAAAGAGAGACTTATTAGTGCAGTGAGGAAATTCAAAATACCATTAGAGCTAAAAGAGATTGTTTTAAGGCTTGGCAAACCAACAAGAATAATCAAACTTTAGAAGCTTATAAAATAGTTAAAAAGATGGCTAAATGAATAGTTAGTGAAGCTAAGTCCAAAGCATTTGAAGAATTATATAATAAATTGGGAACTCGAGAGGGGAGGAAAAGACATATTTAAACTTGCTAAATTAAGAGAAAGGAAGAGTAGAGATCTAGATCATGTTCGTTGCATTAAGGATGAAGATCAAAGGGTTTTAGTTAAAGATCTAGAGGTTAAAGAGAGATAGTATAACTATTTTCAGAAATTACTTAATGGAGATTGTTTTAAGGATGTCTCTTTAGAAGAGAATCAAGAGTCAACAAAATTTGATAATTATCAGTATTCAGGCATATTAAGATGTCAGAAGTGGGTGATGCTTTAAGAAAAATGAAATTGGGCAAAGTCTTAGGACCGGATAGCATACCTATTGAAGTGTGGAAAGGCTTAGAGACATTGGTATTAAATGGTTAACTAAACTTTTCAATAAAATTTTGAAGGAATGGAGAATGCCAGAAGAATGGAGAAAAAGTGTTGTAGTTCCTTTCTATAAAAACAAAGGGGATATTCAAAGCTGTAATAATTATCGCGGAATTAAGTTTATGAGTCACACTATGAAACTTTGGAAAAGAGTAATCGAGAATCGAATGCGATGTATGACTATTGTATCAGAAAATCAATTTGATTTTATGCCTAGTAGATCTACTACAGAAGCTATTTTCTTAGTGCAACAGTTAATGGAGAAGTATAGAGAGATGAAAAGAGATTTATATATGGTTTTCTTGATTTGGAGAAGGCGTATGATCGAGTACCGAGAGACTTGATTTGGTGGGCATTAACAAAGAAGGGAGTCTCTCAAGGATATGTTGACTTGATTCAGGATATGTACGAGGGTGCTACTACTAGTGTGAGCACTATTGCTGGAGAGACTTGTGAATTTCCAGTCACTATAGGTTTGCATCAAGGTTCTGCCCTAAGTCCGTATCTCTTTGCTCTGGTTATAGATGAGGTAACAAAATATATACATGATGATATCTCTTGGTGTATGCTATTTGCGGATGATATTGTCTTAATTGATGAGAGTATTGATGGTTTAAATGTTAAGCTAGAAAGTTGGAGGCATGCTTTGGAGTCTAAAGGTTTTAAAATTAGTAGGAGTAAGTCTGAGTTTATGCATTGTAATTATAGTAATCAAAGGGTGCTTCAAGGAGATATGGTTCAAATTGATGGACAAGATATTTCTAAGAGTAGTAGCTTTCGATACTTGGGATCTATCATCTAAGAGAATGAGGAGATTTATGATGATGTGGCACACAGGATTAAGGCAGGCTGGGTAAAATGGAGAAGTGCATCAGGAGTCCTCTGCGATCGTCGTATACCAGTAAAACTTAAAGGAAAGTTTTATAGAACGACAGTGAGATCTGCTTTATTATTTGGCACCGAGGTTGGGCAGTGCAAAGGAACCATGTTAACAAATATGTGTAGGAGAGATGAGGATGCTGAGATGGATGTGTGGTAAGACTAAAAGATAAGATTAGGAATGAGCGCTTCTATGAGGATTTGGGGATAGCTCTAATTGATAGAAAAATGAGAGAAAATAGACTTAGGTGGTTTGAACACGTGTACTGTCGCCCTAACTTGGCGGTTAAAAGATGTGACCAAATTTTAGTAGATGCTAGTAAAAGAGCTAGGGGAAGACATAAAATGAGATGGTGCGATATTATTAGGAAGGACTTGGACTTCTTGAGTTTAAACACGACTATAGCACTTGATAGAAATCTTTGGCGGAAAAAGATTTATGTAGCCGACCCCAAATAATGGGATAAGGCTCTGATAATGATGATGACACAGATATGAAATCATGTCCTGAAATTAGTACCAAAATCTATCAAAAACTGAAATTATGAAGAGGATTACCAGTGCAAGGAAAATATACTGCATCACAAAAAAATACTAGACGTACAGAACGAACTTACTCCATAACATGGTTTCCCTCTAATGCTGCATAAAATGCAAACAAACTAACAGAATGTGCATCCATGTCTAATCTCCTTCTCATATATACAGTGTGATTGCTTCATGAACATCACAGGGATAGCCGCAGCATATCTATACTGATTACCTCACTATTCCAGATAATATCCATAAGACAACCAGAAACATGAGATACGTACACCACAAGATCAGAAAACAGATGAGAAATTCAGGCAGGATCTGACAGAAATTTTGACACAACAAAAGTGCATATTTTATGTTCAAACAGAGAAAAAAAAAACAGTAACCAACTGACCTATCTCATCTGCTCAAGATAAACCACTACCTTAAACTCTAACAAAAATAATAACAAATCACCAAGAAACTGGAGATGGAATCTTCTATTCAATGCAGAGACTCGTTCATCATCCATTTTAATGTGGAGAGAACAAACAACTAGGATCACATAACATCATATAGTTAATCTTGAAAATCCAATACACTTACATACACGAGCAAAAATCTTCATGCATATAAAGCATGATCATGCACCTAATCAATGTTCATACAAACCATAAATTTAACCTTAGGTACATATATTGTGATGGGGAGCGAGAAGCTGAAGCAATGGTTTAGGTCCATTTGGAGCCCATTTGGAGATTTCTTATTTTTCTGTAATTTTTTTGTGTATTTTCACACTATTTTAAAGTCCAAGGGTAAAGTAGTCCAAAAAAGAGTCAAATTACAGTCCATTTAGTTTTTATTATGTATTTTTGCATTTCTTTATTTGAGTAGTCTTATTTGGGTAGGATTCTATATTTTGTCTCTTTAGATTTCTAATATGATAAGTCTTATTAGGGATAGAAGTCTATCTTTAATTTGAAGTCCATTAGGATTGGGAATAGCCCAAACCTATTTAAACGCACGTGTTGTTCTATTTTGAGATTATTGATGGATTAATTGCATGAAAGAAGAAATTGTGTTTGTTCTCTACGATGGAGAAGAAGGAGCTTTGAGAAGAAGCTCCACCCAAGGTGGTCCCTGTGAAGGGAGGGCGCAAAGCCTACATCCCCACCTTCTATCCTCTCTCCAGGGAGACTCCGGCTATCCTTTCTTCTGCTGTCCCCACTCTGTCCCGCATCATATTGTCATTTACGGTCACTCTGCCATCTAACTTGTGTAGTTGTTCCATTTTTTCCCTCATTCATTTCACGATCTCAATATACCACAACCAATCACAAGACAATGGACCTAGCACTGTTTAATGAACAGTACTTCATCACAAGTGACCTTCCTCTAACTGGCAAAAAAGCAATCTGCCATCCATTCATCAGCATATCACAAGTGGAACAAGGGCCATGACACCCAAGAGCTCATTCCTTAAAAAAGTTGCTGCTAACTGCTCTTTCATACATCCTTCTGAGCTCCCTAGCCACAAGACTGATAAGAAAACAGGGATCGCCCACCCTCGATCCTCTGGAAATATAAATCTGCTGGATTGTGTTATGGAGATGCAGATATTCAAACCAGCTCCATTCATCTCATTATCATCATCTTCACTCCCTATTGTTTTCCCTCCCAAAATCTAGATGTCCTTTTCAGCCATGCAGGATAACCTTCTTGATAGGAATACAGTAAACAAAAGGAAATGATTATTCCTGTCTCCAAGTATTCTTGTACATGAATTTCTGATCATCATGTCAACAGACTTATGATTGCCTTGGCCAAGACCTCCCATTTGCAATAAAATGAAGACAGAATATTAGCGTCTCCTCTCAGTCATGTTACTATAGTCATTTTTTCTCATTTCATCTGTCATTTCAATCTTTTGAATATTTCAAGTATATGCTATTTTTAGTTGACATCATTTTAGGGATCACTACTTATCCCCACTATAGTATGACTCATAATATTACTATACACAGAAAATTCGTAGTCCCCAAGTTATGTCGTCCATCCCAGTATTTATCTGCTTTCCCGGACATCCAATTTTCACGTAGATGATGACTTTCCAGTTTGATTACCAAACGGAACTTTCGAATATCTTCAGAACATCATACAAGTAAATGCTCAAATTTGCATACCGTCAATGTATCCGCCATCCCTGATTCCAACAACTCCTCTCGTGCATTTTGATTAGCATTTGGGGATGTAATCCTTTTAACTTCACTTTTCAAGTTGTTCAGGTCAGATTTGTACTCCCTCAGCTTCGCCAGTAACATCGCCTTCACATTCGGCTGCAAACTTCGTGCCTCCAGGTCCATTTTCCGGATCTAAAGCAAGCAATAGTAAAAACAGCATTTTTAGCCCTCAACTAGAAGAAAAAACAATTGCAAGCAGAGAGGGTGGTAATCAAAATAAATACCAAAGCTTCCGCATCTTCCAATCCAGTCTTGATTTCAGACAACTTCTGTTCTTTTGTTCTACAAGATTGAGCTCAAAAATGAGTTCTTTTCCCTTAAGAATAAATCAAATATAAAAGAGAATCGCAAATGGCTTCCTCACTGCCAATCGGCAGGTAGTGAATTTCAAATCAAGGTACCCCCATCGAGAAGGCCCGCGGACGTGCACTTCCTGGAAAGCGACGCCGAGAGCTCACAGTACTGGCGTTCGTACGCTTCGAACACCTCACTCATCGCTCCCCGCCGGAGAAGAGACATACCTGTCAATGCCGCCTGCAGGAATCGACAGACGATACAATTAAGGAATCCTACAAGCGCGAAGAAGAAACAAATGATACCCAAAAGCCATTCAAACCTTCATCCACGACCAAATAGGGACACAAATCCAAAAGAGCCAAAAAAAAGTAGCAAATCCATTTCCAATTATCACAAAACCATAATCTGGAAGACCAGAGGGATTGCAGAAACCCCAAAAAGAACACCACGTTCCGCAAGAACCCAGAATCCACAGAAAAACAGATGTTCTTACCGCGATAGGACAACCGTCGGGAAGAGGAGGAGGAGACGAATTCACCGACGCGACCGACCGAGAAGAAGCGATTGCTCGCGCGACGCGGCCGCGAATTGCGCGACGACCGATTGCTCCGCGACCGTTTCCGTCACCGCGATCCGCGATCGGGGCGTCTTCCTCTTCCGTAGGAGGATCCAGAAGATGCCGACGAACAAAAATAATATTATTAGGTGCAAAAGGTGTCGAGGAGGAAACAAACGTGTGCCGACGCCGAGAAGAAAACGGAAATCCGATTTCCGTTATGAGAAATGGAGGGTGGGGGGGAATCGTATCCAGGAAGCCGGTTTTCGATTTCGGACTCCGCTGGGGCGCAGCGCCGGGGATGTCCTTACTTCTCAGGGCGCGGATCGATGGCGAAGGTGTAGTGGACCCCGCTGGCTTTTTAGATAAGTACCCAAGGAAGTTCAAGATTCTCATATACAAGCATAATTAAAAATATTATAGGGAAAATTAATTAGGGGTCTCTGTCAAAGGATTAGATTTAATTTGTAGTCCCTGTCAGAAAATCAGAAGTCATATAGTCCTTACTTTTTGTGTTAGTTAATTTCTAGTCCCTGTTTTTTGTTTCTAGTCTCTACTTTTTGTTGCTCAGCATTTAATGCGTCTTGAAAGACGAGTCGTCCTTTTAATATCAGTTTTTTCCTATTTTACCCTTCCTTATTCTGCTCTTTCCCTATTTACATTCGTTACAGTTGCCTTTGTATCAATTACAGTAAGCTTTTATGTCAGTTACAGTAAACATTTATATCTGTTACAATAAGTCTCCTTATGCACTCTTACAGTTGCCTTTGTATCAGTTATAGTAAGTCTTTATATCTGTTACAGTAAGCCTTTGTAACTGTTATAGACTACAGCTATAATCTCTTACAAAAGAAAAAAAACACTTTATTTGTTTGCAAGTATCAGGATTCGAACCCAGGTCTTCACAAAGACAACATGAGATACCCTTACCACTAAGCTACAACTACATTTGTGTTACAATAGAACATATAATATATTTAATTAAGTATTGTAGTAAACATAATACTCTATTACAACTTCTGTTAAGTCTTGTTACAGTCAATATCATTCCCTGTTACAATATACATTAAGTTCTGTTACAGTAACTCTTGTAGTATGTAACTGATACAAAGACTTACTGTAACTGATACAAAGGCTTACTGTAAACGATATATACACTAACTGTAACGAATGTAGTATGTAACTGATACAAAGACTTACTGTAACTGATACAAAAGCTTACTGTAAACGATATATACACTAACTGTAACGAATGTAATATGTAACTGATACAAAGACTTGTTGTAACTGATATAAAGGCTTATTGTAAACGATATATACATTAACTGTAACGAACGTATACATTAATTGTAACAAGGTTAATGCACTGCAATATCTCTACTTCTCTCTTCTCCCTCTCTTCAGCGCATCCCCTTCTCTCTTCACCTCTTCTTCCTACTCTTCTACCTCTTCTCCCTCTCTTGCTCCCGGTCTCTCTCTCTCTCTCTCTCTTTGGTTCTTACGTGAAGCACGCCAACAGCATGCCTGCTGCCCCGCCACCTGCTGCACCGCCCGCCGCTGCCCCGCCACCTGCTGCACCGCCTGCCCGCGAGATCTCCCCCTCACGTTGCATGCATGCAACGTGAGGGCGCCGCGCGGCCCTCTCTCTCTCGCCTCTCTCTCTTCTCTCCCCTCTCTCTCCCAGCGCTTTCTCTCCCTCCCAACGCTCTCTCTCCTCTCTCCCCTCTCTCTCTCGCCTCTCCCAGCGCTCTCTCCTCTCTTCTCTCTCTCTCGCCTCTCTCTCCTCTCTCTCGTCTCTCTCTCTCGTCTCTCTCCTCTCTCTCGCGCGCTTCTCTCTTTCTTCTCTTTTCTATCTCTCTATCTCTCATCTCTCAGCTCGTTCTTTCTATCTCTTTCTCTCTCTCGACTCTCTCTTCTTTCTCTCTCTATTTGAGTGTAATTGTAATGTTTGTTGGTTAGAATTAAACATTTGTGTTAAGTAATTTTATTGTTTAGTAGATTGTAGTAACATTTGTGTTAACATTTGTGTTAGAATTAACAAATGATAATGATTGTTGTAACAGAGCTTAATGTTTACTGTAACAGAGTTTAATGTTTGCTGTAACAGATGATAATGTTTGCTGTAACGGAGCTTAATGTAAGTGATATAAAGACTTTCTGTAATAAGTATGAAGACTTTCTGTAAGAGATATAAAAGCTTACTGTAAGTGATATGAAAACTTTCTGTAAGAGATATGTAGGCTTAGTGTAAGTGATATAAAGGCTTACTGTAAGTGATACGAATACTTTCTGTAAGAGATATAAAGACTGACTGTAAACGATATATACACTAACTGTAACCAATGTAAGTGTACATGGAGAAAGAGCAGAAGAAGGAAGGACAAAATTGAAAAAAGTTGATGCTAAAAGGATGATAATGTTTGCTGTAACAGAGCTTAATGTTTGTTGTAACATATGATAATGATTGTAATAAAGCTTAATATATATTGTAACAAAGGTTAATGTATATTGTAACAAATGTTAATGTATATTGTAATAAAGCTTAATGTACATTGTAATAGAGCTTAATGTATACTGTAACAAGACTTAACATAAGTTGTAATAAAGGTTAATATACATTGTAACAAAGGTTAATGTATATTGTAACAACGGTTAATGTATATTGTAACAAAGCTTAATGTACATTGTAATAGAGCTTAATGTATACTATAATAAGACTTAACATAAGTTGTAATAGAGCTTAATATATATTGTAACAAAAGTTAACGTATGTTGTAACAAAGGTTAATGTATATTGTAACAAAGCTTAACATAAGTTGTAATAGAGTATTATGTTTACTATAATAGATGATAATGTTTACTGTAACAGAACTTAATGTATATTGTAACATGGAATGATATTGACTGTAACAAGACTTAACATAAGTTGTAACAGAGTACGTATTATGTTTACTATAATAGATGATAATGTTTACTGTAACAGAACTTAATGTATATTGTAACAGGGAATGATATGACTGTAACAAGACTTAACATAAGTTGTAATAGAGTATTATGTTTACTACAATACTTAATTAAATATATTATATGTTCTGTTGTAACACAAATGTAGTTGTAGCTTAGTGGTAAGGGTATCTCATGTTGTCTTTGTGAGGACCTGGGTTCGAATCCTGGTACTTGCAAACAAATAATGTGTTTTTTTTCTTTTGTAAGAGCTTATAGTTGTAGTCTGTAACAGATATAAAGACTTACTGTAACTGATACAAAGGCAACTGTAAGAGTGCATAAGGAAAAAAAGAATATAAATGTTTACTGTAACTGACATAAAAGTTTACTGTAATTGATACAAAGGCAACTGTAACGAATGTAAATAGGGAAAGAGCAGAATAAGGAAGGGTAAAATAGGAAAAAACTGATATTAAAAGGACGACTCGTCTTCCAATACGCATTAAATGCTGAGCAACAAAAAGCAGAGACTAGAAACAAAAAGCAGGGACTAGAAATTAAACTAACACAAAAAGTAAGGACTATATGACTTCTGATTTTCTGACAGGGACTATAAATTAAGTCAACACTCTGACAGGGACCCCTAATTAATTCTCCCAATATTATATTTAAATATACATAAAGTGATGAGTCTGACCCAATAACCTGAGAACGTGGTTCCGATAGGCTGCTCTGCAGGAGAAAACCAAAGAATTTAGACTCATACTGGCCAAGAGAAATTTCCAATAATAATAGTCTTAAAAAAAAAAGAAAAAAAAAACCAACGATCAAAGATACAAGTAGAGAAGGGGATTACACGTGTCAAGACTCAAGAGAAAAAGAAGAAGAAAGCCAAAGAATTTAATCTCATACTCGCCAAGAGAATTCCACTTATTAAGGGCCTTTAAAAAAGAGACATACGTAAATAGAGAGAGGGATTACATGTGCTAGTGCATGATCTTCTCTCTCTCCTTCCTTCCACTTCTCTCTCTTTCTCTCTCGAATCTAACTTAAACTGATTTGGAAGTCCAAGAGTTTCGTCGTCTCAATTCAAGAGCATGGCAATCACAACTCACAAGTTTCTTGCATAAAACAATTGATTTTACACCTCGGACCTAATCTTGAATTAAAAAAGAGAAAATTAATTAAAAATTTCTGACTGTAATAGGGAGATTCTTATTGTAACATGATTTAATATATATTATAATTAGAGATAACATTTACTGTAATAAATTACAGCTCTGTCTAGGGGTGTCAATGGGTCGGGCCTGGTTAGGCCCGGCCCAGGCCCGGTTTTATAAAAGTCGGCCCGGGCCCGGCCTAGGCCCGGGGGTAGGCCCGGTATGGCCCGACCCGGCCCGGCCCAGAAAAAGCTCGAAAAGCCCAGCCCGGCCCGAAAAATAAAAAAATATTATTTTTATTTATATAATATATAATTTTAATACATCTACTATAATATATCTATAAAAAAATAATATATATTTTACTTATATCTATATTAACATTTAACTTGTAAAAATTTATATTTTTGAGTAGATTTATTGTAAAAAAAAATACATATAACTCTCTTTCTAAATATAAATTTTATATTTAATATAAATTATATTTATTTTTTCGGGCCGGCGGGCCGACCGGGCCGGGCCACACAAAGCCCAAGCCCGGCCCTATTTTTTTCCGGACCGGGACGGGCCGGGCCAAAAATTTGTAACGGGCTCATTTTTTTGGCCCAAGCCCGGTTAAAACCGGGCCGGGCTTCCGGGCCTCCGGACCGGCCCGGCCCAATTGACACCCCTAGCTCTGTCTGTCAGTGACTAAAAAATAAATCAAATATCTATTAGACTCTTAATTAATTTACCTATTAAAAAATGTTACATGCATAAGTACCGATAAAAAAAGTCGAAGTCATCAGAGAAATGCTATGTTTCTATGCACATGTGAACATAACATAAGGTGAAAAGTTTGGACCTTATTGTAATTGGGTCATGTGGTACGCACTCTCCAAAGTCCATTTAATGCATCAGAACTTTTCATTTAATATATTACAACTTTTTGTGTTAAAAAATAATACACATAAATAATTATATAAAATACATAAATAATGGTTTAATATATATAAATAATATAACAATACACAAAATAATGTAACAATGAACACATTGTTTCACTATTTTGTGTGTATTGTTATCTTAATTTGTGTGTTCTATAACTATTTGTACATTATTTTTTGGTACAAAAAATGACACTGCATTAAATCCACTTTGGGAGTGTGTCCCACATGCCCAATCACAATGTGTTGCAGATCTTCCACATCATCCTATGCTCCCGTGCGCACAAAAATGTAGCATTACTCCAATGATATTTGTATCTCCCTTTTACTATCTTAATCTACTTTCAAGAAAATGTAATATGAATTAATTTAAGGTACAACTATTGTAAAAAAAAAAAACAAACATGATGTCTTAATTTGCTAGTATAATAATGATTCCCGATACATAATATAAATAAAAAATAAGCTTATTATGTCAATATAAGTGCAAAAATATTACAAAATTGGAGAGCGGTCAATTCGAACCACCACTTAGCTGCTCTTACAGTCTCTGGAAAAGAGTCCGAGCAGCCCATTCTTGATAATAAATGAAATTTTTTGCATATAGCTGTGCAATATCTCATGAAGTGATAGATGCATTCTCATATGCTTGATTAATATGAGAGCCAAAAACTATAAAATAAAATTATTTATTTATAAATAAATAAATTTTATAATTATATCTTTTCTCATTTATTACCACTCTTACCTAGACTAATCACATATAAGGATGTAATCCATCATCTCACCATCATATGCTGCGCATACCAGCAATTACCACTCACAATATTCGAACAAGCAATGCCATAACATTTGCAGGGAAAATAAGAAAAGATTAAAGCAAGAAGTAGTCAGGAGCCCATTTTAAGATGACCTCATTGGAATGAATGGCTACCATGTGACCATGCATCAGCTGGATGCATGCACTCAAGAAAGGTTACGAAGACAAGCACCCACAATGGCTATGGCCAAACAATGCACCTGCTAGTCCAACCATGAAAAGATGCTCCACAATCCAATAGCTGAAGACATGAAGGCTTGACAACAACAAAACAAACATCTGGCAGAATTCCAGAAAGCACTTTGTTCTACAGAGTAATATTTACTGTTGATCAACGGTAACCCACCATAGAATGCATGGATTAGCTGCTACAATGTCTTTGCAAAGGAAAGCCTCACGGCAGTATAGATGTCAGAAGGTTCAGCCATTGCACCATTTCCATGGTCTCCACAAGCCAGTCTCTTTGTGATAGGAGGGATCAAAGAAATGCCGAGCTCCGCAATCACATTGAGATGGCGTTCTGTAAAAGGATTGCTCCACATAAAGGTGTTCATCGCAGGAGCAACAAACAGAGGCTTGCTGGAATCCCATGCTCGTACAATACAGGTAACTAAGTTGTCGCACAATCCCCCCGCAATCTTCAAAATGTAAGAGAACAGGTTAGAGTGGAATATTATGAGAGAGGTGTAGAAGTAAACTACCGAAAAGGGAAAAAGAGTAAGTACAAATATAAACAGCGGACAAACTAGGATAAGAAACGGACTAGTGTCAAGTGGCATTGACATCGCACGTAGAAGATTTCTCCATGCCACAGAATGAGTAGGACAGCAGACAAACCTTGCCAAGAGTATTTGCCGATAAGGGGGCAATAACCATAAGATCAGCCCACTTCCTAAGCTCAATGTGCAGTACGCTATCTCCTATTTTCTTCCAACTGGCCCATTCATCATCATCAGTGTATAGAACTACATCCTGTGGAAGTGATGACTTCTCAACAAAATGCAATGCTGATTTGCTGGCTACCGCCCTAACTTCTGCCCACTCAGAAAAACAGCGGCAAAGATTTTCAAATTTTATAGCTGCCACACTTCCTGTAGCAGCCAGGAGGACGTGTGGTTTTCCTGTTTGTAGATTACTTTGTATCATCTCCTCTGGTGGCACACATTCCATTGTAGTCATGGTTTACTTGGCTTGAACGCTGGGAATCTCTTAATTGCACTGCCATCAGAAGCAAGCAGTAAGGATCATGTTATGCTAATCAGCATGTTATCTTGAAGAAAATGAACAATTATATTCAGGCGGATAATCCTTATTTTTGTCTTTACCGAAAATTCAGATCAAGTTATGACACTACATAAATAATCACGTTGATGTTTCCTAGGGAAGAACAAATGAACGAAGATCAGGAAACAGCCAAACTGCCGTCTAATTTGATTTGAAACACAACAAACCCTGACCATTGAAAAAAGAAATACTGAAAATAAATAATTGGGGTTTTGCATATATACCCCTCTTAGAAGATTAATTGCATGAGAATCCTTCCTAGATTTGCATTTGTATGTATACCCCTCTCATGGATAAAAAATGCCCGTAGAGACCCTACCTTAACCTCTTGTGATGGAAGTCAAAAATATGCATGAAATATTCCTCCACTGCCATTTTTAGCAGGGGTGTAGATACAAAAGTGGAAGGAATATTCCAAGCATCTTCTTGACGTCTGTCATGGCTGATTACGGCAGGGACTTTGAAGACATTTTGTATCCATATGAGGAGTATACGTGTAAATACAAATCTAATAAGAATTCTCACTTGTAACAGGAGTATATTCAATAAGGCCTCAATAATTCCAATACACACTGCCAGTATAGTGGTTTCGTGCCTATCCTAAGACTGGTTAGTGTTAGTGGGGTGTAAATGGGTCAGGTTGCATCCGATCTAACCAGATCCAAATCTGAGTCTGATAAAAGTCCACCTAGGCTAGAGAAGGTTTTGGGTTCAGGAGCTATATTTGTTTGCATTTATCCCAAGCCTCAAGCTGTAGAAGTTGTAACCTGAATTTATAACGTGACCATTGGGGTGGGGTGGGAGAAGGCTATACTCCACGGGCCCAGTCATATAACAGTCAATGGGGCAGTAAATTCAAGAAACAATACCTATAATATTGCTGGAAAAATGTTTCAGAGGCATACAAGATCTTGAAAATTGACAATTTCCATTTTATAGACCAGTTGCTATGATATCAGAGCAGAGACAATGATACCGCAAGAATTGGGCTGATGAATCCTTCTTCCACAGCTACATCTATAAAAGTTGGCAATGACTTACAGTACATACATATTAAGGCCAACCAGTGTAAAAATTCCAACTAACCAGTTCAATGATGTCACTTGTGACGGGGAAGGTGCAACCAACAATCTGTTACCCAAGAACACTTTCCAAAAGCTAACAAAAAAAACAAGGAATCAGAGATGGAATGTAAACAGAAGCTGGTGTGATGAAACAAAACAAAATGAAAAATAAAAAATGATGGACACTGCTCCCTAAGGCGATGAAGATAAAGCCTGCTGGCAAGCACGATTAAGGGGCTGTCAGAAACTCTATTTGAATACATCATATGGCCGAAAACAGAAGGGTGTAATATTGGCAAGGCCCACTAGGGATAGCTTATAATTTACTAAAGATGGGAATGAGATGATTGGTGACTATGTAAACTCCAAGTCAGCTAGAAGATCCTACAGTAGACTGTAACCTCTGAACTAATAGGAAAAGTTTTCAGAAGCTAGTAATCTCTCCAAATGATGACCCACATGTTTATTTCAAACAAAACAAACGATTACTTCAAACAGACGATAAAACTCAATTAAGGCCTTTAGATCTTCCTGTGTTAGTTGTTACGCATGATAACATTCCCCAGTACATCTCCAACATGAAACCATTAAGATTGGTCATCACATAACGCAAGTGGTATCTTGGATATCTGCGGTACAGATATTATCAAAGTCATGTTTCAATTTTCAAAGAATTCAAATTGACCAGAGGTGATGCGGGAAAGGATGGGTCTGTCGGACGATGGCGGCAGGCGGTGGGTGGGTTTGGACTGACCCAAATTAAGTCCAACCCAATCCAAGGACAAGATGACCCAACCCAAACCCTAACCTAACCCAATAGACCAAAATAACTAAAACCCACATTGGCCCGTTGGGGCCCATTCCAGCCCAACGAGCCATTCCCACACATTCTTGCTCATCAACAAGATCATATCAATTCCACCATGGACGACCTGCTTGACCTGGGCACCGGCGTGGAGAAGCAGAGCTGCAGGGACGAGGATGAGCTGAGCGGTGCCGTCCGAGGCCCGAAGCAAGCGTTCCCACACCGGGGAGGGGGGGTGGTGATCTATCCGCGACCCGCCGGGGTGGTGTGGTGGGGGTGGGGGTGGGGGAGGGGGGGGGGTGCTGGTGTGGTATATCCGCCGCGGCCCGCCCTTCCTTGCCGACTCCTCCGCCGCCGCCGGAGCGTCCTGCTCCATCTCGTCCGCGCTCTTGTACGACGGTTTCCCTGGAGTGTGCCCCACCGCGTTGCGGCGGCAGCAGATGCAGATGAAGAAGAAGAGGGGGCGGAAACCAAAGGCGGCCCCGGCGGGAGCCCTCGGAGTGGCGGACGGCGATTAAAAGTGGCAGAAAAAAAAAACGTGCACAGCAAGCGCATGCAGAGGGTGCTTCCCTGAGAAGAAAACTGGAAACAACAGTAAGAACATGCCAAGGTCAGCTCCCCAACCACAGATGCGAGATGTAACACTCGAAGCCACCGCCACAGCGATTCAGCGAAGAAAACCAAAAGAAGACCGATTAATAAAAAAAGACAAAATCGAACCCAGAAGAAATCGCAACCCAAGAGGCAAGCCTTCTCCTTCCCTTGCCATCCATGGATCGAAGAGCGAGGGAAGAACAAATCCAAACCCACATCCAACCGATTTCGATTAAAAAGCACAAAACCGCCGAGACGAAACCTGAAAAGGATCCGAATCGCGAGGAAAACACGGAAGACAGGAGAAGGAGCGCCGTACCAGGTGCGGGATCTGCCGCGGCACGATCGGATCAGGCTGCACTCTTCCTGTTCAGCTCGTGTTTGGCCGGCGAATGCTTGGATCTGGAAGGGGAGTAGCCACTGGAGACGGGGAGGTAGGAGAGAACACCGGAGAGCAGGTCGCGAGGGGTAGAGATGATAGCAGACCCTGAGCCCGGAGAGGAGTTCCTCTCAATTCAGGGTTGGAGGGAACTCAGTAAGGAATAGAGGAACATTTTATAGAAAAGTTCCTCACTTCAGCACCTATATGTAAGAAGGATTTTTCTATAAAATATCTCTCTAATATTTATCCGACTAGTGGCCGATGCCACTGAACTACAACCAAGAAAATTCTGTACTAAAGAGAAACTGGACTACAACCAAGAAAATTCGATGGGTCTATTCAAACCTCGCTTCAATGGACTTAACAAGTGGGTTTTAATAGAACTCAATGAATTATTAAATTTTGACATTAATTAAGTTCGAAACCCATTGACAACTTTAGGCTGGCCCACGTGGGTGGGCCTTAGTTATGGCCCAATTTAGAACTGGGTCGGGCTGGCTGGCACTCCCAAATGAACTAATGTAGGGCAATCTAGGTCTTGGTTGAGCTAGCCGATAGAGTAGGTAGCTGATCCACACTAGCCTATCACTGCATAGGCCTAGTTGGGCTAATCCACAAGCAGGTGCTTGGGTCGGACTTGATGGGTCGGATCTTCATGGGCCACATAGGAGGATAGGCAGGATCTCCGATGCAGCGTCGGTGGCACTCAGTCAATGGTAGCGGCGGCACTATAGCATGTCGGTGGTGGTGCTGTGCTAGTGGGGAAGTGCGGCGACAACGCGATCCACCAAAGCTGTAACGCCCCGACGCGGAATATTGGAGCGATTAACAGTTAAATAAATAGTATAGAACGTAAAATAGACATTAAACCATTGAACAAATTGAAATATTGTCAAACAAACCAACCTTATTGATAAATCCACTAATACAGAGCCAAAACTATAGGCCTAGTGTACTTTCACTCAAATGAAAACAAACTAACTAATACTAAGACATTTGGTTGACATCATAACAGGTCACTCTTGCGCTTACTCATCTCCATCCTCATGTGTGTGGTGTTCCTCATCAGACTCATCTGAAACACATATAATAAATAGCGCAGGATGAACGATAACGCCCAGTAAGACTTAATATCTCAAAAACATGCAAGCTTTAAGTGATTAATATATTGGGTAGCATGATAACTAGAGAGAACGTTCAAGAGAGTAATAGCATATGATAACAAGGGCACAATAGTACTTTTTAAAAAGAATATAGCACAACAAGCACGTTAAAGGATTGGTCATATCACGAGATAGCACGTCACGATAGCACTTTGATTGACTTTTATCAATCTAGAGTATAGCACTTTGTTTTGATTGTCGTCGATTAATCTACATAGTATAACACTTGGATGTAATACTGAACATCTTGATCATTAAACTTCCATGGGCACTAGCATTTTCGGGCACACCTCCCAGAACCAGATCGGGCCCTTATAATGTTGTATGGCATTGGTTATGTTTTTATCTTCGACAATCAATAGATGACCAATATAGAGTACCAAGAATATATGAGAATAATTGAAGAATAGACGAGAGTATATAGAGAATGTGAATAGATGATAGAATAAGGAATATATGAGAACTATAGGTCAATTCACGTAAATCAACGTTAAATCGGCGATAGTAGCAGTTGCACAGCACGTAGAATTGTGTACTGACAGTCTGATAGAAGTCACTAACCGCCCGCCGGCCGTGCTACGAATACAGTCCAGAGGTCTGGCGTGATCTCAAGGTAAGAGATCAATCTAAGGCCGTTGGATCATGCTGATCCCTAAGGGTATCATGGGTATTGATGGTACAACCTGCTCAAGGGCAATGGACGTCCGCTAAAGACAAGGAGTCTTACGCAGGCCTTGAGCAAGGAGTTCTATGTCCAGTCAAAAGTATTCCCAACAGAGAGGTCATCCAAGTCAAGAAAAGTGTGTATAGAAAGTATTTGTCCGTCTTGCCTTGAGTGCTCGAAGGCAGAGGGACGCGATAACGATATCCAAATCAAGCGAATAAAATGAAGACAAGTTCATTAAAATAATAGAGAAAATAACATAAAATAATTTCACTTAATTACCAAATATATTATTGAGGTGGTTTCTGTAAGATCTCATGGCAAAAATTCATGTTTAGTGTGTACATGTGAAAGAGAATCAAAGATAGCAAATGAGAGTCGTGCACATGTATTTTAAATAAGAAAAATCATGTAGATAATATTAAAAGTTTATTAACATGATGTTATTGTTAATGATGCGACGCAGTCGACCGTCGCATTCATGACGCATTGCGATCCAATGTCTCGATCAGGTTGAGAACGCGACCGATCGGGCCGTCGCATTCTTAGAGACCCTGGCCAAACCCAAAAAGTGAAATGGAGCACCTTGAGTTGCGGTCCAGTTCTCTAAGGACTTGACACAAGGGCCTTTAAACATTCATATAAAATCGTATACTTAATAAAAAATTATGAAATCAGTTTTAAACGAAACTAGACTTGCAAAGGTATCAACAATAAAGAGTAATTAGATTTCTAATATGGTAAGAGCATGCTATTAATAGGTTCTTCACGATGAACTAAAAATCTGACACAGTGGTGGAAAATGATTTAATTCGAACAAGGTACTTGATAGGAATTAGGGAAAAGTATGTCATTAGATTCCTAACATCACACAGTAAAAGTTTTAGGGCACGAGATTAAGTATAGATAGGGATTTAAGTTGAACATGTTGGATCGGGTACATATTCTAAACAAAACTTTGGACATGAAATATGTAACGGCCACGACGCCCGGACCCCTAGCTCCCGCCAAGAATCCAACCGCTGGTACCACCGCCCACAAGCCCGAAGACCCAGAGGGCTAACGGATCAGTCTAACAAGATATGTAACAGAAATAAACGATGACAACAAGCACTAAAGAAGTACTAACAAGTGAAGGAAAAAGTGTCCAACACAAAGGACGAGTCTAGTACATTCCCAAAGTAACAAAGTACAAGTGTAGAAAGAAAAGGAATAACAGATCCCTCAGGGGCATACCCCGAGGGTGACGAAATAGGTGCAAGGGAACACTACTTATGGAAGACGCCATCTACTACGGCCCCATCTCTTTAGCCCACCACGGAGGGTACTGTTGTAAAGTCTTATCTATAAAGAAGGGAATGAGCTTTACGAAGAAGCCCAGTAGGGACTACCAATCTCCCACTGGTTCTAACAAGCAAAATAGATATATGTTTATAAATGAAATTAAGCAAGTAAATCTATTCTACTAACAAAGTAAGTGCGGAAGCGGAAGGTAACTACACGGCCATTGGTCTACAACAATGTCGGAACTGGAAACCCGTGTCAACCACGGCATTGGGACGTGCCCAAGGCTGCAAACATAGACAGTGAACACTGCCTGGGCAAAGACACTAGACACAGAGAACAACTACCACTAGTCAACCGATCAGGTGCACCATGCGACTTACCCTCGACCACCAGTCCATGTCTAACACCTCCCGTCGTAGTGAGACGCAGAACTAAAGTAACATACAACTGCCATAGTCTAGCCGAACTACGGTCTCACGCCTAGCCCCTCTAAATGGTATCGGAACCACGTAGAGTGAGGCAGTGAGAAGGACTAGTTGATTTGCGCTGGAAGAACACCAAAACCACCTCGGCATCCCAGACTCAGCTAAGAGAGTTCTGCAAATGACTCAACGCTGTTGTCCCTACCGTTTTCCCCTTAGCTACCGGAGCCCTAAGATCGAGCATGCCCACCGCCTGGAGAACTCCCTCAACCGGTGCGTGGGAACAGGGGGTCCAGGTAACGGTAACAACCTCTTAACGGACAAACCTACAAGTGCTTAGCACTGGGCGAACGACTAGTGTAGGACAGTGCTTGGAACAACACAGGTGCCAAGAAACCAAAGACGCAGCGGAACGGAACTCCAAATAGGTCGCCAGTCACTCTCTATCTGAGAAGGCGACAGGGTCTCTGTCGCGTTCTCAGAGGAGGCGACACAAGGGTTGTCGCCACCAGAAAGCGACACCTGGCCTATCGTGACCTGGGTCTGAAGGCGACGTAAAGAGCATCCCGGTCTGGGTTGCGACAAGAACCTTGTCGTGACCACAGACAGAGGTCCGGGTGCCCACCCGAGATCTCCCACAACCCCATAGGAAAACCAGGTCAGAAGGCGACGGCCACCCTGTCGCAACCAGAACGCGGCAGGGTGAGCATCGCTACCTAACCAGAAGGCGACGGGGTGATGTGTCGCATTCTGGGTCACGACAAGAATCTTGTCGCGACCACAAACAGAGGCACCCGAGACCTCCAAAACACTAGTCTGGTGTGCACAGAGGGAGGGGAGCATGGAGAACGATCAAAACACATGTTAAGAACACAAACCACCCTCATCCACACCCATGCATGCCAATGTGAAGGATCTACACTCATGAAACCTCACATGCACACATGATAACTCTCAACCCACACCCCTAATTTAAGCACAAGAAGAACCTCAAACATGCATACACCACCTAGCATGGAGTCTATAGGGCTTGGAAATGGGGAATGGAGGCCCTAGCATGATAGAACTAGGGGGAAGGATAAGAGTCCCTACCTCAAAATGAAGAGCCAACCCATTGGGGTCTTCTCGGGTGCATGGCCACCTCCTCCTCACTCCAAGCTCCACACTTACGCCGTCCACAAGCAAGGATCGTCCTCCTACACGTCGAAGGAGATGATCACCACCACGAAGAGGAGATTGCCACGTCCACGCCAGAGAAGAACACCATGCCGAGGAGAACACACTTCTCACCACCAACACCCTAACACACTCCCCAAAGAGGAAGCACACACAGAGGGGTCGGAGGAAGGAATGAAGAAGGAAATAAAGGGGAAGAAATGGGGGGGATCTGCTGGCCTTGCACATATTGGCCACTGATCTGAGAACGCGACAGCCAACCCGTCACGCTCACTTACTGAATGCGATGGCTAACCTGTCGCGACCCCAAAGTCATGGTCAGACCTGACCATCAGATCCTCCACGTGTCACCCTCGCAGGCCTGACATTATGAACACGACACCTGACATGTTGCCTTCACCTGACAGCACCTCGACATGTGTCCCAACTGTCCAATAGCAAGACGACAAAAATGCATACTGTGGTCAGAAGGGGAATGCGACGATATGCCTGTCGCGTTAAAAAACCAGAACACGACAACCATCCCCTCGCCTTCAGAAGGCGACGGCCCGATACGTCGCTACCTTCAACAGAAGGTGGCTGACCAAGGAAGGAAGGGATGTTACAAAATACTCATAGATGGCACGATAAAAATTAAGGAAAACATGGGGCTTTCGTAGCTAGGATCAAGAACTATCTAGGGTCGATTTTAATTTACTTTTGCTTGAGAGATTTCCTACCTTTCAGTGCTTTAGTTCCTAGGGTATGAACACGAAGGTACTCCTTCCAAGTCTTCTTCTTTCTTGATTTCCTCGTCCAAAAGTCTCTCCTCCTCGTCCTCCAAGCTCCAGGGGTTCAATAGGGTAGGCTAGGAACAAGTTTGAGGTGTATTTGTATGTTTAGGGTTAGAAAATTTCCTAAAACTCTTTCTCTTCCTCCAACTCTAAATTTTCCATGATTATCTATCCTTTTTCCTTGCATTTATCCCTCTATTGGCTTGGGAGGACTCTAAATCCGTGGCCAACTAGTTAGGATAGAGTTAGGACTCTTTTTAGGATATTTATGAGTCTTAATAGTGATTATCTTGTTCATTTTAATTTATTATTAATTTAGTCACGAATTTAGACTTATTTATCTCCAATCCATCATTGGGCTTGTGCTTTATGGCCCATTAATTCATGTATAAACTATTAATGAAAGCCCATTACTTACTTTTACTAAATGGGTTTTAATTTACAACACATTTCTTTTTAATTTAATTTATTTATCTCAACACATTTCTTTTTAATTTAATTTATTTATCTCAAATTTAAAAATTGAGAGTTGCTACATGGGCTTCCCCTCGCAAGGCGTCTATGCAGTAGGGAGGGAGGAAGGGAGGCTCGTGCGATGGAGGGTGGCGCAGAGGGGGGCTTGGCGAAGCTCCTAGTGCCTGCGGGCCTCGTCATCTCAAGGAGGTGCCAGAAGAAACACCGTGACGAAGGTGGTGCAGTGGCACTGGCGGCGGTAGTGTATCGAGACAGCAACGACGTTGCTAAGTGGTGGTGGTGGTGGTGGCGGCGACGGCAGCGACAGAAATCGAGGACATCGCACCCCTTGGCCTGGCCCAATCGAATAGGGTCTCCCTCTCACAGGGAGTCCAAAAGAGAAAAGGAAGGGAAGAGAAGGGTGGCAGTGCCCCCAAAGGTCTCAAAACTTTCTTCTTCTTCTTCTTTTTCCATTTCATCATGTTTAGATATGTGGGGGATACCCTAACTCCCCTTAGTGGGACAAACCATCTATGATTCATGGGCCACATATAAACTAAATATCTAAATAGAAAACACATAAGAAAATATAAAAATAACCTCGAGAGGTCGCTTGTGAATTGGAGTATATGATCGTGAAAACAAGTATTTAATCTGACATAGATGATGAGGCAAGGGCGGCGACAGGGAGGAGCGTCCACAGGCAGTGGCGGCTTGGAGGCGAGGGAGCAGAGGAGGAGAAGAGGGGCAGGTCCTTTTCGGCTCCAACTTTTCTCACTTTTCAAAACATTTGAGGAGAAGTGGCCAAGTGCACTCATATTCAAAAATATATGATTAATATATTTTAAAATATTAATATCTATAAGAAAGAATAGGATTAAAAACTACACTTAATATTTTCAATTATTTTATAAATATTTTTTCCTTAAGCTACTATATAATCTAGCATTTAGTCTAAATGGAATATAACTTGCTAGTTTGGTCTCATTTAACCTATATCGGAATAAAGTAAAACATTAAATTTCTTTTCAATATGTATTGCAATATAAAATATGACTTGCTAGTTTTAGATCTTAAATGTAATATGACTTGCTAGTTTGGTCTCAGCTAACTTATAAAGGAATAAAGTAAAATATCAAACTTATTTTCAATATGAACTGCAATATAAAACATGTAATATGATTTAAAACTTATTAATTAGATATTTTGGTCTAGGTTAACCTATATCAAAATAAAGTAAAATATTGAATTTATTTTCAATATGTATTACAATATAAAATATGTAATATGATTAATAAGTTTTAAAACCTATTAATTACATATTTTAAAATATGAGTGTGTTTTGCCACTTCTCTATGATATTAACCAAACTACCAATATAAGTAAAACAATGAATTTATTTTCAATATGTATTGCAATATAAAATATGTAATATGATTAAGAAGTTAACTTATGTAGAAACTCTAAAAAAAATTTAAATATTGCTAAATAAATGAAATTAAAAGAAAATGTGAATAATTAAAACCCAATAAGTAAAAACAAGTGATGGGTTATCCAAGAGGGTCCATACATGGATTAATGGGCCACAAAGTTGAAGCCCAAGGTTGGATGAGAGATATTTTAAGTCTAATTTTGTACCTTAATTATTAATAAATTAAAAAGGGCTAAGATAACCACTATTTAAACTCATAATTATCCTAAAAAGAGTCTTAGGCCTATCCTAACCCCTTGGCCACAAATCTAGAGCCCACCTCATGTCAATTGGATGGTTAAAGGCTAGGAAAAAGGGAGATAAATATAGGAAATTTGGAGTTGGATGAAAGGAAAGAGTTTTAAGTGAATAGGAGACTTATAACATACAAACACTCTTCTATTTTGCCTCTAGCCAACCCTAGACACCCTCTCGAGCTTGAAGGACGAGGAGGAGGAACTCTTGGATGTGAAGAGCAAGGAGAAGGAGGCTAGGAACGAGGGGACCTTCGTTTTCTTCACATCTTCTTACCATAGGATTTCAAGCATTCAAAGGTAGGCTGTAACATCGCGTGTTTTCGGATCCTTATGGATCATGTGTGTAATGGTTGTGATGGCCATTGTGAGGCCAATGTGGTTTGGACGTGTGGTGTGTGCAGGGGTAGTGCAGGTTTGGTCCTGAGATAAAATAGGACCTGCTGCAGTTGAGTAGGAGTTGGCGGCCAGGTGTGGTCATTGACTTATTGGCGTCCATATGTGTTGACGTTTACTATATGAACTTGGCGACAAGGGATATAGACGTCTAGCCTTGGCGGTCTGATTGGCGACAGCCTTGTTGACGCCAACCTGTGCGACCTGCAGAATATAGGTCTACCCGAGAGCAATTCTCTCACTCTATTCTCCCTCTCCCTTGCCTTATTGTCATGCCCTTGCTTCCCCAATGCTTCCAACGGTTGTAAAAGGATAATTGGAGGAACGTGGAACACGAGACGGTGACGAATCGGCCAAGAAAACGCCGGAATGTGGTGCAATTGCCGTAGCAGCTCGTGGAGGGTTCGGTGTGAACCGGGAGAATTTAGGAGGTTTAAGCGCGTATTGAGGTAGGGAATGATCCCTTTAGTTCCTATAGGTTGTGATAATGCAATTGGAAAGCATGAATCTGCATGATAATTGTATTTTTAAGTAATGGTATCCATGTGAGGTACATGGGTGGTTTGAGCAATTTGAAGAATAAAACATGTTGTTTCAGTTTGATTGGAATGCATGCATGTTAGAGGAAGTGTTTCCTCGTGTTTTCCCGCAGGTTTTAGGGCCGAGGACACTTGTGGAGTCGGCGTAGGGTTTCTGTGTGAACTGATAGCCGAGGAGCTTGGCGTCAACATCGCTTGACGCCAGGTTCTTCAGCTGGGAGCTTAACGGCCAGATACCTTGCCGTTTATATCCCATCGACGGCAGTCGATGTTGCCGTCAGCATGCTTTTGGTTTAAATATTGATATATTGAATATTTGTTGGTATCGAGCGATGCAACGATAATTGAGGTGCACCCAGTGCTCGTGGTTTCTGGGACTAGCGTACTGGGTACGCAGTTGGCTTGTTCTTTACGTGTTTATGTGGTGTTCACGTGTAGTGGACTACTAGTGCACGCGGTTTACGTGAGTCTTCACATAGTTTGTGTGTGACGTGTACGTGGTTTTGTGTACGTGGCAAGTAGTACGGCGCCTACCGTGGTTACCTCTCCAGTTGGGTGGCCCAAGTTCTTTGTGAGCTAGGTTGTTAGCTCGGGGCTTTGTCCTGGTACTTGTGTTGTACCGTCGAGGTCTGTGTCGTCTGACCTGGACACCCTCACTCCTGTGTTTGAGTTGTACGTCTAGCTGAGGGAAAGACGACAGTGGGACAGTGACACTTGTGTTTGTCTTTAGTCACTTGTAGCGCGCTTGTAGTTGGGGGTACGGACACCAGTAGTCGACACTGATCCCCAGCTAGTCCTTTTCCAGTGCCTACTCTAGAGGGCCCAGGCCAGGGTCTCCAGAGGTGCCAGGCATGGGCCTGTGACCGTGTGGTCCGTAGGTGGTGGTGTTTAGTTGGTCTCCACAGTTGCTTAACCTTTTCACATGGAGCGGCAGCTAGACCTTTCGTTCTTGGCTGCGAGACTGAGAGGTAGACCTGTGTTAGTTTGTCCGAGTCAGTCTCTGGTGTCGCGAACCAGTTCACGTGACTCGTGTTTGACTGTCTCTACTTTAGCTCGTACGCTTGTACTGGTTTGCCGTTTAATTATTACAGTTGTTTTAGTAGTCGGCAGGCGGTGAGTACTTTTACAGCTTTCATATCCTGCTTAGCTGTTCTATAAATTGTTAGTACTATTTACTGCTTTTATACCTGTGGTTTTGGTTTGCTCGGCTTTGGGGGAGTTCCCTACTGAGCCAGTGACTCGCGAGGCTCACCCCTACCCCCACAGGTGAGAGCGAGGAGGACGTTTCTCGACCGTCGTCCAGTTTGGAGCCACGTCGTAGCGGTGCAGGGTCAGTACCTCCAGCTATGTAGTAGCAGCTCCAACAGTGTAAAACTAGTTTGTTTACTTGTTTCAGTTGTACCTCGGGGTATGCCCCAGGCTCTTGTACTTTCTTTTCAGTTTTTTTGGAAATATGGCTATGTAACTTGTGAAATATATATATGAAATGGTGTGTTCCTTTGTGTTTACACGGACTGTGATTTGGTATCCCTTGCGAGGCTTCAGCCCGTTCGCGGGAGGCGGACTCGGATCAAGTACGTTATCGATTTAACGGGCTTGGCCAAGGTGTTCCGTCACAGTTGGTATCAGAGCAAGGTCCGTGTTAATATAAGGGAACTAGAAAGATACATAGCCTTATTTCGGTCTTTGTACACTGCTGGTAGGGGCCCTGGTTTCTGATAATTTGTTGTTGTGATTTTGTTTGATGTTTTGTTTATGTAGAAGTTTGAAATGGCTGATAGAAGAGATTGGGGTGGTGGAGGAGATGATCCCGAGGACAGCACTCAGAGTATGATAGAGAGGATCTGGGAAAGCCTCACTGATATTCAGGCAAGGATGGATCAGCAGGCGCCGGTACCACCGGTTGCAGTGCCACCTAGGGATGGAGAGGTTGTACCTATTGCTCCAGTTCAGCCAGGAGTAGAGGTGCCTTTTGTAGCACTTGTGCCACCACCACCACCAGTGTTATTAGCAGAGGAACCAGTGATGCAAGTTGAGAAGTTTCTGAGATTGCAGCCGCTTACTTACTCAGGAGGGCCGAATCCAGATACAGCGGAACACTGGGTCCATGAGATTGAAAGGGTCTTTGCGACCATGAGATGTCCAACAGCAGATAAAGTTGTGTTAGCTGCCTATCAGTTAAGAGGTTTTGCATTGGAATGGTGGCGATTGAAGATGCAGACCACCTTCGCAGGCAGGACAGAAGAGGCTATCACTTGGTCGGAATTTCTTGATGTATTTAACAATACATTCTTTCCGATTCAAGTACAACAAGTGAAAAGAGAGCAGTTTCGGACACTCCAGCAAGGTAACTCTTCAGTTTTAGAGTACCAGATGAGGTTTATGGCGCTTAGCTGATATGCGCCTTATGTAGTATCAGATAATAATATGATGGTTGAGTATTTCATTAGAGGTTTGAGAGTGGAGTTGCAGGATGCAATAGTACCTCTTATATGCAAGACAGTGGAAGAAGCAGCCCAGAGAGCAGCTACGTTGGAGAGGTCTATTCGGACTCGTCAGGTGGGCGAGTCAGGCTCAGGTAGTTTTCGGCTACCGCAGCAGTCAGTGGGTGCGAGTAAGGGTAAAGCACCAGCAGGACCTTCTTCATCAGGCTTTGGTAAATGGGGTCAGAAATTGAAGCAAGCATTTAAAGGTAAAGGAAGAGGATGGGGAGGTCGTCAGCAATTTCAGCAAGGTCGAGGTAGGCCTGAGGTGGAGGAGTCACAACAGAGTACTGCCAGGCAGCCCATTACTCCACCAGGGTATAGATGTTATAATTGCAATCAGCCGGAGCATTTGATCCGCAATTGCCCCTATCCAAGAGAGTATGGGTATGGAAGAGGTGTGCAGCAGCAGCAGCAGCCTCAGCAGTTTTAGCAGCCACAAGCAGGTCATGGCAGAGGAGCACCGCAGCAGCGAGGAAGAGGCCGGGTTATGGCTATCACCCGAGCCCAGGCGGAGGCATTGGATATGATAGAAGGTACTTTACCTCTTTATGACTATTCAGCAAGAGTTTTATTTGATTCGGGTGCCTCTTATTCTTTCATTTCCGAAGAATTTTTGGATTGCATAACTCATCCTTTAGAAGAAAAGTCTTGTAAGTTAGTAGTGGAGGTTCCTTCGGGTGAGTTCCTGCTCACTTCGAGCTATATAGATGAAGCTCCTATTATGATTGAAGGGAACCAGATGCCGGGTCGGTTATATGCCCTGTAGTTGACAGATTATGATATTATTTTGGGTATGGATTGGCTTGAGACTTATGGAGCAATGCTAGATTGCAGAAAGAAAAGGATCAAGTTTTGTCATCCTAATGGTGTAGTATTTGAATATCAAGGTATGCCTTTTTATACCTCTAAGTTTCTAATTTCTTCAGTTAGAGCTAGAAAGTTGATAAATGCTGGATGTGTGGCTTATTTAGCCTCGGTAAGTCTGGTAGAAGCTAGTCAGTCAGTTGAAGCAGTTCCCGTGGTTAGGGAATTTGCTGATATTTTTCCTGAAGATTTGCCTGGTTTAGCTCCACATAGAGAGGTGGACTTTACCATTGAGTTGCTGCCAGGTACCATGCCGATTTCTAAAGCTCCATATCGGATGGCACCAGTAGAACTTAAAGAATTGAATTGCAAAAAGGATTTATTAGACCGAGTCATTCCCCGTGGGGAGCACCGGTGTTATTTGTGAAAAAGAAAGATGGAAGTTTTCGTATGTGTATTGATTATAGAATGTTGAATGATGTGACCATTAAGAATAAGTACCCGTTACCAAAAATAGATGATCTGTTTGATCAGTTGCAATCAGCAAAGGTATTTTCTAAAATTGATTTGAGGTCCGGGTACCATCAGTTGAGAATTAAAGAGGAGGATATAGATAAAACAGCTTTCAGAACCAGATATGGTCACTATGAATTTGTGGTTATGCCATTTGGGCTGACCAATGCTCCTGCAAGTTTTATGGATCTGATGAATAGAATCTTTCATCCGTATTTGGACCAATTCATTGTGGTCTTTATTGATGATATTCTGATTTATTCAGCATCTGAAGAGGAGCATGCAGCTCATTTGAGGTTTACTCTGCAGTTGTTAAGGGATAATCAGTTGTTTGCTAAATTCAGTAAGTGTGAATTTTGGTTGAAAGAAATTCAGTTTCTGGGTCATGTTATCTCAGCTAAAGGAGTAGCAGTAGACCCAAGTAAAGTGGAAGCAGTGATGAGATGGGAAGTGCCTAAGACAATAACTGATATTAGAAGTTTTCTGGGATTAGCAGGTTATTATAGGCGCTTCATACAAGATTTTTCTAAGATTGCGGCACCTATGACCAAATTGACCAGAAAAGGTGTGCCATTTGTGTGGTCCGGTGAATGTCAGAAAAGTTTTATGGAATTGAAGAAAAGGCTTACAACAGCACCCATATTGACATTACCGGCAGGAGTGGTGGTTTTGTGGTTTATGTAGATGCGTCAAGGAGAGGACTTGACGCAGTGCTTATGCAGCATGGCAAAGTGATAGCTTATGCGTCCAGGCAATTGAAGCCGGCAGAAGAGAATTACCCCACTCATGATTTGGAATTGGCAGCAGTTGTGTTTGCCTTGAAAATATGGAGACATTATTTGTATGGCGAGAGATTTGAGATCTTTACAGATCATAAAAGCTTGAAGTATATCTTCTCGCAGAAAGATTTGAATCTTCGTCAGCGCAGATGGATTGAATATTTGAAAGATTATGATTTTAGTCTGGCTTACCATCCGGGTAAGGCCAATGTTGTAGCAGATGCCTTGAGCAGAAAGGCATATATAAATCTGATGATGATTAAAGAATGGAAGCTGTATGAAGAAATAGTGGAGAACTCCTTGTATGTGCCCAGTAGTCAGCGACGGGCAGTACTAGCTGCTAGTGCTGTAGAGCCGTCCTTGTATTGGCAGATTGTTGAGGCTCAAAGAGCAAATGTAAGTTTAGCTGAGATTGTAAAAATGGAAGGAGTTACCATTGATGATAATTGTGTTGTTAGGCTCAGAGGCAGGTTATTTGTTCCAGCAGAAAGAGAAGTAAAGCAGCGAGTGTTGGAAGAGGCTCATAAATCCAGGTACACTATCCATCCAGGTAGTACTAAAATGTACCATGATTTGAGAAAGTATTTCTGGTGGCCTCATATGAAAAAGGAAATAGCAGAGTTTGTTGCAAGGTGTGTTATCTGTCAACAGATTAAAGCAGAACATCAGAAGCCTGGAGGTTTATTACAACCGTTACCCATTCCACAGTGGAAATGGGATGATATTGCTATGGACTTTGTGGCAGGTTTACCAAGATCGGGTTCCGGACATAATGGAATATGGGTATTTGTTGACAGATTAACTAAGGTGTGCAGATTAGTGGCAGTAAGTATGTCTTGGACAGTGGATAGATTAGCAAAAGTTTATGTTGAAAGAATTGTTCCATTGCATGGTATTCCGAAGACTATTGTGTCTGACAGAGATCCAAGATTTACTTCTGGTTTTTGGAGAAGTCTGCAGAAAGTAATTGGTACTGAGCTGAGATATAGCTCCGCTTATCATCCCCAGATGGATGGTTAGACAGAGAGGACTATCCAGACGATTGAAGATATGCTGCGGGCTTGTTGTTTAGTTTGGGGAGGTAACTGGGAGCATCATTTGGGAATGGTTGAGTTTGCCTATAATAATAGTTATCATACCAGTCTTGGGATGGCACCGTATGAAGCTTTATATGGAAGGCCATGTAGAACCCCATTGAACTGGCATGAAGTGGGAGAAAGGCAATTAGTGGGTCCTGAATTGATTCAGCAAACCACAGAAGTAGTGAAGCTTATTAAGGAAAAATTGCAGGCAGCTCAAAGCAGGCAAAAGAGTTATGCAGATAACCGGAGGAGACCACTTTAGTTTGAAGTGGGAGATTTTGTTTTCTTGAGAGTTTCCCCGAGTAAAGGTATTATGAGATTTGGTAAGACTGGAAAATTGAGCCCAAGGTATGTGGGACCTTTCCAGGTGATTGAGAGAATTGGGGAAACAGCTTATAGATTGGATTTGCCAGCAGATTTTGCAGATGTTCATGATATATTTCATGTTTCTATGTTAAGAAAGTGTATTGAAGATCCAGCTCAAATAATCAGTTATCAAGGTGGTGACCTGAGGCTGGATATGACTATGCCAGCATATCCGGTGCAGATCACTGATCGAAAGATAAAGAAGTTGAGAAATAAAGAAATTGAATTAGTTAAAGTGAGATGGGAAAATAGGTTGGGTGGTGAGGATACCTGGGAGTTAGCCGAGGAGATGGCTAAAGGGTATCCCTATCTGTTTGAATAAGCCTTTGTATTTCTTTTTAGATGATAGTACTTGTAAAATGTGTTTGTTTAAGTTGTTTAACTTTGAATTGTGTTATGAATTTCGAGGTCGAAATTTTCTTTTTAGATGATAGTAATGTAACGTCGCGTGTTTTCGGATCCTTATGGATCATGTGTGTAATGGTTGTGATGGCCATTATGAGGCCAATGTGGTTTGGACGTGTGGTGTGTTCAGGGGTGGTGCAGGTTTGGTCCTGAGATAAAATAGGACTGCTGCAGTTGAGTAGGAGTTGGCGGCCAGGTGTGGTCGTTGACTTATTGGCGTCCATATGTGTTGACGTTTACTATATCAACTTGGCGACAAGGGATATGGATGTCTAGCCTTGGCGGTCTGATTGGCGACAGCCTTGTTGACGCCAACCTGTGCGACCTGCAGAATATAGGTCTACCCGAGAGTAGTTCTCTCACTCTATTCTCCCTCTCCCTTGCCCTATTGTCATGCCCTTGCTTCCCCAATGCTTCCAACGGTTGTAAAAGGATAATTGGAGGAACGTGGAATGCGAGACGGTGACGAATCGGCCAAGGAAATGCCGGAACGTGGTGCAATTGCCATAGGAGCTCGTGGAGGGTTCGGTGTGAACTGGGAGAATTTAGGAGGTTTAAGCGCGTATTGAGGTAGGGATGATCCCTTTAGTTCCTATAGGTTGTGATAATGCAATTGGAAAGCATGAATCTGCATGATAATTGTATTTTTGGGTAATGGTATCCATGCGGGGTACATGAGTGGTTTGAGCAATTTGAAGAATAAAACATGTTGTTTCAGTTTGATTGGAATGCATGCATGTTAGAGGAAGTGTTTCCTCGTGTTTTCCTGCAGATTTTAGGGCTGAGGACACTTGTGGAGTCGGCCTAGGGTTTCTGTGTGAACTGATAGCCGAGGAGCTTGGCGTCAACATCGCTTGACGCCAGGTTCTTCAGCTGGGAGCTTAACGGCCAGATACCTTGCCGTTTATATCCCATCGACGGCAGTCGATGTTGCCGTCAGCATGCTTTTGGTTTAAATATTGATATATTGAATATTTGTTGGTATCGAGCAGTGCAACGATAATTGAGGTGCACCCAGCGCTCGTGGTTTCTGGGACTAGCGTACTGGGTACGCAGTTGGCTTGTTCTTTACGTGTTTACGTGGTGTTCATGTGTAGTGGACTACTAGTGCACGCGGTTTACGTGAGTCTTCACATAGTTTGTGTGTGACGTGCACGTGGTTTTGTGTACGTGGCAAGTAGTACGACGCCTACCGTGGTTACCTCTTCAGTTGGGTGCCCCAGGTTCTTTGTGAGCCAGGCTGTTAGCTCAGGGCTTTGTCCCCGTACTTGTGTTGTACGGTCGAGGTCTGTGTCGTCTGATCTGGACACCCTCACTCCTGTGTTTAAGTTGTACGTCCGGCTGAGGGAAAGACGACAGTGGGACAGTGACACTTGTGTTTGTCTTTAGTCACTTGTAGCGCGCTCGTAGTTGGGGGTACGGACACCAGTAGTCGACACTAGTCCCCAGCTAGTCCTTTTCCAGTGCCTCACTCTAGAGGGCCCAGGCCAGGGTCTCCAGAGGTGCCAAGCATGGGCCTGTGACCGTGTGGTCTGCAGGTGGTGGTGTTTAGTTGGTCTCCACAGTTGCTTGACCTTTTCACGTGGAGCGGCAGCTGGACCTTTCGTTCTTGGCTGCGAGACTGAGAGGTAGACCTGTGTTAGTTTGTTCGAGTCAGTCTCTGGTGTCGCGAACCAGTTCACGTGACTCGTGTT
This sequence comes from Colocasia esculenta, assembly GCA_014218235.1. Classification (NCBI taxonomy): domain Eukaryota; kingdom Viridiplantae; phylum Streptophyta; class Magnoliopsida; order Alismatales; family Araceae; genus Colocasia; species Colocasia esculenta. The sequence continues at coordinate 49,818,405 of CM024763.1, read as the reverse complement.
TGGCTGTCTCTACTTTAGCTCGTACGCTTGTACTGGTTTTCCGTTTAATTATTACAGTTGTTTTAGTAGTCGGCAGGCGGTGAGTACTTTTACAGCTTTCATATCCTGCTTAGTTGTTCTATAAATTGTTAGTACTGTTTACTGCTTTTGTACCTGTGGTTTTGGTTTGCTCGGTTTTGGGGGAGTTCCCTACTGAGCCAGTGACTCGCAAGGCTCACCCTACCCCCACAGGTGAGAGCGAGGAGGACGTTTCTCGACCGTCGTCCAGTTCGGAGCCGCGTCGTAGCGGTGCAGGGTCAGTACCTCCAGCTGTGTAGTAGCAGCTCCAGCAGTGTAAAGCTAATTTGTTTACTTGTTTCAGTTGTACCTCGGGGGTATGGCCCAGGCTCTTGTACTTTCTTATCAGTTTCTTTGGAAATATGGCTATATAACTTGTGAAATATATATATGAAATGGTGTGTTCCTTTGTGTTTACACGGACTGTGGTTTGGTATCCCTTGCGAGGCTTCGGCCCGTTCACGGGAGGCGGACTCGGATCAAGTACGTTATCGGTTTAACGGGCTTGACCGAGGTGTTCCGTCACATAGGCAATCTCTCAAGAAAAAACCAATTAAATTCGACGATAGGGAGACCATGATCCCCTCTTCAAAAGCCCCATGTTTTCCCCAATTTTGATCATGTCGTTGATGAGTATTTCATGCTCCAAATCCTGCTTGGAAATTGTGCCCGACTCAACATGTTCACCTTAAATCCATGCTCACACTTGATTTCGTGCCTCGAAACTTTTATCATACATGCTACATGATGTTAGAGATCGAATGACACCATTTCCCCCAATTTCCATTAAGTAATCTTCTCCAATTAAATCATTTTTCATCACTGTGTATGGTTTTGGGTCATCGTGAAATAACCTAACCATAGCATGCTCATACCATGTTCAATGTTTAATTACTCGTTACTGTTGATATATGTGCAAGTCTAGCTTTGTTTAAAAGTGATTTCAGGATTTTTCATCATATATACGATTTTATATGGATTTATAAAGAGCCCTTTATCAACCCTTGGAGGACTGGACCGAAATCCCTAAGTGAACCAGTTCACTTTTGGGGCTCTGCCTGACCCTCTGAGAACCCGACGGCCCGACCCGTCGCATTTCTCAAAAGGTCGCGACCAAAGGATGCGTCACGTCATGAACACGACGGCCCGACTCGTCGTGTTCTTCCTGTCCTATGCTGACTACCCTAAATGTGACAGACCCAGACGTCACATTTATGGACCGATTGCTCAAATCGCGACTGGTCACCCTGTTGCGATTTAACTATGATTTTTCCAGAACCCTAGGTATCTTATAAACCATGATAATCATGCTCTATAATCATTGTTTAATCATTGTAATGTACTGTTATGAACAATAATAACATGTTAGTGTAGTTTGATCGAATTCACATGATTTTATTAAATAAAAAATGTGTGCACAACTCTCTCTTGCTAGCTTGATTCTCTTACACACGCACACACTAAATGTGAGTTTTACAATGAGAGCTTATGGAAATTACTCAATAATTTATCTGGTAATTAAGTGCAATTATTTATGTAAATATTCCTATTTTATTAAATGGACTTATTCTCGATTTATTCACATGAATAATACCGTTATCGCGTCCCTCTGCCTTCGAGCACTCAAGGCAAGACGGACAACTGCTTCTTTACACAGTTTAACTTGAGTGGGATGACCTCTCCATTGGGAATACTCCTGACTGGACCAGGAACTTCTTGTCGAGACCTCCGTAAGACTCCTTGGCTTTGGCGGACGTCCATTGCCGACGAGCGGATTGTACCATCAATATCTATTTTACCCTTAGAGATCAGCATGATCCAACGGGCTTAGATTATTCTCTCTTACCTTGAGATGACGTCAGACCTCTGGCATGTGTTCGCAGCACAACTATTAGGCGGTTGTGACTTCTACCGGACTACCAGTACACGATCATATGTTTGTTGTGCAACTGTTACTATCGCCTGTTTAACGATGATTTACGAATGTAACCCTCGATCTCATCTACTATCCTATTTCTCTTATTTGTTCACATTCTCTCTATACTCTCATCTATTCTTAGTACTCTATTTGACCATCTAGTTGATTGTCTAAGATAACAAACATAACCATGCCAGACAACATTATAAAGGGCCCGATCAGGTCCTGGGATGTAACACCCCAAAATAATATATTTATTGAAAATTGAAAAAAATGTGATCATTTTTTATTGTTAAACATAATTACTTTCATGAGATATAATTATCTTTAAATTGAGATCATTTTTATATTATTAATATAATTTCAGTGTTGTCTTCAGAGGTGCGCACTCCGACAGGGTGTCACCGGAATTCGGTAACGGAACTAAAATCCGAAGACACCATAATTTTCAAAAAAATGTGCTGGTTCTAGAAACATAAATATCCTTAATTGTTGTTGCACAAATATCAAGATTAAGTCGACACAATGATTTTCTGAGTAATTTTTGCTGGATAAAAAATTAATTTGAAAAATTAAACTAAAATCACCATAATTTGTAAAACCTTTCAATTAACTTATGATTGAAATTTCAACTTGATTGGACATTGTTTGGATATACAAATATAAGAACAAAAGAGACAAATAAATTACTTTCCATTTACATAACTAAATTTTAAAAAAAACATTTTGCTTACGTAACCTTGGATACGTAAGACTTCTTACTCCTAGGGTAAATGGGTTACATGTTTTATTATATGTGTTAGCTGTGGAAACCGCATGGTAAACGTGGCTGCTGTAAAAACAAATGAGTTTTATGGCAACATGTGTATGGCTATGTGTCATACATGCATGAAACCCAACCTCTATTTATACCTTTCTTTGCTCATTTCCGTGAAAGTTTACCCACATGTTCCTCCTTCCACACTGCTGCTGCCGTTGCCTTTACTGTAGCTGTTGCTGCTCCTGCTGTAGCTGCTACTACTGCTCCTGCTGTAGCTGCTGTTGCTCCTACTGTAGCTGCTACTGCTACGACTCCTTCTGCTGCTACTGTTATAGCTACTACTGTTTCGACTACTACTATCGGTTTCTTTGTTAAGGAGAAGGGTAGGATTTCCCTTCCTCTTATCTTTTCTTTTGTTAGAACCTTAAGTCTAGGTGTCTACCATGATCTTACTTTGACTTGTGTTCAGTACAAACCTATAGGAATGGCTTTCTTTCTTGTGACTATGTTTCTTTTAGCTTATGCCCATGTCTATAGTTGATGTTTATGTGCACTTGATGTGGACTTTCCACTAGATGCAAGGAAGACTCTCTTAAAGAAGTTATATCTACAGAACCTTCTTAGAATAAGTTTTCCCATGTTATCCATGCTGTAAAGATATCCTCTTTGATCTATTCTTTCCTCCATGAAAGATTTGTCAAGAATTGAACATAAGATCCACTAGATGTTGTTTGATCCTTCATGGAATAGTAGGAACTCTTAGAAGAGTCTCCTAAGTTGATGTTAAACTATTTCTGGAAAAATAACCTGCGGTTGTCGATAAACAGAACCTAGCTGTCGACAGGTACCTTGCTTCCAGAACCCAGAATTCCAGAACAACCAGTGAATGTCGACAGACAGAACCCATCTGTCGATAGATGACAACCATCTGTTGACAACTACCTATAGCCTGTCGACAACTAAGGGCCAGCTTCCAGAATCCAGTTCTGGATGAACCAGTAGCTGTCGACAGCCACCTTATGGCTGTCGACATCCACTAGTCTGTGATTTTAACAAGTACCATTCCTTTCCCAATCAAAGGTGACACACTTTTGTATTGTCCAAACAAGTTATTTTCCTCATTCTCTTGGATTCTAAACTATTATACCACTGAGTTGAATCTTTTAGTCATCATCTACATCCAACTATGGATTATTCTTGGACGTTTTCAAGTATAAATATTTTTCCTACATGGAAACATCTTCCTGAAATTATTAGCATTGACTCCTAAAACCCTGTTATAAGTAAGATTTTGAGTACCTGTATACCTTGCATGTATGTTACAAGAAATGAAATGTGATGACAACTTTGGATATTTGAACCCAATTGAAATAAATGCCTGTGCAAATGGGGCTGATCCAGTCTTGGGAGGAGCACCCGAATTCGTTTACTAGTCGTATGGAACGATAATGGATCTACTGGATGTTTGGCATTGCATCACACTTGCTTGATTGGTCATCATTTTATTCAGTCATGAGTTGATTATGTATTTCTTACCTGAACCAGAATGTGACTACCATACTGATTTCTTTTATGTACAAACTTTATTCAATACTGTCATCAGTCGAGTATTTTGCCTATTTCTTTGGTTATCATAATCTTTTTGATAAGGAGGGTGAATTCTACTGGGCATCATTGCTCATTAAATCTTACTCTTTCAAGTGAATAGGAAGAGCCTAGCTCTTAAGGGGGTGTGCATAGCTGGATGTCTAATTTCTGGAACCGATATATTACCTTTTTAGTAATGTAGTTAGGAATGGAAATGTTATTAAGTTTTCTTTTTACACTTCTCCTGTGGACTTTAATGAGGAGTGTTTTATATGTAAAGCTTCCGCTGTAATGATGACAGATGTTTATAAAAACTAAGTTCTATTTCTTAAGTATGTTTTCTGTCAATTTTCGATAAATAGTTATTTATTAGGACATGACATGGGAGGTGCGCCCGAAAGGCTACTCACGGGGGTATAATGATTAGGGTGTACGACATAACACCTAAGTGCCATACTATCAAGATTTAATCGAAGACAATCAATCACTATACTATGTTCTCTCGGTTGACAAGAAGATCGACCAAGCATGCTATCTTGGCTAGTGCACTTTTGTGCAAATGTTACATGCTATCTCGTTATATAGCTAATTCGTTATCATGCTTGTTGTGCTATTTTCATGTGAAAGTGTTATCATTCTCTTGCTATCGTTACATTACTCTCGTGACTATACTTGATCATTCTCTCTAGTTATCTTGCTTGACAGGACATTAATCATTTAAAGTATGCCTATTTATATGATATATTAAGTCCTACTGGGCGATTATCGCTCATCCTACACTATTTATTTCATGTGTTTCAGGTGAGTCTGATGGGGACTACCACACGCACGTGGATGGGGAAGATCAAGACCAGGAGTGACCAGTCTTTTCGACAACCCAAAGCTTTTAGTAGCTAGTTAGATAGTTCAGATTGTTTTGATTTGAATAAAGTACTGTGGCCCATAGTTTTGACTCTGAATTAGTGATTGTAATAGATGATTAGTGGAGTTATTAATGAAGTTGGATCATTTGGCATTATTCCAATTTATGCAATGGCTTGATGTTTATTTCTCGCTCTATACTATTTATTTAATTATTTATCGCTCCGATATTCCGCGTCGGGGCATTATAGTTTTGTGGTATCAGAGCTTAGGTTGTTCATAAGTTTAGGATGATCTAGGATTGACCTGCCTCGACTAAAGTTAATTATCTTACCTATGTGAGATGCGGGTAGAACCATGGGTGATAAGTTAAAACAAATTCACACACGCACAAACTTAGTGCAACCTCAATATCTTACATTAAATTTTCTTTTGAAGGAACTTAGAACATAGCAATGGCAGAGGGGCGTGCTCAACTCTGTGACATGCAACAAACCATCCAGGAGCTCACTCGAGCATTACTTCAAGCTGCTCAAGGCGGTGGAAATCGAGGAGCTAGGGATTTACATAGGAATTTTTAAAGCATGAACCCGCCTCATTTCAGTGGGACCACGGATCTCGATGAGGCTGAACACTAGCTGAAAGAAATTGAACACATTTTCTGCATCATGCAATGCGCAGATGGTGATAAATTGCTGCTCGCTACTTTTTAGTTAGAAAGAGACGCCCGTGCATGGTGGGAGTCTGTTGAGGCCACCCGGGCAGATGCACAATTCACCTAGGAAGAATTCAAGGAGCAGTTTAACTCCAAGTATTTCTCTGAACGAGTCCAGAAGAGGAAAGCCTCTGAATTTGCTACATTGAAACAAAGGAACCTCACAATGGCTGAATACGAAGCTCAAATTTCCCGATTGGCACGATATGCCAACCATCTCGTCAACACCGAGAAAATGAAGGTAAGTTGTTTCCTTAACAGGCTTAAGCCTTCTTACATCACTCAACTTGCACCACTCGACATACAGGTCTATGCCGACATGGTTAAGGAGGCTCAATTACTAGAGGATGCGATCGATCTCACTGATCGCATCAAGGGTATAATCGTTAAGAAGGAACAAGCCTCAAGTTCCTCAAGCAGACCCACCAACAGTAAGAAACGGTCGTTCAGCATCACTGATGGGCCAAGCCAAGAGCAGAAGCCCAAGTGCAAGCATTGTGACAAGCTTGGTCACACTGTTGAAGAATGTTGGAGGAAAGTAGGTGTGTGCCTACGTTGCGGGAGTCGAGAGCATCGCATGCCCGACTGTCTCATGCTCAAAGAGAATGAAAAGCGGCATGCTGGGCAGAAGAAGTTGGGCAGACTTCAAGCCGTGCAGGAAATGGATGCCACCAAAGAGGGTGGAGTTGTGGAAGGTACACTACAAATCTTTTCTCAATCAGCATTTATTTTGTTTGATACTGGCGCTACACATTCGTTCATATCACAAGTATTTGTTGATACCCTAAATATTAAACCTACATCTATGGGTTTTGAATTTCCTGTCACAACACCACTGGGAGAGAAAGCCCAATTGAAGAAATATTTTCCATTAGCTGATGTAATGGTTGGAGAACTCAATCTAAGAGCCGACCTGGTGTGTATGCCCATGGAAGGCTATGATGTCATATTAGGAGCCGATTGACTATCCACTTATGGGGCTAGTGTTGATTGTAGAAGAGGGAAGATTTCATTTAGTGAATTCCCTAAGTTGACCTTCACAGGACGAAGACATAAGAGACACTTGTCTCTAGTCCTTACTATTCGTGCACAAGGCATGATAAGGAAGGGATGTGTAGCATTCCTTGCTGTTATAATAGTTGAAAAGAAAGCATCCTAGGTAGCAGACATACTCATAGTGCAAGAATACTCTGACGTTTTCCCCGATGAGCTGCTAGGCATTCCACCTGAACGAGATGTGAACTTCTCTATCGATCTGACCCCTGAAGCTGCACCGGTGTCACGTCAGCCTTATAGAATGTCTCCTATCAAGTTGAAGGAGCTAAAAGAGCAATTGATGGAGTTACTGGAGAAAGGTTTCATTAGACCAAGTACTTCCCCTTGGGGAGCATCTATGTTATTCGTCAAGAAGAAGGATGGATCTATGAGATTATACATTGACTACTGGCAGTTGAATCAACTGACTATCAAGAACAAATACCCTCTACCTCGCGTTGATGAATTATTTGATCAAATATCAGGAGCCAAATAGTTTTCTAAGGTTGACCTTAGGTCTGGATATCATAAGATGAGAATCAAAGATGTAGATATTTATAAGACAACTTTTAGGAGTAGGTATAGATATTATGAATTTATTGTTATGCCTTTTGGTCTAACCAATGCTCCTACAGCTTTCATGCAATTAATGAACAACATCTATCGGCCATACCTCAAAAAATTCATCGTGGTATTTATTGATGATATTCTTATATATTCCACGACCAAAGAAGAGCATGAGGAGCATCTAAGGATCGCTCTACAGATCTTATGCAACAACAAGCTCTATGCAAAATTGAGCAAGTGCAAGTTCTGGCTCGAAGAAGTCTCATTTTTAGGCCACGTCATATCCAAGGATGGTATTGTTGTTGATCCTTCCAAGGTTGAAGCAGTACTTAACTGGGAGAAACCTACCAATGTTACGAAGATTAGAAGCTTTTTGGGACTGGCTGGCTACTACATGCTGTTCATAAAAGATTTCTCCAAGATTGTTGTACCCCTTACTCGCCTTACGCGAAAGGAGAACCCCTATGTCTGGAGCAAGGAATGTGAGAAGAGCTTCAAGACATTGAAGAAATGCTTAACTTCTACACCTGTCCTCGCATTACCTATTGAGGGCGAAGGATTCTCAGTCTACACTGATGCATCTAGAATCAGTCTAGACTATGTTTTAATACGAAATGAGAAGGTGATAGCTTATTCATCTAGATAGTTGAAGCCTCATGAGGTCAACTACCCTGTCCATGACCTAGAACTAGCTGCAGTTGTATTTGTACTCAAGATCTGAAGGCATTATCTCTAAGGAGAGTAATTCATTGTCTACTCTGATCACAAAAGCTTAAAGTATCTATTCTCTCAGAAGGAGCTCAATATGAGACAAAGAAGATGGTTGGAGTATCTAAAGGATTTTTAATTCAATATTCAATATCACCCTGGCAAGGGTAATGCTGTAGTAGATGCACTTAGTAGGAAGCCTATGGCGTCCTTATCTTGATTAGTCATGGGCGAGATGCAATTGTTAGAATAATTCACCAGTTTGAACATAAATATTGAGCAAAGAAGTGATCAGGTACTGGTTACTAATCTTAGGGCACAACCCGACATTTTTGTCGAGATCAGGGAACAACAAGCAAATGACCCATTTTTGATCTGTATTAAGGAAACCCTAGCAGATAGACCAGATTTCTCCATCACTGAGGATGGGAGACTGTTATATTAGGGCAGGATGTGTGTGCCTGACAATGAAGAGTTGAAAAGGAAACTGATGGATGAAGCTCACAAAACTAAGTACACAATCCATCCTGGTGCAACCAAGATGTACCAAGACATGAAAAGATCATTTTGGTGGTCAAACATGAAGCGTGAGGTTGCTGAGCATGCCGTCCACTGCCTCACATGCCAACAAGTCAAAGTAGAGCACCGACGTCCCACGTGTAACGCCCCGACGCGAAATATCGGAACGATATTACAGTTGTTTAATTAGTATCGAGCAATAAATAGATATCAAACCATTGCACAATTGGAACAAAACCAAATAAAATCCAACTTCATTGATAATTCGTCAACTAACTATTACATCCACTAATCATAGCCAAAACTACGGCCCAGAGTACTTTATTCAAATCCAAACTAATACATATTGACTAACTAACGACTAACTAAATAACTAATAAGCAGTGGTTGTCAAAACGGGTGACTCCTGAGCATCATCCTCATTCCCTTCCTCGTGAGTGTGGTATTCCCCATCAGACTCACCTGAAACACATGAAAAAATAACGCAGGATGAGCGATAAATGCCCAGTAGGACTTAATATCTCATAAGAATAAGCATGTTTAAGTGATTATTGTCTTAAATGGCAGGATAACTAAAGAGAATAGTCATGCAAAGTAAAATAACGATGGCAAGAGAATGATAGCACTTGTACATGAAGAATAGCACATCAAGTACGATAATGGATTGGCCATGTAACGATATAGCACGTAAAGTTTCACAACGGTGCACTAGTAACGATAGCACTTGTATAGATAGCACCGATTGATTGTCATAGATTAAATCTTGATAGTATAATGGCACTGGACGTATGCCAACATCCTGATCATTTTAACTCCCATGGGCAAATGGCACTTTTCGGGCGCTCCTCCCAGGACCTGATCGGGCCCTATTGCACTGGCATAGTCATGTTTCTTATCTTAGACAATCATAAAGATGGCCAAATAGAGTACCAAGAATAGATGAGAATAGTAGACGAATAGACGAGAGAGTAGAGAGAAAATGAACAGATGAGAGTATAAAGACAATAGATAAGAATAGGGACATATTCGTAAAACAACGTTAACAGTCGATAGTAACAGTTGCACAGCACTAGGTCGAGTGCTGACAATCCGGTAGAAGTCACAACCGCCCATTATTCGTGCCATGTACATAGGCTAGATGGTCCGGAGTGATCCCAAGGTAAGAAGGAAAACACACTAAGGCCGTTAGATCATGCCGATCCCTAAGGGGTAACAGGTTTTAAGGGTACAACCAGCTCGTCGACAATGGACGTGTGCCAAAGCCAAGGAGACTTATGAAGGCCTTGACAAGGAGTCTCTGGTCCAATCAAGAGTATTCCCAACGGAGAGGTGGTCCATACAAAGAAAAAATGTGTAACGAAACATTTTCCGTCTTGCCTCGAGTGCTCGAAGGTAGAGGGACGCGATAACGATGTACAAATCATGCGAATAAAATGAATACAAAGGTTATTAAAGAAAATAGGGAATTTTTAAGTGGAATAATTGCACTTAATTATCGAATTAATTATTGAGTAATTTAATAAGGTCAAATGGCAAATATTAATATTTAGTGTGTGCAAGTGTAAAGAAATCATGAGAGCATGGATAATCATGCATATGACTTTTAATTAATTGAATTTATGCAAATATTACCAAATTTTAATAATTAAATTAGTACCATTTATAACAGTGCATGATTAAGCTTAAACAAAGGTTAAATGGCATATATAGCAGGGGTATGTATACAAATTAGGGTTTCTGGCCGACATCTTGAAATCGCGACGGGGGTCTCTGTCGCGTTTCAGGTCGCGACGGGCAGTCCTGCCACGTTCAGCTGAATCGGCGGGGCTAGCGCAAACCAGGAGGAATCCGTGACGGCGCAGGCCGTCGTGTTTATGACGCGATGGACCGGCCAGTCTCGACCCCTCTGAGATCGTGACGGGTCAGGCCGTCACGATTTCAGAAGGGCGGCCCAACCCAGAAAAGGGGAAACAACCCTTTTTGGGTTTGGTCCTTCCCTCTCATACTTGATATAGGTCACTTCTAAAATCGATATAAAATCGCACGATGGTCCAAAAATTATGAAACTAGTTTTAAATGAAGGTAGACACATAAATCTATCAACGGACAAGAGCAATTAGAAAATAGACAAGTATTAGGCATGCTTCAATTAGGTTATATTCGGTGACCTAAAATATGCACAGTCATGGAAAATGATTTAATTCGTATAGGATGCATGATGAAAATTGGGGAAAATAGGGGCGTTTGGAGCCTAACATCATGTAGTATTTATGAGAATATTTGCATGACATGGGATCAAGTACACGCATGGATTGAAAGTAAACATGAAGGTTTGGGTACATGGAGATGACAGAGATTAGGGCATTTAATACTCCTTCATAGAGCAACAAAAATTAGGAAAATCATGGGGCTTTGATAGAGGGGATCATGGTCTACCTAGGGTCGAGTTTAATTAGATTGAGCTTGAGATATTGCCTATCTTTTCACGCTGTAATGAAAACCTAGGGTTTATGACGAAGAAGAAGATGAAATCTCCTTGCTCCAAACCTTTCCTCTCCTTGCTCCTCGTCCTCTGCCTCATCTCCTCATCCTCCAGAGCTCCAGCAACGTTCTAAGGGTGGTTAAGGACGAATTGGTGGTCTATTAGGGTGTGTAAGAGTCCCACAAGCTTAAAATCTCCTTTTCTCTTCAAACTCCGAATTTCCACATTTATCATCCTATTTTCTTGCATTTATCGACCTAATGGGACGGGGAGGGGTCTAATTCCGTGGGCAATGGGTTAGGATAGGCTTAGGACTCTTGTAGAGATAATTATAAGCCAATTTAGTCATTATCTTACCCCTTTTAATTTATTTAATAATTAACTCCGAATTCAAGCCTAAATATCTCCCATCATTCATGGGCTCTTCATATTTGGGCCCATTCATTTATGTTTGGACCATTTGTATAACCCATTTCCTTAATTTAGCTTAATGGGCTTTGATTTAATTCCCTTTATTTCAATTTATTCCCCCTTGATTTCAATTTAAATCTATTTATCACATTTATTTAATTAAAATTTTATTTTATTTAAAATTTAAAAATTAGAGTTGCTACATCCCCCCCCTCTTAAAAAGAATTTGATCCCCAAATTCATATGATCCTAAGAGGAAGAGTTACTTACTGAATAATTCTGGGTAATTCCGTCGCATGGTCGCTTCGGGTTCCCACGTGGCTTCTTCCACTTCGTGGTTTCTCCATAGCACTTTTACCACTGATATGGGTTGGTTCCAGGGCTATTGTATCTTCTTGTCTAAGATTCTTACTGTCTTCTCTTCATAGGTCATATCTTTGTTTAAAATTATATCGTCGTCGCTGATTACATGCGATGGGTCGTACACATACTTCATCAGCATAGATACATGAAAAATGTTGTGTAGTTTGGAAAACTGAGGAGGTAATGCCAGATGATATGCCACTTCGCCAACTCTTTCCAGTACCTCAAATGGACCTATGAATCTCGGCCTTAACTTGCCTTTTATCCCAAACCGTTGAAATCCTCGGGTCGGGGATACCTTCAGCAGTACATGATCTCCGGTTTGAAATTCTAGATCCCATCTTCTTTTGTTTGCATAACTCTTCTGCCTGGATTGAGCTATTTTAATCCTATCTCTGATGATTTGTATGTCCCTGCTAGTGTTCTGTACCATGTCTGGTCCCAGCCATTGTTGTTCACCTACTTCATTCCAACAGACTGGCGATCTACAACTTCTACCATACAAGGCTTCAAATGGTGCCATCTTGATGCTGGCCTGATAGATGTTGTTGTAAGAGAATTCTATCAGTGACAATTTTTCATTCCAGTACCCCTCAAAATCTATAGTACAGGCTCGTAGCATATCTTCCACGATCTGATTTATTCTTTCAGTCTGCCCATCTGTCTGTGGGTGGAATATTGTGCTAAAGTTGAGTTTTGTGCCTAAGGCCATCTGAAGTCCCTTCCAGAATCTAGAGGTGAATCTAGGGTCACGATTTGAGACTATGGACACAGGGACTCCATGTAATCTCACGATCTCTTTTACATACAGGGCTGCAAGTACATCCACACTCCAAGTACTTTTGATTGCAAGGAAATGTGCGGACTTAGTCAATCGGTCCACAATGACCCAGATAGCATCAAGTCCACCACGAGTTCGGGGTAAATCCATGATGAAGTTCATGCCAATACTCTCCCACTTCCATTCAGGTATGTCCAGGGGTCTAAGCACACCCGCAGGACGTCTGTGTTCTGCTTTTACTTGCTGACATGTGAGGCAGTGCGCGGCATGCTCAGCCACCTCACGCTTCATGTTGGGCCACCAAAATGACCTTTTCATGTCTTGGTACATCTTGGTTGCGCCTGGGTGAATGGTGTATTTAGTCTTGTGGGCTTCATCCATCAGCTTTCTCTTCAACTCTTCATTGTCAGGCACACATGTCCTGCCCTAAAACAATAATCTCCCATCCTCAGTGATGGAGAAATCGGGTCTGTCAGCTATGGTTTCTTTGACTCGGATTAGGAATGGATCAATAGCTTGTTGCTCCCTGATCTCGACAAAGATGTCGGGTTGAGCTCTAAGATTGGCCACTAACACTTGATTACTTATCTGCTCAATGTTTAGATTCAGATTGGCAAATTGTTATAATAGTTGCATCTCACCCATGACTAAACAAGATAAGGATGCCACTGACTTCCTACTGAGTACATCAGCTACTGCATTACCTTTGCCTGGGTGGTATTGGATATTGAAATCAAAATCCTTCAAATATTCCAGCCATCTCCTTTGTCGCATATTGAGCACCTTATGGGAAAATAAGTACTTTAAACTCTTATGATCAGAATAGACAATGAACTACTCTCCATACAGATAATGCCTCCAAATCTTGATTGCGAATACCACGATAGCTAGTTCTAGGTCATGGACAGGGTAATTGACCTCATGAGGCTTCAACTGTCTTGATGAATAAGCTATCACCTTCTCATTCTGCATTAGCATGCAGCCTAGACCGATTCCAGATGCATCAGTGTAGACTAAGAATCCTTCGCCCTCGACTGGCAATGCGAGGACAGGTGCAGACATCAAGCATTGCTTCAGTGTCTGAAAGCTTTTCTCGCATTCCTTGCTCGAGACATAGGGGTTCTCTTTTCGCGTAAGGCGAGTAAGAGGTACAACTATCTTGGAGAAGTCTTTTATGAACCGTCTGTAGTAGCCAGCCAGTCCAAGAAAGCTTCTGATCTCAATGACGTTGGTCGGTCTCTCCCAATTGAGTACAACTTTGACCTTGGAAGGATCCACAGCTATACCATCCTTGGATATAACATGGCCTAGAAATGACACCTCCTCGAGCCAGAAATCACACTTGCTCAATTTGTCGTAGAGTTTGTTGTCGCGCAAGATTTGCAGAGCAATCCTCAGATGCTCCTCATACTCTTCCTTGGTCTTTGAGTATATGAGAATATCATCAATAAAAACCACGACGAATTTATCGAGGTAGGGTCGATAGATACTGTTCATCAGTTGCATAAAAGCTGTAGGAGCATTGGTTAGTCCAAAAGGTATGACTACAAATTCATAATGACCATACCTGCTCCTGAAAACCGTCTTGTAAATATCTGTATTCTTAATCCTCATTTGATGATATCACGATCTAAGGTCAATCTTAGAGAAAAATTTGGCTCCTAATATTTGATCAAACAATTCATCAACACGAGGCAGAGGGTATTTGTTCTTGATAGTTAGATGATTCAACTATCTGTAGTCGATGCATAGCCTCAGGGATCTGTCCTTCTTCTTGACAAATAGTACTGGTGCTCCCCACGGAGAAGTACTTGGTCTGATAAAACCCTTTTCCAGTAGTTCCATCAATTGTTCCTTCAATTCAGTAGGGGACATTCTATATGGCTAACGTGACACCGGTGCAGCTCCAGGAATCAAGGCGATTGAGAAATTTACATCTCGTTCAGGTGGAATGCCTGGCAGCTCGTCGGGGAACACGTCGGGGTACTCTTGTACTATGTGTATATCAGATATCTTAGATGCTTTCTTTTCTATCACTATGGCGGCAAGAAATGCCACACAACCCTTTCTTATCATGTTCTGTGCCTTAATAGTAGAGATGAGAGACAAGTGTCTCTTGTGTCTACGTCCTGTAAAGGTCAGCTTAGAGAATTCACTAAATGTTATCTTCCCTCTTCTACAATCCACACAAGCCCCATAAGTGGATAGCCAATCGGCTCCCAGAATGACATCGTAGCCTTCCATGGACATACAGATCAAGTCGGCTCCAAGATTTAGTTCACCAACCTTCACATCAGCTAATGGAAAGTATTTGTTCAGTTGGGCTTTCTCGCCCAGTGGGGTTGTAACAAGTAATTCAGTTCCCATAGACAAAGGTTTAACATTTAATGTGTCAGCAAATGCTTGTGATATGAATGAATGTGTTGTGTCGGTATCAAATAAAACAAATGCTGACTGAGAAAAGACTGGTAGAGTACCTTCAACGACTCCACCCTCCTCGGTGGTTTCCACTTCCTGGACAGCTTGCAGTCTGTCCGGCTTCTTCTGGCCAGTAGGGTGCTTCTCATTTTCCTTAAGCAGGGGGCAGTCGGGAATGCGATGCTCTCGACTCCCGCAACATAGGCATGCACCTACCTTTCTCCAGCATTCATCGGTAGTGTGACCTAGCTTGTCACAGTGCTTGCCTTTAGGCTTGTTAGGGGCAGTGGGGGTGAAGACCTTGGGCTTTCGCTCTTGGCTTGGCCCGTCAGTGATGCTAAACGACCTTTTCTTGCTGTTAGTGGGCTTGCTTGGTGCTTCTGATGTCTGCTCTTTCTTGACCATTCTATCCTTGATGCGATCGGTAAGGTCGGTCGCATCCTCCAGCAACTGTGCCTTCTTGACCATTTCTGGATAGGTCTGGATATCCAGAGGTGCCAGTTGGGTGATATATGCGGGCCTGAGCCCATTAAGAAAGCGCTTCGCCTTCATTCTCTCAGTGCCTACAAGGTGATTGGCATATCGTGCCAACTGGGAGAATTGGGCTTCGTACTTGGCTACAGAGAGGTTCCTTTGCTTAAGTGCTGCAAACTCGGAGGCCTTCCTCTATTGAACTCTTTCAGAAAAATACTTGGAGTTAAAGTGGTCCTTGAATTCATTCCAGGTGAATTGTTCATCAGCCCTGGTTGCCTCAACAGACTCCCACCACGCACGGGCGTCTCTTTCTAACTGAAATGTTGAAAGTAGTAGCTTGTCTCCATCTGTGCATTGCATGACGTGGAAAATACGTTCAATTTCTTTCAGCCAGTTTTCTGCCTCATCGGGATCAGTAGTCCCTCTGAAACGAGGCGGATTCAAGTTGCAGAAATTCCGGTGTAGATCTTTGGCTCCTCGGTTTCCACCAGCTCCAGTAGCCTGAAGTAGTGCTTGAGTGAGTTGCTGGATAGTCTGCTGCATGTCACGGAGTTGTGCACGCTCCGCTGCCATTGCTATGGTTTATGTTCCTTCAAAATAGAAATTTTAATGTAAGATAATGAGGTTGCACTAAGTTTGAGCGTGAGTGAATTTATTTTATCTTATTACCCTTGGTTCTACCCATCTCTCACATAGGTATGTAATTAGACTCTAAGTCAAGGCAGGTTAACCTAGATCATCCTATACTTAAGAATAACCTAGGCTAACGCCCCGATGCGGAATATCAGAGCGATATTACAGTTATTTAACTAGTATCGAGCGATAAATAGATATCAAATCATTGCACAATTGGAATAAAACCAAATGAAATCCAACTTCATTGATAATTCATCAACTAACTATTACATCCACTAATCAGAGCCAAAACTAGGGCCCATAGTACTTTATTCAAATCCAAACTAATACATATTGACTAACTGACGACTAACTAAATAACTAATAAGCAGTGGTTGTCGAAACGGGTGACTCCTGAGCATCATCCTCATTCCCTTCCTCGTGAGTGTGGTATTCCCCATCAGACTCACCTGAAACACATGAAATAATAATGCAGGATGAGCGATAAATGCCCAGTAGGAGTTAATATCTCATAAGAACAAGCATGTTTAAGTGATTATTCTCTTAAATGGCAGGATAACTAGAGAGAATAGTCATGCAAAGTAAAATAACGATGGCAAGAGAATGATAGCACTTGTACATGAAGAATAGCACATCAAGTACGATAATGGATTGGCCATGTAACGATATAGCACGTAAAGTTGCACAACAGTGCACTATTAACGATAGCACTTGTATAGATAGCACTGATTGATTGTCATAGATTAAATCTTGATAGTATAATGGCACTGGACGTATGCCAACATCCTGATCATTTTAACTCCCATGGGCAAATGGCACTTTTCGGGCACTCCTCCCAGGACCTGATCGGGCCCTATTGCACTGGCATAGTCATGTTTCTTATCTTAGACAATCATAAAGACGGCCAAATAGAGTACCAAGAATAGATGAGAATAGTAGACGAATAGACGAGAGAGTAGAGAGAAAGTGAACAGATGAGAGTATAAAGACAATAGATAAGAATAGGGACATATTCGTAAAACAACGTTAACAGTCGATAGTAACAGTTGCACAGCACTAGGTCGAGTGCCGGCAGTCCGGTAGAAGTCACAACCGCCCATTAGCCGTGCCATGTACATAGGCTAGATGGTCCGAAGTGATCCCAAGGTAAGAAGGAAAACACACTAAGGCCGTTGGATCATACCGATCCCTAAGGGGTAACGGGTTTTAAAGGTACAACCAGCTCATCGGCAATAGACGTGCGCGAAAGCCAAGGAGAGTTACGGAGGCCTTGACAAGTTGTCCCTGGTCCAGTCAGGAGTATTTCCAACGGAGAGGTGGTCCATGCTAAGAAAAAATGTGTAACAAAATGTTGTCCGTCTTGCCTCGAGTGCTCGAAGGTAGAGGGATGCGATAACGATGTACAAATCATGCGAATAAAAAGAATACAAGGGTTATTAAAAATAATAGGGAATTTTTAAGTGGAATAATTGCACTTAATTATCTAATCGATTATTGAGTAATTTAATAAGGTCAAATGACAAATATTAATATTTAGTGTGTACAAGTGTAAAGAAATCATGAGAGCATGGATAATCGTGCATATGACTTTTAATTAATTGAATTTATGCAAATATTACCAAATTTTAATATTTAAATTAATACCATTTATAATAGTGCATGATTAAGCTTAAACAAAGGTTAAATGTTATATATAGCAGGGGGTATGTATGCAAATTAGGGTTTCTGGCCGACATCTTGAAATCACGACGGGGGTCCCCGTCGTGTTTCAGGTTGCGACGGGCAGTCCGGCCGCGTTTAGCTGAACCGACCAGGCTGGCACAAACTGGGAGGAATCCGTGACGGCGCGGGCCGTCGCGTTTATGACGCGACAGACCGGCCGATCGCGACCCCTCTGAGATCGCGACAGGTCGGGCCGTCGCGATTTCAGAAGGGCGGCCCGACCCAGAAAAGGGGAAACAACCCTTTTTGGGTTTGGTCCTTCCCTCCCATGCTTGATATAGGTCACTTCTAAAATCGATATAAAATTGCACGATTGTCCAAAAATTATGAAACTAGTTTTAAATGAAAGTAGACACGTAAATCTATCAACAGGCATGAGTATTAGAAAATAGACAAGTATTGGGCATGCTTCAATTAGGTTACATTCAGTGACCTTAAACATGCATAGTCATGGAAAATGATTTAATTCTTATAAGATGCATGATGAAAATTGGGGAAAATAGAGGCGTTTGGAGCCTAACATCATGTAGTATTTATGAAAATATTTGCATGGCATGGGATCAAGTACACGCATGGATTGAAAGCAAACATGAAGGTTTAGGTACATGGAGATGACAAAGATTAGGGCATTTAATACTTCTTCATGGAACAACAAAAATTAGGAAAATCATAGGGCTTTGATAGAGGAGATCATAATCTACTTAGGGTCGAGTTTAATTAGATTGAGCTTGAGAGATTGCCTACCTTTTCACGCTGTAATGAAAACCTAGGGTTTATGACGAAGAAGAAGAAGAAATCCCCTTGCTCCAACCCTTTCCTCTCCTTGCTCCTCGTCCTCAGCCTCCTCTCCTCCTCCTCCAGAGCTCCAGCAACGTTCTAAGGGTGGTTAGGGACGAATTGGTGGTCTATTAGGGTGTGTAAGAGTCCCACAAGCTTAAAACTCTCCTCTTCTCTTCAAACTCCGAATTTTCACATTTATCATCCTATTTTCTTGAATTTATCCACCTAATGGGATGGGGAGGGGTCTAATTCCGTGTGCAATGGGTTAGGATAGGCTTAGGACTCTTGTAGAGATAATTATAAGCCAATTTAGTCATTATCTTACCCATTTTAATTTATTTAATAATTAACTCTGAATTCAAGCCTAAATATCTCCCATCAATCATGGGCTCTTCATATTTGGGCCCATTCATTTATGTTTGGACCATTTGTATAACCCATTTCCTTAATTTAGCTTAATGGGCTTTGATTTAATTCCCTTTATTTCAATTTATTCCCCCTTGACTTCAATTTAAATCTATTTATCACATTTATTTAATTAATTTTTTATTTTATTTAAAATTTAAAAATCAGAGTTGCTACACCGCAGGTGTACTCAGACCCCTGGACATACTAGAATGGAAGTGGGAGAGCATCAATATGGACTTCATCATGGGTTTGCCCCGAACTCATGGTGGACTTGATGCTATTTGGGTCATAGTGGACCGATTTACTAAATCCGCACACTTCTTAGCAATCAAAAGTACCTGGAGTGTGGATGTGTTAGCTGCAATGTATGTAAAAGGGATTGTGAGACTACATGGAGTCCCTGTATCCATAGTCTCAAATCGTGACCCAAGATTCACCTCTCGTTTCTGGAAAGGACTTCAAACTGCACTGGGTACTAAACTAAACTTTAGTACTGCATTCCATCCACAAACAGATGGGCAGACCGAGAGGACAAACCAGATCGTGGAAGATATGCTGCAAGCATGCACCATAGATTTTGAAGGATATTGGAATGAACAATTGTCACTGATGGAATTTGCCTACAACAACAGCTACCAAGCCAGTATTAAGATGGCACCATTTGAAGCTCTATATGGTAGAAGCTGTAGATCACCAGTATGCTGGAATGAAGTGGGTGAACAACAATGGTTGGGACCTGACATGGTGCAAAACACTAGTAGAGACAATTAGATCATCAGAGACAGAATTAAAACAGCCCAGTCCAGGCAGAAGAGTTATGCAGACAAGAGAAGAAGAGACTTAGAATTTCAAATCGGACATCATGTACTGCTCAAAGTATCCCCAACCAGAGGATTTCAAAGATTTGGAATGAAAAGCAAGTTAAGGCCAAGATTCATAAGGCCTTTTGAAGTACTTGAAAGAGTCGGCGAAGTGGCTTATCGTCTAGCATTACCCCCTAAGTATTCCACCATACACAATATTTTCCATTGCCTATACTGAAGAAGTATGTGTACGACCCATCTCATGTGATTCGCTACGACGGTATAGTTCTGCACAAAGATATGACCTATGAAGAGAAGCCAGTCAGGGTACTGGACAAAAGATACAACAACTGTGGAATTGGCCCATATCCGTGGTGAAGATACTCTGGAATAATCACGGACGAGAAGAACCCACGTGGGAGCCCGAAATGACAATGAGATAGAATTATCCAGAACTATTCAATAAGTCATTCTTCCTCGCAAAATCATATGAATTTGGGGGCCAAATTAAGAACGGGAGGATATAGCAACTCTAGAAAAATTTAAATATTACTAAATAAGGAAAATTAAAAGAAAATGTGAATAATTAAAACCCAATAAGTAAAAACAAATGATGGGTTACCTAAGAGGGTCCATACATGGATTAATGGGCCACAAAGTTGAAGCCCAAGGTTGGTTGGGAGATATTTTAAGCCTAATTTTGTACCTTAATTATTAATAAATTAAAAAGGTTTAAGATTACTACTATTTAAACTCAAAATTATCTTAAAAAGAGTCATAGGCCTATCCTAACCCCTTGGCCACGAATCTAGAGCCCACCCCATGCCAATTTGATGGTTAAAGGCTAGGAAAAAGGGAGATAGTATAGGAAATTCGGAGTTGGATGAAAGGAAAGAGTTTTAAGTGAATAGGAGACGTATAACATTCAAATACTCTTCTATTTCGTCTCTAGCCAACCCTAGACACTCTCTGGAGCTTGAAGGACGAGGAGGAGGAACTCTTGGACGTGGAGAGCAAGGAGAAGGAGGCTAGGAATGAGGGGACCTTCGTTTTCTTCACATCTTCTTACCCTAGGATTTCAAGCATTCAAAGGTAGCAAATCTCTCAAGCTAAAACCAATTAAATTCGACCATAGGGAGATCATGATCTCTCTTCAAAAGTCCCATGTTTTTCCCAATTTTGATCATGTCGTTGATGAGTATTTCATGCTCTAAATCCTGCTAGGAACATGTGCCTGACTCAACATGTTCACCTTAAATCCATGCTCACACTTGATTTCGTGCCTCGAAAATTTTATCATACATGCTACATGATGTCAGAGATCAAATGACAACATTTTCCCCAATTTCTATCAAGTAATCTTCTCCAATTAAATCGTTTTTCAACACTATGTATGGTTTTGGGTCATCGTGAAATAACCTAACCATAGCATGCCCATACCATGTTCAATGTTTAATTACTCATTACTAGGGGTGAACACGGGTCGGTTCGGCCCAGTTCACCCCTAATTTTATCCAACCCGAAATGAACTGAGCACCCTAACTGAACCGAACTGAACCGAACCGGTTCGGTTCAAACCGAAAATAGACATAAAAATGGATTTTAAGAGTGTTGCGAGATTCGAACTCGCGACCTCCAAAGGGAGGTCATGCGCGGCCCGCGCCCAAGCCCACTGCGCTACAAGTGCTCTTATGATAATATGTATTATTAATTAATTATATACATATATTTGGTTCATTTCAGTTCCACAATGCAAAACTGAACTGAACCGTAGGAGACTTGAAACCGAACTGAACCGACCCGAACCGATCGGTTCGGTTTTGTTCTTCGGGTTGGACCAAACTTTGAATAGCCCTACTTGTTATTGTTGATACATGTGCAAGTCTAGTTTCATTTAAAAGTGATTTCAGGATTTTTCACCATGTATACAATTTTATATGGATTTATAAAGAGCCCTGTATCAACCTTAGGAGGATTGGACCGAAATCCCAAAGTGAACCAGTTCACTTTTGGGGCTCGGCCTGACCCTTTGAGAATGCGACGGCCCGACCCGTCGCATTTCTCAGCAGGTCGCGACCAAGGGGTGCGTCGCGTCATGAACGCAACGGCCCGACTCGTCGCGTTCTTCCTATCTTGTGTTGACTATCCTAAATGCGACAGACCCAGACGTCGCGTTTATGAACCTATTTCTCAAATCGCAACTGGTCACCCCGTTGCGATTTAACTATGATTTTTCCAGAACCCTAGGTATCTTGTAAACCATGATAACCATGCTCTATAATCATTATTTAATCACTGTAATGTAATGTTATGAACGGTAATAACATGTTAGTGTAGTTTGATCGAATTCACATGATTTTATTAAATAAAAGATGTGTGCACAACTCTCTTTTGCTAGCTTGATTCTCTTACACACGCACACACTAAATGTGAGTTTTGCAATGAGACCTTACGGAAATTACTCAATAATTTATCTAGTAATTAAGTACAATTATTCATATAAATATCCCTATTTTATTAAATAGACTTGTCCTCGATTTATTCACGTGATTAATACCGTTATCGCGTTTCTCTGCCTTCGAGCACTCAAGGCAAAGACGAACAACCATTTCTTTACACACTTTAACTTGAGTGGGACGACCTCTCCATTGGGAATACTCCTGACTGGATCAGGAACTCCTTGTCGAGGCCTCCGTAAGACTCCTTGGCGGACGTCCATTGCCGACGAGCGGGTTGTACCATCAATACCTATTTTACCCTTAGGGATCAGCATGATCCAACGGGCTTAGATTGTTCTCTCTTACCTTGAGATGACGTCGGACGTCTGGCCTGTGTTCGTAGCATGGCTATTAGGTAGTTGTGACTTCTACCGGACTGCTGGCACACGATCATATATGTGTTGTGCAACTGTTACTATCGTCTGTTTAACGATGATTTACAAATATAACCCTCGATCTCATCTACTATCCTATTTCTCTCATCTGTTCACATTCTCTCTGTACTCTCATCTATTCTTGGTACTCTATTTGGCCATCTATTTAATTGTCTAAGATAACAAACATAACCATGCCAGGCAACATTATAAAGGGCCCGATCTGGTCCTGAGAGGTGCGCTCGAAAGGCTATTTACTCGCGGGGGTTTAATGATCAGGGTGTATGGCATAACACCCAAGTGTCATACTATCAAGATTTAATCAAAGACAATTAATCACTATACTATGTTCTCTCGGTTGACAAAAAGATCGACCAAACGTGCTATCTCGACTACTGCACTTTTGTGCAAATGTTACATGCTATCTCGTTATATGGCCAATCCATTATTATGCTTGTTGTGCTATTTTCATGTGAACGTTATCGTTCTCTTGTTATCGTTACATTACTCTCGTGACTATACTTGATCGTTCTCTCTAGTTATCCTGCTTGACAAGACATTAATCATTTAAAGCATGATTATTTATACGAGATATTAAGTCCTACTGGGCGATTATCGCTCATCCTGCACTATTTATTTCATGTGTTTCAGGTTAGTCTGATGGGGACTACCACACGCACATGGATGGGGAAGAGCAAGACCAAGAGTGACCAGTCTTTTCGACAACCCAAAGCTTTTAGTAGCTAGTTAGATAGTTCAGATTGTTTTGATTTGAATAAAGTACTGTGGCCCATAGTTTTGGCTCTGAATTAGTGATTGTAATAGATGATTAGTGGAGTTATTAATGAAGTTGGATCATTTGACATTATTCCAATTTATGCAATGGCTTGATGTTTTTTTCCCACTCTATACTATTTATTTAACTATTTATTGCTCCGATATTCTGCGTCGGGGCGTTACAACCCATATCTAGTTGGTCTCAGTTAAGATATTAACTTATATCTAGTTGGTCGCAGTTATAACAAAAAAAGAAAGTTGGTTTCAGTTAACCTATATCAGAATAAAGTAAAATATTGAATTTATTTTCAATATGAATTGTAATATAAAATAGGGTAAATTAATTAGAAGTCCCCTATTAGATATTTGACTTATTTTTTGATCTCTGACAGAGCTGTAATTCATTACAGTAAGTGTTATCACTTGTTACAGTATACATTAAACTCTATCACACCAAGGACTTTCTCTGTTACAGCTAGGGACTGTTAAATTAAATTGCCCTATTAAATATGTAATATGATTAATAAGATATTTTGAAATATGAGTGTGCTTTGCCACTTCTCCACAATATTTTGAAAAGTGAGAAAAATTGGAGCCAGGAAGGACCTTCCCCTCTCCTTCTCCTCTGCCCCCTCCTCTCCAAGCTGATTGCGGCCCATGGTGATGCTCAGTCTGTCCCATGCAATTTTAATTAATTACATATTTATTTTGGTGATTAACAAAACCAAACAAAACCCTATCAAAAAGTTCTAACACATTCTTCATAAGTCTTAAGTATAGGAAATATACTAAGGTCAAACAAGCCAATATTGGTAAGTATTACCTTTCTGAAGCTTTAATCATCTCAAGATCATATTTCTCTAAGTCCACATCGACTCCTGTTGAAAGTCACATCGATTTCTTTATGTGTGTATAGATTTCAATAGAGCTATAACGATTTCGTTATAAGATTAAAATATCATGGTGTTTCAATCAAGTCGTTCCCGTCGCAACGATTCCTTAAATTACCATAACGATTTCTTTAGAATTCGCAACGACTTGCTCGCGTAACGATTTCTTAAGTCATCATAACGATTTCTTTAGAATTCGCAATGACTTGCTCGCCGTAACGATTTCTTAAGTTATCATAACGATTTCTTCGGTGAACACAACGACTTGCTTTCTATAACGATTTGTTAAGTGTTTCACAACGATTTCTTCGGTGAACACAACGACTTGCTTTCTATAACGATTTGTTAAGTGTTTCACAACGATTTCTTCGGTGAATACAACGACTTGCTTTCTATAACGATTTGTTAAGTGTTCATATTGAATCCTTCAGTAAATGTAACGATTTGCTATGACTCATAACGACTTGGTCAAGCTGACTTGATCCTAACGATTTCATAAGTCATATAGACAATGACTTTATGGTTTATATCGACTTGACATTTATTTTAAAGCGTTGAATAGTCAAAGTCTTATGTTATCTGTCTGACTGCTGTGCATTTAATGAAGACAGAACGTATCTCTACATGCATGCAGATGATATCCTTTTATTATTGTGCATTTAATGAAGACAGAACGTATCTCTGCATGCATGCAGATGATATCCTTTTATTATTGTGCATATTCGATCAACATCTTTTAGAACAAGCTATTTGACATTGCTATTTTGGTGAATACTCACATCATCGTTTACTAACAACAAGAGATAGCCTAGCTGTCTACTGTTCTAGCATTTAATATGTGCAGGGTCCTAAAGACATTCTGTCATACAACGTTGGACCATATAGACGCCAGAAGACCTTATCTCTTTGCGTGCTCAAATGGATAAAAGATTGTTGAAGCTTCCAAATGTCAAGCAGTCTAACGTCTACCAATCTAAGAGACAACGGTTACTTCAACGGCCGTATTTCAAAAGAAGATATAAATACAAGACAAAAGAGAAGAATGAGGAGTAACGAAGTGGAGAACAAGTATCAGACATATACAAGCATTCAAATTCTTCTGCAAGACGTCTAGAGCCAAGAATCTCATTCCTCATCATCTTTAGCTCTTCGCTCTCTGAGCTGTAATAGAATTTCTAAGAGAGCCCGTGTAGTTCTGAGAGTGTGCCTTGTTTAGATCTCTTGCTCTCAGTGCTTGTTGCTTCAGATCTTGGCTTGTAAAAGCTTGATCTAGGGGCTTGAATTCATTCATTCTTTTGTTGTGTTTCCCTTCGTGTGTGAAGGAAGACCTGGTGGGATCCAGGGTGCTTTCTCTTCGGATGTGAAGGAGGACCTGGTGGGGTATCCAGGGTATTGTTGTTCCCTTCTGGGGTGAAGGAAGACCAGTTGAGCTGGGTGTTGTAGTGTCCATAGGGGGACTGTACCCTAGTTAGTGAAATCCTGAGTTGTTGCTCAGGGACTGGACGTAGGACTCCTAAGGAAAGGAGGTTCGAACCAGGATAATTCCTTGCGTTGTGTGATTGATTCTTTGTGGGTTTGTTGTTCACACTAACCGTTACTAACCAACATCGAAGATTGTTTTTGTGTATATTTTTACGTACAGGTATCACCTAGATAGAATTTTTAAAGACCCATTCACCCCCCTCTGGGCTTGTCAACTGGGCAACAAGTGGTATCAGAACGAGTCTCTTCGACAAAGAAGAAAGATCCAACGATCTGAAGAGTAAAGATCCTTGGAAGCCCAAGGTTACATATAAGGTCAGTCTGTCAACCGACCCCCTCTCTTTGATGGTGAAGATTATGCTTATTGGAAAACCAGAATGGAGTACTTTCTTCAAGGTCACGACTATCAGATATGGTCAATAGTAAAGAAGGCGATCTCCTGGTCACAAATGAGAAAGCTCAGTGGACAGATGATGACAGGAAAAAGATCTCCTTAAACTGTAAGGCTAAGAGTATTCTGTGCTGTGCACTAAGCAAAAAGGAATTCAACAGAGTTTCAGCCTGCAAATCCGCAATGGAGATGTGGGAAAAACTTAGAATTACTTATGAAGGCACAGACAAGGTGAAGGAGACAAGAATTGATATTCTTGTTACTCAATATGAAAGATTTCAGATGCAATCAGGTGAGTCCATAACTCAAATGTTCAGTGGATTCACAGATATTACAAATGGATTGGCTGGACTTGGGAAAACCTATGAGATTAGAGACATGGTGAGGAAAATTCTTAGATCCCTACCATCTTCATGGACTCCCAAAGTTACAGCCATTGAAGAAGCTAATGATCTAAAGAGAATGTCCTTGGAAAAGCTCATTGGGTCCCTTATGGCCCATGAGATAAACATGGAGAGATTAGGAGAATCCTCAGCAGAAAGAAGCAGTCAAATGCGCTCAAGGCTGATGAAGAGTTGTCAGAAGAATCACTGGACAACAGTGAGAACAGCAAGGACAGTGATGATGAAGAAGCTATGCTGTCCAGAAGACTACAACGAATTCTAGCCAAAAAGAAGAAGTTTCAATCTGGCAGAAGATTCTTCAAGAAAAATAAAGAGTTTAAGAAGCCAGAAGGAAAAGATCTGAAGAAAGGAGAACCTACATGTTATGAGTGCAAGAAGCCTGGACATATCAAGGCAGAGTGTCCAAAGCTCAAGAAAGATGGACACAAGAAGAAAGATAACTTCAGACGATTCAAGAAATACAAGAAGAAGGCAATGGCAGCCGCATGGGAAAACAACAACGACTCAGACAGTGGGTCAAGCTCAACCAGTGATGAAGAAGAAGCCAACTTGGCTTTCATGGCAAATACAGATGACAAGGTAACATCTGATTCCTCCTTTGATTCCTGCAATGATTTGATTCTGATAATTTAGAGGATGCATTCAATGAACTATATGATAAATATAGAGATGTATCTAAATTATTGAAAGTTAGTAAGAAAAATATTGCTTGTTTAGAAAATACAAACTCAGATCTAAAATCTGAAAATGAGCAACTAGAAAAATAGTTAACTGAACTTAAAAGAAGAAATGAGTTATTATGTGAAGATCTAAAGGATAAGAATGAATAAATAATTAAGTTGGAAAAACAGGCAGGCACAGATGAACTGAAAACAGAAATAAAATCATTAACAGATGAAAATATATAGTTATCTAGCACATTAGAAAAATTCACTAATGGTAAAAACTCCCTAATATTAAAAGGTGCCAGAAGATCAGGTAAGAGAAAAATGGATTAGGATATACACCCCCAGACAATGAAGAAACCATAGTTTATCCTAAAATATATCCAACGCCTAAATTTGTACCTGAACAAGACATTGCATACAAGGCAGATTTCAAATATATAGAAAAAATAACAAAATTGTCCTGCTGCAGTCATGTAACAAGTTAGGACATATCATAACAACATGCCCAACAAGACATAAGAAATGGATAATTAAAGGTATATTTAATGATACTAACCAATCAGGACCCAAAAGAATTTGGGTACCTAAAACTTGATGATTTTATTTCAGGGTAACACTCGAGCATCCAAATGGTATTTGGACAGTGGGTGCTCAAGGCACATGTGAGGGAATCAGAAGCTATTCACCCATCTATAAGCTGAAGAAGGAACAGTTACCTATGGAGACAATGGGAAAGGAACAATGATTGTCAGTGGTTCTGTGAGCAACAAAGGAAAGATTGTCATTGAAGATGTATTGCTTGTCAAAGGACTGAAGCACAATCTCATCAGCATCAGCCAGCTTTGTGACAGAGGTCATCAGATTCAGTTTCAAGAGTCAAAGTGCAGCATATTAAAGAATGGAGCAGTAATTTTTGAAGCTAATAGAGAAAAGAACCTGTATGCACTTCATCTTGAAGAACTCAAGGATCAAGATGTCTGTTTGGCAGCAAACAAGGATCAATCAACTGAACTGTGGCACAGAAGACTGGGACATTGCAGCATAGAAGGTATGAGAAAACTGCTAAAGAAGAATCTTGTGGAAGGTCTGCCAAAGGTCAGCACAAAATTGGATGGTGTCTGCAGACCTTGTGCCAAGGGAAAACATGTTAAGAATTCCTTCAAGTCAAAGACTGTAGTGACAACCTCAAAACCCTTAGAACTCCTTCATATGGATTTATTTGGGCCAATGAGAACCACCAGTCTTGGAGGAAAGAACTTCGGATTTGTTATAGTTGATGACTATTCCAGATTTACATGGGTGTCATTCCTAGAACATAAAGATGATACATTTGAAAGCTTTATCAGCTTTAGCAAGAAGGTTAGAAAGACAAGAAATTCAGTATTATTAGTATTCAATCAGATCATGGAGGTGAATTTCAGAATGAGAAATTTGCAAAGTTCTGTGAAAATGAAGGGATTGAACACAATTTCTCAGCACCAAGGACACCACAGCAAAATGGAGTTGCTGAGAGGAAGAATAGAACTCTATTGGACATGGCAAGAACAATGTTGTCAGAATATAATTTGCCAAGATACTTTTGGGCTGAAGCAGTGAACACAGCAAGCTATATTATCAACAGAGTAATGATCAGGCCAATCCTAAAGAAGACTGCATACGAACTGTTTAAAGGAAAGAAGCCAAAGATCAGCCACTTTAGGACATTTGGATGTCCTTGCTTCATTCACAATAATGGAAAAAGGGACATTGGTAAGTTGGATGCCAAATCAGATGAAGGCATCTTCATGGGGTACACCTCTAAACCCAAAGGCTATAGAGTATTTAATAAACGCACTTTATTAATTGAACAGTCTGTACATATTATTTTTGATGAAACTAACCCTTCCTTGAGAAAGGAAGAAGACAGTGATAATGATGATGCAGATGAACTGTCCAAGAAACTAAAGAATACATCAATTGAGGACAAGGATGATCCACCTCTGGAAGACATGCAACAAAAGGAAATTACACATGAAAATCTTCCAAAGGAGTGGAGATACAAGAAAGATCACCCACCTGAGAATATTATTGGTGATCCATCTGTTGGGGTAAGAACAAGAGGTAACATGATACCCTGTGATTATTTAGCATTTGTTTCTCAAATAGAGCCGAGAACTGTCAATGAAGCTCTTGGTGATGAATCTTGGATCTTGGCCATGCAAGATGAACTAAATCAGTTCAAGAGAAACCAAGTGGTCACTTGTTCCTAGACCATCAGACCATCCAGTTATTGGCACCAAATGGGTGTTCAGAAACAAATTGGATGAGGCTGGTGTGATCTTAAGAAACAAGGCAGACTGGTAGCTCAAGACTATTCCCAAGAGGAAGGCATAGATTTCGATGAAACCTATGCACCTGTAGCTAGACTTGAGGCTATTAGAATATTACTTGCATATGCATCAGCATTAGACTTAAAACTATTTCAAATGGATGTCAAATCTGCATTCTTAAATGGTTTTATAAAAGAGGAGTTTATGTGGAACAACCCCCGGGTTTTGATGACACAGAATTTCCTAATCATGTTTTCAAACTTCATAAGGCTTTATATGGTTTAAAACAAGCACCTAGAGCCTGGTATGAAAGGTTTAGTTCTTTTCTTTTAAACCATGGTTTAGTAGAGGTCAAGTAGATAGTACTCTCTTTATAAAGTCAAAAGTCAAACACATACTGCTAGTTCAAATTTATGTAGATGATATTATCTTTGGATCTACTGATGAATCCCTTTGCAAGTATTTTGAAAAGTTGATGCAGGGAGAATTTGAGATGAGCATGATGGGAGAGCTCAATTATTTCCTTGGACTACAAATCAAGCAAGGAAAAGAAGGAACTCACATCTGCCAAGCAAAGTACACAAAAGAACTCTTGAAGAAATTTGGATTCGATAATGCCAAGCCACTGTCAACACCAATGAGTACATCAACAAGGATGGACAGTGACAAAGATGGTAAGAAAGTAGATCAAAAGATCTACAGAGGTATGATAGGTTCATTGCTTTATTTAACAGCTAGTAGACCCGATATTCTATTTAGTGTATGCATGTGTGCTAGGTATCAAGCAGATCCTAGAGAATCACATTTAATCTCTGTGAAAAGAATATTTAGATATTTAGCTAGAACTCATGATTTGGTCTGTGGTATCCAAAATCTTGTGAAATTAATTTAGTAGGATACTCTGATGCTGACTATGCTGGATGCAAAGTAGATAGAAAAAGCACCAGTGGTTGTTGTCAATTTCTTGCAGGGTGTTTGATATCCTGGTCATCAAAGAAACAAAATTCAGTGGCACTGTCTACAGCTGAAGTTGAGTACGTGGCTGCTGGAAGTTGCTGTACACAACTCCTATGGATAAAGCAACAACTTGAAGATTTTGGATTAAATATCAAATCGATTCCACTATTGTGTGACAACACCAGTGCTATCAATCTCATCAAAAATCCAGTCCAACATTCAAGGACCAAGCATATTGAGGTTAGATATCATTTCATTCGTGATCATGTTGCAAATGGTAATATTGAAATATCCTTTATTGATACAAACGGTCAGTTAGCAGACATTTTCATAAAAGCCTTACCTGAAGAGAGATTCACATCTCTTAGAAGTGAATTGGGCATGTGTAATTTGTGAAAAGATTTCTGTTTAAAACTGGCATATAAATTTTCAGAATTAAGTAAATTTTTCCCTCCATGGATTTAAGCAAAAGAAATTCAAATTATCTTTCCTGGCCGCTTCTTTATTAAAGTCGGTTTGAATAGTCAAACTCTTTTGTCGCTTTCTGCCGCCTTTTGGCACCTCACTTTCCACAAAGCATTTATTCAATTACAAAAATCGATGTGGGAACATTTCATCTCTCATCTTCTACCTTTTTCCCTCTTTCGTCTGGTTGCCTAAGCCGATGCCCTAACGATTCGGACATCGACTCTCTGCAAGTTTGAAGCTCTTCTCTCCTTCCCGCGACAAATTTCTTGAGGGCTTTCACTCCTTCTTCCTTCTCAACCCTCCAGAAACCCTGTTCACCTGATTCCATGGCCGCATCCGTCATCTTCGGAAGTCTTGGGGGCTACGGTGCTGAGTTCCTTACTCCTGAGCAGCAGGAGAGGTTCATGTTTGTGAAGACCAAGGTTTGTGGGAACAAGGCAGTGGATGTAGCTGATCTCGAGAAGAACGGCATGCACAGTGTAGTAGCAGTAATGAGCAGGATGCAGTGGATGGGAATCACCACCTTCTCCGAGGTAAGCTATCCAGACCTCGTGAAGGCTTTTTATGTATGCTTAAGATCAGAGGCAGACGGGTCTCTGGTTTCATCTGTCAAGGGAACCCAGATTAAAATAGATCATGAGTTATTGCATTTGTTGTTTGGAGTGAAGACATCCGGGCACAGTGGGGTTTACACTGTGGACGCCCAAGCTAAAGGTCATGGCATTGTAGGACCAGGGTTCAGACTGAGAGATGGGAAAATAGATATCAATCAATTGAATGCATTCAACCGTCTTCTACACTTTATTGTTTGTCAAATTCTAGTTCCTAGAAGTGCAACTTTTTCAACATGTACCAAGGCAGATTCAGATATGATGTTCTGGGCCATACAGAAAAAGGAGATCAACATGGCCGAAGTAATGATAGAAAGGATGAAGTTTGCCCGTGATCAGATTTGGGATACAAAGAGCAAGCTTAATGTCTCTTTGCCCTATGCCCATTTGCTTACCAAGATCTTCAAACACTTTGGTGTTGATCTATCTGGGGCAGTAGTTGAGAAGATGGGCCAAGCAATTAGGTCCAGAAATCTGAGGAAGAGTGGGTTCTCAGTTGTTGGTGGAGTTTGGTCTAAGACCTCTGTGGCAGAGGGAGAGGCCATTATAGGGGATATTCCAGATATTCAGGAAGAAGTGCCAGAATTTTCAGCAGAACCAGCAGTAGGAGCACCAGCTGAAGTTGCATCCGCAGCAGAAGAGGCACCAGAATCATCAGTTGTAGTTGAATTAGAAAGAGAAAGTGCAGAGGAAGCCTCAGGGGCACCAGCAGGAGCTGTAGTGGAAGAAGCTGTGGCATCCGGCCACCTTGAAGAAGCAGCTATAGAAGATGCTCCCAGCCATGAGGAGCAAAATGTTAGTGAGCCCCAAATGTCAGAATCCGTGGCCATAGGCCAAAATGTTGAAGTATCTGTAGATGAAGCTCCCATTCAGGGGGAGCAAGGAAGTGTTGCAGAAGATGCTCCTATTGAGGGGGAGCAGTCTGTCAGCCCAAACATCCCAGAAGAAACCTCTGTACCAATGGCAGATACCTCAGGTTTAGGCACTTCATTGGAAAGAAATGAAGGCATACCTCAGGGGGAGAGCACTGAAAACCCCCCAGAAGAACATTTTCGAGATGGGGAAACGGCTAGCTCCTCAGAATCTGATGAGGATGCCAATGATGATGAAGTACAGGTTCCTGTGCACCAAGCCAAGGAGAAAGAGAAGGAAGTTGCTCCAGAACTTCCTCTTCTTGCAGATGCTCCATATCAAAGGACACAGAGGCAGAGGATTGTGATACAGCTGAAGCCCGTCATAGAAAGACTAGATGTTCAAGGAGAAATCCTGTGCTCTTTGCAGTCCGATGTCAATTCAATTTTCATGAGCCAGGCCTCCACCTCAAAAGAGATGTTACAAGTAAGGAATGCAATGAAATGGTTCAATAAGGAAATGGGATCCATGAAGGCCTTACTTTCAGAAGTTCTGCAAGCCATAAAAGCTCAAGCACCTCCATCCTCTGAGTCTCCTACATCAGCAGCAGAAATGGAAGGGCCATCTGTGGTGTCAAATGAAGTTCCTTTGGAGTCAGGGCCATCCGGGCCCTCAGTTCAGGAGCAAGGGCCATCAGGGCCTCCAGCTGAAGGGTCAGAACCATCCGAGCAGGCAGGGAGCAAGCAGATTCCAGCAGAAGAACCTGTTGTAGATCCAGTGCCCCCAACTTCTTCTCCCTCTCAAACCCCTGCTCCTCCATCTCCTCTTTCAGCCTCCACTGCTCCACCTGCACCTCCAACCTTTAAGCAACCACACCCTAGAATCATCTCCTCACCAGCACCTTTTTCCTCTCAATCCACCTCACCTCCTGCATCTTCAACTCCCTTTCCTCCACCTCCTCCTATCTTTGAGGTTCCTCCAGTCTCATCATCAGCTGGAGCCTCCTCCTCTGGTCCCTCATCATCAACTAGACCATCTCCTCACACCTCTTCTCCTCCACCATCCCTTCTTCATCCTCATCCTCCTCCCTCCTTCATCACCATCATTCTAGAAGGAGCTCAAATTGATGGTCCCTATCTGAGCCCCATCAAAGATGAATTTGAGGACACTATTCTTGGCTTTGTTCTCAAAGTTGGCCAGCATATTCATGTCTCTGATCCCTCCTGTCCCCCCTCTAAGAAAAGAAAAACCTCTTCATCTTTTAATCCGTTGTATCCTCCCTTGTGATTTTCTCTCACAGAGGTCACTAAAAACAGGTCTCTCTACAGGGAATACCTCACCAAGGTTGTCTTTGCCACCCTCTTCAATCTACCTTTCCTAAACCTTTCTGACCATCTTCAAACCATCCTACCTTACACCTCTCTTACCAAGGTTGTCAAGGCCAAGATCTTCTCTTCTGCTCAATCCCTATCTGAAGAAGAATGGGCATGCTCAAATAAGGTCCTCTACAACAAGTTTCTCTCTGCCAGATCTGAAGTGTTTCCTCCTAGGGATCATTCTCTCACCTTGTCAGAATGGTTTCTGCTCCACCATAACAACTCCTGGGCTCCCTTCATCCAGAAAGAGATCAAGATGATCAGGCAATTCAAGATGTTTAATGATTATAGGTATCTTCATCGTTTACCTGAAGTCCAGCTCAGTCAGTTCAGGCAAGCCATCCGAAATCTTGGACCTGAGCTTGGCACTGCAGCAATTCAAGTAGACTTCACCACTCTTCAGCTGCCAGAGGCTACATATCTTCCTCCCCTTCACTCTTTGCTCTTGGATACACCAGTCGACTCAGTTATTTTTTATCGTTTTGCGCGAGTGATGGGCAGAATCAATGTTCAGAAGGGCAGTGTGGTAGCTTTCCCAAGATTTATCTTTAGGGAGTACCACCTAGGCCACATCCGTGCTGAGAGATTCTAGCCCCTGCCTTGTCAGAATGTGAAAGACTGACACCTGCAGGGTGGGCCAAGTTCTATCCCTTATCTGCTCAGCAATTGTCGAATACAAATCTAACCTTAGCCAGGGAAGGCCGCCCTCCAATCTCAGCTGCAAC
This sequence comes from Colocasia esculenta, assembly GCA_014218235.1. NCBI lineage: Eukaryota > Viridiplantae > Streptophyta > Magnoliopsida > Alismatales > Araceae > Colocasia > Colocasia esculenta. The sequence goes on along the minus strand of CM024763.1, from coordinate 49,783,618 downwards.
CTTTCTGGATATGAATTCCCTCCACCTTGTAAATGATCCTCTTCAAATTTGGGTGGAAAGGTACAAAGTCTATGTCACCATGCGCCAGGAATTGAAGCATAGGCAGATCTTCTATCTTGTTTCCCTTAATCAGTTTCTTGCTTGTGCTAGCTTTGGAAAAGTCACCTACTACAAGGTATCCTTGGACAGAGATCTGTACAATGATTTCCTTGAAGCTCAGTTGGTCCTTCACCTAAAAAGAATGGCTCCCTCTATGGGACCAAATTATTCTGTTGGCCCTGGACCCTTCAAGACTTACTTTGAGAGGCAGAAGAGCAGGCCTGGGAGATTATTTCTCATTTTGCATCTCTTTTATCTCCTGCTTATTACTTACATGTACCTCCTCAGAATGAATAAACTACATTTGCTTGTCTCTGCTTATCTTTTATCTTCATTCTTTGTCTCAGATTATCTTTTTGCTTAATGACAAAAGGGGGAGAAAAATACTTAGCATGTCTGAAATACATTCAGCAAATATTCAGATTCATTATTCATGCTTATTGTTAAGTTTCGTCATCACCAAAAAGGGGGCGATTGATGCTCAGTCTGTCCCCATGCAATTTTAATTAATTACATATTTATTTTGGTGATTAACAAAACCAAACAAAACCCTATCAAAAAGTTCTAACACATTCTTCATAAGTCTTAAGTACAGGAAATATACCAAGGTCAAACAAGCCAATATTGGTAAGTATTACCTTTCTGAAGCTTTAATCATCTCAAGATCATATTTCTCTAAGTCCACATCGACTCCTGTTGAAAGTCACATCGATTTCCTTATGTGTGTATAGATTTCAATAGAGCTATAACGATTTCCTTATAAGATTAAAATATCATGGTGTTTTAATCAAGTCGTTCCCATCGCAACGATTCCTTAAGTTATCGTAACGATTTCTTTAGAATTCACAACGACTTGCTCGCCGTAACGCTTTCTTAAGTCATCATAACGATTTCTTTAGAAGTCGCAACGACTTGCTCGCCGTAACGATTTCTTAAGTTATCATAACGATTTCTTCGGTGAACACAATGACTTGCTTTCTATAACAATTTGTTAAGTGTTTCACAACGATTTCTTTGGTGAACACAACGACTTGCTTTCTATAACGACTTGTTAAGTGTTTCACAATGATTTCTTCGGTGAACACAACGACTTGCTTTCTATAACGATTTGTTAAGTGTTTCACAACGATTTCTTCGGTGAACACAACGACTTGCTTTCTATAACGATTTGTTAAGTGTTCATACTGAATCCTTCAGTAAATGTAACGATTTGCTATGACTCATAACAACTTGGTCAAACTGACTTGATCATAACAATTTCATAAGTCATATAGACAATGACTTTATGGTTTATATCGACTTGACATTTATTTTAAACCATTGAATAGTCAAAGTCTTCTGTTATCTGTCTGACTGCTGTGCTTTTAATGAAGACAAAACGTATCTCTGCATGCATGCAGATGATATCCTTTTATTATTGTGCATTTAATGAAGACAGAACGTATCTCTGCATGCATGCAGATGATATCCTTTTATTATTGTGCATATTCTGTCAACATCTTTTAGAACAAGCTATTTGGCATTGCTATTTTGGTGAATACTCACATCATTGTTTACTGACAACAAGAGACAGCCTAGCTGTCTACTGTTCTAGCATTTAATATGTGCAGGGTCCTTAAGACATTCTATCATACAACGTTGGACCATATAGACGCCAGAAGACCTTATCTCTTTGCGTGCTCAAATAGATAAAAGATTGTTGAAGCTTTCAAATGTCAAGCAGTCTAACGTCTACCAATCTAAGAGACAACGGTTACTTCAACGGCCGTATTTCAAAAGAAGATATAAATACAAGATAGAAGAGAAGAATGAGGAGTAACGAAGTGGAGAGCAAGTATCAGACATATACAAGCATTCAAATTCTTCTGCAAGACGTCTAGAGCCAAGAATCTCATTCCTCATCATCTTTAGCTCTTCGCTCTCTGAGCTGTAATAGAATTTCTAAGAGAGCCCGTGTAGTTCTGAGAGTGTGCCTTGTTTAGATCTCTTGCTCTCAGTGCTTGTTGCTTCAGATCTTGGCTTGTAAAAGCTTGATCTAGGGGCTTGAATTCATTCCATTCTTTTTGTTGTGTTTCCCTTCGTGTGTGAAGGAAGACCTGGTGGGATCCAGGGTGCTATTTCCCTTCGGATGTGAAGGAGGACCTGGTGGGGTATCCAGGGTATTGTTGTTCCCTTCTGGGGTGAAGGAAGACCCGCTGAGCTGGGTGTTGTAGTGTCCATTGGGGGACTGTACCCTAGTTAGTGAAATCCTGAGTTGTTGCTCAGGGACTGGACGTAGGACTCCTAAGGAAAGGAGGTCCGTACCAGGATAATTCCTTGCGTTGTGTGATTGATTCTTTGTGGGTTTGTTGTTCACACTAACCGTTACTAACCAACATCGAAGATTGTTTTTGTGTATATTTTTACGTACAGGTATCACCTAGATAGAATTTTTAAAGACCCATTCACCCCCGCTCTGGGCTTGTCAACTGGGAAACACATGGATGCTCCTCCCTGTAACCGCCCTTGCCCTGTCAATCCACAGTAGAAGTTGAGATCTTAAATGCAATATAAAATATTTGATTACTAAGTTTAAAACATTAATATCTATAACAAAAAATAGGATTAAAACTATATTTAATATTTTTCAATTTTCTTATAATTTTTTTTTCTTAATCTACTATATAATCTAACTTTTAGTCTAAATGTAGCATGACTTGTTTGTTTGGTCTCAGTTAACCTATATCAGAATAAAGTAAAATATTAAATTTGTTTTCAATATGTATTGTAATATAAAATATGACTTGCTAGTTTTAGATCTTAAATGTAATATGACTTGCTAGTTTAGTCTCAGTTAACTTATATCGAAATAAAGTAAAATATGACATTTATTTTCAATATGTGTTACATAAAAAATAATATATTTCTATCGAGTCATCTTCTATTACGTATGATGATGTATGTCGGTTAACTTTATATTAATCATGTTTCTTTCACTTTACTCGAAGTAGAAAATTTTACTTCTAAAATGATTGATGGTATTTTTAGGTGACAATTAATTATAAGTCATTATCAGATATGAGAACTTATTTCCTAGTCACTATCCGAAAAAATAGTATGAAACAATCCCTACTTTTAGGGAGACTTATTTTGTAGTCCCTACTTTTCAGAAAGAGTATTTAATAATATCTTTAAAGTATTGTCAACAACCCAATTTTTATTGAACTTTATCAAATATGGGACGGCCCATCAGGAAGCCTATGTCTCCATTGCCTAGGAGCATTTGGTCAACTCAAGTGAGGTCGTGATCCTTAGCCAATAGGCACCCCCCCCCACCCCCTTTTAAAAAGCTTCTTGTGGCAAAGAGGCCAAAAAAATAGAAAGAAGAGAGGAGGAGGTTGTTATAGTTGATCCTTGCTTGGAGGTTTTCCAAGGCAGAAGAGAGAGGAGAGGGTGAGTGGCCATTGTCAAAGATGTAATAGAAGGTGGTTAGGGTGAGGAGAGGACCAGTTCCCCATGTTGTCTTCCCCCATTCTTCTTTCTTTAAGTATTCTCACCCCCTTCCATGAGATTGTAAAATGTCCCCCCCCCCCGAGATCTTGAATATCGTGCACTGTTCTTGGTGTTCTCTCCTCTCTTTGTTTATTTAAGGTTTCTTTCTTATATGTTCTTATGAGGTTGTACCGGTGGTACTTTGAGGGAAGAGATCCCATGACTCTCTTATGATTGCCATGCATCTCTTGCTTACTTTAATGCTTGCTTCTTTCATTTTCCTTTGGATAATAGGCCCCCCCCCCACCCCATATGCCTTTATGCAACTGTATCTGGTGGTACAAGTGGGGAAGAGATGGCATGTTGCCCTTTTGATATTTCTCATGTTTCCTTTGGGTATTTTGATGCTCACTTGGTTTGTTCACATGCCAAACCGTGAGGAAGCCTTCTACCCACTAGATTGAGGCTTCACATCCTCATTCCAAATTGAGAAGGATCCGTACAATAGCACGTGTGAGGGGTCATTCCCCTATCCGATCCAATGGACATTGGGGGCAGCCCTGTCACCTTCTCCCTTCTTTAAACCCCTGGTTTATCTCTTCATGAGTTCTCTCTTCCACCCTACAATAGCCCCCACTTCGGCCTAGAAGTCATTGTCCTAATCCCTCACCTTTGCCATGTGGGGTGTATTAGTTGCCCAATGGGCAAGCATTTAACACCTTCTTGAGCATCACAAGTGCACTGAATTGGCCCCTGGTTGAATGTTTTCATGAGATGCAAGTCTCAGATGGAAGGGACCCCTAATTTTTTTGGGCATTTCCCTATCAAAAGGTTGCTATATAGTTTGATCTGATAGGATCTGTCTGAAACTGCAGTACCGCCATATCACCTGTGCTGTGCTACCATATCACATGTGCAGTCCCACTGTTTCATCTGAAAGACCCCCATTGTGAAGTATGTATGATCCGACGACTACTGCTCCCACCGGTCTATGATTATGTACCACTAAAGGGAAAATAATATATAATATATTAATTAAATAGAAGCATTCATGTCTATTTGCCCCTTTGTTTTGGTCTTGGCATATACCGGTTCCCTCGTAGGCATGTCTCAGGAATCGATGTCGTGTGCCATTGTGGTGATGCCTCTGGCATGTACTCGGATGTTGGTACTGACTCTATCGCGGTGGACGGATACTGTGCAACCCTTCCCAACTTGCAAGATAAGGGGAGATGCTGCCAGAATTTTCCCTCGCACATGATCTAGTGGCTCTGCCGATTTGGTAGCATCAATAGTGATTATAAGCTTGAAAATTTGCTGACCCTGTGGCAAGCCAACCCGGTGAGATTCCAAAAATATTGAAGTCTTGACACTGTAACTTTGATCAAATGGCATTTTAGCCCGATGAGACTTTCATTCCCTAACCCGGCGGCACAGTGAACCGGTGGCTCCACTCAGTGATCCAGTGAGACCCTTTTTATGCAGTGAACCGATGGCTCTTTGAGCAGTGAGACGGTGGGGCTGTCCACTCAATGATCTGGTGAGACTTTCTATGCAGTGAACTGGTAGCTCTTTTAAGTAATGATATGGTGGGTCTGTCCACTCAATAATCCAATGAGATCTTTTATGTAGTGAACCAGTGACTCCTTTGAATAGTGATACAGTGAGTCTGTCCACTCAGTGATCCGATGAGATCTTTTGTGCAGTGAACTGGTGGTTCTTTTAAGCAGTGATATGGTGAGCCTATATACTCAATGAACTAGTGGATGTTCATTCCACCATGATATTTAATGCGACCTACGTATTCCGTCAACTTTTATGAGTGATTTGCGGATATGTTTTGGTCAATATGACCATTGGGTAGCCTTTCATGGTGATCTAGTGCCACGGGTAGACATCTATATCGCCACCGGTACGAACAATGACCCACTAGATGCCATCTTAAGCTTATAGATGGGTACATATGGATATCACCCCAACAAACAGTGGGCAAGGGTGAATGCCACCGAATCATACCTAGCTCTTAGAAATTACCGTGTTTTTACCGACCGAATAGTTTAAGAACTCCCGCTTGTCATGATTCCATCGGCTCATGTCATGTGTTTATATAAATGAATGGATGGATGAAATGAATGATGATGACATGGTGAGCATGGTTCCCGTGGCATGTTCAAATGGAAGGCCCGAGTGGGGTGACATCCAATAGAGCGATGATGAGATGAGACAATCTCAATGATCAACAAATAAAAAAATAAATGATAATAAACAAAGTGATAACAATAATAAATTGGTCATTGCCAAATAAATGTCTTCTCCTATTGCAACTTTAGTTAACTTCAAAACGTTTGTTTACAAACCATAAGATTTTCTATTCTGACGTTTAATCAAGAGTATTCTTTCTCAGAGAGATATAATTAACGTTGTTGTGCTTAGTCTGTAGTAAGTCCACTGCTGGTAGTAAGGTTACAATGTCCCAAAATATGGTTTAATGTTCACTGCTGGTAGACGTCCTTCCTAACAATCTTTTTACTTGCTCTTCCTACACTTTTTCATAGCTCTGAACAAATCCTTTTAATACTGACAAATCTTTCTAATCACAAAATATACTTAGTCTTGTTGCCATAAGTCATTGCTCTTCTACTTATTAATGTCTTAGCTGAAGCTGATCTGAACCACTTAATCATCAGAAACCTTTCATATCACTAACCACATTATCATTTGAACTACTTCTCAATACTCACTGACACAAATCTCAAACATATCAATTACCTCTACTAAATTTCTCAATCATTTACATCTCAACACAGCACTGCTTCACACTACAACACTATTTCCGCTGTAATTCTATCACACAATTATTTCCATGGCAAATTCATTTTACACATATACACAACCATTACCATATAACTGTTTCTGTTGATCCATTACTTCACTAAAATCACCTTCATCACACTAGATTATTTCCTTCTCAGAAGACAACTTTACCTCTGCTGAATAACACCACTGAATTTACCAATTCCTTCAATTTTCCATAGCTAAGAACCTCTACACAACCGTACCTTTTTGAAAAAAACTAGCCTACTAAAATAATCACATAAATTGTACAACTACTAACCACACCAACTCTCAACATCTCACTAGTAACTGTCAGTCTCACAAACATATGCTCACAATTTGCACGCCAAAAACTCACGTAGAAACCATACTAAACCACCGACTTACTACCAGCAGTGGACATTGAACCATGTTTTAGGACATTGTAACCTTAATATTTTTTCATATTCTAACTAGACTATGCTCTGATACCAACTGTAGCAACCATGGATATTAATGCCTAATAAGGCTCCATATCCAGACTCGCTTCCTGCGAACAGACGAAGTCTCGGCAGAGATAGTTCACACACATGTCCAATGAAAATATAAAAGACAACCGCAATAGTATAAGATACAAGAAAGTACATATACTTATACTCATTCACACAAATTACAATATCCCAATACATTATTACATGTCTAAGAGAAAAGTATAACTACCTGGGGCATACCCCTGTAGACACGTGAATTCGGCTCCACTGCGGGCAAATTTCCTATTGCACCATAGTGCCACGAATGGCTCTCATTTTGCCTTGAAAGAGTAGTTTTTCCCATCATTTAGGATCACCCCACTCTTCCCCCGGTGCTTCCCCTCCATTTCCATGGCCCCTCGGGGATTATAGGCATCAAATTCATGTCGCGACGGGTGTGGTAGCCGCATTATGAAAGGCGTCCGGGATGGTGGACGCGATTCAGGATCTTATCGTGATGGCTACAATAGGCGCAACCTTATCACGACGGCCTCCGGGGACGCGACCTTAACGTGACGGCCATGCGGGACACGACTCTCTTAACGCGTCCGACATGACCGCCGGATCTAAAAGTCAAAAAGGCTATGCCCCGGCAATCGCCGCACTTGAGAGCCTACGACGGGAAATCATGACAAAATCCTGTAATCATGTCCTTGTCAGCAGACGTGATTTAAAAGGTCAAATCATAATTCCCCATTAGCAGACAACACATTGATAAGCCGATTGCCTCAGAAGTTGCCCCTAAGGTAATCGCGTCGGCCATTGCCGCCGTATTTCAAGTCGCGGCAGCCCTGGCAGATGCGATCCCCTTCATTATCGCGGCGTCCTGACAGGATGCAATTCAGAGACATGATGGCCATCATGCGCATGTCCCATCAAAATTGACCTTCTAAAACACGGTCTGCCACCCAGACGCGAGTCAATCCATGTCACAGTGCCCATGCCTGACGCGATTCAAGTCACGGCCTGCCACCCAGATGCGATTTAGTTTCTTGTTGCGGTGGCTGTACCCGACGCGATTCAAGAATCTGTTGCCTATAAATTAACCCCCGAGGGTCATTTGTAGGAGGGGGGTTCCACGAAGCGGCGAAGCCCTGTCAGATTCTCACCTCAACCTACGGCCTCAGAAGCATCATCCACGTCGATCCATCCTTCTTCCCCAGAGTCCGGCGCTGTCGTCTCCTTCCATTCCACGTGTGAGGTGGGAGCATCTTCCTCCACGTCCTCCATCAATCCCAGAAATGGCCCGTCACGCCGCACCAACATTTGGGGAAGCACCCCCCCCTTCCCCTTTCTTTCCTTTTCGTTTATTTCCTCTAAACCCCACGTGGCCCATTTTATTTCCTTTACATAAATATATGCATGCATACACACACACACCTATATTTTTAGCAGTTTAAAAACCACCATCCGGTGAGTCCTCCCTATTTTATTCATTTCATTTATTCGTTTGTGATTCAATACTACATGTCTTATTTGGCTAATCCCCTTATTTTCTTTGTCCTTTTGTCAGGGTAATCAAACGAGGAAAACGCCCTCTACCACGGCCGGCCGTGCTCGTAGAGGAAGAAAGGACCCACATCATCCCCCGCGCAATCTCCCTGCTAAAAGGTACGCTCGCGATCACTTCCTTCCCCCGCACCCCTCGCACGTGCATTTCCATTCGGCACCCTCGTGTGCCTGGTGATCACGTTTATTTTATCTTCCGTATTTTCCACCCATTTTTATTCTCCACCCCTCTTTGTGGGCCTACTGTTCTTCGTCCCCTCGAAAAGGAGCGAAAAACATAACCTACAGATTGGCGATCACGGTGGGACCTCTTTTGCATCTTCCTTTTTGATTACTCTCCTCCTTCATGCCCTACGTTGCACATTCCTTTCTTTTCCCACTTTATACTGTGTTGCATGCTATAGTTTTTATTTTCTTTGTCTTTTTACACATCTCCGACTTTCCTGCGCTTCTTCTTCTATCCTCGGGTGGCTGTTGGAATCGCATCCAACACAGAGGATGCGTTCATAATGCGTCCACTGTGCCGGATGCATTTTGTTTTGCTGTTGCAGTGGCTAAAGCCGACGCGTTCAGCTGCCTTGTCGCGGCGGCCTTAGCCGACGCATTTCCCTTGTCGCGGCGGTTAAGGCCGACGCTTCTCTGTATTCATAATCCTATTTTCTGCATTTTTCCTGCTGACAGCTTTTTACTGCTTTCGTTTTATTTTCGGGCGCCTGTTCGAAATCGTGTCCTGCATAGCGGACGCGATTCAGGATTTTGGTAACGCGTCTGCCTACCCGGACGCGTTACAGTTCTCTTGTCGCGTCGGCTAAGGCCGACGCATTCTTGTCGCGGCGGCAGCAGCCGACGCGTCTCTATCAGCAGTCATCCATAGGGACCAAGCGTGGCACTGACAGCCTTCTGGGGTTATCAGTTCTGCGTCCAGGTGACTGGACGTGATTCTATAGTCGCGGCGGCTGTCCCCGCCGCGATTCAGCATGCTGACAGAAACGCGCCCCTTCTGCCATTTCTGCTATAATTGTTGCATACAGGGCATTCTTGCATCGGTCAGGGGACCTCCTTCCCTCATATCCTAGGCTCCACACACCCTTCTAGTGAAGGCAAGCTCTCCAGTGGGCATTCTGTCCGTTTGGATCAGTGAACCTTCTCCCGGAACCCCGTAAGATTCCGTACCCCTTGGATTCCCTCACGGCGGACCGAGCTAGCGGTACCACTTTGTTGACTTGGGTTAGCTATCCCATTGCGTGGTGAGAGGTGATTCTAGTTGTACCCGAAGTTCCATACTCTACCCAACTAGGATCTCACCTAGAGTGACACAATATTTTTCAATCCATTAATTAATTGTGAAACTCCTAAAAACAAGCGTTAAGCATTCTAACTTGTTTGAGCCATCTCTGATTGATTAATCTTTGTTCAACTTATTTGTCTGCTTGCCTTGTTAAAAATGGACCAATATTATCATGCCGATTTTTATTATGAGGACTATGAGGATAATTCAAGCGTCCAGTCTTTTCAATCCCATGTCCGTCCATCTCACCACCGTAAGAGACAACCTTCCACTTCCTATGGTTACGTGCGCACACCGCGCACTAGCCTATCTGATGTCCCTTCATACCTCACTCCAATCAAAACCCGGCAAGAGCCTTCCCCCCACTATGATCCAACAGTCCAAACTGTCCTGCATGCGCTCGATCAACTCACCCCTCAACAACTAAATTTGATCCAATCTTTAGTTGAGGGTGTGACTACCTCCTCTTCTTCCTCTCCCTCTTCGTCTCCCAGGAACCCACTTTTGTACATTCCGACGACTTCGCCACATTCCCCTGTACATTCTCCATCACTTCGCCCCCCTGGCCATTTGCACTCCCGTGCTCTGGTCCGAAGAGACCGCCCCTTGGGAAGGCCCACTAATTCAAGGCCACCCCCATATACCCCCTCACATGCCCAGCAGCAGCCTTTTCCACTCCAAAGTGCTCTTCTCCAAAAATTGAATGATTTAGAGAATCAAATAAATAAGCTTTTAAATTCCACGGGTGACCCCGTCGCTGCCATGCCGGCTCTCCCTCAGATTTATATACATCCTTCGGAGATGCCAATGTACCGATTGTACAATGGCACAGGTAATCTCTACCTCCATGTCAAGGAATTCCTTTATAAGTCTTCCCATTGACAACAAGACCCTATAACTCTGGCATATTTATTTAGAAAATCTCTTGACGGCCCTGCACTCAAATGGTTCTACTCTCTAGAGCCAAGTGAGGCAGGAGACTTCCGCTCTCTGCACAAAAGATTCCTTCAGAGGTATAAAGACCGCATTAGCCCTTATCTATATGTCACGGATCTAGCATCTGAGAAGATGAGGGCCGACGAGGCCTTTGTAGAATTTGCTGACCGTTGGAGGTCAATGGCCACGAGAATACAACATGAGCTCTCGGAGTCAGAGCAACCTCCACAAACTCCCATTTACCACAACATGCCGCCACCCAAGCATCCGTTGATTCGTCCTCCTCGGACTCAACAACCTCTAACTGGGCCCTACGATGCCCCTATTTTTAATGAAGAAGGTTTTGTGCCCTACGTTGCACCTGCTTCGGCTCCCATGCCGATTCTCGTATGCCCACCACAACTGCCCCCACAACAACCTCCACCTCCATCATAGCCTATTGCTCGGGCTGAAGTTGCCAATGCCGAACCCATCCAGGAAACCACTTGGTGCTACAACGATGAACCTTCCGAGGTCATATTCGTACGTCCATTTACCTACACCTCCTACACTGCCATTGTAACGCCCCGATGCGGAATATCGGAGCAGGATTATAGTTATTAAATAGTACAGAGCGAGAAAATAAATGCAAACCATTGCACAAATGGAATAATATTAATCGTACTCCAATTTCATCAATAATCCTTCAAACTTCATTACAATCACTAATATCTCATTGACTACATTGACTAACCATTGCATCAACGTACCAGAGCCAAAACTAGGGCCCAGAGTACTTTATAGAAAATCAAACTATTACATCAGAACTAACTGACTCTTTTTATACTAACTAACTACTAAAGCAAGGGTTGCTGAAACAGGGTCACTCCTGAGCATCATCCTCACTCTCGTCCTTGTGAGTGTGGTCATCGTCAAACTCGCCTGAAACACATTAAATAAAAAACGCAGGATGACCGAATAACACCTAGTAGGATTTAATACCTCATGAGAACAAGCATGCTTTAAATAATTAATGTCTTAATGACAGGGTAACTAGAGAGAATAGTCATGTAGATCAAGTAACGATAACGAGAGAACAATAGCATCTGGCACAGGGAAAATAGCACAACGCAAACGATAATAGAATGGCCGTGTAACAATATAACATGTAAATTGCACAACGGTGCACTAGTAAAGATAACAATTGCACTGGTATAGATAGCACTTTGATTGTCATAGATTAATCTTGATAGTATGATGGCGTTGGATGCATGCCGTAACACATCCTTGATCATTTTAACTCCATGGGCACTAGCACTTTTCGAGCGCTCCTCCCAGGACCTGATCGGGCCCCATTGCACTGGCATTAGTCATTTATTTATCTTAGACAATCACAAGAAAGTCCAATAGAGTACCAAGAAATAGATGAGAGTAGTAGACGAGATAGACGAGAGTGTAGAGAGAGAATGTGAACAGATGAGAGGATATAAATAGTAGATGAGATAGGGACAATATCGTAAAATGCAATAAACAATGATAGTCACAGTTGCACGGCACAAGGTCGTGTACCGACAGTCTGGTAGAAATCATCACCGCCCACTAGCCGTGTTGTGTACACAGACTAGATGGTCCGGCGTGATCACAAGATAAGGAGAGAACATACTAAGGCCATGGATCGTACTGATCCCTAAGGTGTAACGAGTTTTAGGGTACAACCAGCTCGTCGGCAATGGACGTGCGCCAAAGCCAAGAAGACTTATGGAGGCCTTGACAATGAGTCTCTGGCCCAGTCGAGAGTATTTCTGATGGAGAGGTGGTCCAAGTCAAGAGAAAGGGTATAGAAAATAGGTCCGTCATGCCTCGAGTGCTCGATGGCCGAGGGAAATAGTAACGATGTACAAAACACACGTATAAAATGAAGACAAACGTGATTAATTAAATAGAGAAATTTAGTCATTTATTTCGCTAATTTACCAGATATTATTGTATAAATTATTAGGGTCAATTGGCAATTAATGATGTTATGTGTGTGTAAGTGTAAAGAAATCATAAGATGATGATAAATCATGCAAATGTCCTTTAAATAATTAAATTATATCATTATTGCTATTTATTAATTTACCAAGTCGAAATAACTATAACATCATTTAATTATGGCTAAATAAGGGTTATATAGCCAAATCAGCAAGGGCATGAGCATAATTAAAATTCTAGCCACAGTCTCCAAATCGCGGCGGGTTACCCGCCGCGATTCAAGTCGCGACGGGCGGCTCGATCGCGGTCCGAAAGCCAACCGGCCAGGTCCGTGCCAGGAATCGCGGTGGCTTAGGCCGCCGCGTTTCTTAACGCGATGTACCCGCCGGCCACGACCCCGCTGGTATCGCGGCGGGTCGCGCCGCCGCAATATCGGGGAGGGTCCGACCATTTACTCTTTTTTTTCCTGGGTAAACCTACTTGCTACAGGGCTCTTCTAAATTCAATATAAAATCGCACGATTATCCAAAAAGCATGAAACTAGTTTCAAATGAAAGAAGACACATAGACCTATCAACATGCACGATTAATTTGAAAATAGACAAGGTTTCGACATGCTGTGATCAAGTGACATATCAGTGACCTAAACATGAACATATATGGTTCAACAAATTAATTAGAGATGGATACAAGATAAAAATTAGGCAAACTAGAGGCTTTTGAAAGCTAACACGATGTAGTATTTATGAGAATTTTCTCATGGCATGGGGTCATGTATGCTCGAGGTTTAAGAGTAAACATGAAGGGTTAGGTACATGGAACTGACAGGGATTCAAAGAATTAATTCTCTCTCATGGGAGATCGAAATGGAGTGAAACTAGAGGACTTTTGCTCGAGAACATGAGATCTTCCTAGAGTAATTTTTACATGGATTTGACTTGAGAGATTGCCTACCTTTTTAGTAGAGTATGAAATCCCTAGTTTAAAGATGAAAAAAAATGACGGAGAAACCGATCTCCAGCCCTTCACCTCCAAGCTTCTCATCCAAAATCGCCTTCACTTCGTCCTCCAGAGTTCCCACTGCGGTTTAGGGTTGGATGGGAATGAAAAAGAGTGTTTTGATGGCCAATAGAGTCCATAATCACCTAAAACTCTTCTCTTCTCCTTCAACTCCGAAATTAGTAATTATCCTCCTATTTCCTATCAATTATCCACCTAATTAGAATGAGGAAGAGGCCTAATCTCATGGTCAAAGGGTTAGGATGGGCTAAGGGCTCTTATTTTAGATAAATACAAGTTATTTAGTATTTATCCTAGTCTTTTACTATTTACTAATTAATAAATTCCGAAATTAGGATTTTTAATTCCCATCCCATGATGGGCTCCACTATATTAGGCCCATTATTTTGTAATTAAGCTATTTACACAACCCATTAGGGTTTTTAACTTAATGGGCTTACTTAATTTCCCTTTTATTTCACTTATTTCTCATTTATTTTAATTAGATCTATTTACCTAATTTATTTAAAATAAAAATTTATTTTATTTAGATTTTAAAAATCAAGGGTACTACAGCCATCCATTATCATCAAACCTTCCATAATTAAGCCTCCACCCACCATTACACCTCCCATTATGCCAACACCCTTAGCAGCCGAACCTGAGCAAATCTTCCCCTTCATACCCGTTACGCCTCCACAGGCCATACACCCCCCCATTACACCCACCATGTCTTCCCCCATCCAACGGAGCAGGTACAAGTTTTTAAGGAACAACAGGCATCAGCAAAAGAAGGAAGACCCGGGACTGGGCATGCTTTTTAAAATCCAAGATTGTATTCCTCGCATGTCGGTCATTGTTTCCATACCGGGCACATTCACTGAGCGGGAGTCTTCCCCTCCAATCATGGCCGTCAAGAGGTCTTATAAATCAATGCCAATCATACTCATTGTCAACCGAGTTTATTTTAAGATACTCATAGGGAATCTCTCCCTCCAAGCTCTCATGACCCCTCACACCGTTATTGTGAACCTTCCCACTCTAGTGAAGGGGTCAGCCTCTCAGATTGTGCTCACGCACTCCAACGCCATATCATTGGCACAATCTATTGTTCAAGGGGTCGTACCCCCTTCTGTATCAAACAGTTTACAATCATTGGGCACGGTCCCCTCTTTGTTGCTTCCAACTCTACTGGTGGAAATCCCCACCCTTTCATTCAACTACATTCCAAGGGAGTTGTCACTGTCACTTGAAACTCCGACGGAAGTCAACCCTCCAATCATTGAGAGCTACTCAATCCCTCGGAGAAGAGCAAGACCATCTGCCTGCTGGGCAAAATTTATGAGAAAATACTTGACGGTCAGAACACCAATTCCCAAGCAGAAGCCCAAACGCCGGGCAAGGCAAAAGACCAGGGGGTCTCCTCCATCTTTCTCATTTTCTTTCCAATCATCGTTTGAGCTTCTCAGTACCTTCCCGTGGGTTCTCCACATTCCCTCCCCACTGGAGGCATTTTATTTTCATTTGTTGTACAATTCATCCTCTTGCACTGGGCGTCGCGCCCCTCTTTGTACTCCTTACTCTCCCTTCCCTACCCCTCGTGGCACATCTCCTTCTCGTGCCCTACGTGGCGCGTCTCCTTCCCGTGCCCCACGTGGCATGTCTCCTTCCCGTGCCCCACATGGCACATCTCCCTTTCGTGCCCCACGTGGCACATCTCCTTCTAGTGCCCCACGTAGCACATCTCCTTCTTGTGCCCCACGCGGCACGTCTCCATCTCGTGCCCCACGTGGCACAGTTCCCTCTTGTGCCCCACGTGGCACCTCTCCATCTCGCGCCCTACGCTGCGCACCCTCCCTTTTGGCCCCTCCTGGCTCGCTTTTTCCTTTCTCTCCTCCGGTCCCGCCGGATTCTTTTCCTCTTTTAGGGCACCGCACCCTCCTTCTTCTCCAATCCCCTCTAGCCCCACTGGAGTCTCCAAAATCTTTCCTCCACTCTCTCATCGCCGCCTTTAATGGGTCCTTCGACCCTTCTCGCATTGTTTTCGGAGTTTTAGTCTCCACTCATCGTTTTAATTCCAAACAAAAAATATAAATTCTTGTAAACTCCGAGTCTCGCCCCAACGCAGGGCATTCATCCCCTTTTACCTTCCAAAAATTATTATGTTAAAAACTTACTATATTTTAGCAATATCAAAAATCCAAAAAAAAAAGAATGAATATTCAGCATTGCCACGCCGCCGCAGTATTTCTATTATAAGAATTCCTCTCCAGGAGTCCAACATTACCTCCCGGGTCATTAAGGTTTGCCCTTAGCACGAGCACTTGCACACACTCCACGGCGCCCTAAGCTGATTGCTCCTGGTAGACACCGTCACCGTCACAGCCACGCCTGAAAGGCACAAACGTCTGTTTCTCCTCTTACTCGGCCAAAATATGGGTAGCAGAGGTAGTCTAGGCAAGGCAACCAACCCAAGGTACTCTGTCATAAGAGGATGTCTCAAATGGGCAAAGTCAAATGACCAAGAAAAAATCAAAGTCAAAATGTATGTCAAGAGCGACAAAGTCTTCGCGGAGATCCAAATGGACCCGATCGTATGCATGCAAAAAGTCGAAATCAAATCAGTAATAATAGGGCATGGCAAAGAGTGGCAAAGTCCCCACGGAGATCCAAATGGACCCGGTCGTACGCATGTCCCTACAATCAAATGGTCATCACTCAAGATTCTAAAATAATTTAAAAGCCCCAGTGCTTAAATGAGACTAAATCTTCTAACGGCTGTGCCAAGGAAGGAAGTCAACACCCAACTCCTCAAATACCCATACCAAGCTTATCTCCAAACTTTCTTCCCTTCTCCCTGCCAGACCTAGTCGCCCTTTTCAGGCATGGCTTTGATAGTGACACTGTTAACCCAGTGCAATTAGTTTGTGGGCGCCACCTTAAAACTGTACGTCCTACTCTGGGCATTCTTTAATGAATGGGAGGTAGCAAAAGACCCCTCACCAGTCAATTTTTATAACCCTAATGTCGCCATGGCATGACAATATTTTTAAAATCCAGAAAAATCAAATACTTCTAAAATTCAAAAAAAATCAAATACTTCTAAAATCCAAAAAAATCCAAATACTTTCAAAATCCAACAAAAGTCCAAATATTTCCAAAACTCCACAAAAAATCAAATATTTCTCAAAATCCATAAAAATTTTTGAATATTTTCAAAATCCAAAAAGTTCCTGATGGTCTTGCATAAAGCATGTGGTGCCTCCTGTTTGCGCCGGGACGATGCAAATCTTCCCCTTCATGGGTTCCTCCCATCCTTAACTCCAATCTCCTTAGCCAGATATCACCCATCCTCATGGTCCAACAAACAAATTGTTTGAGCTATTATGTCTACTTTAGTCATGCTCCATGCTATGAATGCTGTTTTTCCATGATGTTTGTTGTTTTTGGCTAATCTATTTTGAGCGCAGGATTTGAGTTACCTCATCTGGCGCTACATTAGGCTGCTGCTGCCTTCACCATCAACTATCTGCATCTACTATATGTTATACCCTTAGAGCATACCAAGGACCTTGTAGCTCTGAGGAATCTGGGATTTGAGTTCCTCTCTATCAAAAACAATGATTACCCTAGAGGATTCTTAACTGCATGAATAGGCCATTACACTTGGCATGTAAGACGACGTACCCATGCATACCCCCTGGTCCTGACTCACCAGCGTAACAATATTATCCTTGGTTATTTTCTACTCCTCTTTTAATCTTATTTTTCTTTTAGCCCAGCATACATGCATATTGAAATCTCAGTGGAAATCCACTCTTCCAAGCTAATTTGAGGGCCATCTGCGCCTCAAATTCAAAAGCAACCTTGAAATATTCCATTCCGGGTTGAACACTCAACTCCCTTTGTTGTTGCCCCCGGGACGATTTCCTTAAGAATCCTTTGTTTGGACATATCTTTCGTCTTTATTCCCAGAGATCCACCTGAGGCAGTGGCAGATGCCCCCGATGGTGCAACCTAATGGATTGTGTCCATAGGTACTTCCCTGATGCTAGAAGTTGGTCTCTCCTTTCTCTCCCAAGATCCACCTGCAGCAGTGGCAGATGCCCCCAATGGTGAAACCTAGTGGATTGTGTCCTTAGGTACTTCCCGACTCTAGAAGTTGATCTTTTTCTTTCCTTTCGTGCCCCACGCGGCACCTTTCCTTTCTTATCCCTTTCTTTGTCCAAGCATTTGTTTCTTTAGGTCTTCTTCCTGGTGGTGACTTCCTAGGTTGTTGGCGAAAGACTCTCATCAGGTGGCAGTCACACAATTGCTCCGCGTGTCTATTTTTCACCTTGGCGTCTACTTTTCAGTCCGCTCCCACTTTGCTCCATTACGCTACACTTCATTTCTTTCATTCCATTTCATCTCTTCACTCCATTATGCTACGCTTCATTTCTTTCATTCCATTTCATCTCATTCACTCCATTTCACTCCACTTCGTGTCTTTTCACTTCGCTCCCCAGCAAAACAGACGCCAAGGCCTGGCAGCTGTAGACATGCGAATTCAGCTCCACTATGGGCAAATTTCCTGTTGCGCCATAGTGCCACGAATGGCCCTCATTTTGCCTTGAAAGAGTAGTTTTCCCCATCATTTAGGATCACCTCACTCTTCCCCGATGCTTCCCCTCCATTTCCATGGCCCCTCGGGGATTATATGTAACGACCCGAGAACTCGATCCTCGGCCCACGTCGAGGACCCGGTTTTCACGGTCGCCACCCACGGATCCGGAGACCGGAAGGGCTATAATATATATCTAGCAGGATATGTAATGGAAGTAAATGCCAACTGCTAAACTAGAAGCGTACAAGCGGAAACAGGAAAGAGAGCTAGACCGCTGTGTATCGCTCTAAGTACGGCCCCAACGCACGCACGCTAGTACAAGTAAAAGGTAGGGGAAGAACAAATCCCTTAGGGGCATACCCCGAGGGTAAAGTACACTGGAAAAGGGGAAACCACTGCTAGCTATGGGGTCCTCGCCTACCGCCCCGTCTCCTCAGCCCAGCTCGCGCCCTGTTGCTACTGAGAAGTCTCACTTGGGAAAAGAAAGGATGAGCTTCACAACAGAAGCTCAGTAGGGGCTATCAATCTCCTACTGGCTCTAACAGGCAGAAGAATATAATAAATAAATGACAGCAGTTATATCTTCTACCTACAAACGGAAGTGCGGAAGCGAAACTACAACTAGTGTAGTACGGACACACAACACAGTCAAAAACTCCGTACGACTACTCGTCGTGACCACCACACGGCTATCAACACAAACAGAGGGGACTCCGCCTGGACAAGGAGCACTAGCTACGAAAAACACTACCACTAGTCAAAGGTCAGGTGCACCCACCGACGTCTTACCCTCGACCCGAGTCCTGACCCTCACGTCTCGTCAGAGTGAGGTAGGACACAAAGTACACACAGTAACTGCCATAGTCTGGCCAGACTACGGTCGTACGCCTGACCTCTCCAAGGGGTTCCGAGGCCGCAAGGAGCGAGGCAGTGAGAAACAGGACTGGCTGGCCTACACCGGGTTGAACTCCTAACTATCCTCGGCGTCCCATACCAACCACGGAGCTCTGCAAGCGACTCAACGCCACTGCCCTAACCACCGTTTTCCCCTCAGCTCCAGTGCCCGCCTGTTGGGTTGCCAACTCGAGCACACTCGTAGCCCGGAGTACTCCCTCAACAGGCTCCTGAGGACGGGGGTCCAAGGCAATGGTAACAACCTCTCACATGGGCAAGCCCTCAAGTGCCTCGCACTGGGCGAAAGACTAGTGTAGGACCGTACTCGGAAACTAGTACAGGTGCCACAAGTACAGTAAAAGAAACGGAAACGGCGAAGACCAAAACCTGTCTCTTGGTTGAAGTCGCAACGCATCGGGTCGTCGTGACCAGGTCGCGATGCCCTACCCTATCACGACGCTGTCGTGGCAGCCGTAGCGATCCTGTCGTGACCGGCAAGGCCATCGTGACAAGATCGCGACCTCCAGAATGGTCGCGTCTTCAGCAGAGGGGGGTTCTGGAGCGCTTCTTCCGGAGACCGCCCCAAAAACACCAAACGAGCATTCCACAGGGGGAGGGGAGCATGCTTAACATGTAAAGAAACCTATAAATCATGCAAACCACCCATATAACCCCACAAACATGGATTTAACAAGAATCTATGCTCGAAGGGGAAAAACTTACACAACCACAAGCATGGATCCTCACTCTCCCACAACCACAAACCACGAGGAAACACCATCTTTAAGGGAGGGGAGCATGCTTAAGGTGAGAGGATCAAGGGTCCCTACCTCCACGTGAAGAGCAAACCCATTGGGGCCTTCTCACAGGAATGGCCACCTCCTCCTCGCTCCAAACAACACGACCACGTCCCCTGCATGAACGAAACAACACCCTCCTCAGCACAGACACCTCGAGCTCGAAGAAACGCCAAGGAAACACAAGGGAAGCTTGGAGGGAAAGAGAGGGGGAGAAGAAGGAGAGGAAGAGGGTGAGGGGGAGAATGGGGCGCGGTGTTCGATTTTAAACCGACGGCCCCCAGAACGCGACTGGTCGACCCAGCGCGACAACTATTGTGTCATGATGCCACTAGGCATCGCGACTATGTCGCGACGGACGTCCCCGGCGCGACCCCAAAAATGCTGTCAAACCTCTAAGATCGGAAAAGCAATCGCGACGGGTGACCAGGTCGCGTCAATGCTACGCGTGTCTGACACCCGACAAGGCCGTTCTGACAGAAAGGATAGTGGTCACGTCTGTCAGAAAAGTAGTCGTGATGTCGTCAGACGCCGCGACCAGGACGCGTCGGCCACCTCTGCCGCGACAAGAAGGCGGCGGCCGGGTACGGAGCGACCCAACCCTGTCGCGGCAGACCGATCTGGCGCGATCAAGTCGCGGCCAGGGCGCCTGTCGCGACTTTAAGGATGGGGCCAAGGGCCCAAGGGGGCCGGGTCTTACATCCCACCCACCTTAAGACATTTCGTCCTCGAAATAAAAACAACTCGGTCTCAAACTGGAAAGCAGTACAGGGAGAAGACATACCTAATCAATCAAAAAAATGGGGGAACTGCTCCTACATCTCATCCTCGCGCTCCCAGGTGGCCTCGCCACTGACGCGGTTCAGCCAAACTACCTTTACCAGCAGGATCTGCTTCCGACGCAACTATTACACTCTGCAGTCGACAACTCTAACTGGGTACTCTGGTACTGAAAAGTCTGGCACTACCTCAAGCTGTGAGTAGTCCAACACGTGTAAAAGATCTGCGATGTACCTCTTGAGCTGTGAAACGTGGAAAACACTGTGCACACCTGCCAGCTCTGCCGGAAGACTCAACCTATACGCCACCTCGCCGACCCTCTCTGAGATAGGGAAAGGCCCAATGTACCTGGGACTGAGCTTTCCCTTCTTGCCGAACCTCATAACACCCTTGGTCGGCGAGACCGCAAGAAAACAAGGTCACCAACGCTAAACTATAACGGTCTCCTGCGGCTATTTGCATAACTCTTCTGTCAGCCTGACTATATCTGCACACTGCTGCACTAACTCTGGCCCCAACAACTACCTCTCTCCAACCTCGAACCAGTGAAGAGGTGTCCTGTATGGGCGACCATACAAAGCCTCATATGGTGCCATTCCGATGCTCGAGTGGTAACTGTTGTTGTAGGCGAACTCTACCATCGGAAGGTGCGACTCCCAGGTGCCACTCTAGTCCAAACAACACACTCTCAGCATATCTTCCAAAGTCTGAATGGTCCTCTCTGACTGCCCATCTGACTGCGGATGATACACTGTGCTCAACCTTAACTCTGTGCCCAGTGCTCTCTGCAGACTGTGCCAAAACCCTGACGTGAACCTCGGATCTCTGTCGGAGACGATGGAAACTAGAGTACCGTGCAACAGAACGACTCTATCCACGTACAGCCTGGCTAACCTGTCCACTGACCAAGACATCTTGACTAGCAAAAAGTGCGTTGTCTTGGTCAAACGATCCACGATCACCTAGATACCATCGTGCCTCTACGGGGTATGGGGTAGACCAACCACGAAGTCCATGGTGATGTCGTCCCACTTCCACACGGGAACGGGCAACGGCTGCAGCTCACCACCAGGACGTTGATGCTCTGCCTTCACCTGCTGACAGGTAAGGCACCGAGCGAGGAACTCTGCCACGCCCCTCTTCATCCCTGGCCACCAGAAAAACCTCCTCAAGAAATGGTACATCTTGGTGGAGCTAGGATGAACAGCATATCTCAACCTGTGAGCCTTTGACAAAAGCGCATGGCGTGCCTCCTCGGGAATGTACAAGCGGCCTCTGAATCTGACCTCGCTGTCCTCGTCAAGCTCAACATCTGGCATCTGAAAAACATCTGCCAACTGTGGGTCTGCCCACTGTGCCTGCAACACCTGCCTGAACACTGATGGCCGAACTAACAAACTGGACGCCACAGCACGATCTCTGCTCCTCGACGGGTAGAACGCTCCCTGGGACAGCTCCTCGAACAACCTCCACTCTCTGACCATCAGCAAACTCAAGTGAACGCGCTTGCTCAAAGCATCGGCCACGACATTAGCCTTTCTTAGATGATAGGAGAGGGTAAGGTCGTAGTCCTTCAAATACTCCATCCATCGGCTCTGCCTCAAGTTCAAATCTCTCTGGGTGAAGATATACTGCAAGCTTTGATGGTCGGTGAAGATCTAAAATGCTTCTCCATACAAATAGTGCCTCCACATCTTGAGAGCAAACACCACTGCTGCTAACTCCAAGTCGTGGGTGGGGTAGTTCTCCTCATGCTTCTTGAGCTGCCGAGAAGCATAGGCAACAACCCCATTAGGTGATAAATCAAATTTAGTTCGGGATTAAAGGAAACAAACTCATCGCTGGTGCCAGCACTAGCAGTCACAACATTGACTTGTGCCTTGGTGTTGGGCACATTGCCTTGGTTCTTCTTCTTGTCCTTTCGCTCAGGATAGAACTTGGCAAAATGTCCAACTTGTCCACAAGCCCAGCACGGCTTAGTTCCATCCTTCTTTTGAATCTTCGGTTTGGGCTTCATTTTGTTTTTTATTTTCTGATTTTGAATTTCTTCTTATCCGAAGAGGTTACCACCACATTCGCCTTTGGAGTAAAATCCACTGGCATTCCCTTATCATCATCCTTATGTTGCTTCCGATGTTCTTCCTCGATATTTAGGGCAATCATCAAATCTTCTAGAGAGATTTTACCTCTCCTATGTTTAAGTGTCATGCCAAATCTTCTAGAGAGATTTTACCTCTCCTATGTGCATTGTTGTGTTGATCACTCTGCCTTCCTTACTTATCAGGTAATTGAAGGTGCTTCCTTGACCATGGAGAACCATTCTGCAGCCAGGGTGTTTGGGATGGGACGTGTTGACCTGAGGTTTACCTCAGGAAAGGTCCTGTCACTACATGAGGTGCATCATGTTCCAGCGGTCCGACGGAATTTGATTAGCGGTTCTAAATTAGTTCGTGCTGGTTATGAGTTGATATTTAAATGCAACATTAAATCCATATAAAAGTGAAGTTTCGATGAATTGTGATTTTAAGCATTTTTGTTTATTTAACACTCAGTTTGAAAAGCATTGATTGGCATTGAGTGATGTTTCATTTCCTTTTATTCATACTTGTCAAAGACCTTTGAACATTTTTTTTAGTAACATTGAAAGTTGCACACATGAAAGACACAATGTTACTAGAAATGAGCTATTTTCACACAAAGGTCAAGCAGCTTGACAAGTATTCATACATTCATATTCACATTCATTCAAAAAATTTTCAATTACATTGAAGACACAAAAGTTTCTATTCATTTCATTCAAGAATATGAACATTACAATTTTTCAAAAACACATTTCAAAAACTTTCTTTCTTGCTATCTTCTCCCCCTTTGACATCATCAAAAGAAATGACATTAGGTGGAAGGAGGAGGAGGAGGAATGGGTAGCAAGATGGTCTCAATATCCGTCAATCTTTTCTCCATAGAAGTCAAACTGAACTTCATTTGAGCTTGGATAGTTGAGAGTCTGGTATGTAAGAGATGTTCCATTCTTTCTGAATTCTCTGACATGGTTGCTTGAAGCCCACTGAAGTCAGCTGAGATGGGCTGAGAAGATGAAGAGGAACCAGCTGTCCCACCATGTCTGTGCAAAGATTTGAATTCCTTTTTCAGATCAGACATTTCTTCATCAATATGAGCAGATAAGTTCTTCATGCTCTCCAAGTCATCTACCAGATGAGCAAAGGATAATCTGGTCTTAGAAATCTAAGAGAGTGTTTCTTTGGTGTTAAAAACATCAGCTTGGGAATTTGCCAAAATTCCCTGAAGAACCCTTTCCAACTTCTCTTGATGTTCTTTTAGCTCAATTGAAGCATCTGCCAGGGTTCCAATCAGCCTATTAAACCTTTGAACTACATGGTCTGAGGCTACTTTTTGCTCAATGAACTTTGCAGACATTGTGTTCTCTAACCTCTGTACCTTCAACTCAAAATTTTCTGTCATTTGCTGAATAGAAGTGTTCAAGGCATCAAATTTTTTATTTAGAAAAAAGTACAACTCTGGTGGAACAGAAGGTCCACCAAAGGATGTGGAGGCTTGAACTTGAGGTTGTGGAGAAAAAGAGGGAATTTCCATGTCAGGGTTTAGTGAGGAAGAGGGCTGAAGTTGAGGTGAAATTGGGGCATTCAGGGGTACATCAACTTCATTCTCAACATGAGGCTGATCCTCATTTACTGGAGGCTGGTCCTCATGAGCTGGAGGCTGGTCCTCTGGAACTGGAGGCTGGTCCTCTTGAGCTGGAGGCTGGTCCTCTGGAACCACAGGGGCCTCAACTACAACTGGCCCTCTCCTAACCTGATCACCCTCTAGCCTAAATCCCATAAATTTTTGAACATGCTTGAAGCAGTAGATGTTGGATTTGGGAATGGCCTGAGACTTTTCATTGTCCAAAGACACACCAAAATGCTTGAAGACTGGAGTTAAGTGAAGAGATCTATGGAGATCTTTCCTGGTTGTCTCGGAAATGATTTGATACATTATGACATGGAGATTGACCTTGATGTCCTTTTTCATGCAATATATCACAAATCTTTGAATATCTGTGAGTCTATCCCTGCCACCACCTTGAGGGGTTATGATAGTGGTGAGAATGTGATGGATAAGTCTCAACACAGGTGGAAAGGTGTTTGTGTTGAACTTGGTGACATGTGTCTGCTTGGGATCAGACTCATCAGCTTGCAATCCAGTCAACATAGTGTAAGCTTCATGAAGGTCAAACTCAACATTGTGGTAATCGGCTCCTTCATCTGGAATTTGAAAAGAGTGGCTGCTAAGGCTGTGGGCATATCAATAACAACACCTTTGACCTCAGATTTGTAACCGACATCAGTGCATTCCAAATTCATGTAGAATTCTTGAACAAGACGAGGATAAATGACCCAAAATTCAGAGATAAACGGTAACCAAGTCTGAAATGAGAAGAAACTGCGGATTTCAGGAAATGCAGCTGCTAACTGAGTATCTGCCAAATCAACTGCCCTAGGTTTCAAAATTATCTTCCCTTCACTAACTGGCTTGGAAGGGGTGGCCTCAGAAGATGAGGAGGATGATTCCTCAGAAGCATCAGGAGAAGAGACCAAGATTCTTCGTCTAGGGTTTGCTGATTCTCTACCTCGACCAGAGGAAGTCCTACCTCTCTTAGCAGACGAAGGGGATGCAGAGGAAGGCCCTGGCTGCTCCGCAGGGTCATGGCGCCTCTTGCTTCTCCTTTCAGTAGGAGGAGCATCGTCCGCTGGAATGGGCCTAGCTGTAGCCCTGGATCTTGCTCCACGGCGAGGGGCCTGCTTGTGTGTCATGGGAGCAAGAGAGAGTGGAATAGTAGAGTATGGAGAGAAAGGAATGAAAGAAGAAAGACAGGGATAGGTTGGAGGAGGGAAGAAGGTGAAATGCTCGCCAGATTCAAAGGTGGAAGATGGTCATCGGGTCGACCTGCAGAACAAAGAGGGGTTTTCAGAGGTACAATACCCCGCAGGTACAATCTGACCCTTAACCGACGCCCACGGCTTAAATTACTCTGGCAGGGGGTCAGTGTCGACACTAGAAGAGGTTAGTGTCGACCTGAGCTAAAGTGTGTCGACACTAGATGTAGGCAGTGTCGACCTGACCTAATGAAAATTTAAGATATGAGAATGGGAAAAATTGGTGAGCTTGGGAACACCTTTAAAATGATAAATAATGAGTGGAATTAACATTTCAAGGATTTTTAAGAGATTTAAAAATTCATTTGTCATATTTTTCAGAAATTCAACACAATTCAAGTTTTACACAACGTCCAACAGGATATGAGCATTCAGTGACTTGAGTCAATAAAATGATGATTTGAGATATATAATACATCTAACAATCAACTACAAACTACCACATTCTTCAAATCCAAAGAAATAAAGACATCTTTTAGACTGAAATCAAGTGTGTTGAAAGTAAACAACTTCTTAAAAACAACTTGATGATGGATAGAGATGATTCTTTTTAAACAATTCTCTTTTGATAGATATTTTGTTTTTGAATCAAACTATCAAACGTGATAAATCTTGTTCACTCAAGAACTAATGTTTTTTACACACCATAGTCCCTGGATACTAAAGATTTATTCATTATCAAGTCTCAAGGGGGTAAATGATGACCTTTTAACATGAAAATGTACGTTTATCAAATGCCAATATTTCCAGTTACTCAGTCATCATCAAAAAGTATAGGGCATATTTATTTTGTTTTGCATTTATTTTAATTTGACCCCTTTGAACAGAGATAGCAGTAATACCTCATGACATACATGGCACTTCATTCATTGTGAAGGTGTGTAGTTTCTCAGCATATGTGCCATTGCTCTGTTGAATTATCAGATTTGGAGAGTTTTGTAAGATAGAAATCATTTATATCCAACATCAGTTGAAACAAAGAAATGTTTAAATTCAAGGCACACATTATCCTTCAGACTTTGAAAGTGATTTGAACTTCTCTAGTTTTGAAGAATATAGGTAAGAGTTGACAAATCAATATAGTAGATCACTCAAGAAAATCATTTTAAGACTCTAGACACCTGAATGAGGACATCATGCAAGGAAATTGATGTAATGCAAGAAGAGTTTTGAATTTTTCAAAAGAGATGACTTGTGAATTCTCTAGCTCCCCCTGAGATGATGATGCCAACAATTTTTCATCAAAGTAAAGATATGCAAGTTTTTGAAGTCAGAAAAGATTCTCTTTGAATAATTAAAGCTCCCCCTCAACAATTGCATATTTATTTCTTGGTACTTGGCAGAGACATACTCTCGCATAGTGAAAGTGTCCAGACAAGCATAACTTGTCCTTCTCCAAGTCACCATTTGATATACCAAGAAATTCAACACAATGTGAGTTGAAGAGTCCATTGTCAAAAAGAAATGGAAGTGAGATGGAGAGAGATATGAGCAATATGAATCAAGGAAGCAAAGAATAATAATGATGCAAAGAACTCCCCCTCAAAAGATGCCTAACACTCAACCCAAACTCAATGAGAGAGATAAAGAAAATGGACATTTACAAAGGCCAAGCTCTCTCCTCAAAGATGAGAATCTACTATCAGGAAGAGGTTGGTGAAGATGTCAGCAATTTGTTTTTCAGTTTCTATGAAGTGGAGTTCAAAGGATTTCTTTGCTACCTCATCTCTCAAGAAATGATGCATAATTTCAATATGCTTGGTCTTGAATGCTGAATGGGGTTCTTAGACAGATTTATGGCACTTGTGTTATCACATAGAATGGGAACACAACCTAAGTCTTGGTTATAATCAAGAAGTTGATGTTTCACCCAAAGAATTTGAGTTCCACATCTACCTGCTGCAACATACTCAGCCTCTGCAGTTGACAGAGCAACTGAATGTTGCTTTTTAGAAGCCCAAGAAATTAGGCACCCACCTAAGTATAAACACAAGCCACTTTTACTTTTTCTATCTAATTTACATCCAGCAAAGTCAGCATCACAATAGGCAATCAAATCTAACTTGCAACCAGCAGGATACCAAATTCCTAAATCACATGTTCCAACAAGATATTTGAAAATTCTTTTAACAGCTAACATGTGACTTTCCTTAGGATTTGATTGAAATCTAGCACACAAACACACACTAAACTGAATATCAGGTCTAGAAGTTGTAAGATAAAGTAGAGAACCAATCATACCTCTGTAGGTCTTTAGGTCTACTAACTTACCAAGAGAATCTTCTTCTAGTTTGGCATTAATTGGAATGGGTGTGCTTGAATGCTTGAGGTTCTGAAAGTCAAACCTTTTCAAAAGTTCCTTGACATACTTGGTTTGACTGATGAAGATTCCCTCATGTGTTTGGTTAACCTGCAATCCCAAGAAAAACTTTAGGTCTCCCATTAAACTCATTTCAAATTCATTTTTCATTTGATTTGAAAATTCAGTACACAGGCTTTTATTGGTTGATCCAAATATTATGTCATCAACATAAATTTGGACTGCAATTATTTGTTTATTGACTATTTTTGTGAACAATGTTTGATCAACATTTCCTCTAGAATATCCTTTTTCAAGTAAAAAAGAACATTTTTTTCTTTGTGGAGTTAGTGTTTCTCTCTCTAGAATCCTAGAGAGAGAAGGTCTGGGTTTCCTGTTTCGCCTAGGGTTCCTCATGGGCGCCGCCGGCCCTTGTGGCCGCGATGGCGGAGGCCGCGGCGGCGGGGCCTCATGCTCTTGCCTCCGGTGGCCTCTCTTACGCTCGAGCTGTGGCTGCCTCCTTGGAGTTGCCATCACTACAGTCGGTTGTGCACGAGCCATCGTTCACGGATAAGGGGGAGCCAGCCGTTTTCTTCTCCCGCGAGGAGATGGAGGCCTCGCTGCTTCCCTTTAAGTTTGTTGTCGTCGCTAAGGCGGCCTATGGAAGACCTCCCATCCCTGTGATCTGGACGCACTTAACATCCAGGTGTAGTATCAAAGACCCGTTTCTTATTAGTGCTCTGGATAACTGGCACTTGCTCTTGCGGTTCACAAATCATGAGGATTATCTTCGGGTGTTGTTACGTGAAGCTATTCATGTGCAAGGAAAATTGTTTCGATTTTTTAAATAGACTCCTCTCTTCAAACCCTCGGAAGAGCCATCTGTTATTCCTGTGTGGGTAGATCTACCTGCGTTGCTGGTGAATCTCTATCAGAAAGAATTGTTGTCGTCTATTGCAGCTAATGTTGGTCCAGTCCTTCAGATCGCGCATGCGACCGAGCTTCTCTTAAACACCAAAGCAGCTAGGGTATGTGTTGAAGTCGACCTCCTTAAACCACGTCCAGATAGAGTCTGGATTGGTATGGGAGACTTGGGTGGGTATTGGCAACAAGTTTTATATCTGAATATTCCTGATTACTGTTCGACATGTCGGCGTCTGGGTCATATTAAGGAGAAGTGCAGATGGGGTACAAATACAGATCAAAGTCGTATTGTCCCTGAGTCTAAGGAAACGGAGCCTGCCACAAAAGTCTGGGTACCGGTAGCGGCGACTGTCACCAAGGAACCGAACGTGCATGGGAATCCCATGCAGGATTGCACAATTAATGCTCCGTCATCGGCTGAGGGGGACTTGGCGTGTCCGGGGGGGTTTTCTCCAGTGGATCCCCAAGGTCAGGTGCACGTGGTACATCCGAGTAGTGATGAGGGGATGCTTCCAGTTGTGGATTCTGATCAGGTTAGGGCCAGTCATGGGTGTGCAGCTACAGGTGGTGTACCGCAAGGCATTGTGTTACAGGTGGAAGGCCCAGAGACTCAGGAATTGCACTTGGCCTCAATTATCCATGTGGATGTTGGTGGTGCCGATTTGATGGTCGAGAATCGTCCTAAGCATTCTGTTGACGCGGAGTGCATGAACGATGCGGCTTCGGAAAGTGTTGGTGTTCAAGGTGATCGTGGGTCGGTCTGTGAGCTTGATACGATGTCCTTGGCGGCTATGGATAACTGTCTAATGCCTATGAACTCAGCTGTCCTGGTGGATAAACCTCGAAGAGAACCGGTTATTACCAGAGCGCGTGCTCGATCGGAGGATCGGGGTAAGGATCCAATTTATTAATGAATTATGTGATGTTTTGGAATGTTAGAGGCCTTGGGAATGTTGCATCAAAGAGATATCTTCGGAATTTGGTATCTCAGGTTAATCCTTCTCTGGTGGCGGTGTTCGAACCAAAACAGTCAATGGAGAAGGCTGTGAGAATAGCGACTTCGTTGAAATTGGATAATTATATTGGTAATTTGGAGCAGGAATCTAAGATCTGGGTTTTCTGGGAGTCTTCTTTAAATTTAGTTCTGGTGGACAGGTCGGATCAGTTTATCACTTTAGGCGTGCGTACGGGTGCAGTGTTTTCTGCCTTCATTACTTGTGTCTATGCCTCTTGTGACTATGGTCGTCGTCGTACCCTATTCGATGATCTGTCGCTTTTTGGTGTTTCCTGGATGTCCCTTGGCTGATTGGCGGCGACTTCAACTGTATTGCCCATCCTTCCGAGAAAGTTGGTGGTATATTTGGGAACGACTCAGGTATGATTGATTTTAATGGGTTCTTATCTGCCTCCGGTCTGTTTGATGCTGGGTATGTGGGGCCAACTTTTACTTGGTCCAACAACCGAACTGGTTCTGCCAATATTCGGGCCAGGCTGGACCGGGTTTTGATTAATGAGAAATTGCAAGACATGTGGCCGAATTTTGTGGTGAACCATCTGAAGAGAGGTCCGTCCGACCACTGCCTACTGGCAGCGTCTTTTGCTGGGTCGTCTAGAGGGCCTAGCCGGTTTACATTCCAAAACATGTGGATTTCCCATGATTCCTTCTTGCAAGGGGTGATCAATGTATGGAATGGTACTGCTGTGACAGCGGTTAACCCTTTAGTTGTTTGCAGGTGAAGCTCAAGGCGGTTAAACAGTACCTTAGGGTTTGGAACAAGGAGGTTTTTGGCAATGTCTCGCAGATGGTGTTGTTGGCTACAGAGAATGTGGAGCGCATGCAATACGCCTTTGATGTTTCACCTACTGAAGGAAATAGGTCGGCTCTGTCGGCAGCCAATGCCAATCTCTACCAGGCTTTGGGTAGGGAGGAGACTTTCTGGAGACAGAAGGCTAGGGTGGATTGGCTGAGCAGTGGTGATAGGAATACTTCCTTCTACCACGCTACTGTTAAATGCAATAGGCGAAAAAGCTACATTCATCGACTTAAACTGCAGCCGTCCGAGGATTGGTGTATGGATCAGGATGTTCTGAAGTCTGAAGCTATTAAATTCTTTCAGCAGCTCCTGACTACTGAGCCACATGAGGTTGATTATGAGCTTATTGCTAACATCCGGAAATTATTACAGCGGAACAAAATAATGTTCTTGGCATGGTGCCGTCGTCCGAGGAGATCAAGGATACAGTTTTCTCGATGAATGCTCATGGGGCCCCGGGACCGGATGGTTTTTCAGGTTTATTTTACACCCATTGCTGGGATACTGTTGGGCCTGATGTTATCTCTACTGTTCAGGGTTTTTTTGCAGGTTTTAGCATGCCGAGGGGATTATCCTCGTCTCTGATTGCCCTCATTCCAAAGGTGGAGGTTCCCAACTCTTTTGCTGAGTTTCGCCCAATCTCTCTATGCAACTTTGTTTACAAGATCATATCCAAGATCATCTGCAGGCGCCTTACTCCGATATTGCCTCTTATAATTTTGGAGAATCAAAGCGCGTTTGTGAAAGGTCGCTATATCCTGGACAATGTCTCTCTTTCTCGGCATCTCCTGTGTGATCTGCACCGAAAAGTCAGGGGTCACAATATTCTATTTAAGCTTGACATGGCGAAAGCTTATGACCGCATGGAATGGGACTTTATTCTCCAGGTCATGCGGAAGTTTGGGTTCTCAACTCGTTTTACGTCTTTTATTGGTATGCTGCTTTCCAACTGCTGGTCGTCTGTTATTCTTAATGGCTCGATTGCAGGGTACTTCAAATCATTCCGTGGCATTCGCCAGGGCGACCCATTAGCTCCACTCCTTTTCATCATTGCTTCTGAAGTGCTCAGTAGGGGTTTGTCAGATCTTTTTGCCAAGGGCCGCATCAAGTACTTTAGTAGTCCTCGTGGGTGCGTACAGGTATCACATCTTCTTTATGCGGATGACACTCTCATTTTTATGAATGCGGGGCTCTCCAGTGTGAGGTGTTTCCTTCAATTCCTGAAGAAGTATGAAATCAGCTCTAGGCAAAAGGTTAATGCCTCCAAAAGTGGGTTCCATCTTTCCCATAAAACGCCACAAATTGTGGCGTCTCGTATTTCTGCGGCAACTGGTTTTCGCCACCATACTGGTGCTATGAGATATCTGGGGATCCCACTGCGGGCAGGCAGGTTAAAGGTGCAAGATTTCAAATTTCTTGTGGACACTGTAACGAGGAAATTGGCAGGTTGGCGGGCAAGAATTCTGTCTCAAGCGGGTCGCGCGGTCCTTATTCGCTCAGTGTTAATGAGTATTCCGATTTTTTTAGCCAGCTCGACTTCCATTCCAAAATCAGTTTGTAATCAGGTGAACAGGCTGTGTGCTAATTTCTTTTGGCAGGGTGCAGACGGCTTGCACCGGAAACACTGGGTGGCGTGGCCGGCCTTACAAAGACCTTTTGAGGAGGGGGGTCTAAACTTCAGAAATCTGAGTGACCTCCAGGTGGCAATGGCTACTAAACAGATCTGGAACATCATCCATGGCGATTCTTTATGGTCTTCGTATGGTAAACAGAGGTTTCTCAAAAACTCTCACCTCAGGGATATCGTTACGCCTTTTCCCATGGGCGTCTCCAAAAAGTATTTCTTTGCTGCGAAGGAACAGATTTTGTCGCAGAGTCGTTGCCTTGGAGGTGATGGAGCTACAGTTAACTTTTTAAAAGATAATTGGATTGGTTCTACTGCATTAATGGATGTTTTTCATGGCAGCTCGGTCCTTACTACACTGCATGATGATACCAGTGTGAAGGACATGGTGGCGGATGTCAATAATCCTATTTAGTCTATGCTTAATGTGACCCCTCGATACGTGAGCACCTTATTGTTGGATAGACAGGATCAATTTATCTGGGCCCTTACTTCTCATGGTAATTTCAGCATTAAGTCTGCTTACAATTCTGTTTTCAGACATGGAGTGACTCGTGGCTCTTGGGTGAAATTATGGCACTTTAGTATTCCACCTCGGCCGGCCATTTTTGCATGGCGCCTTTTGCATAGAGCGGTTCCTGTTGACTCTCGAATAGCAGATAGTGGTATTGCTTTGGTGTCCAGGTGTTCTTGCTGTCAGGCTTCCTCTTTAGAAACTTTGGATCATTTGTTTATTGACAGTGAACTTGCTAAAGATTTGTGGTCTTGGATCGCCCCCTTTCTTAGTAACAAGGTTAACTGGAGTCCGCATATTACTATCAGGCTTTGGAGTGTGTTGTCACATACTTCAATGAGTTCACCATTACAGTTTGTGGGGTTGGTTACTTGCATTATGATGCTTTGGGAGTTGTGGAAGTGTCGCTGCTCAGCTCGGATGGAGGGCATCCACCGATCGCTTGTGTATATCAAACGAACGGCTCTCTCCACTGTTCGTTCACTGCTCGCAGATGTCAACTTCAAGCGCTCGGTTTCACCCATGGATGGTGCTGTGCTGCATTCTTTCGACCTCCAGGTGAAGACGTGGGTAAAGCCTCCTGTGAGTGTAAAATGGAATCCTCCGGTACGAATTATTGTTTAAATGTTGATGGAGCGTCCAGAGGTAACCGGGTGAGTGTGCTGGGGGCGGCTGCATTAGAGATGTTCATGGTAACTTTGTTGTGGATTTGCTTTCTATTATGTCTGTGGTAGTAGCATATTGGCAGAAGCTAGGGCACTTCATGATGGTTTAAGGCTGGCTACTGACCAGGGGCTGCGCATATCTATTATCTATTCAGATTCGAGTTCCCTCATTAAGGGATTTACAGCTGGCAGGTTTCCTCATTGGGAGATTTACCCTTGGTGGCGGGGGATAGGTGAGATGATTCAGTTTTACCAGCCTGTTATCATGCATTCTTTTCGGGAGGCCAATCAGGTAGCGGACTTGTTGGCCAACTTCGCTTGCAGCAATAAGTCGAATTTCATGTTCCTGGACTGCTCTTCTCTCCCAGCTATTACCAAGGGCTCTTTATTGGTAGATAAGACCGGGTTGCCTAGCTTCCGGCAGGTTTAAGGTTACTTGTTGTATCACGTTTTCTTTTCCTTCATTGGTGGGAGTTTTTGAATGGTGTCGGGTGTACTTCATTGAATCTTTATAGTAATAAAATTTCCCCATTGGTGTTCGCTGGGTGGAGTGATAACACCTTCTCCTGCTGGGAGGAGGTGCACTCTGCCTGCCGCTGACCCTATGGCGGTTTTTGTTAAAAAAAAAAAAAGTAAAAAAGAACTCAAACGGTCATACCAAGCTCTTGGAGCTTGTTTAAGACCATAGAGAGCCTTATGAAGCTTGAAAACATGGTTAGGATGTTTTTCATTTTCAAATCCAGGAGGTTGTTCAACAAAAACATTTTCCTTTATATACCCATTCAAAAATGCACTTTTAACATCCATTTGAAAAACTTTAAATTTCATGGAGGATGCAAAAGCAAGGAAAATCCTAACTGCTTCTAGTCTAGCTACAGGGACATATGATTCTTCAAAGTCAATTCCAAATTCTTGATGATACCCCTTTGCAACTAGCCTAGCTTTATTTCTAATGACTTGACCATTTTCATTCAATTTGTTTCTGAAAACCCATCTAGTGCCAATGACTATTTGGTCACTAGGTCTAGGTACTAATTCTCATACTTGATTTCTTTCAAATTGATGAAGTTCATCATGCATGGCATTAATCCAATCAGAACTTGATAAAGCTTCATCAATTGACTTTGGTTCAATTTGGGAAATTAGAGCTAGTGGGTCTTCTTCAATATCATGCAGGAATGATGATTTAGTCCTAACTCTATCATTCAAATTACCAACGACATTTTCCAATGGGTGATCTCTCAAAAATCTAGGCTCAGAAATTACCTGTTGAGGGGTACTTAGATCTGGAACAACATTACCTGATCCACTTAAAGATGGTGACTGGATATTCAAGTTCTCACCAATGTCTTCAAGTTCCTCAACAGTTGGTGAATAGTCCACAATGAAATCATCCTCTTCGCTGTCTTGTCTTTCCCTGCAAGATTTAGAACTATTAGTTGAAAAAGAATTTTCATCAAAGATAACATGTGGAGACTCTTCAACATTTTTATTTTTGAGAGAGTAAACTCTAAAAGCTCTTGACACTTCAGAATAGCCAAGAAAGATGGCTTCCTGACTCTTAGCATCAAACTTGTCAATATTTTCTTTATTGTTGTTATGAACAAAGCATTTACACCAAAAGTTTTGAAATAAGATACAGTTGGTTTTTTATTTTTCAATAATTCATAGGGGGTTTTTCTGATTTTTGGTCTGATCAAAGCTCTATTTAGAATGTGATTTGTTGTGTTTACAGCTTCAGCCCAGAAGGATTTGGGCAAATTGCTTTCTAAGAGCATAGATCTAGCCATTTCCACAAGAGTTCTATTCTTTCTTTCCACAACTCCATTTTGTTCTGGAGTTCTTGGTGAAGAAAACTTGTGAAATATGTGAAGTTCAGCACATAAATCAGAAAAGGATTTATTTTCAAACTCACCCCCATGATCAGTCAAAATGTTTTTGATTTTATATGAATAATTTGTTAAGACAGTGGTACAAAAATTCCTGAACTCAAGGCAAGTATCACTTTTGTGGGACAAGAAAATAACCCAAGTAAATCTAGTAAAATCATCAATGATCACAAACCCATATCTCTTGCCACTTAGACTTAGAATTCTTGTTGGGCCAAAGAGGTCCATGTGAAGTAATTCTAGTGGCCTAGATGTGAGTACCTCATTGAAAGTTTTAAAAGATTTCCTGGTTTATTTTCCTTGGGCACAAATCCCACAAACTTGATTTTCAATATTAGAAAAAGATTCAGGAAGACCCTTAACCAAATTCAGCCTTAACAATTTATTCATTGTTCTGAAACATGCATGGCCAAGTCTTTTGTGCCAAGTCCATGCAATTTCATCTTTATTAGCAACAAAGTAAAGATTTTCAGAAAAGTTTTTATTGAGGTTAATCATGTAAACATTGTTTTCCCTTTTTCCAAAAAATTTTATTTATCAGTTGATGAGTCAATTATCTTACAGAAATCAGATTCAAATACAACTTTGTGACCTTTGTCACATAGTTGACTGATGCTCAGCAAATTGTAATTTAACCATCAACTAACAAAACATTATCAACAGAGTTTGAGGAAGATTGACCAACCTTTCCAGATCCAATGATCTTTCCTTTATTTTTACCTCCAAAATTTACTGAACCTCCCTCCTTCTCAATCAGGAATGAAAATTTGGCTTTGTCTCCAGTCATGTGTCGTGAACACCCACTGTCAAGGAACCACACATTTGAATTGGGTGCACGACCTTCCTGCAAAATTAATCAGTGGAGAGAAGATTTTGGTACCTAAACAGTGTTGGGACCATCAGAATGTTTGGACATAGTCATCAAATCTTTTCTCACCTAAATTTGATTTGTTTTTTATTTTTGTTTTATTACAGTGGTGTTCTCTGTCTTTTTCAATTTCTTCTTTCCCTTAGGAATGAAAACACCAGTGTTTTTGTTTTCAGTAGGAGGGGAGTTTTTCATTTGAACATGATAGTTTAGATGAGGAGATGGAATCCAAGGATTTTGTTGGTACATCAAGAAATTTGGATAGAAGAATTGGGGATGATACCAAAATGGGTTTTGATACCATTGGTTCCAAGAATTGGTCCAATCAGCTTGATATGCTGTCTTGGAGGTCCAAAGTTTTTATGAATGATTTCCTTTGAATTTTTCTTATTTTTCAAATTTTATTTGAGTTATAGTTTTATGGTTTGTTTTTGTTGATGTTGAGCAGGTCGACCTTCCCTTGACTGGTGTCGACACCATAGTCTCAGAATCCTTCTTTTTGTGGACTGGTGTCGACCTGTCAGGTGACTATGTCGACCTGGTTAATTTCTTTTGGTTCTGTGTTTTTAAAATTTTTGTTGTTTTGCTTGATGTTTGTTTGATTTCAGTGTTCTCAAGACTAGGACCTTTGACAAATTTAATCAATGGTGCTTTATCCTTTTTCTCACCAGATTTGTCTTTCTTAGGTTTTTGTTTATTAAATCCTAGTCCATGAGAAATTGAGTTCATTTTAGCTCCCAGCAAGGCCTCCAAATTGTCTTTACCTTTTGTGAAGGTTTGAATGACTTCATCTTTTTCTTTCAACTGGTTTCCAAGGTTTTGATTTCTTCAATTTTTTGTTGTTTATCTTTGTTTTCCATTTCCAGCTTTTCAGACAGTTCTTTAAATTCATGGGTGGCCTTTTGAGAGGCAAGCTTAAGCTCATCAATTAAGTTCAGGAGATTTTCTTTTTCTTCATTAAGTTCAGCTACCTCATTTTCTAATTCACAAATTCTTTTGTTTGAGGAATAGTTGTTCATGATGTTTTCCATTTTCTTTTTGAGATGCTTGTTTTCTTTCCTTATTATAGAGTATTTTTCAACAATCCTAACATAAGCATCTTGCCAATCCTCAATTGAAAAGTCTTCGAAGGATGTGCTTACCTTTCCATCTGAGCTATTCGCCATGAAGCAGATTTCCTCACTTTCAGAGCTTGAGGATTTTTCTTCTTCTTCCTTTTCACTTGTCTTCATCAGACCAAGTGGCTACCATGACCTTTGGATTCTTGAACTTGTGAATCTTTTTATGTTTCTCATTCTTGTTTTCAGGACATTCTCCCTTCATATGTCCTGGTTGTTGCACCTGTAACAAATGACAATTTCATCAGATTTTTTATTCTTACTGAAATTAGCATTAGAAAAGGAAGTATTTCTTTTACCTGATGGGAATTTCTTTTTCCCAGAAAATTTTCCTTTCCTATATTTTAAGAAATTTCTGAATTGCCTGGTCATGAGGGCAATCTCATCCTCATTTGACTAAGACTCATCAGAACTGGTTCTTTCCTGACTCTTGTCTTTGTTACTTGAAGAGGCCTTTAGTGCTACTGGCTTGGTTTTAATTATATGTTCTTCATTACTTTTTAAATTGATTTCATAAGTCATTAAGGACCCTATCAATTCATCCAAAGAAATTTTGGACAAATCTTTGGAGTCTTCAATGACTGTAGCCTTGGTGTGCCAAATTGAAGAGAGAGAACGTAGAATTTTCCTTACCAAGTCAGCATCTGAATAATCCTTACCTAAGGCCTTCAGTCCATTGACAATGATCATAAACCTGGCAAACATTTCAGAGATTGTCTCATTAGATTTCATCATAAATAATTCATATTCAGAGACAAGAATGTTAGCTTTGGTTTCTTTAACTTGGGATGTTCCCTCATAGAGTAACTCAAGTTTATCCCACATCTCTTTGGCAGATTTGCACATTGAGATTCTTGAGTACTCCTTAGGGTGGACTGCACATTGGATCATGTTCATGGCACTATAATTCAGAGTGGCCCTCCTAATCTGTTCCCTAGTCCAGGTCTCTTCCTCCCCCTGATTCTCATAGGGACCTACTTCGACTACCTTCCATATTCATAGTTTTGGGCTCTAAGGAAGACCTGCATTCTATTCTTCCAATAGGTGTAGTCTGTCCCATTGAAAAAGGGTGGCCTATTAAAAGAGTGACCCTCACCCATGAACCCTCTTGAATCCATTAAGACAATTAAAAGGTGCAAAGAAGAGATACTTAGCAAACAAACAAGCAAACAATCATGACACACAGAACAATCAGAAATTACTCAGATCAAATCAGATATAAACCCGCTCTGATACTAATTGAAGGATCGAGAAATGATGTGGACAAGATCTAGAAGGGGGGGGGGGGGGTTGAATAGATCTATGCCAACTATTGCGGAAGCTTAATCGATTTAGAAAAACTCTTTGAATCAGAGACAATTTGAAAAACGAATTTCACAGATCTGAAGAGAAATTGAGTGAGTTGTGCAAAAGGAGTGTGTGAACAAGTTGATTAGATGAATTTGAACGATCCTATGCATGCATCTAACGAAAGGTAAATTCAAACCACAATCAGACCAATGCACAAGGATTTTTAGGTGGTTCAGAAATCACACCATGTGATTCCTACATCCACCCCTCACACAGTGAGGATCCACTAAACAACTTAGGTACACCACACCCACTGGAGTCTGACAACTCCAACAACCTGAGTTTACAACTCACACAACCTCTAGAGTAAGACTACTCTAGAACCCTGAGCAAGACTGCTCAACAACACCTTGAGTACAAGACTCAAAACTGTTGGCCCTTTCGATATGGCAGCAAGCTAACCTAGAGGGGGGGTGAATAGGTTTTTCTAAAATCTGAAATAGAAACTTAAACACAGAAATTAACACTTGAAGGTTTGGTTAGTTTAGTGTGATAAAGAGTAGCAGTGCGGAAGCAAATAAACAATCACACAAATAACACAAGAGATTTATCCTGGTTCGGCCCTTCCCACATGGAAGTCCTACGTCCAGTCCCCAAGTAACCTCTTGGGATTTCACTAACCAAGGGTACAGTCCCCCTTAAGGACACTACAACACCCAGCACCCCAGCTGGTCTTCTTCTCTTTCCCGGGCAAGAAGGCAACCCACTTCTCTTACAGGTAAAGAAGCCAACCTCCTGGTACAAACCCCAGTGCGGTTCTGCTAGACACTAACCCTAGCTAGGTTAACAACTGTATACAGTCCTACAGCCGGACAAGGATCTTTCTTAGAAAAGAAAGAACAAAGCTGAGAG
The DNA here is from genome assembly GCA_014218235.1 of Colocasia esculenta. NCBI lineage: Eukaryota > Viridiplantae > Streptophyta > Magnoliopsida > Alismatales > Araceae > Colocasia > Colocasia esculenta. Next base: position 49,744,070 of record CM024763.1, on the reverse strand, counting down.
TTGGAACAAATAAAAACCAACTAAAAGAACTCTCAGCAAAAGACTCTCTCCCCCAGATTACAAGATGCACACAGAGAGAGAGAAGAGAGGAGAAGGAGCTTGAATGCTTCAGTGCTTCAGATGCTTGAACACTTCTTCTTGGGCTCAGGCTCTTTCTCTCTTTTTCTTTGAGTGTATTTGGAGTTCAGGTTCCTCACTGGTTGTACACTCATTCAAAAGATCTTCAGGAAAAGCTCTCTTTTTTTCTTCAGCCATTCTTCATCTTTTATATGAGCAATTTGAATAAATCCGTTGGAGTTCTAGCCGTTGCTCATCTTCTCTTTCTTCTGATAATTTGTGGTCTACGAGGTCTGCAAGCATAGAAGAAAGTGTTTAGATAAAAGAGTGTTTCTGTCAAAAAAGGCTCATACATCTATGTTTCCTGTTGCCACCCAGAAGTGGTAAGTAATCTCTCTTTTGTTGGCAGGAAAGAAAAGATTTAGAGAGATAAGCAAAAAGATCTCCTGTCAGAAAGATAGAAGATTACGCAAATCAAGAATATTTGACTTTTTCACTAGATGCCAAAAAAAATATTTTGAAATATAAAATAAATCTATGTTTAAGTGAAATCCATATTTTACAAGGAATCGATGTGAGAGCAAATCCTTATGAGAGATACAAAGGAATCCATGTGAGAGTTACAAAGGAATCCATGTGAGAGTTACAAAGGAATCCTTATGAGAGTTACAAAGGAATCCATGTGAGAGTTACAAAGGAATCCTTATGAGAGTTACAAAGGAATCCATGTGAGAGTTACAAAGGAATCCATGTGAGAGTTACAAAGGAATCGTTATGAGAAGTCTGTGTGGGTTACAAAGGAATCGTTATGAGAAGTCTGTGTGAGTTACAAAGGAATCGTTATGAGAAGTCTGTGTGGGTTACAAAGGAATCGTTATGAGAAGTCTGTGTGAGTTACAAAGGAATCGTTATGAGAAGTCTGTGTGGGTTATAAAGGAATCGTTATGAGAAGTCTGTGTGGGTTATAAAGGAATCGTTATGAGAAGTCTGTGTGAGTTACAAAGGAATCCTTATGAGTGTCACTTATCAAATCGTTATGGGACCAAATCGATGTGGCACTTTGAACTGAAATCCATATATATATTGAATGGAATCCATTTATCTGATTAGTGCAAATCATTATAGAATAATGTCATAAAATTATATTTATTAGAAAATCATGATATTTAATTTATTATTAGAAAAATCATGCTAATAAATACATTTAATATTCAATTAATCATGTAAATTTATATTTATTAAGAAAAACATAATATTAAATATTTTTAATAATAATTAATTAAACATAAATTTTATTATCACCAAAATAAAAGGGTAAAATATAGGAGTGGTTCAACAATCTCCCCCTTTTGGTGATGACAAAATTTATGAGAATTTTCTGACAAAAATACGTAAAGCATAGAAAATACAGAAAATTCACAGATAATGCATCCCATGCATACTCTCCCCTTTTTGTCACAAACCAAAAAGAAAGGTTCTTACCATTGCATTCTCTCCCCTTTGTGAAAGAAATTCTTACCATTGAGGGGTTCAACAATGATTGACATAAATGAATAACTCCCCTTAGTCTGTGCTCCCCTGAATGAGAGACTCCACCTAAATTAAACTTAGTAAATAATTATTAGTAATATTAAAATTTACGAATAAATTAATGACTACTCCCTCTTCAGATATGAGATGGATGAAGAGTTGGCAGTCTTCAGTGCCTTGAGCATCCTTTGTTCCTGATGCCCAAGATTATCCTGCAAATGAGCTACTCAGAAGTAGGTACCCAAATAGTTTTGGGTCCTTGATCGTTAGATGCATAAAATAGCCTTTAGGTATCCAAACTAGGTGCTTAGTTGTGCAGGTGTTCACAGTGTGTCCTAGTTTATTGCAATGAGAGCAGCAATGAATATAATTTGTTTTGCAGTTCTTATTGCCTTTGTGATGCATGATTGGAACATATATTTTAGAAACCTTTTCTTTTGATAAAGCTTGGTTGTTTCAGGTTCCTTTTCTGAGACATTTTGGTTTCTTTTACAAATTTTGGTAAAGGATATTTTCCTGAGTTTATTACTTGTTTTCCTTTTTCTGGAGGTGTATAACCAAGACCTTGTTATTATTTCAAATTTTGATCCTTTTAAACATAGGGCTAAAGATGTTTCCCTTTAGTTAATTTTCTAACTGATTCTTTTAGATAAAGATTTTCTTCAGTTAGAGTTTTCAATTTTTCTTCTAACTCTATCTTCTCATTATTCTTACTTTTTAAATCTTCATTTAAAAGATAATTATTATCTTTACATTCTTTTAATTGATCTTCTAATTGTTCCATTTCTGATTTAAGATCAGAATTAGTGTTTTCCAAACAAGTAAGGTTGTTCTTGATATTTTTCAATTCTTTTACAACAACCTTGTGTTTATCATAAAGTTCATTAAAAACATGATCTAAATCTTCAGATTCTGATCCTGAATCTGTGCAAGAATCAAAAAATGAGTCAGAATGTACCTCATCTAGTCCTGCCATGAGGGCAAGATTTACCTGCTCTTTCTCCGATTCTGAGCTTGATGTTTCGGAGCTTGTGGCCTCATCATTTTCCCAAGCAGCTGCCATGGCTTTTCTTTTAAATTTCTTGTGCTGCTTCTTGAGCTTTCGGTTTGGCCATTCTCTTTAACCTTGGACAATCTGGTCTCAGATGTCCAGGTTTTCTGCATTCATAGCAGACTGGTTCCTTTTCTTTTCTTTCTTTCTTGTGAATCCTTCTTGATCCATTTTTCTTCTTCTTAAAAATTTTCTGAAGCTTGGACAGAACTTCATCTACGTCACTGTCTTCAGAATCTGCATTTTTGGAACTGAAGAAGTAGAAGGAGTAGCTGCAACTTTAAGAGCATTAGTACATTTTTCTTGATGAGCATTCAGATAGACGCTCCATATTAATTTCATGTGCCATGAGGGAACCTATTAAGTTATCAATAGATAATTTGGTAAGTTATGGGCCTCTTCAATAGCAGTTACTTTAGGTGTCCATGAGATAGTTAAAGACCTAAGTATCTTTCTAACATTTTCTTCATCAGATAGGTTTTTACCAAGAGAGCTTAAACCAACTACTATGCTTGAAAATCTATTATACATCTGAGTGATATTTTCATGTGGAAGCATTTTAAATTGCTCATATTGAGAGACAAGAATGTCTATTCTAGTTTGTTTTACTTTATCTGTTCCTTCATAAGTTATCTGCAATTTATCCCACATTTCTTTTGCAGATCTGCATGCAGAAACTCTACTAAATTCTTTTTTAGATAAAGCACAACATAAATAGTTCTTGGCTTTAAAGTTTAGAGATAATTATTCTATCAGCTATTGTAATAGCAGTAGTGCCTGGAACAGGAACAACAACAAAATCACCTACCTCTATTACCTGCCACAGATCGAAGTCTGTACCCCTAATGAAGCATTCCATTCGCATCTTCCAATATTGGTAGTCCTCTCCATCAAAGAATGGAGGTCTGGTGACTGATTGGCCTTCAGCATATCCTTGAGCTGCCATGGATCTTTACTCTAAGATCGTTAGATCTTCTTGAAAGTTCAGAGACCCGCTCTGATACCACTTGTTGGCCCTTTCGATATGGCAGCAAGCTAACCTAGAGGGGGGGTGAATAGGTTTTTCTAAAATCTGAAATAGAAACTTAAACACAGAAATTAACACTTGAAGGTTTGGTTAGTTTAGTGTGATAAAGAGTAGCAGTGCGGAAGCAAATAAACAATCACACAAATAACACAAGAGATTTATCCTGGTTCGGCCCTTCCCACATGGAAGTCCTACGTCCAGTCCCCAAGTAACCTCTTGGGATTTCACTAACCAAGGGTACAGTCCCCCTAAGGACACTACAACACCCAGCACCCCAGCTGGTCTTCTTCTCTTTCCCGGGCAAGAAGGCAACCCACTTCTCTTACAGGTAAAGAAGCCAACCTCCTGGTACAAACCCCAGTGCGGTTCTGCTAGACACTAACCCCTAGCTAGGTTAAAACTGTATACAGTCCTACAACCGGACAAGGATCTTTCTTAGAAAAGAAAGAACAAAGCTGAGAGTTGGAACAAATAAAACCAACTAAAGAACTCTCAGCAAAAGACTCTCTCCCCAGATTACAAGATGCACACAGAGAGAGAGAAGAGAGGAGAAGGAGCTTGAATGCTTCGTGCTTCAGATGCTTGAACACTTCTTCTTGGGCTCAGGCTCTTTCTCTCTTTTTCTTTGAGTGTATTTGGAGTTCAGGTTCCTCACTGGTTGTACACTCATTCAAAAGATCTTCAGGAAAAGCTCTCTTTTTTTCTTCAGCCATTCTTCATCTTTTATATGAGCAATTTGAATAAATCCGTTGGAGTTCTAGCCGTTGCTCATCTTCTCTTTCTTCTGATAATTTGTGGTCTACGAGGTCTGCAAGCATAGAAGAAAGTGTTTAGATAAAAGAGTGTTTCTGTCAAAAAGGCTCATACATCTATGTTTCCTGTTGCCACCAGAAGTGGTAAGTAATCTCTCTTTGTTGGCAGGAAAGAAAAGATTTAGAGAGATAAGCAAAAAGATCTCCTGTCAGAAAGATAGAAGATTACGCAAATCAAGAATATTTGACTTTTTCACTAGATGCCAAAAAAATATTTTGAAATATAAATAAATCTATGTTTAAGTGAAATCCATATTTTACAAAGGAATCGATGTGAGAGCAAATCCTTATGAGAGATACAAAGGAATCCATGTGAGAGTTACAAAGGAATCCATGTGAGAGTTACAAAGGAATCCTTATGAGAGTTACAAAGGAATCCATGTGAGAGTTACAAAGGAATCCTTATGAGAGTTACAAGGAATCCATGTGAGAGTTACAAAGGAATCCATGTGAGAGTTACAAAGGAATCGTTATGAGAAGTCTGTGTGAGTTACAAAGGAATCGTTATGAGAAGTCTGTGTGGGTTACAAAGGAATCGTTATGAGAAGTCTGTGTGAGTTACAAAGGAATCGTTATGAGAAGTCTGTGTGGGTTATAAAGGAATCGTTATGAGAAGTCTGTGTGGGTATAAAGGAATCGTTATGAGAAGTCTGTGTGAGTTACAAAGGAATCCTTATGAGTGTCACTTATCAAATCGTTATGGGACCAAATCGATGTGGCACTTTGAACTAAAATCCATATATATATTGAATGGAATCCATTTATCTGATTAGTGCAAATCATTATAGAATAATGTCATAAAATTATATTTATTAGAAAATCATGATATTTAATTTATATTAGAAAAATCATGCTAATAAATACATTTAATATTCAATTAATCATGTAAATTTATATTTATTAAGAAACATAATATTTAAATATTTTTAATAATAATTAATTAAACATAAATTTTATTATCACCAAAATAAAAGGGTAAAATATAGGAGTGGTTCAACAAAAACCACTGAGCGGAAAGGCTCACAAACAACTTGCTAGAAAAACACACAAGACTCAGATCCTCTAGCAATAGATCTAGTCTAACAGGAGTTCATTCATGAGACTTATGCAGCAACTCTTGCACAATCTCACAATGACTCAGAAGAGACAAAGAGAAATGACAAATTGTATTGAAAGTCCTTGCTCTTCAACTATACTCCCTTGTAGAAGATCGAATTGGGAAGAGGCTTGAGTTCTTGAAGTCCCTGGCCGATGCTCTGCACTATGAACTTTGGGATCTTCCTTGAAGTCTTCTCAAACGATTGCTTCCACTTGATCTGCTTCCTTGAAGTGATTCAATTGCATCTTCAATGATCAAACTCCACTTCTCATGCTTGGACAGATGAGAATTGGCTTGAGGAATCACCAGGAGAGCAGGAGCAGGGAGGAGAACTCTTCTTGCCACCAACAGGAGTTCTGGGAGGCTCTGAAAGGGTTCTCTTACGTTGGATGGCCAATTGGAGGGTATTTATACCCAAAATAGTCCAAAGGTACCCTTGGGGTACGTGGGCACAAGATCCAAGGCCGATCCATCAATTCCCTAGGGTGCCACGTGTCCAGGACAAACTTTAAGTCACAAAGTTTTCAGAGTGTGTCGACCTGCCCATAGGGTGTGTCGACACAGTGTCCCAGACTGGGCAAAACAGTTCCCTGGGAGAGCCATCTAGTGTCGACACTACTTCATCTCGTGTCGACACACAGGTGAATACTGCAAAACAGGCCTTCTGGGAGAAGTCTCTAGTGTCGACCTGACTGCATCTGGTGTCGACCTGATGTAGAAGCCTGTGATATGTTTCTCTGGGATCTGTCTCTAGTGTCGACCTGCCCGGTCTAGTGTCAACCTAGTTCCATTTCTTCATCTTTTGGCTTAGGGCTTGGAGCATTGTGTCGACACCAGTGTGGGGTGTGTCGACACTACCCTTGCAATAAATGTTTATCTCTGAGAAATAAAACACATAAATCATTAGTCAAAGTATTATCATGAATATAAATGATAAATGTGTTTGGAAACATGCTTTTTGATATAGTTATTTCATGTGTGATGTATCTAACATATTCTAGTTATTTGCATTAAATCACACCTTGTCATCATCAAAATATGAGGGAAATGAATTGTATTCACACTCAACCCAACATAGCCAGGCCCAGTACGTCTACTGGTGTTCGTAACCCCCCTACAGCGCGCTACAAGAGACTAAACACAAACTCTCCAAGTCACGGTCCCACAGCCGTCTTTCCCTCGGTCGGATGACAACTCTCCCCGAGAGTGAGGGTGTCCAGAAGACGACAAGACCTCGACGGTACCAACTGCACCGGGACAACCCCCAAGCACACTCACGTGCCTGCTCACACAAAACCTGGGCTCCCACTGAAGAGGCATTCCGAAATAGGTGCCGAACCACCAAACTCAGCAATGCACAATCCATGAATATATACTTATATATCTTCTTTATTACAAACCACAGTACAAATATCAAAAATAGCTTAACCTCGGTCACCCTGTGCCTATAAACCACCTCACCCCGATATACATGTAACCACGATAACCATTTGCAAACTGGCCTATCATTGGTCATCACATGACCTCCTTGCCCCATACATACCATATACACTAACTATACATTAACTCTTACCTTACATGCATTACTTTAATTAAACCATCTCTATTAGTCCACATAGGACACTACAAGACTGAGGCTAGGTTCACACTTGAACCGTCATTGCCTACTCATCACACTACTATGTGCCATGCACATATTCATATCATGTAAACACCACACCAACTACGTAAACCATATGTAAACCCTCACCAACCACGTGGGCAGCATGCTCATAGAGCTTTATAGGTGCCAATGCACCTCTTACCAAAGCCATGCACAATAAACACGATAATCGATAACCAAAACACAAAAATCATGCAAAGCAAACCCTCGGCTGTGATCGCGACAGAGGCCATGACCGCCTTCTGATCGCAACACCGATATGGCACGATAAGAAACCTTAACGCGACGGTCCGTCTATCGCTACCTAGTCACGACAGCAGGGTTCGTCGCCTTCTCAGCGAAAACCCTAATCCGGGAACCATCTCCGGATCTTCCATGCAAACCACCCTAAACATGATTTCAACCCGATTTCATGCTCATTTCACCTCCTAGACATGGTATCTACTGTTTTTAAAGCATAAACAAGCTAACATGCAATCCACACAATCAACATGGTGGAATCTCCCTAACTTCACGAAGAACACGCAATCCACGCATGGTGCGACGTCCTCAGCGTCGAGAGCGCGACGAACACCACTCCGGAACGCCGAATCGCCCCCAGCAACTCCTCCCCTGGGGTCGATGCAGAGCTTGCAGAAGCTCTATTCGGCCAAACCTTTTTAAAAACTGCACAGCAGTTGGGAACATGATGTACCTTCCCATCGCGACCTGATCGCGACGGACTAAGGCGTCGCCTTCCCAATCCCAAAGTCAGCAAGCTCCACTCCATGCGCGACACGCGACGCACATGCAGACGTCGACCCCATCGGCGGCAACCAAAACGAGACCCCTACTGCCGACCGCGTTTCAGAACGCGACCTACACCTCTGTCGCGTTCACATTCAGTGAACCAACGGGCACCACGAGCCTAACCTGCCGGCCCACTAAGCTCCACACAGCACGCGAACCTCAACTAAGCCCATTGACCCTATATTGTCATGAGCACCAACCAAAACCAATAAACGCAGATCCGAACTACCACTAATCAACAATCCGCGAAGATCCAAAAAACGCGCTACGTTACACATTCACTGAGCGGGAGTCTTCCCCTCCAATCATGGCCGTCAAGAGGTCTTCTAAATCAATGTCAATCATACCCGTTATCAACCGGGTTTATTTTAAGATACTCATAGGGAATCTCTCCCTCCAAGCTCTCATGACCCCTCACCGTTATTGTGTACCTTCCCACTCTAGTGAAGGGGTCAGCTTCTCAGATTGTGCTCACGCACTCCAACGCCAGATCATTGGCACAATCTATTGTTCAAGGGGTCGTCCCCCCTTCTGTATCAAACAGTTACAATCTTTGGGCACGGTCCCCTCTTTGTTGCTTCCAACTCTACCGGTGGAAATCCCCACCCTTTCATTCAACTACATTCCAAGGGAGTTGTCACTTTCGCTTGAAACTCCGACGAAAGTCAACCCTCGGAGAAGAGCAAGACCATCTGCCCGTTGGCAAAAATTATGAGGAAATACTTGAGGGTTAGAACGCCGATTCCTAAGCGGAAGCCCAAACACCGGACAAGGCAAAAGACCAGGGGGTCTCCTCCATCTTTTTCATTTTCTTTCCAATCATCGTTTGTGCTTGTCAGCACCTTCCCGTGGGTTCTCCACATTCCCTCCCCACGGGAGGCATTTTATTTTCATTTGTTGTACAATCCATCCTCTTGCACTGGGCGTCGCACCCCTCTTTGTACTTCTTAGTCTCCCTTTCGTGCCCCTCGTGGCACATCTCCCTTCTGTGCCCCTCGTGGCACATCTCCCTTTCGTGCCCCACGTGGCACACCTCCTTCCCGTGCCCCACATGGCGCGTCTCCTTCCCATGCCCCACGTGGCACATCTCCCTTCCGTGCCCCACGTGGCACATCTCCTTCCAGTGCTCGCCCCATGTGGCACATCTCCTTCTTGTGACCCACGCGGCACGTCTCCTTCCCGTGCCCCACGTGGCACAACTCCCTCTTGTGCCCCATATGGCACCTCTCCATCTCGCGCCTATGCTGCGCACCCTCCCTTTTGGCCCCTCGTGGCCCGCTTTTTCCTTTCTCTCCTCCGGTCCCCGCCGGATTCTTTTCCTCTTTCAGGGCACTGCGCCCTCCTTCTTCTCCAATCCCCTCCGGCCCTGCCGGAGTCTCCAAAATCTTTCCTCCATTCTCTCCTCGCCGCCTTTAATCGGTCTTTCGACCCTTTTTGCATTGTTTTCAGGGTTTTAGTCCCCACTCGTCTTTTAATTCCAAACAAAAAATGAAAATTCTTGTAGACCCCGAGTCTCGCCCCAACATAGGGCATTCGTCGCCTTTTACCTTCCAAAAAATATTATGTTAAAAACTTAGTATATTTTAGCAATATCAAAAATCCAAAAAAAAATTGAATGATATTCAGCATTGCCACGCCGTCGCAGCATTTCTATTATGAGAATTCTGCACTAGGAGTCCAACATTTCCTCCTGGGTCATTAAGGTTTGCCCTTAGCACGGGCACTTGCACAACTCCATGGCGCCCTAAGCTGATTGCTCCCGTAGACACAGTCACCGTCACAGCCATGCCTGAAAGGCACAAACGTCTGTTTCTCCTCTTACTCGACCAAATATGGGTAGCAGAGGTAGTCTAGGCAAGGCAACCAACCAATGCACTCCGTCATAAGAGGATGTCCCAAATGGGAAAGGTCAAATGACTAAGAAAAATCAAAGTCAAAATGCATGTCAAGAGCAGCAAAGTCCCCGTGGAGATCCAAATGGACCTGATCGTAAGCATGCAAAAAGTCAAAATCAAATCAGTAATAATAGGGCATGGCAAAGAGTGGCAAAGTCCCCGCGGAGATCCAAATGGACCCGGTCGTACACATGTCTCTACAATCAAATGGTCATCACTCAAGATTCTAAAACAATTTAAAAGTCTCAGTGCTTAAATCTGACGGCTATGCCAGGAAGGAAGTCAACACCCAACTCCTCAAATACCATACCAAGCTTATCTCCAAACTTTCTTCCCTTCTCCCTGTCAGACCTAGTCACCCTTTTCAGGCATGGCTTTGATAGTGACACTGTTAACCCAGTGCAATCAATTCGTGGGCGCCACCTTAAAACTGTACGTCCTACTCTGGGCATTCTTTAATGAAGCAGGAGGTAACAAAAGACCCCTCACCAGTCAATTTTTATAACCCTAATGTCGACATGGCATGGCAATATTTTCAAATCTAAAAAATCAAATACTTCTAAAATCCAAAAAAATCTAAATACTTTCAAAATCCAACAAAAATCTAAATATTTCCAAAACTCCACAAAAAAAATCAATATTCTCAAATCCATAAAAATGTGAATATTTTCAAAATCCAAAAAGTTCCTGATGGTCTTGCATAAAGCATGTGGTGCCTCCTGTTTGTGCCGGGACGATGCAAATCTTCCCCTTCATGGGTTCCTCCCATCCTTAACTCCAATCTCCTTAGCCAGAGATCACCCATCCTCATGGTCCAACAAACAAATGTTTGAGCTATTCTGTCTACTTTAGTCATGCTCCATGCTATGAATGCTGTTTTTTCCATTATGTTTATTGTTTTTGGCTAATCGTTTTGAGCGCAGGATTCGAGTTACCTCATCTGGCGCTACATCAGGCTGCTGCTACCTTCACCATCAACTATCTGCATCTACTATATGTTATACCCTTAGAGCATACCAAGGACCTTGTAGCTCTGAGGAATCTGGATTTGAGTTTCCCCTATATCAAAAACAATGATTACCCCATAGGATTCTTAGCTGCACGGATAGGCCATTACGCTTGGCATGTGAGGACGATGGACCCATGCATACCCCCTAGTCCTGACTCACAGGCGTAATAATATTATCCTTGGTTATTTTCTACTCCTCATTTAATCTTCTTTTTCTTTTAGCCCAGCATACATGCATATTGAAATCTCGGGGTAAATCCACTCTTCCAGCTAATTTGAGGGCCATCCGCGCCTCAAATTCAAAAGCAACCTTGAAATATTCCATTCCGGGTCGAACACCCAACTCCCTTTGTTGTTGCCTCTGGGACGATTTCCTTAAGAATCCTTTGTTTGGACATATCTTTCATCTTTATTCCCAAGATCCACCTGAGGCAGTGGCAGACGCCCCCGATGGTGCAACCTAATGGATTGTGTCCTTAGGTACTTTCCCGACGCTGGAAGTTGGTGTCTCCTTTTTCTCCCAAGATCCACCTGCAGCAGTAGTAGACGCCTCCAATGGTGAAACCTAACGGATTGTGTCCTTAGGTACTTCCCCGATGCTGGAAGTTGATCTTTTTCTTTCCTTTCGTGCCCACGCGGCACCTTCCTTTCTTATCCCTTTCTTTGTCCAGCATTTGTTCTTTAGGTCTTCTTCCTGGTGGTGACTTGCTAGGTTGTTGGTGAAAGACTCTCATCAGGTGGCAGTCACACAATTGCTCAGCGTGTCTATTTTTCACCTTGGCTTCTACTTTCAGTCCGCTCCCCTTCGCTCCATTACATTACGCTTCATTTCTTTCATTCCATTCCATCTCTTCACTCCATTATGCTACGCTTCATTTCTTTCATTCCATTTCATCTCATTCACTCCATTTCACTCCACTTCGTGTCTTTTCGCTTCACTCCCCAGCAAACCAGACGCCAAGGCGTGGCAGCTGTAGACATGCGAATTCGGCTCCACCGCAGGCAAATTTCCTGTTGCGCCATAGTGCCACGAATGGCCCACATTTTGCCTTGAAAGAGTAGTTTTCCCCATCATTTAGGATCACCCCACTCTTCCCCCGGTGCTTCCCCTCCATTTCCATGGCCCCTCGGGGATTATAGGCATCAAATTCATGTCGCGATGGGTGTGGCAACCGCATTATGAAAGGCAGCTGAGATGGTGGATGCGATTCAGGATCTTATCGCGACGGCTACAACAGGCGCAACCTTATCGCGACGGCCTCCGGGGACGCGACCTTAACACGATGGCTATGCGGGATACGACTCTCTTAACGTATCCAGCATGACCGCCGCGATCTACAAGTCAAAATGCTATGCCCCAGCAGTTTCCGCACTTGAGAGCCTACGCCGGGAAATCATGAAAAAATCCTATAATCACGTCCTTGTCAGCAGAAGTGATTTAAAAGGTAAAATCATAATTCCCCATTAGCAGATAGTGCATTAATAAGCTGATTGCTTCAGAAATTGCCCCTAAGGTAATCGCGTCGGCCATTGCCGCCGCGTTTCAAGCCGCGGCAGCCCTGGCAGATGCGATCCCCTTCATTATCGCGGCGTCCTGACAGGACGTGATTCAGAGACATGACGGCCATCATGCACATGTCCCATCAAAATTGACCTTCTAAAATGCGGCCTGCCACCCAGACACGAGTCAATCCATGTCACGGTGCCCATGTCCGACGCGATTCAAGTTGCGGCCTACCACCCAGACGCGATTCAGTTTATTGTTGCGGCGGCTGTACCCGACGTGATTCAAGAATGAGTTGCCTATAAATTAACCCCCGAGGGTCATTTGTAGGAGGGAGGTTCTACGAAGCGGCAAAGCTCTGTCAGATTCTCAACTCAACCTCCGGCCCCAGGAGCATCATCCACGTCGATCCGTCCTTCTTCCCCGAAGTCCGGCGCCGTCGTCTCCTTCCATTACACACGTGAGGCGGAGCGTCTTCCTCCACGTCCTCCATCAATCCCGGCAACGACCCGTCACGCCGCACCAACATTTGGGGAAGCACCCCCCCCCCCCCCTCTTCCCCTTTATTTCCTTTTCATTTATTTCCTCCGGACCCCACGTGGCCCATTTTATTTCCTTTACACAAACATATGCATGCATACACACACACACCTATATTTTTAGGGGTTTAAAAACCACCATCCGGTGAGTCCGTCCCATTTTATTCATTTCATTTATTCGTTCAGGATTCGATACTACACGTCTTATTTGGCTAATCCCCTTATTTTCTTTGTCCTTTTGTCAAGATAATCAAATGAGGAAAACGCCCTCTACCGTGGCCGGCCGTGTTCGTAGAGGAAGAAAGGACCCACATCATCCCCCGCACAATCTCCGCGATAAAAGGTTCTCTCGCGATCACTTCCTTCCCCCGCACCCCTCGCGCGTGCATTTCCATTCGGCACCCTCGTGTGCCTGGCGATCACGTTTATTTTATCTTCCATCTTTTCCACCCATTTTTCATTCTCCACCCCTCTTTGTGGGCCTTCTGTTCTTCGTCCCCTCGAAAAGGAGCAAAAAACATAACCTACAACACCGAGGGAGCAAAGCTCACATCACAACAACTAAAACTCAACTGCTGGTGAGTCTGCCACAATGCCACTGCAAGCCCAAACACATTGCTAACACCTGAAAAAAACTGTAGGGGAGTGAGCCTTAAAAGTCACAGGCTCAGTAGGTATCTCCCAAAAACAATAATTGAAAACTAAAGAGAGAACCGAGACCTCAACCACGAAGGGTCTCATTGGCAACACTCACCAAAGAACTATTGAAGCAAAACATACTAACAATAAACATACTAAAGCTACAATTAAACATAAATATACTAGCTAACACTACACACATAAAGTAAAGGAAATCATAGGACTAATATAGAAATACCAGTCCACCAAGACATCTGAAACCAATAGAACACAATGAAAGACTACCCATAGAAGGGTAAAAACACGACAAGTGGAAGGTCACACAACACGACCTCCACGGAGCACAGCTCCCAAACAACACCTGAAACATCGGCACACGGTGTGCCACAACAACCAGCTACCCACGAAGGGTAAAAGTACCTGAAACTATAATTAAGGTACCACAACTGAACCACAATCGGAGAGTCACCACTCACAACCACAGCTGCTGAAAAGCTCGAGTCGAAAGAAATGCTGCCGCCATGCGGGTAAAGACTACTGGTTCATGATACTAGTATCCAACCCGGATAACACAACACAAGAACTACCTCCCAGTCTCGCAATAACAGACAGAAAGTCTAACTACGGCTCTACCTCTGTAGCACCCTTGATTTTTAAAACCCAAATAAAATAAAATTATTATTTTTAATAAATGAGGAAAATATATTTAATTGAATAAAAAGGGGAATAAATAGAATTAGAATGATTTACATCAAAGCCTATTAAGTTAAGTTAGGAATGGGTTGTGCTCTTGGTCCAAGCCTAAAAGAATGGGCCCAAAAGTGAAGAGCCAACATGGAATGAGAGGAAATTAAGTTAAAATCAGAGTAAAAATAATAGAAAATGGAAAGGGGTTAAGATAAATACTAAATAACCCATATATATATATCCTAAAAAGGAGTCATATACTTACCCTAACCCTCTACCCATGAAATTAGATCTGTTCCCAGCCCTATTAGGAGGATAAATGAGAGAAAGTGGGAGATAATTATAGAAATTCGAATTTTTAATAGGAGGAAGGAGTTTTAGATAGAAAGGACTCTAATTGGCAATCAAAACACCCTAAACTTGGCCCTAGCAACCCATAGACCGCAGTTGGAGCTCTGAGAAACGAGGAGGAGGAGTTCTGGACGTGAGGAGCTTGGAGGAGAAGGCTTGGAGCAAGGGATTTCATCCTATTTTCGTCATCAAACCCTAGTTTTCTTACTCTACAAAAAAGGTAGGCAATCTCTTAAGCCAAATCCGTGTAAAAATTACCCTAGGAAGACTTCATGATCCCGAGCAAAAGCCCTCTAGTTTTGCTCCATTTTGATCTCCCATGAGGGAGAATTAATTCTTTGAATCCCTGCCAGTTCCATGTACCTGACCCTTTATGTTTACTCTTAAACCTTGGGCATACATGATCCCATGGCATGAGAAAATTCTCATAAATACTACATCATGTTAACTTTCAAACGCCCCTAGTTTGCCTAAATTTCATCATGTATCCATCTCTAATTAATTCGTTGAACTTTGACTGCACCTATTTAGGTCATTGATATGTAACTTGATCAAAGCATGACTAAATCTTGTCTATTTTCAAATTAATCATGCATGTTGATAGATTTATGTGTCTAATTTTGTTTAAAACTAATTTCATACTTTTTGGATCACCATGCGATTTTATACTGAATTTAGAATGATCCTGTGTCAAGAAGGGTTCACCCAGGGAAAATGGGTAAAAGGCCGGACTCCCCTGTTATCGCGGAGGTGCGACCCACCGCGATACCAGAGGAATCGCGGCTGGTGGCTGCGACGTGTTGAGAATACGGCAGCCTAAGCTGCTGCGATTCCTGGCGTGGGCTGGGCCGGACCGGTCGGTCCTCGGACCACGACCGAGCCACCCGTCGCGACTTGAATCGCGGCGGGTAGGCCCGACGCGATTCAAGGATTTCGGCCAAAAACTTTAATTAAGCATATACCCCTGCTGTTTTGGCTAAATAACCCCTATTTAGCTATAATTAACCCATGTTATAGTTAATTCGACTTGGTAAATAAATAAATGGCAATAATAATATAAATTTAATTATTTAAAGGATATTTGCATGATTTATCATCATCTTATGATTTCTTTACACTTACACACACATAACATTATTAATTGTTATTTGACCCTGATAAATTATGCAATAATATATTCAGTAAATTAGAAAAATAAATGACTAAATTACCCTATTTTATTAAATACAATTATCTTCATTTTATACGTGCATTTTAAATACCGTTATCGCTTTCCCTCGGCTTCGAGCACTCGAGGCACGACGGACCCGTTTTTCTAACACACTTTCTCTTGACTTGGACCACCTCTCCATCGAGAATACTCTCGACTGAGCTAGAGACTCCTTGTCAAGTCCTTCGTAAGTCTTCTTGGCTTTGGCGTACGTCCATTGCCGACGAGCTGGTTGTACCCTAAAACCCGTTACACCTTAGGGATCAGTACGATCCATGGCCTTAGTGTGTTCTTTCCTTATCTTTTGATCATGCCGGACCATCTAGCCTATGTACACAGCACGGATAGTGGGCGGTGGTGACTTCTACCAGATTATCGGCCTGCAGTGGTGTGTTGTGCAACCGCACTATCAATGTTTAACATAATTTTACGATAATACCCCTATCTCATCTGCTCTCTATATCCTCTCATCTGTTCACGTTCTCTCTACGCTCTCATCTATCTCATCTAGTACTCTCTTATCTCTTCTTGGTACTCTATTGGCCATTTTTGTGATTGTCTAAGATAAAGAAATGACTAATGCCAGCGCGATGGGGCATGATCAGGTCCTGGGAGGAGCGCCCGAAAAGTGCCAGTGCCCATGGGAGTTAAAATGATCAAGGATGTGTTACGGCATGCATCCAGTGCCAACATACTAGCAAGATTAATCTATGACAATCAAAGTACTATCTATACTAGTACACTTGTTATCGTTACTAGAGCACGTTGTGCAAATTACATGATATATCGTTACATGGCCATTCTATTATCATTCTCGTTGAACTATTTTCCCTGTACCATATGCTATTGTTCTCTCGTTATTGTTGCATGATCTACATGACTCTTCTCTCTAGTTAATCTGCCATTAAAATATTAATCATTTAAACAATGTTTGTGTTCATGAGATATTAAGTCCTACTGGGCGTTATTCGCTCATCCTGCATTTTTATTTAATATGTTTCAGGTGAGTCTGATGATGACCACACTCAAGAGGACGGGACTGAGGATGATGCTCAGGAGTGACCATTTCAACAACCATAGCTTTAGTAGTTAGTATAGAATGAGTCAGATAGTTATGATGTATTAGTTTGGATTTTCAATAAAGTGCTCTGGGCCCTAGTTTTGGCTCTGACACGTTGATGCAATAGTTAGTTCATGAAGTTGATGAGATATTAGTGAATGTATTGAAGTTTGGTGGATTATTAATAAAATTTGAGTTTATTTGGTATTATTTCATTTGTGCAATGGTTTGTATTTATTTCTCGCTCTGTACTATTTAATAACTGTAATCCTGCTCCGATATTCCGCGTCGGGGAGTTACAACCTCTAAGAATAAGAATTGTGGAGACCAACCAACACCACACTTCAAACCACAAGGCTGCAGTCCCATGTCTGTCATCTTTAGAGACTCCGGCCCGAGCTCCCTAAAGTGAGGCAATGAAAACACAAGACTAATTGGAGACCAATATGTCTACTGGTGTCCGTCTCCCAACCACAAGCGTGCTACTGTTGCCCAGCTAGCTAGCCTAGAGGGGGGGTGAATGGGTTATTAAAAAATTGATCTTTGATTAATACCTGTTCACTAAAAGGATTTCACAACAACTTAAACAAAGGTTAGAGTTAGAGGAAATGAGACAGCAAACACACAAACACAACTAATAAAAGGAAGTATAAGAACAAGCTTCAGGAACTAGCTAGACAGCTACAATCTGAAGCAAACAAGCCTCGAGAGAGAAGGAATTTTAACACTGGTTTCTCTCCAAAGACTACACTTGCTCTCACAGGAATTTCTTCTTGAACACTGAGAGCTAAAGAGCTAAGATGGATTGGAATAGAGTGCTTCGCTCTTGTTTGAATCACAGAAGACTTGAAGGATTGGCGATGCTTTCTTTCAGAATAATAATCTTCAAAAGTATTTTTCTTCTCAGTCTTGAGTCTTGTATTTAAGCTTCTACTTGAAATTTGAACGTTAAAGATCCGTTGTCTCTCATCCTGGTGTACGTTAGACTGGTCTGCAAGGAAGCTTCTGATCTTCAGTCTTTTATCCTTTAGTACACGCCAGAGAAACATTTTAATATCTTGTATCTTGTGTCCAACGTTGTACAGATAAATCTTGTCAGGTATCTGCAAGTATGTCAACAATAAATAGGAGACAGCTAGGGCTGTCGTTGATCGTTAGTCACAGTTTGGAAAAGATATTGCTAGTTTTAGCAAAGCTCCTTTCTGTCAAAATAAAGATGTAGACAGAATAGCACAATGCTGGAAGATATCGTCTGCATGCATGAGAGATACGTTCAGAGTGCATTGAATGTATAGCAGTCAAACAGACGAGATACGACTTTGACTATTCAACGTATATCAAAGAGTGTTGATATAATATGAAATCGATATGAACAAAGCTGATGCCTTTATGACTTATGAAATCGTTATAAGTTGATAGGCAAATCGTTATTATAATAATGAAATCGTTATAAGCATTTATGAAATGTTGTGAAATACAAATCGTTGTATTTCTGAAGAAATCGATATGAAACTCTTAACAAATCGTTATGAGATGCAAATCGTTGTGTTTCTGAAGAATCGTTACGATAACTTATGGAGTCGTTGTGACGAGCAAGTCGTTACGGCTCTAAAGGAATCGTTATGATAACTTATGGAGTCGTTGTGACGAGCAAGTCGTTACGGGCTCTAAAGGAATCGTTACGAGAACTAAGAAATCGTTATGACAGACAAGTCGTTTGAGTTAAAAGAAATCGTTACGAGTACTGAAGAAATCGTTACGAGAACTAAAGAAATCGTTATGACAGACAAGTCGTTACGAGCTCAAAAGAAATCGTTACGAGTACTGAAGAAATCGTTACGAGAACTAAAGAAATCGTTATGATAGACAAGTCGTTACGAGTTCAAAAGAAATCGTTACGAGTACTGAAGAAATCGTTACGACAGACAAGTCGTTACGCTTTCAAAAGAAATCGTTGCGATGTCTTATAGAATCGTTACGACGGTCAAGTCGTTACGCTTTCTAAAGAAATCGTTGCGATGTCTTAGTAAATCGTTATGAGATCTTTAAGAAATCGTTACGGTATCGATTTGTTTGAAACATCACGACTTTTCGGTCAGAAAGGAAATCGATCATAATACTTATGAAATCGTTATGATGACTCTATTGAATCGATATGAACTTATAAAGGAATCGTTCTGATTATCAATAGAAGTCGATATGAAGTATGAAGAAGTCGATGCAATGACTTGGAAAAATTATGAAATGAGAGTCTTACCTGATTGTCTTGAACTTTCTTTTACTTTTATTTCCTGTCCTCAAGGCTCAAGTAATTCATTAGTAATGTTTTGTTAATCATCAAAATTAATATATAAATAAGTGAATTAATTTATATGGAGAAAGTTTGGTCATCAATCTCCCCCTTTTTGATGATGACAAAATATACTAAACAACATAAAGAAAACAACATGTTTTTCAGAGTTGCATTAGTTTTCTCCCCCTTTTTGTCAATAAGCAAAAAAGATAGTCTATGAGACAAAGAAGAGAGAAAGCTTTGTATTAAGTAGGAGGAAGATAATACAAAGGAGACAAAAGGGAGGCATGCTGGGAAATAACAGTCCATGCCTTGATCTCTATGTCTTCAAAAGTCTGGCGGAAAACACCAGGAGCAACTGACAAGGAAGAACCCTTGGCTGGAGAGATCCTCCGAATGTAAAGTTGCCGCTGCTCTTCCAGGAATTCTTCATACTGATCTTTGTCCAGTATGAATCGGAAGTGGGTGCTCTTTCCAAAGCTGGCACGATGGAGAAATCTATCCAGAGAGATTGGATAGAAAATCTTCTGATCAAGCAGATCCTGCTTCAGAGCATAGAAGGCAGTATATCTGGCTGCCCACTGAACATAGATCTCTTGAATGGGATTTATGGAGTTGAGATCCATGAAGGCTTCGGCTGATAGAATAGGCTTAGCTTGACGGACCAAGGAACTGTTGATGGCTTGCAACTGAAGATGGGGTTCCTTGTAGAGCGTTTCCCATATGGTGGGAGAAAGCCTCTCACACTCAGAGATGAGTGGAGCCAAAACTTGAGAGGAAATGCGGCCAGAGTGGTATTCTCTGAAGATAAACCGCAAAAAGGAAGGCATTCTACCCTGCTTAGCTGACATTCTGCCCATCTGCTTAGCAAACATATCAAAGGCATGGGAGCCTGCATCTGAGTCAAACACTAAGGAGTGTAGCTTCGGCAGAAGAACTGGAGAGTCAACTTTGAGATCGGCAAAATCCACTGTGAGGGGAAGATTTATTGGATGTTCTGATCTCAGCATCACTATGGCTGAATGAAATTGGTAGAACTGGACTTCAGGCAGCTTGTTCAAGTAGCAGAAATCACTGTACAGCTGGAAGTTCTTGGCAATTCTGATCTCTTTCAAAATGAAAGGTCCCCAAGAGTTTTTATGCTGAAGAGTAAACCACTCAGAAAGCGTGAGTGGGTGAGCTCTATGGGTAAGGGATTCTGCCCTGGCAGTCAAGTATTTGGTGTACTGAGCTTTGTTGCCCTTGACATTGGCCCACTGATCTTCAGTCTTGAACTCAGTGCCCTCAAAGATTTTGGATTTTTAGGGTGGGACAGCTGGGTAAAAGGAAGAACAGTGTTTAAATGCTCAGAGAGGTTGAGGAAAGGAATACCATAGACGGTGGAGAGGATGCATTTTTGAAGGTAGTCCCTATAGATAGGTCTTCTCTGAGGTTCGAGGGTAAGAGAGTACCAAAGAGGAGGAAATAATGGTGAGGAGGGGATGCTGACAGAGGATGAATGTTTCCTCTTTTTCTTGGCAGGACTGGGAGGATCAGTCCTGTGGATATGAGTGGCAGTGGAGAGAATGGTGAGGAGGGTATTTCTCTCAAAATCATCCGGAATATTAGTGTCAAAGACACCAAGAAGTTGAGGTTTTTCCGGAATGAAGGTGACAGAGGAAGGAGGAGTAGGAGGATAGAAGAGGTGTTTGGGATTGAAGGATGTAGACGGGCGAACTGGAGTGGTGTGAGTGAGAGGTGAAGAAGGTGAGAATGATGATGGAGCTGAGGTGTGAGAAGGAGTGGGAGAGAAAGAAGGTTGAGATGAAATGAGAGAGGAAGAAGGTTGGGTGCGAGGCATAGGGGTTGGTGGTGCTGGAGGGGCTGTAGAAGGAGATGAAGGTGAGGAGAGGGTTGGAGTTGCAAGAGTAGAAGTGTCAGGGGCCTTGGTAGCTTCAATGGGCTCTTTCCCTTTTGCATGACCCTCTCTGACAACTGCAGACGGCCCAGATGGCCCTGATGCTGGCACTGATGGCCCTGGTGGCCCTGATGCTTGAGCTGAAGGCCCTGCTGGCCGAGACTCTTGAGCTGGAGGCCCTGGTGGCCGAGGAACAGCTGCTGATCTGCTCTGAGTAGCTGCAGGAGAAAAACCACTTGACCTTGAAAGAGTAGCAAGCATGGACTTCATATCAGACATTTCCTTGTTGAACCACTTCATAGCATTTCGGACTGAAGATAGCTCAGAGGTGGTTGAAGCTTGACTGGTCAGAATGCCTTGCACACTGGTCTGAACTGATGATAAAATATCTCCTTGAGCCTTCAACAATTCCATAACTGGCTTCAGATTTACTTTTCTGTGGCTCTTTCTTGACCTTCTGTGAACCACTCTCTTTTGTTTGCTCTGCTGAGTGACAAGCTCCTCAATATGTACATGGCTTGCACTTGGTTCTTCACTTACAGGAGCGCTGGCAGGAGGAGGATTTTTCTGAGATGGTGCATCTGTCTCAGGAGCATTTTCTATCAATGGTTCCTCATTGCCAGTTTGCTCCCCCTGAATAGGAGCATGGAGATCAACATTTTCTAGCTCCCCCTGGGCAGGAGCTTCCTCCAAAACAATTTTCTCAGAGTGGCCTTCTGCCACGGATTCTGACAATTTTGATTCACTAGCATGTTGTTCCCCTTGGCTGGGAACATCTTCCAAAATCACTTCTTGTTGAGTAGCTGCTTGCACCTCAACACTGACAACTGATTCAGTCAAATTTTCTGTATGGCCTGGTGCCATAGCTTCTTCTTCATCAAGTCCACCTGTTTCTGAAGTAACTGAGGTGGAGGGAAGAGAGTCCAAAACATCTCTTAAAATAGAGGCAACTATTGAGGTGGGCAAAGGATCTGCCACACCTGCTACAGCTTCTTCCATTTGAACTTCTGGAGGATGAGATTCAACTTCTATAATAGGTGATCCTGAAATCTCTGCTTGGAGTTCCACTGAGGGTGCTGCTGCTGCTGACTCTACTGCTGCTGATCTTACCTCTAAAACTGCTGGAGGATCTGCTGCTTCTTCTTGAATCTCTGGGACAACTCCGATGATGGCCTCTCCCTCTGCCACAGAGGTCTTGGTCCATATCCCATTCTGCACTGAAAACCACTTTTCTTAAGGTTCCTGGACCTTATAGACTGGCCCATCTTTTCCACAACAGCTCCAGATAAATCAACTCCAAAATGCTTGAAAATCTTGGTTAGGAGATGAGCGTAGGGCAAGGATACATTCATTTTGCTCTTTGTATCCCAGATTTGAGCACTAGCAAACTTCATTCTCTCCAACATGACTGCGGCCAAGTTAATCTCCTTATTCTGGATTACCCAGAACATCATATCCGAATCTGCCCTAGTGCAAGATGAGAAAGTAGCACTCCGGGGAACCACAATTTGGCAGATAATGAAATGGAGTAGACGGTTGAATGCAGACATTTGATTGATATCTAATTTTCCGTCTTTCAGCCTGAAACCTGGACCTATAATGCCAAGACCCTTTGCTTCATCGTTCACGGTGTGAACCCCACTATGTCCAGATGTCTTCACTCCAAACAACGTGTGCAGGAGTTCATGGTCTACCTTAATTTGGATACCCTTAACAGAGGAGACAAGGGACCCATCCGCCTCTGACTTCAGACAAACGAAAAAGGCTTTCACCAGGTCGGGATAACTTACCTCGGAGAAAGTGGCAACATCCATCCACTGCATCCTTCTCAAAGCTTCTACTAAACTGCTCATGCCATTCTTCTCTAGATTCTGAACATCCACTGCCTTGTTTCCGCAAATCTTCGTCTTCACGAAGGTGAATCTTTCCTGCTGCTCTGCGGACAGGTACTCAGCACTGTAGCCCCCTACACTTCCGGAGATCATCGGAGTGGCCATGGGTAGAGAGAAGAAAACGGTTCTGGAGAAGGGAGATGATGGAAGAGATGGAAGCCCTCGAGGGATTCTTCGCGGGAAGAAGAGAAAGCTTCAAATCTTGCAGAGAGTCGATGCCGGAATCGTTAGGGCATCGGCTTTGGGCGAACAGATAAAAGAGAAAGGGTAAAGGTGGAAGATGAGTCGTTCCCAGAACGATTTGACTAATTAAAATTACTTTATCGAAAACAGGAAGCGCCAAAAGGCGGTAACGGCAGAAGGCGACAAAAGGGTTTGACGAGTCAAACTGCTTTTAACACAACAGCGGTCAAGGAAGAGTAAATAAGCTGAGTTTTGCTTAAAGTCAGGGAAAGAGAGAAAATTTCATTTAATCTGAAAAATTTATATGCCAATTTAAATACAGAAATCTTTTCACAAATTGCACATCCCTAATTCCCTTCTAAGAGATGTAAATCTCTCTTCAGGTAGGGCTTTTGTGAAGATATCTGCTAGTTGACCATTTGTATCTATAAAAGAAATTTCTAAGTTACCACTAGCTACATGATCTCGAATGAAGTGATATCTAACCTCAATATGTTTAGTCCTTGAGTGTTGCACTGGATTCTTGGTGAGGTTGATGGCACTTGTATTATCACACAGTAGTGGAATTGACTTGATATGAATGCCGAAATCCTCAAGTTGTTGCTTTATCCATAGGAGTTGTGTACACAACTTCCAGCAGCAACATATTCTGCCTCAGCTGTTGATAGAGCTACTGAATTTTGTTTCTTGGAGGACCAAGATATCAGACATCCTGCAAGAAACTGACAACAACCACTGGTGCTCTTCCTATCTACTTTGCATCCAGCATAATCAGCATCAGAATATCCTACTAATTTTATTTCACAAGATTTTGGATACCAAAGACCTAAATCATGAGTTCTAGCTAAATACCTAAATATTCTTTTCACAGAAATTAAATGAGACTCTCTAGGGTCTGCTTGATATCTAGCACACATGCATACACTAAATAAAATGTCTGGTCTACTTGCTGTTAAGTAAAGTAATGACCCTATCATGCCTCTATAGTTCTTTTGGTCTACCTTTTTACCATTTTGATCACTGTCCATTCTGGTTGATGTGCTCATTGGCGTTGACAGTGGCTTCGCACCTTCAAAACCAAATTTCTTTAATAGCTCTTTGGTGTACTTGGCTTGACAGATGTGGGTGCCTTCCTTCCCTTGCTTGATTTGTAATCCAAGGAAGTAGTTTAGCTCTCCCATCATACTCATTTCAAATTCTCCCTGCATAAGCTTTTCAAAGTACTTGCAAAGAGATTCATCAGTAGATCCAAAAATAATATCATCTACATATATTTGCACAAGAAGTATATGTTTGACTTTAGATTTTATAAATAATGTACTATCTACTTGACCTCTAGTGAAACCATGATCTAATAAGAAAGTACTGAGCCTCTCATACCAGGCTCTAGGTGCTTGCTTTAAACCATATAGAGCCTTATGGAGTTTAAATACATGATTTGGAAATTCGGTGTCATCAAAACCTGGAGGTTGTTCAACATACACTTCCTCTTTGATAAATCCATTTAAAAAGGCTGATTTGACATCCATTTGAAACAATTTTAAATCTAATGCAGATGCATAAGCAAGTAAAATCCTAATAGCCTCAAGTCTAGCCACAGGTGCATAGGTTTCATCGAAATCTATGCCTTCCTCTTGGGAATAGCCTTGAGCTACCAGTCTGGCCTTGTTCCTTAAGATTACTCCAGACTCATCCAGTTTATTTCTGAACACCCACTTGGTGCCAATAACTGAATGATTGGATGGTCTAGGAACAAGTGACCATACTTGGTTTCTCTTGAACTGATTTAGTTCATCTTGCATGGCTATTATCCATGATTCATCAGTTAAAGCTTCATTGACTGTCTTAGGCTCTATTTGAGAAACAAAGGCTAAATAATCACAAGGGATTACATTACCTCTTGTTCTTACCCCTACGGATGGATCACCAATAATATTCTCAGGAGGGTGATCTTTCTTATGTCTCCATTCTTTTGGAAGGTTTTCATGTTGAATTTCAGTCTGCTGCAGTTCTTCCAGAGGTGGATCTTCCTTGTCCTCAATTGAGGTATTCTTTAATTTTTCGGACAAGTCATCTGCATCATCAATGTCACTAATTTCTTCCTTTTTCAAGGAGGGGTTAGATTCATCAAAAATAACATGCACAGATTGTTCAATTAATAATGAGCGTTTATTGAAAACTCTATAACCTTTGGGTTTAGAAGTGTACCCCATAAAGATGCCTTCATCTGATTTGGCATCTAACTTACCAATGTCCCTTTTTCCATTGTTGTGGATGAAACAAGGACATCCAAATATTTTGAAGTGACTGATCTTTGGTTTCTTTCCCTTGTAGAGTTCATAAGCAGTCTTCTTCAGAATTGGCCTGATCATTACCCTATTAATGATATAGCTTGCAGTGTTGATGGCTTCGGCCCAAAAATATCTTGGCAAGTCATATTCTGATAACATGGTTCTTGCCATATCCAAAAGAGTTCTATTTTTCCTCTCAGCAATTCCATTCTGTTGAGGTGTCCTTGGTGCTGAGAAGTTGTGCTCAATTCCTTGATCATTACAGAACTTTGCAAACTTTTCATTCTGAAACTCACCACCATGATCTGATCGGATAGATATAATGGTGAACTTCTGATCTTTCTGAACTTTCTTGCTGAAGCTGACAAAATTATCAAAGGTGTCATCTTTGTGCTCTAGAAAGGATACCCAAGTAAATCTTGAGTAATCATCAACTATGACAAATCCAAAATTCTTTCCTCCGAGACTGGTAGTCCTCATTGGCCCAAATAGATCCATATGAAGTAATTCTAATGGCTTTGAGGTGGTCACTACTGTCTTTGATTTGAAAGAGCTCTTGGTGTGCTTTCCTCTTGCACAAGGTCTGCAGATGCTATCCATTTTTGAGTTGACCTTTGGCAATCCTTCCACTAGATTTCTCTTTCTGAGCTTGTTCAATCCATCCAAGCTGCAGTGGCCCAGTCTTCTGTGCCACAGCTCTGTTGATTGATCTTTGCTGGCTGCCAAACAGACATCTTGATCCTTGAGTTCCTCGAGATAGAGAACATACAAATTTCTTTCTCTATATGCTTCAAATATGACTGCTCCATCCTTTAATATACTGCACTTTGATTCTTGGAACTGAATCTGATGGCCTTTGTCACACAACTGGCTGATGCTGATGAGATTGTGCTTTAATCCTTTGACTAGCATTACATCTTCAATAACTGATTTTCCTTTGATGTTCACGGACCCACTTCCTATCACTGTGCCTTTTCCATTATCTCCATAGTAACTGTTCCCTCTTCAGCTTGGAGATTGACAAAGAACTTCTGGTTTCCTGACATGTGTCTTGAGCATCCACTGTCCAAGTACCATTTGGATGCTTTTGAGTTTCCCTGAAATTTAAACATTAAGTTTTAGGTACCCAAGTTTCTTTTGGGTCCTGATGGGTTAGTATCATTAATTTTACCTTTTATTATCCATTTTTTATGTTTTGTTGGGCATGTTATTGCGATATGTCCTAATTTGTTGCAGTGATCACAGCAGGACAATTTTGTTACCTTTTCTATATACTTGAACTCAACTTTATATGCTATATCTTGTTCAGGTATAAACTTTGGTGTTGGATATGTTTTAGGGTAGACTATGGTTTCTTCATTATCTGGGGGTGTATATCCTAACCCATTTTTCTTCTTACCTTCTCTTCTAGCACCTTTTAATATTAGAGAGTTTTTACTATTGGTAAATTTCTCTAGTGTGCTTGATAGTTTATTATTTTCTTCATTTAAGTTTTTAACTTCTTTCCTTAATTCATCTGTGCTTTCCTGTTTTTCCAATTTTGTTATTTGTTCATTTGTAGCTTTTAGGTCTTCACATAACAATTTATTTCTTCTTTTAAGTTCAGTTATTTGTTTTTCTAATTCTTCATTTTCTGTTTTTAGATCTGAATTAGTGTTTTCTAAACAGATTACATTTTTCTTACTAACTTTAAGTAATTTGGATACTTCTTTATATTTATCATAAAGTTCATTAAAGGCACTTTCTAAATTATCAGAATCTGAATCATTACAGGAATCAAAAGAAGAGTCAGAAGTTACCTTTTCTTCGGTGTTGGCCATGAGAGCCAGGTTGGCTTCTTCTCCATCACTGCTTGAGCTTGACTCACTATTTGAGTCACTGCTGTTCTCCCAAGCAGCTGCCATTGCCTTCTTTTTATACTTCTTGAATTTTCTGAAATTATCCTTCTTCTTGTGATCATTCTTCTTAAGCATTGGACAATCTGCCTTGATGTGTCCAGGCTTTTTGCATTAATAGCATATCACTTCTCCTTTCTTCGAATCCTTTACTTCTGGTTTTCTAAGATCTTTATTTTTCTTGAAAAATCTTCTCCCAGACTGAAACTTTTTCTTCTTTGCTAGAATTTTTGAAGTCTTCGAGACAGCATTCTTCTTCATCATCACTGTCCTTACTGCTTTCACTGTTGTCCATGATTCTTCTGATATATCATCATTGCCTTGAGAGCGTTTGATTGCTTCTTTTGCTGGAGGATTCTCCTAATCTCTCCATATTTATTTCATGAGCCATAAGGATCCTATTAACTTCTCCAATGACATTAGTTTTAGATCATTGGCTTCCTCAATGGCTGTTACCTTTGGAGTCCATGAGGATGGCAGAGATCTGAGGATCTTCCTGACCATATCTGGTACATCATAGACTTTTCCTAATCCAGCTAATCGTTTGTGATATCTGTGAATCTACTGAACATTTGGGTTATGGATTCACCTGACTGCATCTGGAATCTTTCATATTGAGCCACAAGAATGTCGATTCTTGTCTCTTTTACCTTATCTGTCCCTTCATAGGTAATCCTGAGCTTTTCCCACATTTCCATTGCGGATTTGCAGGCTGAAACTCTGTTGAATTCTTTCTTGCTGAGGGCACAGCAAAGGATGCTCTTGGCTTTGCAGTTTAAGGAGATTCTTTTCTGTCGTCATCTGTCCACTGAGCCTTTGCATTGGTGACTAGAAGATCGCCTTCTTCTATAATGGACCATATTGTATAATCGTGGCCTTGTAGAAAGTACTCCATTCTTGTTTTCCAATAGGTATAATCTTCTCCATCAAACAAAGGAGGTCTGTTGACTGACTGACCTTCGAAATTACCTTGGGCTGCCATGGATCTTTACTCTTCAGATTGTTGGATCTTCTTCTTTGTCGAAGAGACTCGCTCTGATACCACTTGTTGCCCAGCTAGCTAGCCCAGAGGGGGGGGTGAATGGGTTATTAAAAAATTGATCTTTGATTAACACCTGTTCACTAAAAGGATTTCACAACAACTTAAACAAAGGTTAGAGTTAGTGGAAATGAGACAGCAAACACACAAAACACAACTAATAAAAGGAAGTATAAGAACAAGCTTCAGGAACTAGCTTAGACAGCTACAATCTGAAGCAAACAAGCCTCGAGAGAGAAGGAATTTTAACACTGGTTTCTCTCCAAAAACTACACTTGCTCTCACAGGAATTTCTTCTTGAACACTGAGAGCTAAAGAGCTAAGATGGATTGGAATAGAGTGCTTCGCTCTTGTTTGAATCACAGAAGACTTGAAGGATTGGCGATGCTTTTCTTTCAGAATAATAATCTTCAAAAGTATTTTTCTTCTCAGTCTTGAGTCTTGTATTTAAGCTTCTACTTGAAATTTGAACGTTAAAGATCCGTTGTCTCTCATCCTAGTGTACGTTAGACTAGTCTGTGAGGAAGCTTCTGATCTTCAGTCTTTTATCCTTTAGTACACGCCAGAGAAACATTTTAATATCTTGTATCTTGTGTCCAACATTGTACAGATAAATCTTGTCAGGTATCTGCAAGTATGTCAACAATAAATAGGAGACAGCTAGGGCTGTCGTTGATCGTTAGTCACAGTTTGGAAAAGATATTGCTAGTTTTAGCAAAGCTCCTTTCTGTCAAAATAAAGATGTAGACAGAATAACACAATGCTGGAAGATATCGTCTGCATGCATGAGAGATACGTTCAGAGTGCATTGAATGTATAGCAGTCAAACAGACGAGATACGACTTTGACTATTCAACGTATATCAAAGAGTGTTGATATAATACTGAAATCGATATGAACAAAGCTGATGCCTTTATGACTTATGAAATCGTTATAAGTTGATAAGCAAATCGTTATTATAATAATGAAATCGTTATAAGCATTTATGAAATCGTTGTGAAATACAAATCGTTGTATTTCTGAAGAAATCGATATGAAACTCTTAACAAATCGTTATGAGATGCAAATCGTTGTGTTTCTGAAGGAATCGTTACGATAACTTATGGAGTCGTTGTGACGAGCAAGTCGTTACGGGCTCTAAAGGAATCGTTATGATAACTTATGGAGTCGTTGTGACGAGCAAGTCGTTACGGGCTCTAAAGGAATCGTTACGAGAACTAAAGAAATCGTTATGACAGACAAGTCGTTACGAGTTAAAAAGAAATCGTTACGAGTACTGAAGAAATCGTTACGAGAACTAAAGAAATCGTTATGACAGACAAGTCGTTACGAGCTCAAAAGAAATCGTTACGAGTACTGAAGAAATCGTTACGAGAACTAAAGAAATCGTTATGACAAACAAGTCGTTACGAGTTCAAAAGAAATCGTTACGAGTACTGAAGAAATCGTTACGACAAACAAGTCGTTACGCTTTCTAAAGAAATCGTTGCGATGTCTTATAGAATCGTTACGACGGTCAAGTCGTTACGCTTTCTAAAGAAATCGTTGCGATGTCTTAGTAAATCGTTATGAGATCTTTAAGAAATCGTTACGGTATCGATTTGTTTGAAACATCACGACTTTTCGGTCAGAAAGGAAATCGATCATAATACATATGAAATCGTTATGATGACTCTATTGAACTCGATATGAACTTATAAAGGAATCGTTCTGATTATCAATAGAAGTCGATATGAAGTATGAAGAAGTCGATGCAATGACTTGGGAAAAATTATGAAATGAGAGTCTTACCTGATTGTCTTGAACTTTCTTTTACTTTTATTTCCTGTCCTCAAGGCTCAAGTAATTCATTAGTAATATTTTGTTAATCATCAAAATTAATATATAAATAAGTGAATTAATTTATATGGAGAAAGTTTGGTCATCAGCTACAAGCGACCGAATTGAGAACACTTGCACACCACAAGTTGATGCCCCATTGTCATCTTTCCCTCAACTGGACGAGCTACTCAACAAACACACGAGTGAGGGTGTCCAGGAAGACGACACAAACCTCTACGGTACACACAATACCGGGACAAACCCCGAGCACAATGTGCCTGGCTCACAGAGAACCTAGCGTACCTGACTAGAAAGGCATTCTGGAATAGGCGCAGA
Source organism: Colocasia esculenta (assembly GCA_014218235.1). Taxonomy (NCBI): domain Eukaryota; kingdom Viridiplantae; phylum Streptophyta; class Magnoliopsida; order Alismatales; family Araceae; genus Colocasia; species Colocasia esculenta. The sequence continues at coordinate 49,713,501 of CM024763.1, read as the reverse complement.
ACCACCAAACTTAGCAAACACACAAACCACGCCGAATACTTGCCATACTCATGAAACTTGTATTCATAAACCACGATGATTCACATTCTAAACTTGCTTGTCATTAGTCATCACATGACCTCTATTGCAACTACATAGCAGTATATGTTTAAACCACATAATCTTAATATAATAACATAATTAACATGATTAACATAATCACAATCTGTTCTCTTAACCTTAAGTCATGCTTTACTAACACTAAACACACTTAAGCATCTAAAATTCACATTAAATAACTAGGGCTAGGCCCACACAAAACCATCACTGCCCAATCACCACATTACACACTTCAAAAGCTAAAACGCGACGGACACAGATGTCGCCTCAAGAATTGCGACGGCCCGACACGTCGCCTTCATAACATGAACGCGACGAACCACATCGTCGCCTTCATGTCAGTCGAAGTCTAAATCGCGACGGTTCGATATGTCACCACCACGCCAATCGATTACTGAACCACATGAATGCGACGGGATAACCCGACGCCTTCAAGTCAATCGGAAGTCATAAACGCGACAAACCAAAGCGTCACGTTCACAACAAAACACGACAAGTCAAACGGTCGCATTCATAACGCGATGGCCCGACCCGTCACCTTCTCAAGCAGATGGCCGAACCCTCCTTCTTCCTCCAGAAATCCATGTAAACACCATTTAAACTAAAATTTAAACCTTTAAAATGAAAGATAAACCATAGCACACCACCATAACATGATTTCCTAAACTTTAAACCAATCAATCAATCCAAAACGAAGAGGAAGTCTCCCTACCAACTCGAAGAACATGAAGAATGCCACAACGCCGGCATGTCCACACTCTTGACGCCCTCCTCGCATGGAAACCGTGCCGAGCGAACCTCCAGCAAGCCGAAAATCTCAAAAATCACCGCACAACAGCTTCCCTCGGCCAGACGGAGCTCCCTCTGCTATGTCTGGCCCAAAACCACCATATCAAAATCGAAGTCAAAATCACGACGTAGGCAGTCGTCGCCTTTAAAACAGCTTAAACGAACAGACCAGACCGTCGCCAATCGAAGCCATGGGATAGAATGGCGGTTCGAAGAACGCGACATGGGAAGTCGTAGCGTTCAAAACACGACGACCTACTCCATCGCCTTCTTCACCAGAAAACTCATGGGCTATATGGGTTCAGATTTCTAGCCCACAACACCCACACCGCACTCAAAAACCATAACCAAAGCTCAATGACCACACATTGGTCAAGAGCATCACACCAGAACCACTAAACTCGGATCCGAACAGCCACAACATTACATTATTTTAAGCCAACGGCCGACAACCACCACCATCGACCACTAGCCAGTCGTCACCACCGCCACTAGTCGACCATCGGCCAACCGCCTCCACTGATCGTCCGCTCATCCCTGTCGACCACTAGCCACCCATCATTGCCATAGATTGCCACCGGCGTTGGTTGACTACCTATCGTCATCAGCCGTCGTCAACTTCCATATATTAATTTACTTTAAACCATATATTGATTTACTTTAAATCATATACTCTTTAACTTTAAACTTTGTATTCTTTTACTTTAATACCATATCTATGTTTTACTTTAAAATAATACATAAAAAAGATGGGAGAAGGAAGAATATAAAACATAGTGGAGAAGGTAAAATGGGAAATGACAAGTTCTCTTATAGAAAGTATTAATGAGAGACTAGAAAATAAGTCTCCTTAAAAGATAAGGACCTTTGAGTACACTTTTTCTGATAGGGACTTGAAAATAAATTCATTTCACTGTCAAAAACTACCAATTAATTTTTTATTTTTAATTATGCAAGAAAAAGTATGGATTTGTTCTTTGAATATGTAAGATGATTAAGAACAATCTTTATTTTACATGGTATAAAATTAAAGGGTGTTTGTGGAGGGAAAATATGGTCTTAGCCCAACAGAGTTGATTTACTCAAGATCATTTGAGAGGAAAATAGTGGTGGTTGTCCATTGGTGCTTGATTCCCTGTAGTAGCTTAAGAAGCCCTCTAACTACTTTCTATTGTTCGCAACTCTAATGATATTTCCCTCTATCAACAAATTCAAAAGCCTATAAGAATTAGACAGTTTAAATGACAAAACCACTTTTCGATCTCTACAATCTCTATTAGCTATTTTGAAAGAAAAAAAATTATCATATTTGACTCTCAATTAACTATTTTTGGAAAAATAAATTATCATCATCATCATCATCATCATCAACGCTTTATTCCATTGTTTAGTGTCAACTAAATGAATTATTTTCTGACAAAGATTTCTATCAAGTGTTATATTCTTATTTAAATCTAAAAAATTTAAATCTTTCCTAATAAAATCACACCATCAAATTTTAGGTCTTCTCTTAACTCTTTTACTGACATCTACTAAAATTTAATCACATCTTTTAATCGGCACCGAATTAAGACGACGATACACGTGTTCAAATAATTTAAATCTATTTTCTCTTATTTTTTTATCAATTGAAACTATCTCCAATCCAGACAGAAGTGCTCATTCTTAATCTTATTTTTCTTAATCTTACCACATATTCATCTCAGCATCCTTATATCTAGTATACACATTTTGTTAATGTATTTTTTTTTGCATTATCCAACACTAGCATCCTTATATCTAGTATACACATTTTGTTAATGTATTTTTTTTTTGCATTATCTAACACTCGGTACCATATAACAAAACACAACTCTTCCCTTTAAATTTCTCAAATATTCAACAATCGCAAAGGACTCTTGATGTATTTCTCTATTTTAATCAATCTGCCTTAATCATATGTGTAACATCATCATAAATCTCCCTATTTTCTTAGATGATAAATCTTAAGTATCAAAAACTACTACTTTTAAGAATATTTTATCCATCAATTAAAATTATATCTTCTTATAACACTCTCTCGTTACTACAATTATAATGCATAAACTCTTACTCCTAATCTTTAGATTCCAAGATATACCTCCAACTTTCTAACTTAATATTTAAACCATCAATACTCTCATCAATTAGGACAATATCATCTATATATAACATATAATAAGAGATATCATTATACAATTACTTTATTACTCCATTCATAACCACAACAAAGAGATCCAGATTTAATGCAGAATCTTGATTCAAACTTATAGTAACAAAAAATTCACAATTTTTTTTTTTGGAAAATTTTTTTATCAACTTTCTAAAAATTTTAAGACGTGGAATCTCAGCAGGAGACTCTCCTCTACTTGGCCTGCAATGTGGCGGATGCTTCTATCGGCTTCTCTGAATTACATATTTGGTGCATCCCCACATGTTTGTATCAAACTCCAACGTATCTTCGTGTATCCATCTCATGAGAAGATTTGCAGTGTTTGCACTGTGTATCCCGTAGTTGGAATGAAGTTGGAGACCTTCTTATTGTCTAAAAAAAAAAAAAAACGTAGAGTCACATCCTTAACAAGATGCGGAAATCTGTTCTCCACGGTGCATGTGGGTCACTGCCCATAGGACTCCACATAAGTTACAAAAGATGAAAGCATTACATGTACCTGTTGGATCATTAGAACTGGACAATGGATCATTAGAATAAACAATTTGGAGGACCCATGTCGGCATATGAATAATTTGGACCCATGTCGGCAGATGGAGAATCTTCCCCTCTGGTAGGCGCCAACTTTATGACATCAGGAATCACAGAGGTCATCCAAAGACAACATTTCTTAATGTTAGGACAGAACAAGACGCTGGTAACTCGTCCATGTGAACTTCTAGATGCAACTGAATCACTCTATGGCCGCCACAGATGGATAAAAAAACCGATTTTTGGCCAGACCCAAAGTTCACCCATATTGATCATCTGAAAAGAATTCAGAAGAAAGAAAGTATGAACTGGCAGAAGTCAGGGAGATGAACCTGGGAGGGATTGAGGGAGGAGGTTTTTCACAACCTTTTAGGCTTTCATGTAGAAATATCAACAAGAGGAAACAGGGTCACAGTTGCAAGGGACCCTTTTGGGCCTCCCGGCAATTGCCCTAAGATAGGAATGAGTAAGGTGATTTGTTGTTGGAGGGAGTCATAAGTATATCAAAAGAACTGAGGCTCCATTCAGCTATTTCATCTTTGTTGCTGATGAAAATTTCTGTGCCCACATCAATGGAGGTCCATCTCCTTTTAGCTGGAGGGGTACCTGGATCCTGCAAAGGATAACAGGGGAAAGGAATCATTTTTTATTTTTATTTTGAAAGGAACTACTGAATCTCTGCTAGGAGATCTAGAGGTTGCAGAGAGCAACTGAGAATGACACGAGATAACGCAAGAATGTCCACAAAGTGTAAAACCTAAGTTGTGAACTAGCAGAATTAGTATCAGAGTTGTTAGACCTGCTTGGAGAAATATGGACTCACATTAGTTATCTTATCTGTTACCACCAGCACATTCCTAACCAATCATTTAACTCGATCGAGTGTCATGGGATCAGCACAGAAATATGCTGGTTTTGGGTGTTATGAATAAGGAGTTGTGCAGATACAGCATTTCCCAATGTGCAAGTAAGAGCTTGTAATCCCACTATCATCCATATACAATATGCACAATGCAAGTTTTCCATGAATGAGTAATTACAGGCATGTAGATGACAGGCTTGTTTTTTGATTTCTAATGAACTGCAAAGTAACATCAAAATCCTGCATCCTGTATACAAAGAAAAGTTCCAACCACTGACCTGATAGAAATACAGACGACTTGACAGGCCACCGACATCGAGCTCCCATGTTCTTGGGTCCCCTACCCATCCTTCCCCAGCCTTTGAAGGATAGCCATAAGGTGCCCACACAGGGTGTGGGATTATCTGGACAATCTCCTGTGCCTGCGGGTTGCTGTATGGATCACACAGGCTGTAGGGCTTCTCCAAGTGCTTTGCATTGCCTGGGACACAGTAGTAGTGGTATGCTGAATATGGGAAATTCGCAGTGTCGTTCCTGTAGATCTTCCTATCATGTGCATCAATGTGGTATGGTGGGCAGTTCCATAGGCCTGATGGGCTGCACCAGGCGGGAGTATCAGGGTTGATGATCATTTCACTGTATCTAGTCACATCTGTTAGCACGTCACCATCACAGGGAGTCCCATCATTCTTCCAGCAGCTGCCCATGTCTAGTAGGTAGAACTGGCTCTTAGGGCCTCCTCCTTGCTTGATATCCAGGTGCAGCCTCACTTTGAAGTTTGGCGACTCTGGTAGCTGCAATTGAGAGAGAGAGAGAGAGATTTGTCATTTCACAGTTTTTCTTTTGGGATACTATCAAGCAATGCGATGCTCTGGGTTCTTCATGGTAAGTTCTATTAGTTTCTTGACTCCCAACTCTCTAAAGTCTATCCATTGCAGAATCTGAAAGAGACAACATGATATGGGAATTCCCAGAGAACTCAGTATCCTTTGTTTTTATTCCCAGCTTCTCAATGTGAGAACTGCATTATTTTCTTCATCATCTTAGCATCCAAAAAGACTTGGCTCCCTCAGATAGACATTTAGACTGAACGATTTATACAAATCTAAGGCCCCATCTTGATTGGATGCAACTTATGAAGACATGGATGGGGGTTTGACAAATTTACTTACCATAACCCATTTCACAAAACCACTACTCTTGTTAACTCATGCTTTGTTGTTCTGCATAAACATAATTGAGTTTGGTGACAAACTCTATTTATGGGCGGCATCTCTGTTGTAATACCAACTTTGAGTTGGTTTCGTAGAAAAGCAATGATGGACAGATTCGAGTTCGTTACAATCTGTGTGTTTTTAGGTTCATGACTGCAAAGTGATAACTGATCAAGGTTTAGGTGACATTCTGCCTAACTGCTTATCTGAAACATAACCTACAAAGCTATGGTTTCATTTCTAGAGTCAGGATTTCCTAGCTTGTTTGCATTTTCCACTTGAGGAAAGGCTAGAACATAAACTAGACACTGGGTTACATCAGGATCCTGAGAAATGACCAAAACTTTCAGCATGGATCATTTTCTCTCCATGAAATGCACGAAATATAATAATCACACAACCATTAAAGGAAATTCTAAAGCAGAGTGGCTTTTGTTCTATGCCACCTACAATGGCCTGAAAGGAGACTTAAAAAGGCCAGATAATTTTCTTTCTTCTGCAGAAACCATGATAGTCCGGACCTCCCAGTGACATCACTCCGGAATTTTTTCAAAGAAAGATTAATTTCTCACCCGATTTGAAAATTCTCAGTTCCTCACCATAGATACACCCATAAACATGAATGGTCAAGTAAACTAAGGCAGTTGCAAACGTTCTTTCACACCTGGTCTGTGAGTATGTGTTCTTACCCCGACAGCAGGAAAAATTGAAGAACCATGAAGGAGCAAAGTGAATGCAACTATGTCACTTACTGTTTTAAGCATCCCCCTCGTATCATAATGGTATCCACCAGAGAACCCCTTGGTTGCATCCGCCCTGAGGTAGAGCATCAACCATGGGTACTTCTTTGTGGTCTTCACTCTGTGGCTGAAGACCCAACCCGCATCTCCAACCTTCTTCTCCCATGCCACCTCAAAGAAGGACAAGTTCCCAACCCCAGCGCTTGGGTCACCATCCAAATCATAAGTCCCCTGGAAACCCCCTCTCATCACCCCATCATCGCCCAACCTTGTCCTTCGATGGTAAAGAAGAGGTTGATTCATGCACCCCATCCCAAAGCATGGGAACCTCCCCGTCGATGGAAAAGGCCCCACCTTTCCGCCGTTCTCGGGGCACAAAGCGGAGGTGGTGTCGAAGTTGCCGTTCTTCAGCATCACCATCCAGAACTGCCATGGATTTGGGCTGTCCGCGACCTCGCACAGTGAACCCAAGTACAGCTCCTTCTCCACCGCGTACAGGTCTGTGTTGTTTAAGGCCTCCCTGGTGAGACCAGAGAATGGACTCCCCACTCCCAGCTTGTTGTCATCTTCTGTTACTTTATGCATCAAAGCACCATCTGCAACCAGATTAGATGGGTTAGAGACAGTGCAAGGCCACAAGATGGGACCTTTTGCTGGATATCTGCCAACGACAAAACTTCGACAACAGGAGCCACGAAACACTCCTCATATCAGAACCAAGAAAACCCAGAATCTCAAACAGCATTCTATGACATCTCTTCCTTCAGCAACCCATGAAAAGTCTTAGAGAGAGGAAAAAAGAGTTGCCCTTCCTGGGTTTGAGATTTCTACCTGTGACATCAAAGCAGTCTGCTGCCCTGGGGCTGCCCATGCCAGGCGCTTCACTGCCCACCTCATTGCAGAAGTTCCACCCCTCAAACGCCACCCTCAACCCATCACTCCTCATGCCTGGGTCCCCCACTATAGAGATGTACTTCTCCCCAGAGGCAGCGGAGGAGCAGAAGAAGAGGAGCACCCCCAGGAGGAGAGCATGGCTTCCCATGGTCTCCCCAGTGAGAAAAAAGAGGGAGCTAGACTCCCTCCCAGTGTCGTCTAAAGCATATAAGCAGACAAGGTCGGGTAATGGCGTGGAGGAGATGCCTAAGATTGGCCCTTTCCGTGTACATTTCGTCCCATTCTAGCCGCTGGCTGTGCATGCAAGAGCAGAAATGGAGAGGGGCCCCCACTGGTCCTCCTTCCTTTCCCCTTCTTCAAGCACAGGTTTATACAGCTGCAGTGTGCGTGTCCCATGCTGGAAGAGGCTGGGGGGGGGCTCTCTCTCTCTCTCTCTCTCTCTCTTCATCCATCTGTCAAGTGATATGCTCGGCTGCTCCCCATCACTACACAGGACGAGTTAAAAAAAGGAATCTAACCACCATCTGCCATGTCTGCCTTTTTCCTTCTTCGATGGTCTCGACCTGCATCGCAGCTCGGGTGGGTGCGACCCAGACCCAGAGATAAAGTTCAAATCTTTTCAATGGGGTAGCTGAATGTTGTCATCTTTGTCAAAAATGTTGTTGGTTGTCGAGCAGCTAGCAAATACGTGTGGGGAGGAGGAGATCCAGTGACCTTTGGTAGACGTGAGCAGCTAATAACCTACAATGCTTTACTTTCGCATCTTATCCAATTAATGCACTGGACTTAGAGAATTATGTTTCTTTTCACGAGATTTGTCATCTTTGCGTATTATTAAAATCTATTCAAAAAATAATTTTTTATTTTAACTCTGCTTTTAATGTATCAATGGGTTTTTTTACGATGAACTAGTAGACATGTATCACAACTCTGTGTTTTCATGAAGTGTTCGTTGATGTGACTTGTTTTACTCGATGGAGTTAAATTAATTAATTGGCATCTTTGTTGAGGGATAAAAGGATGGTTAAAAATTATTTTAGCTTGGGTAGAGTTTTGTTACTCATAGATGAATATGGATAATTTTATATTTATAGGTCTCTTTGATAATTAAATAAAGAAACTGAGAATAGACTAAACATATAAGTTATCCATGTTTAAGAGTTTTTTAGTTTGGGATGATTTAATTGGAGATAGTTATGAAGAGAGATAAATTTTAATATGATGTGATGTGATGTAATAAGATGTATAGAGTTATCACTCTTTTATCTCTAATTTGACATCATTTATCTACTTATAAAGAAGAATATATGAATTTTTAAGAGAAAATACATCATTTAATGAGTTATATTAAGAGATAACTTTTATCCCCCATAATTGAGATAGTTATCACCCCTTTACACTCTTTTACCCGCATATAAAACTTAACATCCGAATTTAACATAACTCGCGTATCAAAATTATCTAAAAGTTAACCCCCGTTAAGTGGGAGATCAACTATATCTTATCCGGTTATCAAAACCCTCTGCGACAGGAGAAAAGAAGATATGGAAAAAAGGTATCAAAATGGTATCGATTAAATCCCTGGATAGCTTTATAGGATAGGGATAATAAGAGAGGATAAATGTAGCGTTAAAAATTATTCTGGTTTGGGTAAAGTATATAAATTATCTATTTATTCATGAATAAAGGGTGATAATTCTATCTCATCTATCATGAGAGAATAACTAGATAATTCTAAGATAAAAGGGATAGAAAAAAAAAGTATCAAATGAGATTGCTTAGATCTCGGGATAGCCTATACATAGTTAGACTACTCATATATAAACTAATCAAAAATGAAAGTGACTTATATAAATTATCCGGAAATCAAAATGGCCCAAGTTGACACCCAAAAAAATTGAAGTTAATAAACTGGTTTCTTTTGAAGTTAGACTTCTAGAAGTCTACAGTTTGATATTGATCTCATCTCCACGGTCAGATCTCAGATGAAAGCAACAGATGAACAGTAAAAAGCATCAGAATGATAGAGGGTATATAAATTCATCTGAAAGATGAATTAGCAATGTTAAAACGAAGAGGTGGAGAAGGGGCAGTCAGAACACCCAAATTCATGGGTTGGCATTTCTTGGAGCCAAATAACACAAACCAAGGGAGGTTGTAGCACATTAGACGGATTTAAAAAGAACTTAATATATATCAGATCTGCGACTGTCGTCGGATTCTGACGATGTTCGTCGCCGATCGACGAGATTCGAAAAAGAAAGTGATACATCTTAGCTTAAAAATTAAGTAATTTTTTAGACTTAAGTGATTAATTAAGATATAGTTTCACATATTTTATCAAACAATATGAAATCTTAAAAATTAAGTATTTTAGACTTTAGACTTTATATAAGTATTATCAAACAGGGCATCCATTCATAGCTTAAACGCTTGGACCATTTAGACATAAAAACTCATAGGAAAGACATGTTTTAGTTCTTTCCTTTTACAAGTGACATTTCTTACTTTTCATCTTCTTACTTATATAATCAAATTAAATTATTAATGGTTACCATAATAGATATAGAAGGGTGAGTCAATATCTCTTCTAAGTAATATTATAGTGATATAAAATGTGGAAGACTAAGTCACGGGGTTTGAAAAAATTAGTTAGGTTTTAGTTTTTTTTTAAAAAGTCAAGTGGTCTGACAAACTCAACTCGTAATATAATTGATAACTAAGCTAAAGAGAAATATGAAAATCTATATACACAATTCAAGTTTTGACGCAGTGGTAGTTTGGTTCTGCCAACAAATTGTATCAAAAAGAAGTTGTATGTTGAATATCTAGGAGTGTCATTGGGTGTTATTATTGGCATAATAGATTTAGAGGGTCTAATCAGCATCTTTTTTTAATAATTTTGTATGACGTGAAATTTGGAGAGCAAAATCATGAGATTAATTTGACAAATCTAATCCACAATATAATTGACAATTAAGTTAAAAAGAAATATGATGATCTCTATACACAACTTAATAAGGATTATTTTATGCTAGACCCTTCGGGAGTTGGAAAGAATATTTATGTGAGTTTTCAGGTGTTTGTTTTAATATATACACGAATCTTATGTTCTCAGATTCTGACAAACACTTGGCCTGCAGGCATGAGGACAAACATAGATCAAAGCTTGTAACCTTTCTGAGGCATTAAAATAGCAATTAAGATGAGTTAAGCAGATGTCCTTCAGATTAACTAAGAAGCTCCAGTTAGCGTCGTGTTATACATATCTTAGCTATTTCTTCTGGTAGATATTGGAAGTGGGTGGGTACCATTGTCATCTTCTCTTTGCACATTACACAAACCCGATCACCTAAGCAAGTTGATAAGTCATGCTTTCTCATGAAGGCATGTTTGCTTTAGATGATGTGTGATGTTCAAGCACAAAGTGCGGTTGTCCGCAGTGCTGGTAAGTATCTTATGTACACTCCTCAATGTGGATGGGTGCTGAGGCTTTGAATCTTCAAAGAGTGTGAGAAGTTTTCTTTTTTTTTTTTGGTTCAGCTCATTGTCTAAGTCATTGGTCTTGTATAAAACTACCACCGAGAGGTCCCACCAATCAGACTACTCCTCATGTGCAAGAGTGTGAGAAGTTATGTACTAGCAGAATGCATAGAAAAGCCCTCTCCAAAAGGAAGTTAGATAAAGAAGGATGGTTCAGGTGGAAAACACCCTCTGTGGGATGGGTCAGGGATGAACTTTGCTTGGCTTCGTTCAATAGCATCTGCCATCTGATAGAACCTTTTGTGGTGCTGTTATCAGAGATCAATTCGGATTCTAGAGTTTATACAACACCTAATATATATATATATATATATAAATAGGTACTGGAGAGGGGGAATCTCAGTGAAGCAAGTTCGAGCACATAAGGCCCAATAAGTTGGACACAATCTAGAAAGAGAATGACCCTATTACTTACTCACTCACAGGTAGTCCAAGGAGAAACATGCAGTAAAATCCGGCCTAAACAAATACTACCAAGTCTCGTGACACCGCCTTATTAGAAAAGCCACTCATAGCTCGACAGAAGCTCTCGAGAAAGACAAATCAAGATAGATAGACAGCTCCCAGGATAGCACACCTGAAAAGTGCGAAGACGAGGGATAGTAGGCAAAGGATCAATCCACCAACTATGCAGGAGGTCTATAGCCCGAAAAGTTGACCCTCAACTGGGAACTATTAGCCAAGAGGGTCTCTGCCCTCCATAGATCTTTAGGCTGATGAAGGAAGAAATTAGTCCCACGAGTCTTTAGCCCGACAAAAGTAAGATCGAGGCCACACGAGGTCCTCGATTGATGACAATGTTAGTAGCCCCACAAAGACAAAATTAAGGATAAAAGGACAAGAGAGGTAAGGCCCTAATATCCGCTCCCATGATCGCCGCCATGCTCCGTGTAGGCCTTCCCTCGTCATGTCACCAAGAAACCACCTCCATGTCCTATCTATACATGGCATCACACTATGCATGAACTAATAGGGAAACCAACACCTGTTTAATCCCTAGTAAGTTGTCCGATGAAGGTAAGGAAACACTCTTGCACTTATTGGTGGTAAATGATCTTGAATCGCTTCTCCCCCTCTCATTATTGTTTCCTTAGCTACCATCATCTGACTTAAACATCGAAAGGTGATCCATCAAAGCTTGGTCTTTGGGCCCTCTGATAGTAGGTCTTCTCTATGTACGTCCACCCTAGGTGTGTTCCTTCTTTCCCCACTGTCTAAAGTTATATAGCAAACTACAATAAAACTTGAGATCAGTCCTCTTCAAGTACCAAATAAATCTAGTTTATTGGTGATTAAGCAAATGCATTAGCATCATGACATCATCTTGCAAAAGAAAATCGCATTAACACAAAGGTTTGGTAGGATTTTGATCTTGGCAGGGAATGCTACGTGATGCCCGGAAGTTTCTGGCATATCAAGAGGGAAGCTACAAGAAGACACAGCCAAATCAGGTTTTGGTTGGTGCAGGATAAAAGCTATTCTGAAGGGAAAAAGACATTCCAAGGAATCAAATCTGCAAGGGAAAACTTGTAAGCAATATGTAACTGTACCTGTGGTGGGGGTTCAATTTGATGGGAACTGGGTAATGATGATGTTGAATAAGTATGTGGAATGCCCCATAGCTCAAGAAAACTTGGTAAATTTTCTCCTCTTCTAAAACCCAAGTTTAAGCTCTGGCCCATGGCCACCCAGACAACCAGATTGACCAGCCCAAAGGACAGATAGGCCCAGCTGGACTTGGCTAGGCCCAAATCAAAACCCTAGTGGTTGTATCTAATGGAGGATGGTGGTAAGAACATCTTTGAAATATTTTATCAAGTATATATAAGTAAGTGCAATAATAAATATGTTACTTGCATGTATGGATGTAAGATGAGTAATTTCTCAAAAATCCCTAATTTTCAGAAAACTCAATAGTTTGCGTCAATAAACATTGAACAATCAAACACTATCGACTTTGGCACAAATGTTCATCCAATCATGTACAGCTACAGAGAAATATCACCTTCACAAACCACTTTTTTTTTTAGTTTAATCAACGTTGACATCTAGGGTTTTTCTAGTCTTTAGTGTCCACCAACTTTTTGAAATTAGTTCCTAGTACTCGTAAGTTATATATTTAGTCTGAACCCAAGAAAATTCACTCTTCTTAATTTATATATCATATTAATAAGATACGATGGTAATTTTGTACTTTCATTTTCCAATTTATTTAACATGACGTCGACAAATATACACATTCCTAGTTAAAGGAAGCTATATTTTTAAGAAGATTTAACTTTCTTTGTGGACCAAGACCTAAATTTCTAACTTTAAGGAGTGGCCGACTTTTAGTAGATCTGAGTTGGGACTTTGGATGATGGAGATGAGAAAGAACAAGGACTTGTCGACTATTGATATTGCTCCGAACTACAAAAAAATCAATCCCAAAAAAGTGTTCTAAGAGTCAATCATTTTACGATCAAATCAATACTTTTTCAAACTCAATCCAAGGATGGAGCTGAAAAGTTTGGATGAGAAAAATATAGACTAATATCTTATTTGACATGTGTCTCTCTTCTTTCTTGTTGGAGATTTTACACAGATGGCGAAGTTCACACACACACACAAAGGAGAAGAGAGAGACGTAAGGAAAACCTCTCTCTTTCAATTAAGAAAAGAACTACACTTTTCTCCCTAGTGATGATTGCACATTCGATCAAATATCTGACTTCCTCAGTCACGTCGCATATGTTGCTACTCACCACCTCTTAGGGTACAACCACTATATATAGAAGATCTCCCCCCCCCCCCCCCCCACCACCACCAATAACCTTCTAATCTCATTAAGAGTGCCTCCTAATGCCTAATCCAATCCAGAGTTTCAGTTGGAGTTCAACTCCTGATACTAACTCCAACCCAGAATCCTACTGGGACCCGACCGAGAGTCTAAATCTAAATTTGATTTTGCGGATCGAGCCACAGTACTGCAACACTTCCTTATATGTATCTAAGGTGCCTTTCTTTTGATAAAAATGAAAAAGTCCATGCTTTGTAATTCATTAGAATCTAAAGAGGACATGCCATTTTGCTGTATCCACTAAGATTCCCCACTCGCATCACTAAAGATGCTATGATATTCGCCACATGTTTGGCCATCTTTACAAAGAGTCCTTCAATCATTTTAGCATCTTTAGGACAGTTGTCCCCCCACCTTTATTGATGCATAAAGAATGCATTGGTGTCCACACATTTTCTTAAATTATTGGACAGCTGATGTTAACAAGTTTAGGAATACTTATTACACTCTTAGGCAATGCTTGTTAATGTGTCACAAAAACTTGTTTTGCCGATTTCATAGATGCGTCGCATGGCGATCGTGCTGGCTAGTGAAATGGCACGACTATTTAAAAAAAAAAAAACCAACTCTGTGCGCAAGATTTACCCCTACTGCCCCGATTTAACTTCTTCAGTGTGAGACATCATCAGGGTAAAATGTGAATTTCACGTCAGAATCATTACAACAATGCAGAAAGTGGCCTCCCACCCGCTTTGGGGCAAGAGAGAGAGAGAGAGAGAGAGAGAGAGAAATTGACAGTTCTCTCTATCTCTCTCTTCTTCTGAAAATCACCCAGGCGCAAAAGCCTAGGGCGTCCAATCGCCTTTAGAAACGATTTGAGCCGTGTTGACGATTTTGCCCCTCAAAATCTCCTCTAACACATTTTCAAATGGTGCCTTAACCTACTTTTGGTACTGGGATTAGGGGAGATCCTTGAACTATCCTTTCATCTACATTTGCTTACTTAGACAATGGTGATTTGTCTAGCTGACTTCATTTAAATCCATTTGCACAGTTAACTGTTCTTTCCTCAAATTCATATGCTTGATTAGTCTAGTTGACTAAGGATGCTCTCATTAACTATTCTCCTTGTTCTTTATTTGCCTGTTATTTTTCTTTTGATGCTACTGGGGTCTAGTGTATTTTTAGGTAAGAAGGTTAGGTTTTTTTATATATTTTTTATTCAAGTCATTCATCTTGAATGTTAGAAATCTTTCACATCCTCCACGTATTGTGATATTGTATTAATTTTTAACTATTGTATTATTTATGTTTGTTGTTGTATCATTTATGTGTATTATTTTTAATGTTGCACATTATTATCTTATTATTTCTTTGAACTTTTAACAGACCTTAGATATGATAGATGTAAAGTCATGGACAATATGAAATTAGTGGATAAAAGTCTTAAGCTTTATCATGATGTTTAGAGGAATGTTATATTGATTTCAACTAGGATATTATATGCGTTTAGAAAATTTAAGTTGTATTTGAACATGCTATGTTGACGAAAATGTATTTTGGTGCTTGGACAATTTATCTTCATGGTTGTTGAATAGATGGTGAATGTTGACCATTGGATATTTTTTTGAATAGATGGTAAATGTTGAACATTGCAATTGATACAAATTATATTTTTATAGAATTAATTTTATTTTTTTCACTCATATTTGATGTGTTTATGAATGACATTATTTGAAAACAGGTGATTAGCATTGATTTTTGTTGATAACAATTGCGAACAAGACATGTTTGATATGTTGTATATGTTTAAATAAGAAACAAGTCAAATGATTTCAAAATGTATGAATAAAAATAGATTATATGTAATGCCCCGACGCAGAATATCGGAGCGGAATTATAGTTATAAATAGTACAGAGCAAGAAATAAATAATAAACTATTGCACAAATGGGATAATACTAAATAAACTCAAATTTCATTAATAATCCACCAAACTTCATTACAATCACCAATATCTCATCAACTTCATGGACTAACTATTACATCAACGTATCAGAGCCAAAACTAGGGCCCAGAGTACTTTATTGAAAATCAAACTAATACATCATAACTATCTGACTCATTCTACACTAACTAACTACTAAAACACGAGTTGCTGGAAATGGTCACTCCTGAGCATCCTCCTTAATCCCATCATCGTGAGTGTGGTCATCATCCGACTCACTTGAAACACATTAAATAAATACGCAGGATGAGCGAAAATCGTCCAGTAGGACTGTCATGCCCCGCCAATTTAGCAACAGAATAAATCGGGGAGGCATGAACAACGTGTATGGTAACGTAAATTGTGCATACATTCGCAAATATCATAGCAACTAATGAACAATAATTACAATAAAACTCATCATTTTATTGATAATTCATCTAAACTATTACGTCCACTAATTTAGAGTCAAAACATAGGGCTCAATGACTTCATTTCATTGGAAAAGATAACCAAGTAAATATCTAACTAAACTCTAAGGTACTAAGGACATTCCATCGCTATGACTCCAGGACGCTAATCACTCCAGTCCATTCCCGTTGATGTGTGTAAAGTCATCATCTGACTTACCTGAAAACACAATAACAAATAACGAAGGGTGAGCGATAACGCTCAGTAGGACTTAATATCTCGTGTAAACAAGCATGCTTAAAGTGATTAATGTTTTGTAGAGCAGGTTTACTAGAGAGAACGATCAAGTATAGTCAAGAGAGTAATAGTACAAGATAACGAGATATTAATGACACACTATATCAAGAAAATGATAGCATGCGATAATAAGTGAACGATAATACACTTCACAAGAATATTGCAAAACTAGAATGATAGAGAAATGACCATATAATGAGATAGCATGTAATGAGATAGTGTGTAATGAGATAACGTGTATGGTTGCATAACAGTGCACTAGAAGAGTACGGCAGTAGTCACTTTAGGGCAGTAGCCGTTCACGATGGCACAGTACGTCTGAACTCCTCAGACTAATATTATAACAGTCAGTGCTAGCACAGTAATAGCACAGAAATGGTACAATACGTCTGAACTCCTCAGACTAATAGTATAACAGTTAGATGTCTAGCCAATATAGTACAGTCAGAACCGGTGCAATGCAGAATACCGTCAATAGCCCCTGCAGGTATTTTCGGGTGGCTCTATGCCCCTAGGACTAGATTGGAGCCCCTCAGACACTCTCCGTGCCCTGCACAGTATGCATTAGAGTCAGTAGGGTCACGGGACCCATATTATGGCGCTAGACAGTCTGTATAGTACAAGCAATAGGAGCCACAACAGCTCTAGAGTCTCAAGAGAGTACTAGATGAATAGACGAGATAGTAGAGTGAACGTGAATAGATAAGAGTACAAGGATAGTAGATGAAATAGGGGTATAGTCGTAAAACAACGTTTAAATCACGATAGTAATAGTTGCACAGCACCAGGTCGTGTGCCGGCAGTCTAGTAGAAGTCACCACCGCCTACTAGCCGTGCTACGAACACAGACTAAATGGTCCGGCGTGATCACAAGATAAGAGAGAATTCACTAAGGCCATTTTGGATCATACTGATCCCTATAGTGTGTCGGGTTTTAAGGGTACAATCAGCTCATCGGCAATGGACGTGCGCCAAAGTCAAGAAGACTTACGGAGGCCTTGATAAGGAGTCCCTGGCCCAGTCGAGAGTATTCCCGAAGGAGAGGTGGTCCAAGTCAAGAGAAAGTGTGTAACGAAACATTGTCCGTCTTGCCTCGAGTGCTCGAAGGCAGAGGGACGCGATAACAGTGTACAAATCACGCAGATAAAATGATGACAAGTGTCATTTAAATAATAGGAAAATTAGGTAATTATTTCACTTAATTACTAGATAAATTATTGAATAATTTAATAGGGTCTCATGGCAATAAACAATGTTTAGCGCGTGCACGTGTAAAGAAATCATGAGAGTAAGATAAATCATGCATTAGGCTTTTAATTAATGGAAATTATATAAATATTGCCCATTAAAGGTTAATCAAGTCGAAAGGTTGATAACAGTGTTCAATTATAATTAAACAATGGCTAAATAGCAATTTAAGCAGGGATATAAGCAAAACAGGGTGCTGGCCGAAAATCTGAAGACGCAACGGGGTTGCCTGTCGTGATTAAATCGCGACGGGTAGGCTAGGCGCGACAGTGGTGTTAACGCGATGGGGATACCCGTCGCGATTCAGGTCGCGACGGGCGGCCCAGGCGCAGCAGCCGAACCGGCCGGCCTAGCTCGATTCAGGCTGGAAATTGCGGCAGCACATGCCATCGCGTTTCTAACACGACCTGTATTCCGGCCGCGACCCGCGGCGGGTCGCGCCGCCGCGATATCAGAAAGGAGTCCGGCCCTTTTTACCTTTTTTAGAGTTAGTCCTTCTTGACACAAGGTTCTTCTAAAATTAATTTAAAATCGTATGATGTTCCAAAAATCATGAAACTAATTTTAAACAAAAGTAGACATGTAGATCTATCAATAGGCATGATTAATTCGAAAATAGACAAGGTTTAGGCATGCTTTGATTAGGTTACATTTCAGTGACCTAAACATGTGTAGTCAAGGTTCAACGAATTAATTATCCATAGATACATGATGAAAATTATGCAAACTAGGGGCGTTTGAAAGCTAACATGACGTAGTATTTATGAGAATTTTCTCATGGCATGGGATCAAGTATGCACGAGGTTTGAAAGCAAACATGAAGGGTTGGGTACATGGATCTAACAGGGATTCAAGGAATTAATTCTCCCTCATGGGAGATCAAAATAGAGCGAAACTAGAGGGCTTTTGCCAGGGATCATGAAGTCTACAAGAGTAATTTTTACTCGAATTTACCTTGAGAGATTACCTACATTTTCTTGTTGATAAGAAAATCCTAGGGTTTGGATGAAGAACGAGATGAAATCCCCTTTGTCCAAGCTTCCTTCTCCTTGCTCCTTCGTTCTTCAGCCTTTCCCCTCGTCTCCTAGAGCTCCAACAACGATCTATGGGGTGATAGGGCCGAATTGGGGTGTGTATAGCTTGTGTAAGAGTCCTAAAACCTTAAAACTCTTCTTCCCACTTCAAACTCCGAATTTCCACTATTATCTCCCTATTTCTTGCATTATCCCACCTAATAGGATAGATGAGAGGTCAAATCTCGTGGGTAATGGGTTAGGATGAGCTTAGGACTCTTTCTAGGATATTTACAACCTATCTTAGTATTTATCTTACCCTTCTTTAATTTATGTATTAATTAACTCTGAATTTGGCTTAATTATCTCCCATCTCATAACGGGCTCTTCATATTTGGGCCCAACAAGTCAGGTTAGGACCATTAGTAAAACCCATTACTAATTTAACTTAATGGGTATTGATTTATTTCTATTTATTCACCCTTTTTTCTTATTTAAATATATTCATCACACTTATTCAAGTAATTTCATATTTTTAATTCAATTTAATATTATTTATGCCTATATTTCTAATCTTCATCATTTGGGCTCTTACTCTTGGCCCAATATCTCATGTGAGCCTAATTGTACAACCCATGTTCACTTTACTTAATGGGTTTTTAATTATCTTTTTTATTAAAGAATTTATTCATGGGCCAAGATTGTCCATTGGTCCAAATATCATAATGGACTATCGACCCATATTATTTAAAGTCTACCCACATGTTTATTTTTATTTATAATCCACTCTGGCTCATAAAATAATGGTTTCTCCGACTTATTCCTTAATTACGATAATAAGTCGCATAAATTCTTAAACTTAGTCCAAATAATTTTTCTATGTCCAAATTTCATGATGGGTCATTAGAGAGTATTATTTAAAGCATAACTTTTATTTTTGCGTCATTTTTATATAGGTTTTTACGAATGCGATAATGATGCGTACCTTTTTAACTAATTGAATTTATTAATAGATAAAAAATTTTATTTATCTATAATTTTTAATTAATAGATTTTTCGGAGTGCTATAAGGACTTAATATCTCATGAGAACAAGCTTAGTTTAAATAATTAATGTCTTAAGGCATGATAACTAGAGAGAATAGTCATGTAGATCAAGTAACGATAACGAGAGAACAATAGCATCTGGTACAGAGAAAATAGCACGACGAAAACGATAATAGAATGGCCATGTAACGATATAACATGTAAATTGTACAACGGTGCACTAGTAATAATAATGATTGCACTTGTATAGATAGCACTTTGATTGTCATAATTAATCTAGATAGTATGATGGCGCTGGATGCATGCCGTAACACATCCTTGATCATTTTAACTCCCATGGGTACTGGCACTTTTCGAACGCTCCTCCTAGGACCTGATCGGGCCCCATTGCACTGGCATTAGTTATTTCTGTATCTTAGACAATCACAAGAATGGCCAATAGAGTACCAAGAAATAGATGAGAGTAGTAGACGAGATAGACGAGAGTGTAGAGAGAACGTGAACAGATGAGAGGATGTACATAGTAGATGAGATAGGGACAATATCGTAAAACACGATAAACAACGATAGTCACATTTGCACGGCACAGGTCGTGTACCGGCAGTCTGGTAGAAATCATCACCGCCCACTAGCCGTGTTATGAACATAGGCTAGATGGTCCAGCATGATCACAAGGTAAGAAGAGAACACACTAAGGCCATGGATCGTACTGATCCCTAAAGTGTAACGGGTTCAACCAGCTCGTTGGCTAAGGACGTGCGCCAGCCAAGAAGACTTACGGAGGCCTTGACAAGGAGTCCCTGGCCCAGTCGAGAGTATTCCCGATGGAGAGGTGGTCTAAGTCAAGAGAAAGTATGTAAAAACTAGTCCATCGTGCCTCGAGTGCTCGAAGGCCAAGCGAAACGATAACGGTGTTCAAAACGCGCGTATAAAATGAAGACAAGTTTATTTAATTAAATAGGGAATTTAGTAATTTATTTCGCTAATTTACCATATACATTATTGAATAATTTATTAGGCTCAAATGGCAAACACTAATGTTATGTGTGTGCACGTGTAAGAAATTAAGAGAACATGTATAGTTGTGCATATAGCTTTTAAATTAATAATTTTCATGTAATTAATACTCATTATTAATTAGCAAGTTATTATCTAACATGTTAGCACTTAAACAGGGTCAAAATGTCATAAAGACAGGGTTATATCAGCAAACCTTATGTTCTGGTCGAAATTCAGAGGTCGCGACGTCGGCCTCTGTCGCGTTCAGGTCTTGACAGGGCTAACCGGCACGTTTAGGATCAGGTCGCGACGGGCTTGAAGGCCGCAATCAGGTCGCGACCCTCAGAGCTGTCGCGTTAAGGCCATCGCGACACCCACGCATGTCGCGTTCAGTCGAACCGGCACTGGGGGTGAACCGGCGGGCAGGTTACGACCAGTCGACCTGTCACATTCAGATAGCGACAGGTCCTGGTGTCGCGACCCCCTCTGCGGTCGTGGCAGATCAGGCTGTCGCGATCTCAGGGAGTGGCCCGAGCCCAGAAAAGAGGGAGTTGCCCTTTTCTCCAGGTGGGTCTACATGATATAGGGCTATTCAAAATTCGATATAAAATCACTTAGTGATTCAAAAAGCATGAAATTGGTTTTAAACGGAAGTAGACGCATAGATCTACCAACATACATGATTAATTCGAAAATAGACAAGGTTTATGCATGCTTTGATCAGGTTACATTTTGATGACCTAAACATGCATAGTCACGGATCAACGAATTAATTAACAATGGATGCATGATGAAAATTAAGCAAAATAGGGGCGTTTGAAAGCTAACATGATGTAGTATTTATGAGAATTTTTTCATGGCATGGGATCAAGTATACACGAGGTTTGAAAGAAAACATGAAAGGTCAGGTACATGGAACTGACATGGATTCAAAGAATTAATTCTCCCTCATGAGAGATCAAAATAGAGCGAAACTAGAGGACTTTTACACGGGATCATGAAGTCTTCTTAGGGTAAATTTTACATGAATTTGGCTTGAGAGATTGCCTACCTTTTTTGCAGAGTAAAGAAATCCCTAGTTGGTGACGAATAATGAAGAAGAAATCCCTCGTTCTAGCTCCTCTCCTCCTTGCCTCTTCGTCCTCAACCTTTCTCCTTCGCAAGTCTCCAGTAGCAATCTAGGGTTTGCTAGGGCCCAAAATAGTGGAGTTTTAATGTCTAATAGAGTCCTACGCTCTTCTAACTCTTCTCTTTTCCTCCAACTCTGAAAATTAATAATTATCCTCATATTTTCTTTCATTTATCTGCCTAATAGGGTTGGGAAGAGAGCTAAATTCGTGGCCATGGGGTTAGGATAGGCTAAGGGCTCTTGTTTTAGATAAATACAAGTTATTTAGTATTTATCCTAGCCTTTTTACCATTTAGTAATTAATTAAATCCGAATTTGAGATAATTATTTCTCATCCCATGATGGGCTCCACTTTATTAGGCCCATTATTTTGTATTTGAGCCATTTACACAACCCATTAGGGTTTTAACTTAATGGACATGCTTAAATTCCCTTTTATTTTACTTATTTCTCATTTATTTTAATTAAATCTATTTACCTCATTTATTTAAAATAAAAATTTTATTTTATTTGGATTTTAAAAATCAAGGGTGCTACATCCTCCCCCTCTTAAAAGAATTTGGTCCCAAAATTCATATGATCGTAAGAGGAAGAATTATTTATCGAATAATTCTGGATAATTCAGGTGCATTGTTGCTTCGGGCTCCCATGTGGCTTCTTCGACTTCGTGATTTCTCCACAATACCTTTACCACGAGTATAGATCGATTCCGAAGCTGTTGCATCTTCTTGTCTGAGATCTTCACTGGCCTTTCTTCATAGGTCATATCTTTGTTCAAAATGATATCATCATAGCTGATTACGTGTGACAGATCATACACGTACTTCCTCAACATTGACACATGGAAGACGTTGTGTACTGTTGAGAACTGGGGAGGTAGTGCTAGCCGATATGCTACCTCGCCAACTCTATCCAACACTTCAAATGGACCTATGAATCGCGGTCTCAATTTGCCTTTCATCTCAAATCTTTGGAATCCTCTGGTCGGGGATACTTTTAGCATCACATGATCTCCGGCTTGAAATTCTAAGTCCCGTCTTCTTTTGTCTGCATAGCTCTTCTGCCTGGACTGAGCTATCTTAATCTGGTCTCTGATAATCTGTATATCCCTACTAGTGCTCTGCACCATGTCTGGTCCCAGCCATTAATTGATGTTCTCCTACCTCATTCCAACACACCAGTGATCTGCAACTTCTTCCGTACAGCGCTTCAAATAGTGCCATCTTAATGCTGGCCTGATAACTGTTGTTATAGGCGAATTCAATCAAAGATAGTTGTTCATTCCAATATCCCTCAAAATCTATAGTTGTAGCACCCTTGATTTTTAAAACCCAAATAAAATAAAATTTTATTTTGAATAAATGAGGAAAATAGATTTAATTAGAATAAATGAGAAATAGTGTAATAAAAGGTAATTAAACCAAGCCCATTAAGTTAAATAAATAATGGGTTGTGTAATTGGCTCAAACACAAAATAATGGGCCTAATGAAGAGGAGCACATTATGGGATGGGAAATAATTATCTCAATTTCAGATTTAATTAATTAGAAAATAGTAAAAGACTAGGATAAAACTAAATAACGTGTATTTATCTAAAACAAGAGCCCTTAGTCCATCCTAACCCTTTGGCCACGAGATTAGGCCGCATCTTCATCTTAATTAGGTGGATAATTAATAGGAAATAGGAGATAATTATCTATTTTCGGAGTTAGAGGAGAAGAGAAGAGTTAGAAGATGATAGGACTCTATTAGACATTAAAACTCTTCCAATTCGGCCCTAGTTAACCCTAGAACGTTGCTGGAGACTTGGGAGACGAAGGGGAGGCGATTTTGGACGAGGAGCTTGGAGGAGAAGGGCTGGAGCTTGGGATTTTCTTCTTCATTTTTCATCACCAACTAGGGATTTCTTTACTCTGTGAAAAAGGTAGGCAATCTCTCAAGCCAAATTCATGTAAAACTTACCCTAGGAAGGCTTCATGATCTCGTGCAAAAGCCCTCTGATTTTGCTCTATTTTGATCTCCCATGAGGGAGAATTAATTCTTTGAATCCATGTCAGTTCCATGCACCCGACCCTTCATGTTTGTTTTCAAACCTCGTACATACATGATCCCATGTCGTGATAAAATTCCCATAAATGCTTCATCATGCTAGCTTTCAAACACCCCTATTTTCCCTAATTTTTATCATTTATCCATCTCTAATTAATTTGTTGAACCTTGACTGCGCATGTTTAGGGTACCAGAATGTAACCTGATCAAAGCATGGCTATATCTTGTCTATTTTCAAATTATTCACACATGTTGATAGATCATCATGTCTACTCTCGTTTAAAACTGATTTCATGCTTTTTGGATCTCTGAGTGATTTTATATTGAATTTTGAATAGCCCTGTGTCATGTAGACACACCTGGAAAAAGGGCAAAACCTCTTTTCTAGGTTCGGGCCACTCCCTGAGATCGCGACGGCCCGATCCGCCGTGACCTTAGAGGGGGTTGCGACACCAGGACCCATCACGATCTGAACGTGATAGGTCGACTGGTCACGACCTGCCCCCGGTTCACTACGATCGGTTCACAGAACGCGCCAAGCCCGGGCGTCACGATGACCTTAACACGACAGCCCTTTGGGCCACGACCCGAAACCTTAACGCGACCCGACCCTGTGTCGCGACCTGAACGAGACAGACCCTTGCATCGCGATCTGACTGTGGCGGCCAGAACTTTAAATTATGCACATACCCCTATTGATTAGGCTATATATTCTTTAAATAACCATGATTAAACCATGTTAAAGTTATTTCAACCTGGAAAGTTAATAATGGACAATAATTGTATAAATTTAATTATTTAAAAACAATTTGCATGACTTATCAAATTCTCATGATTCCTTTACACTTACACACACAGAACATTCATGTTTTCCATTGGACCCTATTAAATTACGCAATAATATATTCGGTAAATTAGCAAAATAAATGACTAAAATTTCTAATTAATAAAATACTATTGTCTTCGTTTTATGTGCGTGATTTGAATACCGTTATCGTTTTCCCTCGGCCTTCGAGCACTCGAGGCACGACGGACCAATTTTCTACACACTTTTCTCTTGACTTAGACCACCACTCCATCGGGAATACTCTCGACTGGGCCATGGACTCCTTGTCAAGGCCTCCATAAGTTTTCTTGGGTTTGGCGCACGTTCTTAACCAACGAGTTGGTTGTACCTCAAAACCCATTACACTTAGGGATCAGTACGATCCATGGCCTTAGTGTGTTCTCTTCTTACCTTGTGATCATGCCGGACCAACTAGCCTGTGTTCATAGCACGGCTAGTGGGCGGTGATGATTTCTACCAGACTTTCGGTACACGACCTTGTGTCGAGCAATTGTGACTATCGTTGTTTATTGCATTTTATGATATTGTCCCTATCTCATCTACTATCTATATCCTCTCATCTGTCCACGTTCTCTCTACACTCTCGTCTATCTCGTCTACTACTCTCATCTATTTCTTGGTACTCTATTGGCCATTCTTGTGATTGTCTAAGATAAAGAAATGACTAATGCCAGTGCAATGGGGCCCGATCAGGTCCTGGGAGGAGCGCCCGAAAAGTGCTAGTGCCCATGGGAGTTAAAATGATCAAGGATGTGTTACGGCATGCATCCAGCGCCATCATACTATCTCGATTAATCTACGACAATCAAAGTGCTATCTATACCAGTGCAATCGTTATCGTTACTAGTGCACCGTTGTGCAATTTACATGTTATATCATTACATGGACATTCTATTATCGTTCTCGTTGTGCTATTTTCCCTATGCCAGATGCTATTGTTATCTTGTTATCGTTACTCGCTCTACATGACTATGCTCTTTAATTACCCTGCCATTAAGACATTAATTATTTAAACCATGCTTGTTCTCATGAGATATTAAGTCCTACTGGGCGTTATTCGCTCATCCTGCGTATTTATTTAATGTGTTTCAGGCGAGCTTGACGATGACCACACTCATGAGGATGGGACTGAGGACGATGCTCAGGAGTGACCATTTTCAGCAACCATTTGCTTTAGTAGTTAGTTAGCTTAGTTATGGGTCAGTTAGTCCATATGTATTAGATTGGTTTTCAATAAAAGTACTCGGGGCCCTAGTTTTGGCTCTGATACGTTGATGTAATAGTTAGTCCTTGAAGTTGATGAGATATTAGTGATCGTAATAAAGTTTGGTGGTTTATTAATGAAATTGGAGTTCGGTTGATGTTATTCCAAATGTGCAATGGTTTGTTATTTATTTCTCACTCTATACTATTTAATAAATGTAATTCCGCTTCGATATTCCACGTCGGGGCGTTACAGTTTTGTGGTATCAGAGCCTAGGTTATTCTTGAGTATAGGATGATCTAGGTTTGACCTGCCTTGACTTAGAGTCTAACTCCATACCTATGTGAGATGGGTAGAACATTGGGTAATAAGATAAAATAAACTCACACACGCACAAACTTAGTGCAAACTCAATAACTTACGTTTAAATATTTTATTTTGAAGGAACTTAAACCACAACAATGGCAGCGGAGCGTGCTCAACTCCGTGACATGCATCAAACCATATAGCAGCTGACTCAGGCATTGCTTCAGGCTGTTGGAGCCAATAACAATAATAACTGAGGAGCAGGAGAACTACACAGAAATTTTCGCAATCTGAATCCACCCCGATTCAGTGGAACCACAGATCCTGATGAGGTAGAAAATTGGCTCAAGGAGACTGAGCGCATCTTCCGCGTTATGCAATGCGCGGATGGTGACAAACTACTGTTGGCGGCATTCCAGCTTGAGAGGGACGCTCGTGCGTGGTGGGAGTCCGTTGAAGCCACCAGGGCTGATGCACAATTTATCTGGAATGAGTTCAAGGAGCATTTCAACTCCAAATATTTTTCATAAAGAGTTCAAGAAAGGAAAGCCTCTGAATTTGCAGCCCTCAAGCAGAGGAATCTCACTGTTGCCGAATATGAAGCTCAGTTTTCACGATTGGCACGATATGCCAATCACTTTGTTGGCACAGAAAGGATGAAGGTGAAGCGCTTTCTAAATGGGCTCAGGCCCGCCTACATCACACAGCTGGCACCTATGGACATTCAAACTTATCCAGAGATGGTCAGAAGGGCACAGTTACTAGAAGATGCGACCGATCTCACTGATCGCATCAAGGGCAGAATGGTAAAGAAGGAGAAGACATATGGAGCACCGAGCAAGCCCTTTAACGGCAAGAAAAGGCCGTTAAGCATCACTGACGGGCCAAGCTAGGAGCGGAAACCCAAAGTCCCCACCCCTACCACTCCGAACAACAAACCCTGATGCAAACACTGTGACAAGCTAGGTCATACGACAGAAGAGTGCTGGAGGAAGGCAGGTGCATGCCTTCGTTGTGGGAGCAGAGAGCATCAGATTCCCGAATGCCCATTACTGAAAGAAAATGAGAAGCGTCCGATGGGACCAAAGAAGCCAGGCAAACTTCAGGCACTACATGAAGTTGAGACCACCGAGGAAGGTGGAGTGGTGGAAGGTACACTACCTGTCTTTTCCCAATCAGCATTTGTTTTATTTGACACTGGTGCAACACATTCATTTATATCACAAGCATTTGCTGATACATTAACTGAACAACCTGCATCTATGGGATTTGAACTGCCTGTTACTACACCATTGAGAGAAAAGGCTCAATTGAATAAATATTTTCCTTTAGCTGATGTTAAGATTGGTGATCTCAATCTTAGAGCTGATTTGATATGTATGCCCATGGAGGGCTACGATGTCATTCTGGGAGCCAATTGACTATTCACGTATGGGGCTATCGTGGATTGTAAAAGAGGGAAGATTTCCTTTAGTGAATTCCCTAGGTTGACCTTCACGGGACGTAGACACAAGAGGCACTTGTCTCTCGTCTCTGCTATAAAGGCACAAAACATGATAAGAAAGGGTTGTGTGGCATTTCTTGCCGCAATTGTAGTTGAGAAGAAAGCAACTAAGATATCAAACATTCATATAGTACAAGAATATCCCGATGTGTTTCCCGATGAGCTGACAGGCATTCCACCCGAGAGAGATGTGAATTTCTCAATTGATCTCGTACCTGGAGTTGCACCGGTATCACGCCAACCTTACAGGATGTCCCCTGCTGAATTGAAAGAATTAAAGGAGCAATTGATGGAGTTGCTGGAGAAAGGATTTATCAGACCGAGTACTTCTCCTTGGGGAGCACCAGTACTGTTCGTCAAGAAGAAGGACGGATCTATGAGGTTATGCATTGACTACAGGCAGTTGAATAATCTTACTATCAAGAACAAGTACCCTCTGCCTCGTGTCGATGAATTATTTGATCAAATATCAGGAGCCAAATATTTTTCAAAGATTGACCTTAGATCGGGATATCATCAGATGAGGATTAAAGATGCAGATATTTACAAGACAGCTTTCAGGAGCCGGTACGGTCATTACGAATTTGTAGTCATGCCTTTTGGACTAACAATGCTCCTGCAGCTTTTATGCAACTAATGAACAACATCTATCAGCCCTACCTCAACAAGTTCGTCGTGGTTTTTATTGATGATATTCTCATATACTCCAAGACCAAGGAAGAACATGAGGAGCATCTGAGGATCGCTCTGCAGATCTTGTGGGACAACCAACTCTACGCCAAATTGAGCAAATGTGAATTTTGACTTGAGGAGGTGTCATTTCTAAGCCATGTTATTTCCAAGGATGGTATCGCTGTCGATCCTTCCAAGGTAGAAGCCGTGCTCAACTGGGAAAGGTCGACCAATGTCATAGAGATAAGAAGTTTTCTTGGACTGGCTGGTTATTACAGACGGTTCATAAAAGACTTCTCCAAGATAGCTGTGCCTCTTACGCGTCTTACGCAAAAAGAGAACCCTTATGTCTGGAGCAAGGAATGTGAGAAGAGCTTCCAGACACTGAAGCAATTGCTTACATCTGCACCTGCCCTAGTGTTACCAGTCGAAGGCACAGGATTCTCAGTCTACACTGATGCATCTGGAATCGGTCTAGGTTGTGTACTAATGTAGAACGAGAAGGTGATTGCTTATTCTTCAAGGTAATTGAAGCCACATGAAGTCAATTATCCTGTCCATGACTTAGAGCTAGCTGCTGTGGTATTTGCACTCAAGATCTGAAGGCATTACCTATATGGAGAGCAGTTCATTGTTTACTCCGACCACAAGAGTTTGAAGTACTTATTTTCTCAAACGGAGCTCAATATGCGACAACGGAGATGGCTGGAGTACTTGAAGGATTTTGATTTCAATATCCAATATCACCCAGGCAAAGGTAATGCAGTAGCTGATGCACTTAGTAGAAAGCCAGTAGCTTCTTTATCCTATCCAGTCATGGGCGAGATGCAATTGTTGGAACAATTTGCCAGTCTGGACCTGAACATTGAAAAGAGAAGTGATAAGATGATAGTGGCTAATCTTAGAGCTCAACCCGACATTTTTGTCGAGATTAGAGAGCAGCAGGCTAATGATCCGTTCCTAGTCTGGGTCAGAGAGACCATAGCTGACAAGCCAGACTTCTCCATCGCTGATGATGGAAGAATACTATTCCAAGCCAGGACATGCGTGCCTGACAATGAGGAGCTGAAGAGAAAGCTAATGGATGAAGCCCATAAGACCAAATATACCATTCACACAGGCGCAACCAAGATGTACCAGGACATGAAAAGGTCATTTTGGTGGCCCAATATGAAATGTGAGGTGGCTGAGCATGCAGCACACTGCCTCACCTATCAACAGGTAAAAGCTGAACACTGTCGTCCTGCGGGTGTACTTAGACCCTTGGACATACCTGAATGGAAGTAGGAAAGCATCGGAATGGATTTCATCATGAGTTTACCCCGAACTCGTGGTGGACTTGATGCTATTTGGGTTATTGTGGACCGTTTAACCAAGTCCGCACATTTCCTTGCCATTAAGAGCACTTGGAGTGTGGATGTGTTAGCAGCATTGTATGTAAAGGAAATTGTGAGATTACATGGAGTCCCCGTATCCATTGTCTCAGATCGTGACCCCAGATTCACTTCTAGATTCTGGAAGGGACTTCAGACAGTGTTGGGTACTAAACTCAATTTCAGCACTACTTTCCACCCACAGACGGATGGACAGACAGAAATGACAAATCAGATTGTGGAAGACATGCTTCATGCCTGCACTATAGATTTTGAAGGTTATTGGAATGAACAGCTGTCCCTAATTGAATTTGCCTACAACAACAGCTATCAGGCGAGCATTAAGATGGCACCATTTGAAGCACTGTACAGAAGAAGATGCAGATCACCTGTGTGCTGGAATGAGGTAGGAGAACAACAATGGCTGGAACCAGACATGGTGCAGAGCACTAGCAGAGATATATAGATTATCAGAGGTAGGATTAAGATAGCTCAGTCTAGGCAGAAGAGCTATGCAGACCAAAGAAGACATGACTTAGAATTTCAAGCCGGAGATCATGTAATGCTGAAAGTATCCCCGAAAAACCAGAGGATTCCAAAGATTTGGAATGAAAGGTAAATTGAGACCGCAATTCATAGGTCCATTTGAAGTGTTGGATAGAGTTGGCGAGGTAGCATATCGGCTGGCACTACCTCCCCAGTTCTCAACAGTACACAACGTCTTCCATGTGTCAATGCTGAGAAAGTACGTGTATGACCCGTCACACATAATTAGCTATGATGATATCATTTTGAACAAAGATATGACCTATGAAGAAAGGCCAGTGAAGATATTGGACAAGAAGATGTAACAGCTTCGGAATCGATCTATACCTGTGGTTAAGATATTGTGGAGAAATCATGAAGTCGTAGAAGCCACGTGGGAGCCCGAAGCAACCATGCGCCGGAATTTTCCAGAGTTGTTCAGTAAGTCACTCTTCCTCTCACGATCATATGAATTTAGGGACCAAATTCTTTTTAAGAGGGGGAGGATGTAGCACCGTTGATTTTTAAAACCCAAATAAAATAAAATTTTTATTTTAAATAAATGAGGAAAATAGATTTAATTAGAATAAATGAGAAATAGTAAAATAAAAGGTAATTAAACCAAGCCCATTAAGTTAAATAAATAATGGGTTGTGTAATTGGCTCAAACACAAAATAATAAGCCTAATAAAGAGGAGCCCATTATGGGATGAGAAATAATTATCTCAATTTCGGATTTAATTAATTAGAAAATAGTAAAAGACTAGGATAAATACTAAATATCTTGTATTTATCTAAAACAAGAGCCTTTAGTCCATCCTAACCCTTTGGCCACGAGATTAGGCCTCATCTTCATCTTAATTAGGTGGATAATTAATAGGAAATAGGAGATAATTATCTATTTTCGGAGTTAGAGGAGAAGAGAAGAGTTAGAAGATGATAGGACTCTATTAGACATTAAAACACTTCCAATTCGGCCCTAGCTAACCCTAAAACGTTGCTGGAGACTTGGGAGATGAAGGGGAGGCGATTTTGGATGAGGAGCTAGGAGGAGAAGGGCTGGAGCTTGGGATTTTCTTCTTCATTTTTTGTCACCAACTAAGGATTTCTTTACTCCACGAAAAAGGTAGGCAATCTCTCAAGCCAAATTTGTGTAAAAATTACCCTAGGAAGGCTTCATGATCTGTGCAAAAGTCCTCTAATTTTGCTCTATTTTGATCTCCCATGAGGGAGAATTAATTCTTTGAATCCATGTCAGTTCCATGCACCCGACCCTTCATGTTTATTTTCAAACCTCGTACATACATGATCCCATGTCGTGAGAAAATTCCCATAAATGCTACATCATGTTAGCTTTCAAACGCCCCTATTTTCCCTAATTTTTATCATTTATCCATATCTAATTAATTCGTTGAACCTTGACTATGTATGTTTAGGGTACCAGAATGTAACCTGATCAAAGCATGGCTATACCTTGTCTATTTTCAAATTATTCATACATGTTGATAGATCATCATGTCTACTCTCGTTTAAAATTGATTTCATGCTTTTTGGATCTCTGAGTGATTTTATATTGAATTTTGAATAGCCCTGTGTCATGTAGACACACCTGGAAAAAGGGCAAAACCTCTTTTCTGGGTTCGGGCCACTCCCTGAGATTGCGACGGCCCAATCTGCCGTGATCTTAGAGGGGGTTGCGACACCAGGACCCATCGCGATCTGAACGTGATAGGTCGACTGGTCACAACCTGCCCCCGGTTCACTACGATACCGGTTCATAGAACGCGCCAAGCCCGGGTGTCACGATGACCTTAACACGACAGCCATTTGGGCCGCGACCCGAAACCTTAACGCGACCCAACCCTGTGTCGCGACCTGAACGCGACAGACCCTTGCATCGCGATCTGACTGTGGCGGCCAGAACTTTAAATTATGCACATACCCCTGTTGATTAGGCTATATATTCTTTAAATAGCCATGATTAAACCATGCTAAAGTTATTTCGACCTGGAAAGTTAATAATGGATAATAATTGTATAAATTTAATTATTTAAAAGCAATTTGCACGACTTATCAAATTCTCATGATTCCTTAACACTTACACACATATAACATTAGTGTTTGCCATTGGACCCTATTAAATTACGCAATAATGTATTCGGTAAATAAGCAAAATAAATGACTAAATTCCCTAATTAATAAAATACTATTGTCTTCGTTTTATGTGTGCGATTTGAATACCGTTATCATTTTCCCTCGGCCTTCGAGCACTAGAGGCACGACGGACCAGTTTTCTACACACTTTTCTCTTGACTTGGACCACCTCTCGATCGGGAATACTCTCGACTGGGCTAGG
This sequence comes from Colocasia esculenta, assembly GCA_014218235.1. Classification (NCBI taxonomy): domain Eukaryota; kingdom Viridiplantae; phylum Streptophyta; class Magnoliopsida; order Alismatales; family Araceae; genus Colocasia; species Colocasia esculenta. The sequence continues at coordinate 49,680,894 of CM024763.1, read as the reverse complement.
GACTCCTTGTCAAGGCCTTCGTAAGTCTTCTTGGCTTTGGCGCACGTCCTTAGCTAAGGAGCTGGTTGTACCTCAAAACCCGTTACACTTTAGGGATCAGTACAATCCAAGACCTTAGTGTGTTCTCTTTTTACCATGTGAGCATGCCAGACCAACTAGCCTGTGTTCATAGCACGGCTAGTGGGTGGTGATGATTTCTACCAGACTGCTGGTACACCACCTTGTGCTGAGCAACTGTGACTATCGTTGTTTATCACATTTTACGATATTGTCCCTATCTCATCTACTATCTATATCCTCTCATCTGTTCACGTTCTCTCTACACTCTCGTCTATCTCGTCTACTACTCTCATCTATTTCTTGGTACTCTATTGGCCATTCTTGTGATTGTCTAAGATAAAGAAATGACTAATGCCAGTGCAATGAGGCCCGATCAGGTCCTGGGAGGAGCGTCCGAAAAGTGCTAGTGCCCATGGGAGTTAAAATGATCAAGGATGTGTTACGGCATGCATCCAGTGCCATTATACTATCTCGATTAATCTACGACAATCAAAGTGCTATCTATACCAGTGCAATCGTTATCGTTACTAGTGCACCGTTGTGCAATTTACATGTTATATCGTTACATGGCCATTCTATTATCATTCTCGTTGTGCTATTTTCCCTATGCCAGATGCTATCGTTCTCTTGTTATCGTTACTCGCTCTACATGACTATGCTCTTTAGTTACCCTGCCATTAAGACATTAATTATTTAAACCATGCTTGTTCTCATGAGATATTAAGTCCTACTGGGCGTTATTCGCTCATCTTGCATATTTATTTAATGTATTTCATGCGAGTTTGATGATGACCTCACTCACGAGGATGAGACTGAGGACGATGCTCAGGAGTGACCATTTTCATCAACCATTTGCTTTAGTAGTTAGTTAGCTTAGTTATGGGTCAGTTAGTCCATATGTATTAGATTGGTTTTCAATAAAAGTACTCGGGACCCTAGTTTTGGCTCTGATACATTGATGTAATAGTTAGTCCTTAAAGTTGATGAGATATTAGTGATTGTAATAAAGTTTGGTGGTTTATTAATGAAATTGGAGTTCGGCTGATGTTATTCCAAATGTGCAATGGTTTGTTATTTATTTCTCGCTCTGTACTATTTAATAAATGTAATTCTGCTCCGATATTCCGCATCGAGGCGTTACAATAGTGCAGGCACGTGGCATGTCTTCTACTATCTGATTTGTCCTTTCTGTCTGTCCATCCGTCTGTGGGTGGAAAGCAGTACTGAAATTTAACTTGGTTCCTAATGCCGTCTGAAGTCCCTTACAGAATCTAGAAGTGAATCTGGGATCACGGTCTGAAACAATGGATAAGGGGACTCCATGCAATCTTACTATCTCTTTTACATAGAGGGCTACTAACACATCAACACTCCAGGTGCTCTTGATTGCCAAGAAATGTGCAGACTTAGTTAAACGGTCCACAATAACTCAGATAGCATCAAGTCCACCACGAGTTCGGGGTAAACCCATGATGAAATCCATGCCAATACTTTCCCACTTCCATTCGGGTATGTCCAAGGGTCTGAGTACACCTGCAGGACGACGGTGTTTGACTTTTACCTGTTGAAATATGAGGCAGTGTACGACATGCTCAGCCACCCCACGTTTCATGTTTGGCCACCAAAATGACCTTTTCCTATCTTGGTACATCTTGGTTGCGCTTGGGTGAATGGTGTACTTGGTCTTGTGGGCTTCATCCATCAGCTTTCTCTTCAATTCTTCATTGTCAGGCACACAAGTCCTGGCGTAGAATAATATTCTCTTGTCTTCAGCAATGGAGAAATCTAGCTTGTCAGCTATGGTCTCCCTGACTCTGACTAGAAATGGATCATTTGCCTGTTGCTCTTTGATCTCTACAAAGATGTCGGGTTGAGCTCTAAGATTAGCTACCAATATCTTATCACTTCTTTCCTCAATATTCAGATTCAGACTGGCGAACTGTTCTAATAATTGCATCTCGCCCATGACTAGACATGATAACGAAGCTACTGGCTTTCTACTCAGTGCATCAACTACTGCATTACCTTTTCCTAGGTGATATTGGATATTGAAATCAAAATCTTTCAAGTACTCCAGCCATCTCCGTTGTCGCATATTGAGCTCCTTTTGAGAAAATAAGTACTTCAAACTCTTGTGGTCGGAGTATACAATAAATTGCTCCCCATATAGGTAATGCCTCCAGATCTTGAGTGCAAATACCACCGCAACCAATTCTAAGTCATGGACAGGGTAATTAACTTCATGTGGCTTTAACTGCCTTGAAGAATATGCTATCACCTTCTCATTCTGCATGAGCACACAGCCTAGACCGATTCCAGATGCATCAGTGTAGACTGAAAATCCGACGCCCACGACTGGTAATGCGAGGACAGGTGCAGATGTCAATAATTGCTTCAAGGTCTAGAAGCTCTTCTCACACTCCTTGCTCCAGACGTAGGGGTTCTCTTTCCGCGTAAGACGCGTAAGAGGTACAGCTATCTTAGAGAAGTCTTTTATGAACCGTCTTTAATAACCAGCCAGTCCAAGTTGGTCGGCCTTTCCCACTTGAGTACGGCTTCTACCTTGGAAGGATTGACAGCAATACCATCCTTGGAAATAACATGGCCTAGGAATGACACCTCCTCGAGCCAAAATTCATACTTGCTCAATTTGGCGTAGAGTTGGTTGTCCCGTAGAACCTACAGAGCAATCCTCATATGCTCCTCATGCTCTTCCTTGGTCTTCGAGTATATGAGAATATCATCAATAAAAACCACGACGAACTTGTCGAGGTAGGGCCGATAGATGATGTTCATTAGTTGCATGAAAGCTGCAGGAGCATTGGTTAGTCCAAAAGGCATGACTACAAATTCGTAATGACCGTACCTGCTTCTGAAAGCCGTCTTGTAAATATCTGCATCTTTAATCCTCATCTGATGATATCCCGATCTAAGGTCAATCTTAGAAAAATACTTTGCTCCTGATATCTGATCAAATAATTCATCAACATGAGGCAGAGGGTACTTGTTCTTGATAGTGAGATTATTCAGCTGCCTGTAGTCGATGCATAACCTCATAGATCCATCCTTCTTCTTAACGAACAGCACTGGTGCTCCCCAAGGAGAAGTACTCGGCCTGATAAATCCCTTTTCTAGCAGTTCCATTAATTGCTCTTTCAATTCTTTTAATTCAGCGGGGGACATCATGTAGGGTTGGTGTGAAACCGGTGCAGCTCCAGGTACGAGATCAATTGAGAAATTCACATCTCTCTTGGGTGGAATGCCTGGTAGCTCATCGAGAAACACATCGAGATATTCTTGTACTATATGAATGTCTGATAACTGGGCTACTTTCTTTTCTACCACAATTGTGGCAAGAAAGGCCACAACCCTTTCTTATCATGTTTTGTGCCTTGATAGCAGAGACGAGAGAAAAATGCCTCTTGTGTCTACGTCCCGTGAAGGTCAACTTAGGGAATTCACCAAAAGTAATCTTCCCTCTTCTACAATCAACACAAGCCCCATAAGTAGATAGCAAATCGGCTCCTAGAATAACATCGTAGCCCTCCATGGGCATACAAATTAGGTCAGCTCTAAGGTTAAGATCACCAATCTTAACATCAGCTAATGGAAAATATTTGTTGAGTTGAGCTTTTTCTCCCAGTGGTGTTGTGACAAGCAAATCAAATTCCATGGATGTGGGTTTTTTATTTAATGTATCAGCAAATGCTTGTGATATGAATGAATGTGTTGCGCCAATATCAAACAAAACAAATACTGATTGAGAAAAGACTGGTAGTGTACCTTCCACCACTCCATCTTCCTCGGTGGTGTCCACTTCTTGTAGAGCCTGCAGTCTGCCGGGCTTCTTTTGTCCCATAGGATGCTTTTCATTCTCCTTAAGCAATGGGCATTCGGGAATCCGATGCTCTCTGCTCCCACAATGAAGGCATGCACCTGCCTTCCTCCAGTACTCTTCTGTCATGTGACCCAGCTTGTCACAGTGCTTATATCTGGGCTTGTTGTTCGGAGTAGTGGAGGTGGGAACTTTGGGCTTCCGCTCCTGGCTTGGCCCGTCAGTGATACTTAACGGCCTTTTCTTGCCGTTAAAGGGCTTACTTGGTGCTCCGGATGTCTGCTCCTTCTTTACCATTCTGCCCTTTATGCGATCAGTGAGATCGGTCACATCTTCTAGTAACTGTGCCCTTCTAACCATCTCTGGATAAGTTTGAATGTCCATAGGTGCCAGCTGTGTAATGTAGGCGGGCCTGAGTCCATTAAGAAAGCGCTTCGCCTTCATCCTTTCTGTGCCGACAAGGTGATTGGCATATCGTGCCAATCGTGAAAACTGAGCTTCATACTCAGGAACAGTGAGATTCCTCTGCTTGAGGACTGCAAATTCGGAGGCTTTTCTTTCTTGAACTCGTTCTGAAAAATACTTGGAGTTGTAATGCTCCTTGAACTCATTCCAGGTAAATTGTGCATTTGCCCTGGTGGCCTCGATGGACTCCCACCACGCACGGGCGTCCCTTTCTAAGTGGAACGTTGCTAATAATACCTTGTCACCATCCGCGCACTGCATAACGCAGAAAATGCATTCAATTTCTTTTAGCCAATTCTCTACCTCGTCAGGGTCAATGGTCCCACTGAATCGGGGCGGGTTCAAGTTGCGAAAATTCCTGTGCAAGTCTCCAGCACCACGGTTATTGTTGTTATTGGCTCCAACAGCCTGAAGTAAAGTCTGTGTGAGCTGATGAATAGTCTGCTGCATGTCACAAAGTTGTGCACGCTCCACTGCCATCATTGTGTTTTAAGTTCCTTCAAAATAGAATGTTTAAACGTAAGTCATTGAATTTGCACTAAGTTTGTGCGTGTGTGAGTTTATTTTTCTTATTACCCAAGGTTCTACCCATCTCACATAGGTATGGAGTTAGACTCTAAGTCAAGGCAGGTCAAACCTAGATCATCCTATACTTAAGAATAACCTAGGCTCTAATACCATAAAACTGTAATGCCCCGACGCGAAATATTAGAGCATAATTACAGTTATTAAATAGTACAGAGCGAGAAATAATTAATAAACCATTGCACAAATGGGATAATAATAAATAAACTTAAATTTCATTAATAATCCACCAAACTTCATTACAATCATCAATATCTCATCAACTTCATAGACTAACTATTAAATCAACGTATCAAGCCAAAACTAGGGCCCATAGTACTTTATTGAAAACCAAACTAATACATCATAACTATCTGACTCATTCTACACTAACTAACTACTAAAGCACGGGTTGCTGGAAACGGTCACTCCTGAGCATCCTCCTCAGTCCATCCTCGTGAGTGTGGTCATCATCTGACTCACCTAAAACACATTAAATAAATACATAGGATGAATGAAAATCGCTCAGTAGGACTTAATATCTCATGAGAACAAGTATGGTTTAAATAATTAATGTCTTAAGGCAGGATAACTAGAGAGAATAGTCATGTATCAAGTAACGATAATGAGAGAACAATAGCATCTGGTACAGGGAAAATAGCACGACGAAAACGATAATAGAATAACCATGTAACGATATAACATGTAAATTGCACAACGGTGCACTAGTAATGATAACGATTGCACTTGTATAGATAGCACTTTGATTGTCATAGATTAATCTAGATAGTATGATGGCGATGGATGCATGCCGTAACACATCCTTGATCATTTTAACTCCCATGGGCACTGGCACTTTTCGGGTGCTCCTCCCAGGACCTGATCGGGCCCCATTGTACTGGCATTAGTCATTTCTTTTGTTGGGGATCGGATGGGTGGATGGATCAGATCTAGAAGGGGGGTTGAATAGATCTAACACCAATTAACGCGGAAGCTTAAGCAATTAAAAATTACATCGAATCAGAGATCAATTCACCCAAACAATTTACTGATCTGAGGTGTGATTAGTGTGTGTGAGCAAATTAATTAGTAGTGTGAGCGAAATCCCTATGCATGCATCTAGCGAGATGTAAAGGCAAACCACAATTCAAACCACTGCACAGAGGATTTTTAGGTGGTTCGGAAATCACCTCCAGTGACTCCTACGTCCACCCCTCACACAGTGAGGCCACACTACTCAAAAACCTTGAGTACAACTCACACAGGAGCACGATGACTCCAAACACCCTTGAGCACGACGACTCAAGAAACACCTGGAGCACGACGACTCCAAACACCTGGAGCACGACGACTCCAAACTGAGCACGACGGCTCAAACAACAACCGGAGTACGACGACTCCAAATTGAGCACGACGGCTCAAACCACACAGTGAGTGCGACGACTCACAAACCTGAGCTCGACGGCTCAGAGTACAAAAGCTAGATCAAACACAAAAGAGATCAGATCCTCTAGCAATGATCTGATTCAAAATAGATTCGTACACAAAAATTTGTGCAGAACTTCATGCACAAATCTCACAGACGAAATGAGGAAGAACAAACTCTGAGATAAGGGAAATAGATGTAAAAGAGTGTTCTTCTATGAAGAGGCCTTGCAGACGCTTCAATTGAGGAGCCTTGATGGAAATCGATGGAGATTCTCCTCAATTGGCGATGCTCTGCTTTGATGGCATCTGAAATGCCAGAAATTCTTCTTCTTCTCCGCCTCTTCAGTTGGATCTGCTCCCTTGCCTTGCACAGCAACCTTCTCTCCAGAGATTCCCCTTGATTCCCTTGTCCTTCCTCTTGAAAGGATGGCTTAAAGCTTCTGGAGATGGAGACAGATCTGGAAAGCCCCTTTCAGCCGCCAAAAAGGTTCTTCAGGAAGTGTATGGGCTCTCTTACCTTTGGGGTACAAGGAACATGGGTATTTATAGCTCCATATGTCCATAAAGTGCTTTGGGGTGCATGGGCACGGAACCCTAGGTCAAATCCCCTAAATCCCAATCATCCACATGTACAGAGAAATTCACGATTTTGACTTTCAGCCGGAGTGTGTCGACCTGCCCTGATCTAGTGTCGACCTGCTCTCCCAGTTAGGCAAACTGGTCTGCTGGAAACTGGGTCTAGTGTCGACCTGCCCTGAGCTAGTGTCGACCTGCCCTGAGCTAGTGTCGACCTGCCCTCCCTTTTCTGGCAACTGGGTCTTCTGGAATCTGGGACTAGTGTCGACCTGCCCTGAGCTAGTGTCGACACTGCCAAGACAAAAATGTGTGAACCTGAAAATTTAACACATAAACTATTAGTACAAGATATTAACATTAAAATATGAGATATTAAACATCAAAAACATGTTGTTTAAGCATTATTGTGATATGTATAAAATGTATAACATGTTCAACATATCATCATCAAAATCACAACAGGTCATCATCAAAATCACAATATGTCATCATCAAAATCACAATATATCATTATTAAAATCACAATATGTCTTCATTAAGATCATAATATCTCATCATTAACATCATGATATGTCATCATCAATATCACAGTATGTCATCATCAAAATCAAGGTATGAGTGATGTTCATTGGATATCATTAAATTACAACTTTAGGAAAATCCAAAACACACTCAACCCAACATCTTTATCTTAGACAATCACAAGAATGGCCAATAGAGTACCAAGAAATAGATGAGAGTAGTAGACGAGATAGACGAGAGTGTAGAGAGAACGTGAATAGATGAGAGGGTGTATAGAGTAGATGAGATAGGGACAATATCGTAAAACATGATAAACAACGGTAGTCACAGTTGCACGACACAAGGTCGTATACCGACAGTCTGGTAGAAATCATCACTGCCCACTAGCCATGTTATGAACACAGGCTAGATGGTTCGGCATGATCACAAGGTAAGAGGGGAACACACTAAGGCTATAGATCGTATTGATCCCTAAAGTGTAACGGGTTTTGAGGTATAACCAGCTCGTTGGCTAAGGACGTGCGCCAAAGCCAAGAAGACTTACGGAGGCCTTGACAAGGAGTCCCTGGCCCAGTCGATAGTATTCCCGATGGAGAGGTGGTCCAAGTCAAGAGAAAGTGTGTAAAAACTAGTCCGTCGTGCCTCGAGTGCTCGAAGGCCAAGGGAAACGGTAACGGTGTTCAAAACGCGCGTATAAAATGAAGACAAGTGTATTTAATTAAATAGGGATTTAGTTATTTATTTCGCTAATTTACCAGATACATTATTGAATAATTTATTAGGGTCAAATAGCAAACACTAATGTTATGTGTGTGCAAGTGTAAGAAATCAAAAGAACATGTATAATTGTGCATCTAGTTTTTAAATTAATAATTTTCATGTAATTAATACTCATTATTAATTAGCAAGTTATTATCTAACATGTTAGCACTTAAACAGGGTCAAAATGTCATAAAGACAGGGTTATATCAGCAAACCTTATGTTCTGGTCGAAATTCAGAGGTCGGGACATCGGCCTCTGTCGTGTTCAGGTCGCGACAGGGCTAACCGGCGCGTTCAGGATCAGGTCGCAATGGGCTTGAAGGCCTCAATAAGGTCGTGACCCTCAGAGCTGTCGCGTTAAGGCCATCGCGACACCCACGCATGTCGCGTTCAGTAGAACCGGCACTGGGGGTGAACCAGCGGGCAGGTCGCGACCAGTCGACCTGTCGCGTTCAGATAGCGACAGGTCCTGGTGTCGCGACCCCCTCTGAGGTTGCGGCGGATCGAGCCATCGCGATCTCAGGGAGTGGCCCGAGCCCAGAAAAGAGGGATTTGCCTTTTTCTCCAGGTGGGTCTACATGATACAGGACTATTCAAAATATGATATAAAATCACTTAGTGATCCAAAAAGCATGAAATCAATTTTAAACAGACGTAGACGCATAGATTTACCAACATACATGATTAATTCGAAAATAGGCAAGGTTTATGTTGAGCAACTACCCCTAAGAAATTTAAGAATTTCTTAAGTTAATATATACATTGATTTTGATATGACAAAACTCTTAAAATAGACTTTTCACAAAGCAAATATATTAATTACATATCACAAACATCATACAGATATTCTATAGGTCAATACCTCCTTCGCAGAAATTTCTAAGTCCACAGACTTTCTCTATGTCCTACTGAATTCGACTGTTGACTTCGAATGCTAACTTCGACTCCTTCAGAAACGAAGTCAACAACCTTGAAAATTTTCTAAGTCCACAACTTTATATGTAATTCGAATGATGACTCCGACTGGTACAGTCGAATGCCTTTCAAAGTTCAAAATATGATTCAACTGTCATCTTCAAACTTCTACAGTCGATTGTCTTACAAAATATGATTCGACTATCATCTTCAACTACCACAGTCGAATGCCTCAGAAATCGATCTATATAGCATTCGACTGCTATAGTCGAATAGCCTTGTTTTCTCAAAAATTGAATTACTTTGTTAAATTCTTACTAGAATCGAATCACTTCTACTCCTTCAGTCGATTTGTATGTTCTTATGAATTTGACTTCACTGTTAATTCTGTACTTAATACTTTTTCTGATCTGTTTTAGGCTTAACACCTACTGTAAGCTTATCTCATAATCTTTTCACATCCTTTTTAATTGGATCTTTTTTATCTTATTAATTCATCAGAAATATCATTATTTTAGTATTTTCTCTGACATGACAAGTCATATTAAACTTAAAATATTTAACCTGCGCATGTTATTTCTGAAATATCTTCAACTATTCTTTGAGTAGCTCAAAGTCTTTTGCTCCGAATTTTCATAGATACAATAGACGTAGTGCATTTATGTATTCACAAGCGCATGGCATCTGACATGTCTCACCTACCATTGACAAGACCCATGCCTTGGCTTTCCAGCATATCTGCCTACCTACTCCTTTTATCTGAAAGCTCGTGCATACGAGATTTCCATACCTTTTTTCTATACTTATCTGACTTATCTACCTCAAAGGTATGGAGTTCTTCTTTCTTTTTGTCTTGTCTTTGTTACAGGCATTTATTGGAGCACGTTTTCAGCATGTCTCCCTCACAGTCTACTCTAAGAGAGAAAGAGCTTATCTTCTAGCTGTGAAAGACTGCACCTCTTCTGAAGACCTAGGAAAGAAGCAAAACTGAAGAACTCCTGGATAATAAACTCATCAAGATCCAAAGGATCCTAGAGTTCTCTTCAAAATGGTCAGATTGCAAACGGCCACAAACTCCAACGACTATCTTCTAAACGGCTATATTCTGAAGTGTATAAAAGAAGCTCAAGTTTGAAAAGAAGCAAGAAGTTTTTGAAGAAGAAGCACATACAAGCTATTACTTCTTCTGTGAGCTTCATTCGAATCTTCAAGTCTACACAAGCTTTTCCTGCTAGCAAAAGTCTGAGAGCTCTTCCTCTTTAGAAAGCATTCGCTGAAGCTCTCCTAGAAGCCTTGTGTAGGGTGACAATCGTAATTGGTTATTTTCTTCAAGTTCACCCTTGTATTTCAGATAGGATTCAAATCTCATTTCTGATCTGCTGAATTCTTCTGAAGTCTGTGTTTGCTCTCAGTTCTGAGGCAAACACACAAGTCCCTTTTTATTTCTCTTGTGTATCCTGTGCAGAAGGTTGTTTCTGCACTTTCCCTTCTGTAAAGGGAAGGCCTTGTTAAGGCAGTACTTGTACCCCTGTTTAGGGAAGACTTGCTTGGGAGCAAGTGGGTTTGTAATACCTCTCAAGGGTGAGAGAAGGCCAATTTATTGGCAGATAGTGGAAATCTGAAGTGGTTGGCTTGAGGACTGGATGTAGGACTTCCATATGGGAAGGGCCGAACCAAGATAAATTCTTGTGCATTTCTGTGTGATTGTTTTCCGCCTAGTTCACACTAGAATCACACACAACACACTAAGTACTAACTTATCTATTTAGTGTCATGCATTTCAGAAGAAATTTTTTTAAAGCCAAGAAGTCCTATTCACCCCCCCCCCCCCCTCTAGGACATCTAGTTTGCCATTTCGATCCAACAAGTGGTATCAGAGCGATGTCTTCTCAAAAAAAAAAAAAAAAGAGATTTGAGAAGAAATGGCATCTGAAGCTCACAACTATGAAGGCCAATCAGTTACAAGGCCACCATTCTTTGATGGTGAAGATTACCAATATTGGAAGATGCGAATGGAATGCTTCATCAGAGGTACTGACTTCGACTTATGGCAGGCAATAGAACAAGGTGACTATCAAATCCTTGGTGAAACTTCTTCCTCTGGTCTTTCCATTGCAGATAAAAGAAATATGTCTCTAAATTCTAAAGCAAAAAATTATATTTGTTGTGCTTTGTCTAAAAGAGAATTTAATAGACTTTCAGCTTGTAAGACAGCTAAAGAAATGTGGGATAAGCTTCAAGTAACCTATGAAGGTACAGATAGGGTTAAACAAACAAGGATAGATATACTTGTATCCCAATATGAACAGTTCAAAATGCTTCCTAATGAGAATATAACTCAAATGTATAACAGGTTTTCAAATATAATTGTCGGATTAAGTACTTTAGGAAAAGTCCTAACTAATGAAGAAACAGTTAGGAAAATCCTGAGATCTCTAACTAATTTATGGACTTCTAAAGTTACAGCCATAGAGGAAGCCCATGACTTAACCCAATTGTCCATTGATAAACTAATTGGATCCCTTATGGCTCATGAAATTAATATGGAAAGATTCTCTGAAAACTCTTCAAAAAAGAAAATATCAAATGCTTTAAAGATTGCAGATTCCTCTTCATCCGAAGACTCCAAAGAAAAATCAGATGACAGTGATGATGAGGCAATGCTCTCAAGAAAGTTGCAAAGAATTTTGGCAAAGAAGAAGAAGTTTGGCTCAAAAAGTTCTTCAAGAAAGATAAGAAGAAGGAGCCAACTTGCTATGAGTGTAATCAGCCAGGACATTACAAATCTAAATGTCCCAAGCTTAAGAAGAAGGATCAAGTAGAAAGATCAGACAAGAAGAAAGGCAAGAAAAGAAGTTTAGAAAATTTAAGAAAAAGGCTATGGCAGCAACATGGGACAATGAAGAAGCAACCACATCAGAATCCTCCAGCTTAGAATCCGAAGAAGAAGAAAAGGTAAATCTAGCCCTCATGGCAGGACTAGAGCAGGTAAACTCAGAAACCTCCTTTACTTCCTGTTCTGAATCTGATTCTGATAGCCTTGAAGATGCCTTCAATGAACTCTATGAAAAATGTAAAACAGTAGTAAAACAAATGAAAATAGTTAAACTAAATCTACTAAACCAAGAAAAGGCTAATACCTTTCTTAAAAATGAAGCAGAAAGGTTAAACAAAAGTTTAAGTGAAACTAAAAGAACTAATGAACTGTTGTGCGAAGACTTGAAAAATAAAAACAACAAGATTTTGGAAATAGAATCAAATCTTAAGGAACTCAAAAATGAAGAAAAATTGCAAGAGGAAAATAATTATCTGAAAGCCACCATAGAAAAGATTTCTAACTGCAAAACTTCTTTATTTGTTAATTTAAAAGGTTCTAGAATAGGAAAGAAGAAATATGGATTAGGATACACACCTCCTCCAAATGAAGAAAATATTATTCATCCTAAAGTGTATCCAACTCCTAAATTTGTAGCAGAAAATGAAATCAAAAATGCTAAAAAGATAAATCAGCATGTGTATAGACAAAAACAGAAATTCAACAATAATAAGAAGAATGCTTTTGATCTATGCTGCAGTCACTGTAATCAATTAGGACACATCATTAGCACATGCACCACTAGACATTTAAGATGGATTCCTAAAACTAACCATCAAGGACCCAAGAAAATTTGGGTACCAAAGGTTACAACTTAATCTTATTTGTAGGGTCGGCTGAGGGCATCCAAATGGTATTTGGATAGTGGATGCTCAAGGCACATGACAGGAGATAGGAAGCTATTCACCACATTCAGAGATGAAGTTGGTCAAGTAACCTATGGTGATAATGGGAAAGGAAAAGTTCTAGGATGTGGAACCATTGGTACTAAGGAAAAGAACCTAATTGAGGATGTTATGTATGTAGAAGGATTGAAGCATAGTCTAATTATCATCAGTCATTTATGTGATAAAGGGCATTCAGTGAATTTTTAGAATGATAAGTGTATCATCCAAAAAGACAACAAGATAGTATTCGAAGCTCAAAGAGTAAAGAACTTGTACACTTTGCAACTGGCAGAATTAAAAGAAGTGAATTTATGTCTTGTAACCACCAAAAGTGAAGAATCTGAGTTGTGGCATAGAAGACTAGGTCATGCAAGCACTTCAGTTATCAAAAAGCTAATAAAGCATGATCTGGTTGAAGGTCTTCCCAAGATGAAAGTCAAGAATTCTAGAATTTGTTCAGCTTGTGCAAAAGGAAAACAGACCAAGACCTCATTTCAGTCCAAGACAATTGTTACAACTTCCAAGCCTTTGGAGTTAATTCACATGGATCTATTTGGACCTATGAGGACAGTCAGTCTTAGAGGTAAAGTCTATGGCTATGTATTAGTTGATGACTACTCAAGGTACACTTGGGTGTCTTTTCTAGAAGCCAAATCTGAAGCCTTTCAAGCATTTCTGAAGTTCAGCAAAATAGTTCAGAAAAATCAGAAGTTCCAGATTACAAGCATTAGATCTGATCATGGAGGTGAATTCAAGAATGAAGAATTCATGAAGTTCTGTGAAGAAAATGGAGTTGAGCATAACTTCTCAGCACCAAGAACACCTCAACAGAATGGAGTAGCAAAAAGAAAGAACAGAACACTGCTGGATATGACCAGAACAATGTTGAATGAGTATAATTTGCCAAAATATTTCTGGGCAGAGGCAGTCAATACAGCCTGCTACATCATCAACAGATGCATGATCAGACCCATTCTAAAGAAGACTCCATATGAACTCTACAAGGGAAAGAAGCCCAACATCAGTCATCTTCGACCTTTTGGCTGTAAGTGCTTTATTTTAAATAATAGTAAAGATAATCTAGGGAAATTAGATGCTAAAAGTGATGAAAGTTTCCTGTTAGGATATATTTCAAAACCTAGAGGCTATAAAGTGTTTAATAGAAAAACTTTAACCATAGAACAAACCGTGCACATATTATTTGATGAAACTAACCCTTCTATCAAAAGAATAGAAGAAGAAGAGTGTGTTGAAGATTTGTGCAGAGATATGGAAAGAACTTCTCTTGAATAGAAAGAAGAAGGAGAAGAAATGGAAGATCCTCCATTAGAAGATCTTCAACAACAACAAGAACCACAAGAAGGGCTACCTAGGGAATTGAGGTACCACCGGGATCATCCTAGAGAAAACATCATAGGTGAACCTCAAGATAGGGTAAGAACAAGAGGTATGCAAATTCCTTGTGATTTTTCTGCCTTAGTTTCACAAATTGAGCCTAGGACAATCAATGATGCACTAGGTGATGAATCTTGGATCCTTACTATGCAAGAGAAACTTAATCAGTTCCAACGCAGTGAGGTTTGGACTCTTGTACCTAGACCTACTGATCATCCAATTATTGGAACTAGATGGGTTTTCAGAAACAAGATGGATGAATCAGGAGTAATCACTAGGAACAAAGCCAGACTTGTAGCTCAAGGATATTCCCAAGAGGAAGGCATAGATTTTGATGAAAACTATGCTCCAGTAGCTAGATTAGAGGCAATCAGAATTTTATTAGCATATGCATGTTCTCTCAATATCAACCTATTTCAGATGGATGTTAAAAGTACATTTCTGAATGGTTTTATTAAAGAAGAAGTGTATGTTGAGCAACCACCTGGTTTTGAAGATACTAAGTATCCTAATCATGTTTTCCGTTTAAAGAAAGCACTATATGGTCTGAAACAAGCTCTAAGAGCTTGGTATGAAAGATTAAGTGCTTATCTTATATCACATGACTTTACAAGAGGTAAAGTAGATAGCACATTATTTATAAAGAAATTTTCAAATGGAATCTTAATTGTGCAAATCTATGTTGATGACATTATCTTTGGTTCTACTAATGAATCACTTTGTAAGTTCTTTGAAAGTTTAATGCAAAGTGAATTTGAAATGAGCATGATGGGTGAACTAAATTACTTTCTTGGGTTGCGAATAAAGCAGACCAAGGAAGGAACTCACATTTGTCAAACCAAATATATTTCAGATTTACTTTCTAAGTATGGTTTTGACAAGTGTAAGCCATTAGGAACACCCATGAGCTCAGGCATTAAGTTAGATAGTGATCCTCTTGGTAAAAAGGTAGATCAGAAGATCTATAGAGGAATGATAGGATCACTGCTCTATCTTACTGCTAGTAGACCAGATATAATGTTCAGTGTTTGTTTATGTGCAAGATTTCAAGCTGATCCAAAAGAATCTCATGTTCATGCAGTTAAAAGAATTTTTAGGTATCTTATAAATACCAGTAAGCTAGGATTATGGTATCCCAGATGTTCAGATTTTAAGTTAATTGGATATAGTGATGCTGACTATGCAGGATGCAAAATAGATAGGAAAAGCACCAATGACACTTGTCAAATTCTTGCAGGGTGCTTGATATCTTGGTCTTCCAGG
The DNA here is from genome assembly GCA_014218235.1 of Colocasia esculenta. Classification (NCBI taxonomy): domain Eukaryota; kingdom Viridiplantae; phylum Streptophyta; class Magnoliopsida; order Alismatales; family Araceae; genus Colocasia; species Colocasia esculenta. Next base: position 49,665,347 of record CM024763.1, on the reverse strand, counting down.
AAGCAGAACTCAGTGGCCTTATCCACCGCAGAAGCTGAATACATTACAGCTGGAAGTTGCTGTACTCAACTCTTATGGATCAAGCATCAATTGGAAGATTATGGTCATCAACTCCAAGAAATTCCAATGCTATGTGACAACACAAGTGCAATAAATTTGACCAAGAACCCTATCCAGCACTCAAGAACAAAGTACATTGAGGTTAGACATCACTTCATCAGGGACCATGTAAGTAATTGCAATATTTCACTTGAATTTGTATCTAGTGAAAATCAACTTGCAGATATTTTTACAAAACCTCTTCTTGAGGATAGATTCACATCTATTAGAAGAGAAATAGGTATGTGTAATCCTGATTAACTTATCAAGGTAAAATAACACTTGAATTGTTTGTTAAGATATTGCTATTTGAACTGTCTGTGAAAACCATCCTGAAAAATTCGAAGTCCCAGACATTCGACTCTTGTAGAAACAATGCATTCGAATCATGTTGTAAATCTGCATTCGACTGATGCAGTCGAATACATAATTCAACTTATTATGAAATTGTGAAAAGGCGTGTTCATTAAAAACCTGTTTAATGTATTCTTTTACATCAACGGTCAAATCACTTGATCCCGACCGTCCATCCTGAAATCTCGGGTCAGTTACTTTTTCTCTCCTTATAAAAGAAAACCCTTTCTCCTTTAGAAGACACCCTTTCGAAATCCACATTCGACTCCCTTGTCTTCTTCTGCCTCTTCGCGCCCTCACTGTTTTTCGGCGAAGAGCTTCCGGGGAACTTCCAAGAACTTCATCTTCCTTGAAGAAAGGTAGGTTCTCCAAACTCTCCTCAGTGTTTCTATCACTCCTTTATCTTTCCCCTAAGCCATCTCCATTTTCTCTCTTCTAGATGGACTCATCTAGGACTTCGAAATCCACCCAAATGACCCCTAAACAACTTCAGAGACTTGCTAATGTTCCCGTCTGTCCAGGGAAGGTTGTAGATTTTTCCCAACTTAGTAGAAACCTATCATGGGTAGAGGACACCCTGAATGCCATGGGTTGGACCAAGTTATGCCAGATTTTTGAACCCACAGTTGAGAATGTCGTTAGAGCTTTCTATGTCTCCATGGAAATTTCATCTGCAAATACTGTGTTCGGTTATGTCAAAGGAATCAAGATCACCATTTCTGAGGAACTGTTGGTTGAGATTTTGGAATGTCCAAACTTCGGGCATAAGCTTAATGAAGTCATGCCTCTAGAAACGTAAAAATTAGGTATTATTGGCAGTTTGGCCACTATCAGTAAGAAAGGCCTATCAATAAATGAACTGATAGCCGAGAAGAGACTGATCCATTCAGTGATATCCACCATTGTGACCCCTAGAGCAGGAACCCATTCTTCTATCACCTCTAGAGATGGAAATTTGCTATTTTGGGCCACTCAGAGGCACAAAGTGAATTTGGCTGCAATTATTTTGGAAAGAATGATAGATGCAAAGAGTTTGCAAGAATCCCTTCCCTATGGATCTTTGCTCACCATGATCTTTAAAAGATTCTCAGTTGATCTGACTGGAGAAATCACTATTGGAATTAAAGAGAAAATTGGCATCACTACCTTGAGAAGAAGCCATTATTCTTTGGTCAACAAGAAGCAAAATCTTTGGCTAAAAGATTCAGTACCGGAATGTGATCATGAAGTTTTTCTTGATGAGTCTTACATTCCCTCAGCTTCTCAAGTAATTCAACAAGAAATAGAACCTCTAGATCAAGCTAGATCTGAAGCCTCAGTTCATACTCAAGAGCAACCAGATCAAGTTCATGTTTCCTCCTCAATTCCTGAACCAGATGCCCCTGAGGAAACTATTAATGAAGTATTAAAGGATATAAGAGGTAAAGGCATAGCATCTGATGATATTCCTGTAGAAACTGAATTTGAGGAAAGAGAGCATCACTTTTCCCCTTCTCAGTTTGGGACCCGACCAAGGTCTCAGGGGGAGAGTAGCAACAGCTTCCATACCATCCTGGATTTATTAAGCAAGCAACAAGAGAACCTTTTAGTTCTACAGATCCAAATCGAATTTATTGATGCAAAGTTTGACAATCTGTCTGATGAGGTTAAGCAGATAAAAGACTTATTGCTTTAGTTAGTGTGCCAGCAGGGCACCTCCCGGCCAACAGAGCCTGCTTTCTCTCAACAGCAAGAAGAATCTGTTCAGGTTCAAGAGCCTCAAGCACCAGAACCTGAAGAACCAACTCAAGAACAGCAGCCTTCAAAAGATCAATCCTAGCCAGTTGAGCAGCAACCTGAGCAAAAGCAGGATCAGGAGCCAGTACTTGATCAAACCAAGGAGCCTGAGATACAACCATAATAGCAATCATCAGTGGAACAGCAACCTGAGCAACAGAAGGAACAACAGTTAGAGGCTCAATTGGCATTGGTGGTGTTCCAACCTCAAGATAAGCTACAGCAAGAGTCCCCAGTAGAAGTAGCAGCAGCAGCAGAGACTTCCCAGCCAAGCCAGGCTTCCCAGATGGAATCTAAGGCCAAGAGACCCCCGAAGTCCTCTCATAATTTGCAAACCTTCAAGAGGAAAGTGAAGCGCAGACTTGTCAAAAATGGTGACCCTGTCTTCCCTCATCCTCCTTCTAGGCCAACTCCTCCTACTCCAGCTCCATCTGTCAAGCCTCCTCCAGAAAGGCCAGCACCAGCTAAGTCTCAACCTACTACACCCACAGCTCCCACTTCTTCCTCTACTAAAATTCCTTCACATTCCACCTCTTCAGATCCTCCTCCACTTGCCACTATTCCCATGGATCCATTCTACCAAGACATTAAATTCTCCATCTATCCCACAAAGTACCAGTTCAAACCTCCCAAAGCAACCTCTCTCAATCTTTCCACTCAACCTCCTCATTACTTTTCTTGTCTTCCTACTGCATCCAGAACTGACTCCAAGAAAACTCTTCTTCATCTAGCTGAAATACTTCCAAGTATACAGCTTTCATCCACCAGTGGACCCAAATTAGGAGACAGTCCTTCAAAACTCTTTCCACCCTTTTGGTATGCTTTCATCAATCATTCTGAACATCATATGAATTTGTTCAGAGAATATCTGGCTATTCGAGCCTTCCTTGAAGTTCATGATATGTCAGGGTTCACCATTGAACATTGGCTACCTACCCTTCTCAGGACCACGCAAATTTTTGCAGAGGAACTTCAATTTATCTCTCAGAAAAGTCATAGTTTGACTCCTAAGGAGTTCCTTGATCTCTATCCTGATGAAGCAGCCAGATATCAACAAACCCAGTCTAGAAACCAATTTTTGACAGTTCAGCATCACATATCTCTGAGGTTTCATGATATGTTTGGACAATTTCTCCGGGACTTACAGGCCAAATATGATAGAATGAAAACTTTCAATTTTGAAAGGTTCAAATTAGGTCTGCCTGATGTCTCTAAAGGCCAATGGGAAAATCTTTTAAGAGGCCAGAGAGAGATTGTTCCTTCCATGACTGTAGCTTTACCTTCCGAACTTCATCCTCCACTCATAGGAGCAGTTTCATATAGAAGAACCTTTACTGAAGCAGTCTTCAACAGATTCATTCGAATTGCCACCGAGTTCAAAATCAAATACAAACTGAAATTGTCCTTCCAAAGATTTGTCCTTCTGCAGTTATCCAAGAACCCCCATCATCTTCTAGACTTTCAACTATGTTTTGCTGAATCCGAAAGTTTCAATCAAGATCAATGGGCAGCAGCTTATCCTTCATATCACTCCGACTATGAAAAGATGAAGCTTTCTCTCCATGAATTTCATTATAAGAGTCTTAAGGACTTACGAAAGAACATTAGTCATAAATGGGCTCAGAGGCTCCTCATTTACTATCAAGCCAAAGAAGTAGCTGTGACCAGTGAACTACATTGGAACATTACAGCTCATGAATTTCTCTTGCTTGCTGCAACCAAGAAGTTTGTTCCCCTCAAGGTTCGGGTCAACAAAGACAAGTATTATGATAAGATGTCTTGGTTCCGGAGGCACCACATCAAATCACATAGAAAACTGCCCTCCACCAATCCCACCTACAACATAGATGGTGCTCTATTTGAAAACTTCTTTGATGAGAATGAAAGGAAGATCTGGGATCCCATTCATCCTTTTCTTCACCAAATCCCCAGATCTCTGTATTTACCCAGCACTCTGTCTAAATCATGAACAATTTCTGTTATGCTTTTTTAGAACTATGCATGTATTTCTTGTGATTTATGAATGCAATTTCTGCCTTCATGCAATATCTTGTGGTCTGCTATCCTTTCTGTTAATGCCACAAAGGGGGAGAGAAAAGAAACATACCTTCTTTACTTCAAATTCATGCTTTTCACTATCTATTTCAAAAAAAAATTTGTCATTAACAAAAAGGGGGAGAATTGTTGAGCAACTGCCCCTAAAAAATTTAAGAATTTCTTAAGTTAGTATATACATTGATTTTGATATGACAAAACTCTTAAAATAGACTTTTCACAAAGCAAATATATTAATTACATATCACAAAAATCATACAGATATTCTATAGGTCAATACCTCCTTCGCAGAAATTTTCTAAGTCCACAGACTCTCTCTATGTCCTACTGAATTCGACTGTTGACTTCGAATGCTAACTTCGACTCCTTCAGAAACGAAGTCAAACAACCTTGAAAATTTTCTAAGTCCACAACTTTATATGTAATTCGAATGATGACTCCGACTGGTACAGTCGAATGCCTTTCAAAGTTCAAAATATGATTCGATTGTCATCTTCAAACTTCTACAGTCGATTGTCTTACAAAATATGATTCAACTATCATCTTCAACTGCCACAGTCGAATGCCTCAGAAATCGATCTATATAGCATTCGACTGCTATAGTCGAATAGCCTTGTTTTCTCAGAAATCGAATTACTTTGTTAAATTCTTACTAGAATCGAATCACTTCTACTCCTTCAGTCGAATTGTATGTTCTTATGAATTCGACTTCACTGTTAATTCTATACTTAATACTTTTTCTGATCTGTTTTAGGCTTAACACCTACTGTAAGCTTATCTCCTAATTTTTTCACATCCTTTTTAATTGGATCTTTTATATCTTATTAATTCATCAGAAATATCATTATTTTGTTATTTTCTCTGACAGGACATGTCATATTAAACTTAACATATTCATCATGCGCATGTTATTTCTGAAATATCTTCAACTATTCTTTGAGTAGCTCAAAGTCTTTTCCTCTGAATTTTCATGGATGTAATAGACACAGTGCATTTATGTATTCACAGGCACATGGCATCTAACATGTCTCACCTACCACTGACAAGACCCATGCCTTGGCTTTCCAGCATATCTGCCTGCCTACTCCTTTTATCTGAAAGCTTGTGCATACGAGGTTTCCATACCTTTTTTCTGTACTTATCTGACTTACCTACCTCAAAGGTATGGAGTTCTTCTTTCTTTTTGTCTTGTCTTTGTTACAGGCATTTATTGGAGCACGTTTTCAGCATGTCTCCCTCCCAGTCTACTCTAAGAGAGAAAGAGCTTATCTTCTAGCTGTGAAAGACTGCACCTTTCTGAAGACCTTGGAAAGAAGCAAAACTGAAGAACTCCTGGATAATAAACTCATCAAGATCCAAAGGATCCTAGAGTTCTCTTCAAAACGGTCAGATTTCAAATGGCCACAAACTCCAACGGCTATCTTCTAAACGGCTATATTCTGAAGTGTATAAAAGGAGCTCATGTTTGAAAAGAAGCAAGAAGTTTTTGAAGAAGAAGCACATACAAGCTATTACTTCTTCTGTGAGCTTCATTCGAATTTCTTCAAGTCTACACAAGCTTTTCCTGCTAGCAAAAGTCTGAGAGCTCTTCCTCTTCAGAAAGCATTCTCTGAAACTCTCATAGAAGTCTTGTGTAGGGTGACAATTGTAATTGGTTATTTTCTTCAAGTTCACCCTTGTATTTCAGATAGGATTCAAATCTCATTTCTGATCTGCTGAATTCTTCTGAAGTCTGTGTTTGCTCTCAGTTCTGAGGCAAACACACAAGTCCCTTTTTATTTATCTTGTGTATCCTGTGCAGAAGGCTGTTTCTGCACTTTCCCTTCTGTAAGGGGAAGGCCTTGTTAAGGTAGTACTTGTACCCCTGTTTAGGGAAGACTTGCTTGGGAGCAAGTGGGTTTGTAATACCTCTCAAGGGTGAGAGAAGGCTAATTTATTGGCAGATAGTGGAAATCTCAAGTGGTTGGCTTGAGGACTAGATGTAGGACTTCCATATGGGAAGGGCCAAACCAGATAAATTCTTGTGTATTTCTGTGTGATTGTTTTCCGCCAAGTTCACACTAGAATCACACACAACACACTAAGTACTAACTTATCTATTTAGTGTTGTGCATTTCAGAAGAAAATTTTTTAAAGCCAAGAAGTCCTATTCACCCCCCTCTAGTTTGCCATTTCGATCCAACAGTTTAGGCATGCTTTGATCAGGTTACATTTCGATGACCTAAACATGCATAGTCATGGATCAACGAATTAATTAGAAATGGATACATGATGAAAATTAGGCAAAATAGGGGCGTTTGAAAGCTAACATGATGTAGTATTTATGAGAATTTTCTCATGGCATGGGATCAAGTATGCACGAGGTTTGAAAGAAAACATGAAGGGTCGGGTACATGGAACTGACATGGATTCAAAGAATTAATTCTCCCTCATAGGAGATCGAAATAGAACGAAACTAGAGGACTTTTACATGGGATCATGAAGTCTTCCTAGGGTAAATTTTACACGAGTTTGGCTTGAGAGATTGCCTACCTTTTTTGCGGAGTAAAGAAATCCCTAGTTGGTGATGAATAATGAAGAAGAAATCCCTCGTTCTAGCTCCTCTCCTCCTTGCCTCTTCGTCCTCAACCCTTCTCCTTCGTTTCCCAAGTCTCCACAGCGATCTAGGGTTTGCTAGGGCCGAAATAGTGGAGTTTTAATGTCTAATAGAGTCCTACCCTCTTCTAACTCTTCTCTTCTCCTCCAACTCCAAAAATTAGTAATTATCCTCCTATTTTCTTTCATTTATCTACCTAATGGGGTTGGGAAGAGAGCTAAATTCGTGGCCATGGGGTTAGGATAGGCTAAGGGCTCTTGTTTTAGATAAATACAAATTATTTAGTATTTATCCTAGCCTTTTACCATTTACTAATTAATTAAATCCGAATTTGGGATAATTATTTCCCATCCCATGATGGGCTCCACTTTATTAGGCCCATTATTTTGTATTTGAGCCATTTACATAACTTAATGGGCTTGCTTAAATTCCCTTTTATTTCACTTATTTCTCATTTATTCTAATTAAATCTATTTACTTCATTTATTTAAAATGATTTTTTTTATTTTATTTAGATTTTAAAAATCAAGGGTGCTACATTATATAACACAGGTTATTCATACATATATAAGACAAGTTCATGGGCAACCTGTAGCAACTCTAAATTTTTAATTTCAATAAATAATATTAAGTTGGAAATAAAATAAGATTTATTAAAAGAAAAAGGGAATAAATTAAAACCCATTAAGCTAAATTAGGAAATGAGTTAATCAAATGGTCCATACATGAATTAATGGGCCAAAAAGGCCAAGAGCTCATATTTGGATGGGAGATAATTAAACTAAATTCGTACAAAAAATAGTAATAATTAGAACAAGGTTAAGATAATTACTAATTAACCCATATCTATCCTAAAAAGGAGTCCTAGACTTACCCAAACTCTTGACCTACGAAATTAAACCTCTCCCCAATCCTATTAGGTAGATAAAGGTAAGAAATAGGGGGATAAATATAGAAATTCAGAGTTTGAAGGGAAAGAGGAGTTTTAAGAGAGTAAGGACTCTCTAAATAAACAAATACTCTCCAATTCGTCTCTACCAACCCTTAGATCATTTCTGGAGCATTGGAGAATGAGGAGAGGAGGCTATTGGACGTGGAGAGCAAGGAGGAAGGGCTTGGAGCAAGGAGGATTTCATCATCTTCTTCGTCTTAAACCCTAGGATCTTTACAGCATAAAAAGATAGACAATCTCTCAAGCACAAATCAATTAAGTTTGGCCATAGGTAGCCCATGATCCCCTCTATCAAAGCCCCACATTTTCCACAATTATCCTTGTGCCATGTTGGAGTATTTCGTGCTCCAATCTCTGTCATGATCATGTATCCGAACCCTCTTATTTGCCTTCAATCCATGTGTACACTTGATCTCATGCCTTGCAAATTTTATCACATGTACTGCACGATGTAAGGATTCAAATGATCATATTTTCCCCAATTTTCATCATATATCCATTGCAAATTAAATTGATTTCCATCAATGTTTGTATTTTAGGTCACTGAAATGTAACCTAATTAAAGCATGTCCATTCCATACTTATTTTCTAATTACTCATGTCTGTTGATACATCTACATGTCTACTTTCGTTTAAAACTAGTTTCATGATTTTTGGACATGCATGCGATTTTATATGGATTTTTAAATGGCCCTGTATCAAGCCATGGGAGGATGGATCGAGACCTAAAAGTGGGTTGTTCCCCTTTTGGGCTTCGACCAGCCTTCTAAGAACGTGACGGCCTGACCCGTCGTGATCTCAGAAGGTCACGACAGGGTAGACCGCCACGTCATGAATGCGACGGCCTGACCCGTCGCGTCCTTTGCACCCTGTTACCGGTTGGCCTGAACCCGACAGACTGACACGTCGCGTTCTGGACCCGCTGCTTGAACCGCGACTGACCACCCCGTCGCGATTTCAGCCGCAATCGATTGCCTGACCCGGTTCATGAGAACGTGACATACCCGACCGTCATGATTTGAAACGCGACCGGTACTCCCGTTGTGTTTTTACTGTTGCAACCAGAACCCTAAATTTCATGTATACCTCTATTAATTATGTCATTTAATCCCTATTTAACCCTTAATTATTTACTGTTGTGAACAGTAGCGACCTGTTTACTAATATTGGACATTATTTACATGAAATATATTAAATTAAAGCTATGTGCACGATTATTATTGTTGTCATGCCCCGCCAATTTAGTAGCGAAATAAATCAGGGAGGCATGAACAACGTGTATGGTAACGTAAATTATGCATATAGTCGTAAATATCAGAGCATCTAATGAACAATAATTGTAATAAACTCCTTATTTTATTGATAAATCACCTAAACTATTACAGCCACTAATTCTGAACCAAAACATAGGGCTCAATAACATCATTACATTGGAAGGGATAATTAAGTAAATATCTAACTAAACTCTAAGGTACTAAGGACATTCCATTGCTATGATTCCTGGTCGCTCATCACTCCAATCCATTCCCGTTGGTGAGTGTAGGGTCATCGTCTGACTTACCTGAAACACATATAACAAATAGCGCAGGGTGAGCGATAACACTCAGTAGGACTTAATATCTCATGTAAACAGGCATGCTTTAAGTGATTAATGTCTTATAAGGCAGGACAACTAGAGAGAACTATCAAGTATAGTTGAGAGAGTGATAGCACACGATAGCAAGAGAATGATAGCACATTCAAAAAGAATAATTGCAAAACTAGCATAATAAAGGATTGGCCATATAGTGAAAGAATAAGTAACGTCTGCACAAAGGTGTAATAGCACTTCCCTGGTCGAGCATCATGTCAACCCAGAGACATAGTAAAATGATTGATTGATTGTCATAGATTAAATTGTGATTATTATTAAATGGCACTGGATGCATGCCGTACACAGCCTGATCATGTTACCCTCACGAGGAAATGGCACTCTTCGGGCGCTCTCCCCAGGACCAGACCGGGCCCTATTGCTTTGGCATATAGCATGGTTTGTTATTTTAGACAATTAATTTAATGGCCAAATAGAGTACCAAGAAGAGATGAGAGTAATAGACGAAATAGATGAGAATATAGAGTGAAAGTGAACAGATGAGAGTAACGAGATAGGGGTATAATCGTAAAACAACGTTAAGCATCGATAGAAACAGTTGCACAACACTAGGTCGGGTGCCAGCAGTCTGGTAGAAGTTACAACCGCCCACTAGCCATGCTATGAACACAGGCTAGACGGTCCGGCGTGATCACAAGGTAAGAGAGAGCACACTAAGGCCGTTTGGATCATGCTGATCCCTAAGGGTGTAACGGGTTTTAAGGGTACAACCAGCTCGTCGGCAATGGACGTGCGCCAAAGCCAAGAAAACTTACGGAGGTCTTGACAAGAAGTCCTTGGTCCTGTCAGGAGTATTCCCAACTGAGAGGTGGTCCATGCTAAGAGAGTGTATAGAAAACTAGGGTCTGTCGTGCCTCGAGTGCTCGAAGGCAGAGGGAAGAGGTAACGGTGTTTAAAACGCACAAATAAAACGAAGACAAGTGTAATTTTTTTAAATAGGGAATTTAGTACTTTATTTCACTAAATTACCAGATACATTATTGAGTAACTTAATAAAGTTTAATGGTAACAACGATTGTTAAGTGTGTGCAAGTGTAAGAAATCAAGAGAGCATGTATGGTTGTGCATATAGTTTTTAAATTAATTAATTTCATGAAGATTTTATCCATTTATAGTTAACAGTTCGTAAACAATCATAACATACTTAATTAGGGTTAATCAGGGCTTATATGTCATTACTAGTAGGGATATATTGGTAATTTAGGGTTCTGGCCACGATTCTGAGGTCGCAACGCACAGGGCTGTCGTGTTAAGGTCGTGACGCCCGTGGCTGGCGCGTTCAGGTCACGATGCTAGGCCCTGTCGTGTTTTGCTGAACCGGCCTCTAGGGTCAACCCGGACAGGTCGCGACATGTCGACCCGTCGCGTTCAGAACGCGACGGACTCTCGTGTCGCGACCCCCTTTGAGATCGCGACGGGTCGGGCCGTCGCGACTTCAGAAGGTGGCCCGAGCCCAGAAAAGAGCTTTTGTCCCTTTTCCAGGTAGGTTCCATCCCTCATAGCTCACTTCAAAAATCGATATAAATTCACAGAAAGCTCCGAAATTCATGAAATCAATTTTAAACAAAACTAGACATAAAGATCTATCACTGGGCATGATGAATTAGAAAACAAACACATTTAGGACATGCTTTGATTAGGTTACTTTTCGGTGACCTAAACATGCATAGTCATGGATCAACAAATTAATTAGTGATGGATACATGATGAAAATTAGGGGCGTTTGAAAGCTATCAACATGTAGTATTTATGAGAATATTTGCATGGCATGGGATTATGAACATGCATGGATTGGAGGCAATAATGTAAGTTCGGGTACATGGAGATAACAGGGTTTCACAGAATTAATTCTCCCTCATGGATGAACAAAAAATAGAAAAACCAGAGGGCTTTTGAAGATGATCATGTGGGCTACCTAGGGTAAAATTTACACGATTTTGTGCTTGAGAGATTGCCTACCTTTTTGTGCTGTAAAATTCCTAGCGTTTGGGGTGACGAATTTTCCAAGTCCTCCTTGCTCCAAGTCCTCCTTGCTCCTCGTCCATAGCCTCCTCTCATCATCCTCCAAAGTCCCAGCAACGAAATGAGACTTGGTAGGGACGAATTAGAGGGGTATAAGGTGTTTTAAGAATCCTAACTATCTAAAACTCTATCTTTTCCCTAAATTTCGAATTTCCTTAAGTTATCTCCTTATTTCCTAGCATTTATCTACCAAATAGGGTAGAGGAGAGGTTTAATTTTGTGGGTAAAGGGTTTGGGTAGGTCTAGGACCCTTGTAGAGATATTTATAAGCTATTTTAGTCTTTATCTTACCCATTTTAATTTATTCAATAATTAACTCTGAATTTCCACATTTAACTCCCCATATTCTAGCATTTATCCTCTAATAAGTTATGGAGAGATCTAATTTCATGGGTAAAGGGTTAGGATGGGATGAGGACTCCTTTTTAGGATAATTATGGGTTATTTATTGATTATCTTAACCCTTTTCTATTTATTATTAATTTAAGTGCGAATTTAGCTTAATTAATTCCCATCCTAAGATGGGCTCTTCACATTTGGGCCCATCCTTTTATGCTTGGACCATTAATATAACCCATTTCTAATTTATTTTAATGGGTTTTTGTTTAATTTCATTTATTACAATTTTTTTACCCTTTATTCTAATTTATCACATTTATTTACTAATTTCTTATTTTATTTCAAGTTAATATTATTTATCCCCATATTCCTAACCTTCATCATTTGGGCTCTTACTCTCGGCCCAATAACTTATGTTAGCTTAATTGTACAACCCATGTTCTTAATGGGTTTTAATTATCTTTTTATTAAAGAATTTATTCATGGGCCAAGATTGCCTATTGGTCCAATTATCATAATGGGCTATCAACCCATATTATTTAAAGTCTACCCACATGTTTATTTTAATTTATAATCCACTTTAGCTCATAAAATAATGGGTTCTCCGACTTATTCATTAATTACGATAATAAGTCGCATAAATTCTTAAACTAAGTCCAAATAATTTTTATAAGCCCAAACTTATTGATGGATCATTAGAAAATATTATTTAAAGTATAACTATTATTTTTATGACATTTTTATGTGGGTTTATATGCATGCAATAATGATGCATACCCTTTTAACTAGTTTGCATTTATTAATTGATAAATTTCAATTTATCTATAATTTTTAAATTATTGGATTTTCCGGAGTACTACATCCTCCCCCACTTAAAAAGAATTTGGTCCCCAAATTCATATGATATGATACGACTATCAATTTATCCTGAATATTTCATTCCATCATCTCCCCACCTAGGGCTTTGCTATCGAGAAAATAATATGAACTTTAAACTAAGGGTTTAGTGATAGTACCTTGTCTACCTTTATTGGCATGATTTATATCCACAAGGGCTTGTAACCGTCTTTGGTGTGGGGTTTGGTTCTTCTTCGTTGGGCAATCGATGACTCGATGTTGTTGACTTCCACAACGCAAGCATCTGCCCAATTTCTTCCAACAGTTATCAACCTGATGCCCTGGCTTTTCACAAAATTCACAAACTTCCTTCTGCTCCACTTCCCCTTTCATTCTCTTATCATCGTTTGGTTGATTCTCTATTGTCATAGAGTTGAGATCCTTGGTGTTAGTGGATGGTTTCTTTAGAAGAGGGCAGTCTTGTATCCGATGCTCCAAACTGCCACAACGTAGACAAGCACCAACTTTTTGCCAACATTCATTGGCTATATGGCCTGGCTTGCTACAATGACGACATATGATCTTGTAAAAGTTTTCGCTACGTCCCTTCTATGTGTTTGCCTTTTTTCCATTCTTTTTAGTCACTTTCCTAATCATCTTGGTCGTCCTCAAGGCCCCTTCCTGCAATTGGGCGGCCTTCCGACATGCCCAAGCTAGCTTTTGAGTTGACCTCATTTCGTCTCGCAGTGGCGTATGTTTGGCGTCCATTTAAGGGTTCCTTCAAGAATAAGGTTGGCATTAGGATGCTAAAGTAATATTTAGTTGATACACATATATATAGATAAATGTATTCAGATCTTAATCATGGTTCTACCCAATCCTTACATAGGTATGGTGGTTGACTTAGACACATGTCAGGACAGTTCACCTAGAACATCCTAGACTTAAATATCATAATAAGGACATCTTAGGATCTGATACCAACTGTCATGCCCCGCCAATTTAGCAACGGAATAAATCAGGGAGGTATGAACAACGTGTATGGTAACGTAAATTGCGTATATAGTCGCAAATATCAGAGCATCTAATGAACAATAATTAAAATAAACTCCTTATTTTATTGATAAATCACCTAAACTATTACAACCACTAATTCTGAGCCAAAACATAGGACTCAATAACATCATTACATTGGAAGGGATAATTAAGCAAATATCTAACTAAACTCTAAGGTACTAAGGACATTCCATTGCTATGATTCCTGGTCGCTCATCACTCCAGTCAATTCCCATTGGTGAGTGTAGGGTCATCGTCTGACTTACTTGAAACACATATAACAAATAGCACAGGGTGAGCGATAACGCTCAGTAGGACTTAATATCTCATGTAAACAGGCATGATTTAAGTGATTAATGTCTTATAAGGCAGGACAACTAGAGAGAACTATCAAGTATAGTTGAGAGAGTGATAGCACACGATAGCAAGAGAATGATAGCACATTCAAATTAAAAGAATAATTGCAAAACTAGCATAATAAAGGATTGACCATATAGTGAAAGAATAAGTAATGTCTGCACAAAGGTGCAATAGCACTTCCCTGGTCGAGCATCATGTCAACCCAGAGACATAGTAAAATGATTGATTGATTGTCATAGATTAAATTGTGATTGTTATTAAATGGCGCTGGATGCTTATCGTACACACCCTGATCATATTACCCTCGTGAGGAAATGGCACTCTTTGGGCGCTCTCTCCAGGACCAGACTGGGCCCTATTGCTTTGGCATATAGCACGGTTTGTTATTTTAGACAATCAATTTAATGGCCAAATAGAGTACCAAGAAGAGATGAGAGTAATAGAAGAAATAGATGAGAATATAGAGTGAAAGTGAACATATGAGAGTAACGAGATAGTAGACGATATAGGGGTATAATCGTAAAACAACGTTAAGCATCAATAGAAACAGTTGCACAGCACTAGGTCGGGTGCCGACAGTCTGGTAGAAGTCACAACCGCCCACTAATCGTGCTATGAACACACGCTAGACGGTCCGGCGTGATCACAAGGTAAGAGAGAACACACTAAGGCCGTTTGAATCATGCTGATCCCTAAGGGTGTAACGGGTTTTAAGGGTACAACCAGCTCGTCGGCAATGGACTTGCACCAAAGCCAAGTAGACTTACGGAAGTCATGACAAGGAGTCCCTGGTCCTATCAGAAGTATTCCCAATGGAGAGGTGGTCCATGCCAAGAGAGTGTATAGAAAACTAGGGTCCGTCGTGCCTCGAGTGCTCGAAGGCCGAGGGAAGCGGTAACAGTGTTTAAAATATGCGAATAAAACGAAGACAAGTGTAATTTTTTAAATAGGGAATTTAGTAATTTATTTCACTAAATTACCAGATACATTATTGAGTAACTTAATAAAGTTTAATGGCAACCACGATTGTTAAGTGTGTGCAAGTGTAAGAAATCAAGAGAGCATATATAGTTGTGCATATAGTTTTTAAATTAATTAATTTCATGAAGATTTTATCTATTTACAATTAACAGTTCGTAAACAATCATAACAGTACTTAATTAGGGTTAATCATGGCTTATATGTCATTAATAGCAGGGTTATATTGGTAATTTAGGGTTCTGGCCACGATTCTGAGGTCGCGACATACAGGGCTGTCGAGTTAAGGTCGCGACGCCCATGGCTGGCGCGTTCAGGTCGCGACGCCAAGCCCGGTCGCGTTCTGTTGAACCTGTCTCTAGGGTCTACCCAGACAGGTCGCGACATGTCGACCCATCGCGTTCAAAACGCGACGGTCTCTCGTGTCGTGACCCCCTCTGAGATCGCGACGGGTCGGGCCGTCGCGACTTCAGAAGGTGGCCCGAGCCCAGAAAAGAACTTTTGCCCTTTTTCCAGGTGGGTTCTATCCCTCATATCTCACTTCAAAATTTGATATAAATTCACAGAAAGCTCTGAAATTCATGAAATCAATTTTAAACGAAACTAGACATGGATATCTATCACTGGGCATGATGAATTAGAAAACAAACACGTTTAGGACATGCTTTGATTAGGTTACTTTTCGGTGACCTAAACATGCATAGTCATAGATCAACGAATTAATTAGTGATGGATACATGATGAAAATTAGGGAAATTAGGGGCGTTTGAAAGCTATCAACATGTAGTATTTATGAGAATATTTGCATGGCATGGGATCATGAACATGTATGGATTGAAGGTAATAATGTAAGTTCGGGTACATGGAGATAATAGGGATTCATAGAATTAATTCTCCCTCATGGATGAACAAAAAATAGCAAAACTAGAGGACTTTTGAAGATGATCATGTGGGCTATCTAGGGTAAAATTTACACGATTTGTGCTTGAGAGATTGCCTATCTTTTTGCACTATAAAATTCTCAGGGTTTGGGGTGACGAATTTTCCAAGTCCTCCTTGCTCCAAGCCCTTCCTCTCCTTGCTCCTCGTCCATAGCCTCCTCTCATCATCCTCCAAAGTCCCAGCAACGAAATGAGACTTGGTAGGGACGAATTAGAGGGGTATAAGGTGTTTTAAGAATCCTAACTATCTAAAACTCTATCTTTTCCCTAAATTTCGAATTTCCTTAATTTATATCCTTATTTCCTAGCATTTATCTACCTAATAGGGTAGAGGAGAGGTTTAATTTCGTGGGTAAAGGGTTTGGGTAGGTCTAGGACTCTTGTAGAGATATTTATAAGCTATTTTAGTCTTTATCTTATCCTTTTTAATTTATTTAGTAATTAACTCTACATTTCCACATTTATCTCCCTATATTCTAGCATTTATTCTCTAATAAGCTAGGGAGAGGTCTAATTTTTTAGGTAAAGGGTTAGGATGGGATGAGGACTCCTTTTTAGGATAATTATGGGTTATTTAATGATTATCTTAACCCTTTTTCCATTTATTATTAATTTAAGTGTGAATTTAGCTTAATTAATTCACATTCCAAGATGGGCTCTTCACATTTGGGCCCATTCTTTTATGCTTGGACCATTAATACAACCCATTTCTAATTTAGTTTAATGGGTTTTTGTTTAATTTCATTTATTACAATTTTTTACCCTTTATTCTAATTTATCACATTTATTTACTAATTTCTTATTTTATTTCAAGTTAATATTATTTATCCCCATATTCCTAACCTTCATCATTTGGGCTCTTACTCTCGGCCCAATAACTTATGTGAGCTTAATTGTACAACCCATGTTCTTAATGGGTTTTAATTATCTTTTTATTAAAGAATTTATTCATGGGCCAAGATTGCCTATTAGTCCAATTATCATAATGGGCTATCAACCCATATTATTTAAAGTCTACCCACATATTTATTTTAATTTATAATCCACTTTGGCTCATAAAATAATGGGTCCTCTGACTTATTCTTTAATTATGATAATAAGTCGCATAAATTCTTAAACTAAGTTCAAATGATTTTTCTATGCCCAAACTTCTTGATGGATCATTAGAAAATAATTTTTAAAGCATAAATATTATTTTTATGATATTTTTATGTGGGTTTATACGCATGCAATAATGATGCGTACCCTATTAACTAGTTTGTATTTATTAATTGATAAAAATTTAATTTATCTATAATTTTTAAATTACTGAATTTTTCGGAATACTACAATTGTTCTCATGATTTCCTTACACTTGCACACACTAAATGTTAATGGTTGCCATGAAACCCTATTAATCTACTCAATAGTATATCTGGTAATTAAGTGTAATTATTTACTTAATCTCCCTATTATTTTAATAAACTTATCTTCATTTTATTCAATTGCTTTGTATACCGTTATCACGTCTCTGTGCCTTCGAGCACTCGAGGCAAGACGGACAATGTTTCATTACACACTTTTTTCTTGGCTTGGACCACCTCTCCGTTGGGAATACTCCTCATGACAGGACCAGGGCTCTGTAGTACCCCAGAAAATTCATTAATTAGAAAATATAGAAAAATTAAAAGTTTTCTCAAATAATAAATCAAACTAGTTAAAAATATATACGTGTCATTATTTCATGCATAAAAACTCATATATAAATTTTATAAAAATAGTAGTTTTACTTTAAATAATATTCTCTAATGACCTACCAAGAAATTTGGGCATCGAAAAATCATTTAGACCAAGTTTAAGAATTTAAATGACTTATTAGTGTAATTTAGGAATAAGTTGGAGAACCCATTATTTATGAGACAATGTGGATTATAAATTAAAATAAACATGTGGGTAGACTTTAAATAATATGGGATGATAGCCCATTATGATATTTGAACCAATGGATAATCTTGGCCCATGAATAAATTCTCTAATAAAAAGATAATAAAATTTCATTAAGTAAAGTAAGTACATGGGTTGTACAATTAAGCTCACATAAGTTATTGGGCCAAGAGTAAGAGCCCAAATCATGAAGGTTAGAAATATTGGTATAAATAATATTAAAAATAAATTAAAATAAGAAATTATTAAATAAGTATGATAAATGGATTTAAATAAGAATAAAGGGTGAATAAATAGAATTAAATCAATACACATTAAGTTAAATTAGTAATGGGTTTTACTAATGGTCATAACATGAATTGTTGGGCCCAAATATGAAGAGTCCATCATGAGATGGGAAGTAATTAGGGTAAATTCGTACATAAAAATAGTAATAAATAGAAAAGGGTAAGATAAAGACTAAATGGGATGTAATTATCCTAAATAAGAGTCCTCATTCCCATCCTAACCCATTACCCACGAAATTAGACCTCTCATTTATCTTATTAGGTGGGATAATGCAAGAAATAAGGAGATAAATATAGAAATTAAGAGTTTGAAGAGAAAGAGGAGTTTTAGGAAAGTTGGACTCTTAAACCAAACAAAACACCCCCAATTCAGCCCTATCACCCCATAGAACGATTGTTGGAGCTTTGGTGGACGAGAAGGAGAGTTGAAGAACGAAGGAGCAAGAGGAAGGAGCTTGGAAAGGAGGGATTTCATCTCATTCTTCATCAAAACCCTATGATTTTCTTATCAACAAAAAAAGTAGACAATCTCTCAAGCACAAATCGTGTAAATTTAACCCTAGGTAGCCCACATGATCCTCTTTGAAAGTCCCATGATTTCCCTATTTTTCGTTCCTCCACGAAGGAGTATTAAATGTTCTAAATTCTATCTATACCATGCACCCGAACCTTCATAATTGCTTTCAATCCATGCATGTACTAAATCCCATGCTGTGTGAAAATTCTCATAAATACTACATCCTATTAGCTTTTAAACGCCCCTATTTTTCCTAATTTTTATCATGTATTCGTTGCTAATTAAATCATTCTTCCATGACTGTGCATGTTTAGGTCACTGAAATGTAACCTTGTTAAAGCATGCACAAACTTTGTCCGTTTCCTAATTAATCAAGCATGTTGATAGATCTATGAGTCTACTTTCATTTAACAGTAGTTTCATGATTTTTGGATCATCGTGCAAATTTATATTGATTTTAGAAGAGCACTATATCATACTTTGGAGGAAAGGACCAAAACCCAAAAGGGCAAAATGCCTTTTCTGGGTCGGGCCGCTCCTCTGAGGTCGCGACGGCCCGACCCGTCGTGACCTCAGAGGGAATGAGGCCGGCCGAACCGTCGCGATCTAAACGCGACGGCCCGCGCCATCGTGCCGGGCCGGCCGGTTCGGTTGTCGCACCCTGGACCCCCGTCGCGACCTGATCGTGACGGCCAGACCCGTTGCGACCTGATCGTGACAGCCAAACCCGTCACGACCTGATCATGACGGCCAAATCCGTCAAGACCTGATCGTGACGGCCAAACCCGTCACGACCTGAACGTGACGGCCATACCCGTCACGACATCAGTATTGCGGCCAGAACCTGTAATTGCCTATACAACCCTGCTATTATTACCATTTAAACCCTGCTTTAACCCTAATTAAATACTGTCATGAACTGTAATGACTTGTTACTTTTTAGTCAATAATGAGTAATGTTTACATGAATTAATTAATTTAAAAGCTATGTGCACAATCCATTATGCTCTCTTGATTTCTTACACATGGACACACTTAACATTCATGTTTGCCATTAAATCTTATTAAATTGCTCAATAATGTATCTGGTAATTAAGTGAAATTAATTACTAAATTCTCCATTTTATTAAATGACAATTGTCTTCATTTTATTCACGTGTTTTGTACAGCGTTATCGCGTCCCTCTGCCTTTGAACACTTGAGATGGACAATGTTTTGTTACACACTTTCTCTTGGCATGGACCACCTCTCCATCGGGAATACTCTCGATTGGGCCAGGGACTCCTTGTCAAGGCCTTCGTAAGACTTCTTGGCTTTGGCGCACGTCCTTAGCCGATGAGCTGGTTGTACCCTTAAAATCCGTTACACCCCTAGGGATCAGTACGATCCAAACGGCCTTAGTGAGTTCTCTCTTACCTTGGGATCACGCCGAACCATCTAGCTAGTGTTCTTAGCATGGCTAATGGGCGAATGTGACTTCTACCTGACTGCCGGCACCCGACCTAGTATCCTTATCTCATCTACTATCCTTGTACTCTCATCTATTCACATTCACTCTACTATCTCGTCTATTCATCTAGTACTCTCTTGAGACTCTTGAGCTGTTGTGGCTCCCATTGCTTATACTATACATGACTGTCTAGCGCTATAATATGGGTCTTGTGACTCTACTGACTTGAATGCATACTGTGTAGGGCACAGAGAGTATCCGAGCGGCTCCAATCTAGTCCTGGGGGTAGAGAGCCACCCGAAAATACCTGCAGGGGCTATTGACGGTCTGCATTGCACCGGTTCTGACTAACTATTCTGAATTTGCTAGTCATCTGACTGTTATGCTATTACTGTTAGTCTGATGAGTTCAGACATACTGTGCGATTACTATGCTATCGCTGACTATTATTGAACGGCTACTGTCCTAGAGTGACTACTGCCGTACTCTTCTAGTGCACTGTTGTGCAACCATACACGCTATCTTGTTACACGCTATCTCGTTACATGGCCAGTCCTTTATCATCCTAGTTTTGCAATATTCTTGTTGAATGTATTATCGTTCTCTTTCTATCATGTGCTATTACTTTCTTGGCTATACTTGATCGTTCTCTCTAGTTAACCTACTTTACAAGACATTAATCACTTAAAGCATGCTTGTTTACACGAGATATTAAGTCCTACTGAGCATTATCGCTCACCCTTCGTTATTTGTTATTGTGTTTTCAGGTAAGTCAGATGATGACCCTACACTCACCAACGGGAATGGACTGGAGTGATGAGCGACCTGGAGTCATAGCGATGGAATGACCTTAGTATCATAGAGTCTAGTTAGATATTTGCTTAGTTATCTTTTTCCATGTAATGAAGTCATTGAGCCCTATGTTTTGGCTCTGAATTAGTGGTTGTAATAGTTTAGGTGAATTATCAATAAAATGAAGAGTTTATTACAATTTATTGTTCATTAGATGCTATGATATTTGTGACTGTACGTGTTATTGTCGTTACTATACACGTTGTTCATGCCTCCCCGATTTATTCCACTGCTAAATTGGCGGGGCATGATAGACTCCTTGTCAAGGCCTCCGTAAGTCTCCTTGGCTTTGGCAGATGTCCATTGCCGACGAGTAGGTTGTACCATCAAAACCCTTTACACCCCTAGGGATCAACATGATCCAACGGCCTTAGTGTATTTTCTTCTTACCTTGGGATCACGTCGGACCTCTGGCCTGTGTTCATGACACGGCTAGTGGGCGGTTGTGACTTCTACTGGGCTGTCGGCACACGACCTAGTGCTGTGCAACTGTTACTATCGCTTGTTTATCGTTGTTTTTACGAATATGTCCCTATCTCATCTACTATCTTTGAACTCTCATTTGTTCACATTCTCTCTACGCTCTCGTTTATTCGTCAATTTTTCTCATCTATTTCTTGGTACTCTATTTGGCCATACAATTGATTGTCTAAGATAAGAAACATAACTAATGCCAGGCAATAGGGCCCGATCTGGTCCAGGGAGGTGCGTCCGAAAAGTGTTATTTGCCCATGGGAGTTAAAATGATCAGGATGTCGGCATACATCCAATGCCATTTATACTATCAAGATTTAATCTATGACAATCAATCAATCAATTCAAGTGCTATCAATGCAAGTGCTATTGTTACTAGTGCACCGTTGTGCAACTTTACGTGCTATTTCGTTACATGGCCAATCCGTTATCGTGCTTGTTGTGCTATACTCTCATGAACATGCTATTGTTCTCGTTATCATGCTACATCATTTTTTTTTACTATACATGACTATTCTCTCTAGATATCCTGCCTTTTAAGAAGTTAATCACTTAAAGTATGCCTGTTTATATGAGATATTAAGTCCTATTGGACGTTTATCGCTCATCCTGCGCTATTTATTTCATGTGTTTCAGGTGAGTCTGATGGGGACTATCATACTCACGAGAAAGGGAATGAGGATGAGCAAGAGTGATCAGCATTTCGACAACCCGTGTTTTTTAGTTAGTTAGTCATTAGTCAGTCAGTATGTAATAGTTTGGATTTGAATAAAGTACTGTGGGCCCTAGTTTTGGCTCTATTTAGTGAATGTAATAGTGTTTGAAGAATTATTAATGAAGTTGGATTTCATTTGGCTGTATTCAAATTTTGTAATAGTTTGATGTCTATTTATCACTCTGTACTATTTAATTAACTGTAATACCACTCCGATATTCCACGTCAGGGCGTTACACAACCTCCTCCACTAAGTAACTTTGAAACGTGAACGTTGATAGATGTTCTCGAGATAACTTAAATACTTCTACAAATATTGTTAGTCCTAAAATTTATATTTTAAGCATACAAAACAAAGTTCAATTTAGGATCAAAAATATTTTTAATGCAAAAAGATAATATAATTTTGATTTAAATTATCATATTTATTATGTTCTGTAGATGTATTTTTACATTGACGACTACAAATATAAAAACTAAGATTTTAGTTTAAAAAGTATATATTCTTTACTTAAAAAGTTAATAAAAAAATTATAATTTAATATAACCAAGACTACATGAAGATTGCACACATAAAATTTTGTTCAAACATACATCTTTTTTATTGTTAGAAGTGTGTATATTTTCATAAAATTATCTTGAAATGACCTGATCTTAGAGAAAAATTTGTGCATACAATTTGAATTAAAAAAATATAATGATCCTTCAGAAACTTTCATCAGATTATCTCCACTCTTATCCTCTTTAATTTGTATCAAACGTATTTTTAAGATATCATTCTTTCTTATTCTTGGTTATATCAAATGACATGGGGATAAGTTATGGTACATAGAATAACATATCCCTATCTCCACTACAGCTACTTTTATCCTTATACCAAAGGGGGGGATCAGGGTTTAAGGTTTTGATGTGCAATATCACTAGGTAAGTGTGCAGGTAAGTATGAGATGTCTCATTTCACTTTTCATGCAAGTGATTCATATGAGAATGAAAAGATGTGAGATATTATAATTTTTTATGAAAATAAATAAAATTTACCATTATGTATGTCTTATGACTTGTCACCTTAGATTAATTGCTAATTCACCTAACATATGTTACATACCCTAGGTGTGAAGTAGATATCACCCCAAGTTAAAAATATATATATAATATATAGTCCTCATCATTGTTTCCCTTTAGTCACGATAACATCTTAATGGAATCTAATTATGTCTCTGGGTCACTGGACGTGTCATCTTAATGGCAAGCTACAAAACTTATTTAAAATTATTTTAAACTCTATTTTATTATATGATGTTCATCTAGATAATCACAAACAATTTCGTCATGGAGTTCATCATAACTTAACCTCTTACAAACACTCATTTTATGAAGAAAATCATGAGTTTACTAATTTCATTTCCTGACATCAAATTTTATGAAAGCACACAAATCCTTTTTTGACAATGAAAGAGAAAAATTCATTAAATTAACCACCAGATAATTACATAGTTCATGAGAGAAAGAAACAACAAAGCCACTAAAACGCAAATGGAATATAAGATACCCGGCCATCGAACTCGTAGATCGATTGTTTGGTTTGAAATCAAATTCGGTTCAAATCGAATCCAACCGTGTAAATTGAATAAATTGATTTTTAATATAATAATAATAATATTTATATAATATAAATATTATAAGTATTAAAATAATTATATGACTAAATTTAGTATATATATATTAACTTTTTAATCTTATTTTTAATGTATAAATATTCATAAATTTGATTATATTTAATTAAATATAAAAAACTGATTTAAACCGAATTCAATTGGAATAACTCCGATTCGATTTGATTCGAGTTGACATTCTTATTTGGTTCCCAACTTGAACCGAACTGAACAACAGCCGTAAATATTAGATACCATGCTACTAAGAGGATCGAAAGAAAGGATGAAAGCACATAATTGGCACTTCATAAAATAGAGGATTGTGATAGGTGTTGATTAGCATGTTTAATTTGACGTCTAGACAATTTTTAGAATAAGTAAAGAGAAGAATTTCATATATATTTGTTGAGATATAATTTAGTTTCAAATTAAAAATAATGAAAATAAATATGCATGTGTTTACAAATAAGACCTATTTTTTCTTCTCTCAAGATGATTCTTTTTTAGGAAAAAGAAAAAAGACAAAACGTTAGACAAAGATAATATCTCTCGAACGACACACTAAAATTTTACGCCGCTTCATTAATGTAGTCGATGAAAATTTGAACAAGAGACCATATATCCTGTGGAAGTTTATTGTCATAATAAGATTCATACACTCTTATCTTCACTAAGAGACTGTGTTAAGACATAATAGTCTCGTATTAGAAATATTGAAATGAGTGTGTGCTTACGAACAAGATTTACTTGTCTTCTCTTATGATGATTTTTTTTAGAGAAAAAAATAAAATCTCAAACGAAAATAATACTTTTTATGGGACACGCTGAAACTCCATGCGGCTTCAATACTCATAAAATCTATCATTTAAAATATATATCTCTAAAATGTGATAGGTTTTAGAGACATATTTAATTTTTTTTCTAAATAATGATGGAGAGAAATCACATTAAGATAAAAGAAATATTTATTGCAAAATATGTTTTACAATAAAATTAATTGTTTGAAAATTAATTCTATGTTAAAATCCTGCTCTCTTTCTCTATCACCAAAATTAAAATAATCTATATCAATTTTATTACAAGACGTGATTGTGTAATAAATATTTTTCTAACACGAGGGTGGAGAAATAATGACATGCTCGTTTACGGTTATTGCTAGCACCCCCAGCCGGAGAGTCGCTTGTCGAAATGAGGATTCGATGTTCGAGACTCATTCGCGACACTCGGGATCGGTAAGAGACGTTTGGAAGCGCTCCGGTAATGGCCACGACGCACCCCGAAAGCCCTCCCTTGCTGCAAGTGCGGTGGGAAACACTCCTGCCTTCTCCACCCTCAGCTCTCTGATTCCAATGGGTTTTGGGAAATGCGGAAAAGGCCATCGCAGTGGCGTTTATTTCAGCTCTCTCCCCCACCCCATGTCAGACCTTTCCCGCTGGTGGAAAGCAAAAAAGTGCATATTTTGATGGTCCAAATTGCATGGGGGCAGAAAGCAACACTTCGCCAGCAGCCACCATCCGGAAAAAGCTCCCCCTCCCCGGGAACCACGTTTGATCGTGGCTGTGTTTGTAGTAAGACTTTGCGTGCACGCCTTCGCGAAGGTGATAATGTCGCCCACCAGGTCTTTCTGTCCAAAGCTCCGCCCTTTTTCTCTGCTCCGGATGATGGGTTGGGTTCCTTTCACGCTCCGCCACTTTGGAGGCCACTGAGAAGTTCCTGGGTCGGCTGGGTTGGTTGCCTTCTGCGGCTGGGATGCTGAGGCCATGGATGCGTATGGATACTCCCGCGGAAGCTCTGACAAAGTACCAACTGGTTGCCTCCAAGGCGCCCTTTTTCCGGTTGCTGGGTTGGGGGGGGGGGGGGGGGGCGACTGATTGGATTCCACGATATGGACGTCGCACTCCCCTCCTATCGCTAATGTCACGCTGCATTATGAGCCCCTGTTGGGTGTCATGGAAACGGAACTCATGGGGTTCGTCCTTTTTGGAGGCCGATGGTCGTCGGTGCACGTTGGGGAGGCCTCCACTGAGCATATTCCCCTCACTTGGTTCGGAGAATGGGAGGAACGAAAGAAACAACTCCTACTGGGACTCTGGGAGTGACTAGTTGAGCAATGAATGTGACATATTTGTTTTCAGGTTCTATGGTCTGCTCATGCGTGCTCAGAGAAGGCTGGGAGCTTGGTCATTCTTGACGAGGGGAATATCTTCTTCAGTGGTTGAAGTCAGGAACAGATATTTAGGTGGTGGCAATGGGTGTCAAGCACTTTTGGGGAAGTGGTGGGGGGTCGGTGTGGGGTTGGGGTTTGGGGAGTGTCCATGAGGAATCTCCCATGAGGTATATGGCCATTTTCCTGTGAGAACCACAAGTGGGTATCTTTTCCTTGATCAAAGTCGTGTGTAGGAGAGATGGGATAGGTCCACAACAACGTTGGTTGGTGAATCCACCTGATGTCATGGGACTCTCCACTGGAAGATACCTCATCTTCTTCCATTAGAATATACTCCCTGCTGCTTTTGTCTTCACGTCGTGATGGCAGTATGCCCGCCAGGATAGCTCAGTCCCGAGGCTCCCACGATGGCAATTGGTCAGTTGGGTTGGCCTGCATGAAGCTGACAGTGGCGTTTTGAGACTTTCATGGTTATAGGGGCAAATGCCGGAATGGTATATGCTTCATCTGCATGCTAATCGACGTCTAGTATCATCACTAGGGACTTGGCATGATCATAGTGACTGAAGTAAGAAAATATGAAGTCATCTTATTTACCGAAGGAGGAGGATAAAAACAACCATCATTTGTTATTCTCTTGCCATTTTACTCGGGTCAGAGATGGAGGAGTTATTGTGATATGCCAAAAGAACACATCATTCAAATCGTACAATTGGCCTGTATGAGTCTTCCTAGTTTTGTAAACGTCATCATGGGCTTGCCTGTACAGTTTCAGAAGAAATTGCCCAATGCCGGAGAAACTTCTGCTTTTTGCGACTAATTTTGCTGGGCCCAGTCACCTTCCACCGCCCAAACCACTACCCCAGTTCAAGCAGGGTGCTTGAGATGATTGATGGATGGGGTGATGGACCTCGGTTATCACTTTTCAATGGCTGTTTTCATGTAGTACTGCCAACCCCTGTGTTATGAAAGATATAAATGGAGCAGCCATTTGAGGATTCTCCCTGCCTGTGAAGAAGTGCAACAAGACACGGAACAGCAGGAGAGAAATAGGTCAGCAGGAATGAGACCCCTTGAGGACAATGCATCTACTATTGATGATTTTGTTCATTCTGTTTTCAGTGTTGCGTTTTCCTTCTAAACATGTAAAATCTCTGACGTTTTCACTCATTGTGACTGCTGAATTCTGGAAAGCAGGGTATTAATCAGGTCCATTTCTGGTGATTCCTATTATGATGGAAGTTATTTTTTCTGTATTTCTCTTTTTAGATGAATTTGCCTCCAGTTTAGAGTCATTGGAGAGTATAAAGTTAATGTTCTCAGTGTCTGTGGTTCACTGTTTTTTTTTTTTTTTAGTTTTTCTTTTCCTCCTTAAGTTTTGGATCATCTTCTCTCGGCTTCGAAGCTATTCTTAACTGTGAAAATCATGAGCACCAATATCACCTTGAACTTGCTCTTCATGCTCAAAGATAAAGAATCACTTTGACAAAGTTCTTTTTTCAGTGTTGCCTTTATATTGAGAAGTATAGTGCTGTGAGTCTTGTGTTTCATGTTATTGGACAATATATGAGTATTATGGTTGTTTCTGATGGCATGAGATCTGCCATTTCTGTCACAAGATCTTATGAGTAGTTAGTAACAAGGAACAACATTTCCATCCAGAGAGTTGTCCAAGATAAGCCACCTTTTTGTTGACAATACTGTAGTTGTATGTGACCCATGAAATAAAATGCTTTATATCCTGATTTTGAGTTATTGTTTAGGAAAGCAATCAAAATCAAGATATCATATAACATATTTGGAAATCTCCACTGTGCTTATGTAAGATACAACATTGGCTTAAAATAGCTTATTTAAGATATAACATTGTCTACCATTTGTGATAAACTTTCCAGTGACCCTGTACACTCTAAATATTTGGAATTATGCTTTTCAATATCAGGTCTATCCTCGTGCAGACTGTGATGTGCCAGTTCAGTAAATAAGGTACCGGAGAGGGAAAATCATTCCTGCACTAGATTCACCAACTCGGGAAATTTATCAAGAGAGCTAGACAAGTGCTGCAGTTGAGCAATTTCTTTATTGGAAGAAACAGTTAAACTGTAAAGATGCATTTTCAGCTGAAGTCTGAAAATAATAAGGGTGAAGATGAGCCTACAGACATTGTTCCTTTCTATAAGCTTTTCAAATTTGCAGACTCACTTGACACATTCTTGATTATAACGGGTGCCATAGCAGCCGTAGCAAATGGGGCTTCAACACCTTTGATGATGGGCTTGTTTGGGGATCTCATCAATTCCTTCGGAGAAACTACTGACAAAAAATATGTCGTTCATGGAGTTTCCAAGGTTAGTATGACACTTGGACCTTTGAACCTAAAGCTAAAATTTCTGTCAAGCAGATATTGTTTCTCTCTGGTTTCAAAGTGAATTGTCATTTGAGGATCATCTGAAACATAAAAATAGTGGGCATGATAGTGTTTGCTAAATCTTAATTAGAAAAAAAAATCATAAACTCTTTAAATTATCTCGAAATGATCTTAACTCAAGCTCTAAATAATTTTTGTCTAATAATATGTTCGATTACTCTTTAGTAGCTTGCTTTTAGAATTTATAGCTTCAGACACAATTCTTTCTGGCTACTGATTGTCTCAGAGCATGACTCCAAATTTTAGACTATGTGCGCATCTCCTTGTTTAATGAAAAAGTGGCCTTATAGAATGTTCTAATGATATCATTTTCATTTTTTTAGAAACATTCTATGATCAAAGAAGGAACAACATAACTTTGTCAGATGGTTTGATCTAGTCAATGATAAACATGACAAGATGTTTTTGAGTAAATTCCATGGTTTCAGAAGTGTTAGAAAACCATGTTCTGCACTATGTGAACATTGACCTACTTGTAAAGTTGGACTAAATCTTGCAGGGATAATTACATATACACCTCTCAAAAGTCAAATCTTGCATATTCTACTCTATACCCTGTGTTGTCCAGATCGTCATCTGTATCTCCATAATGCACTGTATTCCATCAAATATCTTCTTGCCATTATCTGCTATTTGTTTCACTTAACATAGAGACGGATTAGGAGTGGAAAAAGGACTAATTTACCATAGTTTAATCTTCTCATGTTGTTGAGAGGATAACTTGTACAACCCCAGAATCTTTATATTGCATTGTATATCCCTCCAAAGTGTTATATTTTACATGTTCAACTGACCATTCTCTTAACCTTGACAGTGTTAACCTTAAAGGGGCATATATGAAACAATGTTTTTAGTATAGGGTGTCTATGACAATATAAAGGATATAGATTTACAAAGTTGTATACACAAGATTCTAGGGGTAATATATTGTATGTAATTGTTCCTAAAATATATAATGTCCCTAACTGCTATCATGCTTGTCTTTCTTTTCTTTGGTAACAGATGCAGTTTATGATATTTTGAATATCTGGACACTAAGCTCATTTTCTTCTTTCTTTTATATGTTATGTAATAAATTTTTTCACCTTGGAATTTTAGGTCTCCACTGCTTCAAAATGCATAAATGGTCAAGATTATTCCTACTAAAGAGCCACTGGACTTTGTTTCATTACAGTCAATAGTTATCTTAACATGTGTGATTATTCCTGACTTCCTTTTTTTTTTATAATTGAGGGATTTTTGTTGCAACTGTATCTAAGTGTGGTGTATCTCATACAATTGTGCTTCTTGATTCCTTGATTTAACAACTGCCTTTCTACTAGACTATGGAACAAAAAGTAGATTGGTTATAGTCACTCAAATGTCGGATATATGATGGCGACAATCGCTCATGCATACAGGTAGTCCTGGACTTTGTATACTTGGGTCTAGGAGCAGCAATGGCATCGTTCCTCCGTAAGTATATTTGATCTTTCTTGGAATAACAAAAGCATTAGATCTATTTTTTTTTAATGAAAGACTGAATATAATTTCAACATCCATGTTTTGTCAGAGGTGGCATTATTGACAGTTGCTGCAGAAAGACAGGCTGCAAGAATAAGGAATCTATATATGAAATCAATATTGAGACAGGATATTACTTTCTTTGACAAGAACAATGTGGGAGAGGTTGTTGGGAATATGTCAGGTGACACAATTCTTATTCAAGATGCCATGGGTGAAAAGGTTATTTTCCTTTTCTTTCCCATATTCTCAAAAGTCAAGCATGTTCTTTTGTTAACACCCCTTACTGCAACCCCATCATCATCATCATCACCTTATCCCATTATTTGGGGTCGCCTACATGAATCCTATTCCATCAATGATTTCTATCAAGTGCTATATTTGTGTTTAAACCCAAGAAGCCAATGTCCTTCCTAATAACGTCATGCCATCCCATTTTAGGCCTTCCCGAGCTCTTTTACTAGTATCAACTAAGATTTGGTCACATCTTTTATCGGTGCCGAATTAGGGCGACAGTGCTTGTGTCCAAACCACCTACAACCCCACACATGGTACAGTAATAAATTCTGAAAAACAAGAAAGATCATTGTCTTCTTTTACTTTGGACATGAAATATTGGCACTTGTTTTAGGAAACTATGAATGCAACTTCACAACATTGCTTTTCAGAATACTCATATCATGCATATTCCTAGACTATCCTTCCTTGTAGCCATAGGACTAACAATGTTACTCTAGTTTTAATATAATTATATGCCCTTGACATATCCCTTGTTTCCTGTTCTATCCTTTTCCTCTCGCCTTACTCTATTTTTCTCTCTCTTTTTTATTTAAAGTACCTTTATATCTTTCTTCCCATGTTAAGTATCAGCTATTCATAGTTGTCTCACGTTTATGGATGTTACTAATATTTGCAATTACTGGGTGGATCTCACCACTGAACAGCTAGCTTCAACTAGGAATTCATCATTTTTGTTGTGTAGCCCCTTTCATGCCCATGGTGATATACCTGGTCTTTTGACAAACAAATGAAAAGGTTAGCATCATGCTTACAACCAGAAATTCCATCTAGATCCTGGGATTTAGCATATGATGGGATAGGCTTTATGAAAAGTGGGGTAAGCATCAAGTTTTCATTTTAGATTGTTGAAACTCAAGTACCGTGGATATATGTCATCACTATATTCAATTAACATTTAGATAGAACTATTTTATTTTCCATAGTATATAATTCATTAAACCATTCTAGAATATTCAAATTCCATGCATCTTGATTGATCTTTCAAATGATCTTGACTGTAATGCTTGCTTTTCATTTATAGATCGGGAAGCTCATTCAACTAGTATCATCATTCCTTGGAGGTTTTGCTGTAGCATTTTCTCATGGGTGGCTTTTAGCCCTTGTAATGTTGTCCACCATTCCTCTTCTTGTATTATCTACCTCTGTCATGTCTACTGTTATATCCAAGATGGCATCCCATGGACAAGCAGCCTATTCAGAAGCAGCCATTATTGCAGAACAGTCAATCAGTTCAATAAGAACAGTAAGTAACATCTTCTTCATGGCATGTATTTATATTGTATCTAATAACATTGTACTTCTTAGTTAGGTAAGGAGATGTTCACAGGGCCAGCTAAAAGTATTCACCATATAGGATTGTGGCTTAGTTTGATCCAGTGGGGCCCTCCATAATATTTACATATGCCACCTCTATTGCAAACCATAACTTCTGCTTGACATTTGACAAGCTATCTTTTTTGTTCAGGTTGCATCTTTTACCAGGGAAAAACAAGTTCAGGACAGATATGACAAGTCTTTGAAGAATGCTTATAAAGCTAGTGTTCATGAGGGTTTGGCTGCTGGAATAGGACTTGGTTCTGCATATTGCATAGTATTTTTTGGTTATGCTCTTGGCATATGGTTTGGATCAAAGATGATATTGAACAATGGATATACAGGTGGACGCATCATTACTGTGATTTTTGCACTCCTAACAGGTTCCTTGTAAGTTACATGGTTTTGTTTCATATGTTTAATTGCTTGATGAGTAACATTCACTCTCCTGAATTTATTTTGTTTGAAGAGAGAGAGAGAGAGAATACACATATTCGCGCTTGCATAGTCCTCATAAAACAAGATATGAAAAATAGGCCTTAACAGGGGATACAGGAATCCCCATCTTTTTATGGGCATGGGGTGGAAGTGAGAGGTGGGAGGAACAGTAAAAGATTGCTTGAACAACAATGAACATATGAATGCATGAAAAGACATAAGAAAACATATTCTTCCTGAAGTCTGGAAGACATATTTGCCATTATTACCATAAACCCAGAATAACGGACTTCTGTGGAAGCAAAATAAAGAAAAGATGTTTCAGGCATTTTTCTATTAAAAGGATTTGCATGATATTTGATATTTATATCAGTTTTTTTTTAGATATAGAGGACTTAGGTGATGCAAGAAGGGTTTTAAACTAGAAAGAAAGGCCTATTCTTCATTGTGCATAGAGCTTGATGCTTAAGTCTATGCAGACATCTCTACGTACTTATGCTTCGTGATTTGGTGTGCTCAGAATTCAGATAGAAATTAGTTCCTCTTACTGTGCTCAATATATGTCTTTTCTACTTTTTCTAGCTCTCTGGGCCAGGCATCACCATGCATAAGTGCATTTGCGGCTGGTAGAGTTGCAGCCTCCAAAATGTTTGTGACAATTGATAGAAAGCCTGAGATAGATGCATCTTCTGCCAGTGGAAAGAAGTTAGATGACATCAGAGGAGATATTGAATTCAAAAATGTCTATTTCAGCTATCCAGCCAGACCAGAAGAGCAGATATTCAGTGGGTTTTCACTACTAATACCTAGCAGCACTACCACAGCTTTGGTGGGAGAAAGTGGAAGTGGAAAGTCGACTGTTGTTAGTCTTATCGAGAGATTCTATGACCCACAAGCTGGCGAAGTCCTAATAGATGGTGTAAAGATCAAGGAGTTTCAGTTAAGATGGATCAGGCGAAAAATTGGCTTAGTTAGTCAAGAACCTGTTTTATTTTCATGTAGTATCAGGGACAACATAGCCTATGGAAAAGATGATGCCACTGGAGAGGAAATCAAAGCTGCATGTGAGCTTGCCAATGCTTCCAAGTTCATAGACAAGATGCCCCAGGTAATGCTTCTGCAGATTCAGGACATCTTTCATCATCATAATATGGTTTTTGCAAAGTTCAGTATTCATGATGACTGAAGAAGAAGAGGTGAGTCCTACAGATATTCTGCAGTTGTTCATGTTTACCTCGCAGTTAATATTTCATCAGGTTCAGTCGAGCCTACACCACATTAAAATCCTTTAATGGATTTGTGTACCTTTCTAGAGAATACATGTGCATGCCTTTGCTCTTTAGAAAATGATTGGACCATGCAAAGCTGTGTAGATTTGTGCTGAAATCACATATACATTTAAACAGTCAAGGGCACTGGAAAAAACTGCAGCAAGTGCTGTAACTAAGGTGCCACAAATGAAAGCCATGTCCTATGATTTGTGGAACTCACTGTTAATCTCTTTTGAATCCCACAACTTCTATAGTCTAGTTCACCTTTGTTTACCGAAGTGTTACATGGTCCTTTGTTACTTCTATATTCCGTGCTATCTTATTGTGTTCTATAGTGCTCTCCATTCATAATCATTGTCCCTTTGTGGTGAAAAGAAGTCCCAGTATTGAACCTTTTTGCATTCCAGAATTTCTCAGTTTCTTCGTGGACATATACCTTTCATTAGCTTCAACCTACGCACTGACAAGGTACATTTGTCTCCTTTCTGACTGATTGTTGAGGACACATAAATTACTGTGCACATAATATACAAACTAGCTTAAAGAATTCTGCACCAATGTACCAACTAGCACAAGCGATTTACAAAAATGATTGATGTTGGTGTTTTAATTATGTTAAAGTATTGTACTACCATGTGTTCTCCCTTTCATAGCATAAATATAAAACTGGACACTGATATGAGTAACGAATGTATATCTTACAGATGATATAACATACAGGGACTTGACACAATGGTTGGTGAACATGGAATTCAACTATCTGGAGGCCAAAAACAAAGAATTGCTATTGCCAGGGCAGTACTGAAAAACCCCAGAATTCTGCTTCTAGATGAAGCCACAAGTGCACTCGATGTGGAGTCTGAAAGAACTGTACAGGATGCACTGGAGAGGGCCATGGCAAACAGAACCACTATTTTAGTAGCTCATCGCCTAACTACGATAAAAAATGCAGATCTAATTGCTGTTCTTCATAGGGGATCTATTATTGAAAAAGGTATTAATTTTTAGGGATGGACTAATCTAGGTAAATCCTTCCTTAGGCATGTCAAAAAGCTCATGTTAGAAGACATAGAGGCAATGATCACTTTTAGTTCATTTCCCACAGTTATTTGAAAATCTGATTTTTTTTTAAAAAATAAATCACTGTGTTGTTTAGGTTCTCATTCACAATTACTTGCAAATCCAAATGGAGCATACTATCGACTTGTATGCCTGCAGAAAGTAAACCAAGATTCCAATCAACATAAGCTACCTGACCAGAACAACAGTTTACTTGATGGTGGGCGACAGTCCAGCCAGTGTTCCTCCTTTCAAAGGTCCATAAGCGTAGGATCATCTGGTGGGAACAGCAGCCGGAACTCATTCTCAATAATGTTTGGATTACCTGTTGAAATTGATATTCAGGAAAATAGAATTCAAGCACCAGAGAATGAGAAGCCTTTGCAACAACCACAGAAAGTATATATCTGGCGACTAGCCTATCTTAACAAGCCAGAACTTCTGGTTATATTATTGGGTGTAGTTGCAGCAGTAGTCAATGGTGTTATATTGCCAATTTTTGGAATGCTCTTATCCAGCATAATTCATACATTTTATGGGCCACCAAATATGCTAAGTAAACATTCCAGATTTTGGTCAATATTGTTCCTTGTCCTTGGTTCTGTATCACTAGTGGCCATTCCTGCAAGGTCCTATTGTTTTGCTGTAGCCGGGTCCAAGCTGATAGAAAGAATCAGATCAATGACATTCAGTAAAGTAGTCCACATGGAAATTGAATGGTTCGATGAGCCCCAAAACACAAGTGGAGTGATTGGGGCAAGACTATCAGGAGATGCAGCAGCTGTTCGGAGTCTTGTTGGTGATACACTTGCACTGATTGTTCAAAATCTTGCAACTTTGATTGCTGGCATGGTAATTGCTTTCACGGCATGCTGGCAACTAGCTCTGATAATGTTGGCTTTAGTACCATTGATAGGCCTCAATGGATGGATCCAAATGAAATTCATGAAGGGAGTCAGTGCCAATGCAAAGGTCTGTGAATGATTCTTTACTTGAAAATATTTCTAGATCCAAATACATGCTTTTACTGGAAATGATAGATGAAACATATATGGTCTAAGATGTCACCATTAATTGTTTTACTTTCAGAAAACAAACTCAGTTTTATCTGTATAGCAATGGATGACACCTTAAACACAAATTAACTCTTTGTGAATTATTCCAGGTTCTTTGGTTGAACCATGGAAGGGGAAGTGAGAATTTCAACGACATATTGATTTCATATTTCAGTTGCCTGTAGTTAATTTTATGATTCAATTCAATTGCATGATGATAATTGCTGCAGGTGATGTTTGAGGAGGCAAGTCAAATTGCTAATGAAGCAGTTGGAAATATGAGGACAGTTGCTTCCTTCTCTGCTGAAGATAAGGTGATGAAGATTTATGAAGAGAAATGTGATGATCCTGTTAAGCTGGGGATTAGGCAGGGATTCATCAATGGGATTGGTTTTGGCTTCTCCTTTCTACTGGTATTCTGTGCCTATGCACTCAGCTTTTATTCAGGGTCTCGTCTCATTGAGTATGGGGAGACTCAATTCACAAATGTCTTTCGTGTATGTGATCTTTCACTACTTTGAAGTGTACAATAATCTTTTCAAACTGTAGTTCATAAATTGTTCCCCCTCTAACTTGTGTCCCATATTGTATTTTTATTTATTACAAATTGTTGAATAAGGTAAAAATGTCCTGAAATTGATTAAAATTTTCAATACTCCATGTGTTGGAAAATTGATGAGTAGAAATTACAGAGGAAGTCAAGTGTTCTATGAATAGAAAGTCTATACTGTGTCTTAATAGGTGAATAACAAACAAAATGAAGTATCTTAGAATAAGCTATGTTTGCTTTTGAAAAATGATCACAGTTGATCATGGTATGCTTTTATTAGTAGTAATGGTATTGGATATAGCCAAAAGCTACTTTCTTTTCTTTTCAGGTTTTCTTTGCTCTCAATCTGGTTGCCGTTGGAATCTCTCAGTCAAGCTCTCTATTACCTGATGCTACCAAAGCTGGTTCTGCTGCCGATTCCATATTTACAATTCTTGATCGAGAGTCTAAAATAAATGCTGACAATGATCTGGGTATTAAATTACAACAAGTGCATGGCAGCATAGAATTCCAACATGTCAGTTTTTGCTATCCAACGAGACCTGATGTCCAGATCTTTGAGGATTTTTGTCTGGCTATTGAGCCTGGAAAGGTAAAGTTAATGTCCAGGGTCTTTATGTGCAGTTTTGCCCCTGAGATAAAACGTATCTATTGCATCTACATGGATGCCTAACCCACCCTTAGGGTCCATTCACCTAGGATGATAGTTTTCTGAATCAATGAATGTTCCTATGTAGGATGTGTTTCATGATGTACAGCCTAGGGATGCTTTGGATTCATATGGTTTCATCCTCAAAGAGTTCACACAATTTTCACTCTTAAAGCCTTAACATACCTTGGAAGTTCCGAAGTTGAATAAAGAGTCAACCATGCGATCCTGATCTCAGTCAGTTTAACTCCTTAACCTTGGATAGAATTAAAATCCTCAGGCTTCAAGCATTCAACAACCATATTATTCTCAGTTTCGGTTTTTACTTCGACTCATGAACTACTCAATTTCTTGTCTTTGAGATTAAAAGAAATCCTGTACCTCAAGAAACTGATTTCAGGCATACTCAAATCTTTCTCTTCTTTCTTTCAGACGGTTGCACTGGTTGGAGAGAGTGGAAGTGGGAAATCGTCAGCAATATCATTGTTGCAAAGGTTTTATGACCCTGATTCAGGTAAAATACTGCTCGATGGAGTTGAAATACAGGACCTCCAGCTGAGATGGTTGAGACAGCAGATGGGTCTGGTGAGCCAAGAACCTGCATTGTTTAATGACACAATTCGAGCAAACATAGCATGTGGAAAGGAAGGAGAGGCCACCGAAGCAGAAATCATGGGGGCTGCAGAATCTGCGAATGCCCACAAATTCATCAGTGGGTTACAACAGGTTGGACCACTTTTACAAGTCAAGATTCATATTTCTTCTCCTAAAGTATAAATAGCTTAACAATCTGGTAACAGATTTGAATATTTATGGGTTTGGCATGAGCCATGGACTAGCAATTTATTTGTGACCTATTGCTGCTCCCAAAATGTGATTGTCTCAATTTGCTCACACAGCTAATAAAAAATTGGGGCAACTAGTGTTAGTTTATTTTGGGTATGTTGTGGTTTAGTCCCATATTGGAAATCCTGGGAGTTTCACCTCTATATATGTAAAGGATTCCCTCAATTTAATGCCTAGATTTTGGGTTAGAGTTCGTGCCTTTGACATGGTATCACAGTGGGTTTTACCCATTGAATTTTCTCTTCGTATGTGGACACTTGTCCCTACTTGTGTTGCGCCTCAAACCAGTTGGTTCGGCATTGGGGGGGGGGGTGTTTGTGGTTCAGTCCCATATTGAAAATCCATGGAGTTTCACCTCTATATACCCTCAACTCAATGCCTATGTTTTGAGTTTAAAGTTCAGGCCTTTAACATGGTAGATGGCTAGGAAAAACTTGCCACATTACTTCCCTGATTAGATGATCTCCATAATTGGGTTGTGCTCCATAATCGGGTTGTCTGGCCTCATTTTTTCTGAATGCCAAAATACTCCAAAAGAGAAAAAAAGAGACTACTTTAGAACATAAATTTGGAATCTCCGACAGACGGGGAGAATGATAGATTTATACTGTTCAACGTGAATAAGCCCTCCGATAGACTTCTAGGACCACTCTCTGCATCTTACATCTTGAGTCTGCTGTCCAATGAAACAAATGATGAATACTGGATAACATAGAATCTAGTTAGTCTTCCTCAAGAGATTTGAAGCCACACTAGTAAATGTGTGTATCATGTGGAAGGTGGAATTTGAAGAGGGGTTTTACGTGAATCTTCACTGCATGAACATATCCATCATTTCTTCCCGTTTCACATTCTCAGTTATAAAAATTGCAGGGATATGAGACGATGGTTGGAGAACGAGGAATCCAGCTGTCAGGGGGCCAAAAACAACGCATTGCAATCACGCGTGCCATCATAAAGGAGCCGAAGATCCTACTCCTAGATGAGGCAACAAGTGCACTCGATGCTGAATCAGAGCAAGTGGTTCAAGAAACCTTGGATCAAATAATG
Source organism: Colocasia esculenta (assembly GCA_014218235.1). Lineage (NCBI taxonomy): Eukaryota > Viridiplantae > Streptophyta > Magnoliopsida > Alismatales > Araceae > Colocasia > Colocasia esculenta. The sequence goes on along the minus strand of CM024763.1, from coordinate 49,626,831 downwards.
GTGAATCGAACTACAATAGTCATTGCTCACCGGTTGTCGACGATTAGGGGGGCTGATTTAATCGCTGTTGTTAGGAATGGGGTGATCGTTGAGAAGGGAAAGCACGAGGCTTTGATGAACATCGAGGATGGTGTGTATGCATCCCTTGTGGCACTCCACCAGGGGCTTCTTAAATATGCTCTTTATGTGCATTATGTATTAGAGTGCTATGTTAATATGCAGTTTGTAAATCTTAGTTCCCGGTTTGATTTGTATATGTTATTGCCTCATGTGGCTTGCACTCTTTCTTCAGTTTTCCTCTTCTTAAACACAGACTTATCTTTTGTTGGGATATATCCTATGTCGGATGATTTTAAATCAGCTAGTCCTTATATTGTGTAGTCTCTACCTTCTCAATGCTTAAATTTTGATGGTGACGCCCATATGGTATCAGAGTATATCCTATTCTTTTGTCTATAGGTTCTATCATTTCATTAAGATCCACATGACTTTTGCTCTATATATGATTGACATGTGCGGTAGTATGTTAAGATATATCCTATATCAGAGATATATTTTATATTGGATGATTTCAGAATGAGTCAATTCTTATATAATATAGCTTGAGTTGCTGAAATGATTTATTGTTTGAGAAAGGACTCGATTTATTAGAGAGTATCAGAGTATAGTATAGCTTGTGTGGCTGAATGATTCGTTGTTTGAGAAACTACTCGATTTATTAGAGACGAATGGAGCGTAAAGTACTTCAGATTTGTTAGCAGAAGTGTGTGTTATGGAGAGGGCATATTCAAGATTTGCCGTGCCGGACAACTTGGCTATGTCGAGTTTATCCTGACATGATCCGAACGATACAATAAAGGGGGGGATTGAATCGACCGTGCCAGGGTACGGTCGTAGCGGCACGGCAAACCTTGGGAACATTCTATATATTTCTCAACTCCTCTTTAAGGCCATGTCTCTGCGCTCCATTTTGACTCGAGCAACGCAACTAGAGAGATACTCCTTAGGAGCTTGATAGTTCAATTAAATGGATGATGACCATATTCTTGCTGCCATCGGTCCATTGATCAGAAAACGACTTTTCTTCTACTTTTCTCCGGGGATGTAGCTCGGTCTGTGTGGACCTTGTTTTGCAGATTTCTTACACTTGGGATAGTCCACTGCAGTTGCTCTTGAGTTTTTTTTACTTGTCTTCGAGACATAGAGCTATATCGAGAATTATTCTCTTGTCTTCGGAAAAAGTAGGAACTCTTTCATTTATGACGGCAGACAGATGTCTGGAAGAATAGTAATCAATTAGCTACTCTTTCAAATTCGCCTGTAACATATTGCATCTAACATGTCTTTCTCTGGTTGTCCTTTGCCTCGATTACGTAGGACCACCTGGTTGCTTGGAATGTCAAGGTTACAATGCATAACATCTCCTAAACAACAATTATTGTTAGATGGATCGATCAACTCTCCATCAAGCCGCCACAAGCTAAATATTGATGGATCGTTCAAAAGGAATTTGGGTACATAGCCAATACTACGATATAGTCAAGACAACTTGTGTCACGTCTCGTTAATTTAGCAGCGGAATAAATCAATGGACGTGAGCAAAACATATGGTAGTGTATATTGCGCGAACAGTCGCATAATTCAGAACAACTAATGGACAATATTTGAAATAAACTCTTTATTTTATTGATAATTCACCCACCACAAGAAGCCATTACCGACGGGTATTTCTGACGGAAATATATCCGTCGAAAATTTCGACGGATATTCAGACGGAAAATGTTCCGTCGGAAAATCCATCGGAACTTCTGACGGAAATATTTCCGTCAGAAAAATCCGTCGGTACTGAGAGCTTACCGATGGATATTCCGACGGAAATATGTCCGTCAGAAGTTCCACCTTTTCCCTCTCTTGCCATCCCCATGAAATCCACCCTCTCTCTCTCTCTCTCTCTCTCTCTCTCTCTCTCTCTCTCTCTCTCTCTCTCTCCGCTCCCGCCACCTCGCCACCTGCCGTGCCACCGCCGGCCGCCCCGACTGGCCCCGCCGCCGCCGTGCTCCGCCACCGGTGTCGCCATACCACCAGGTATGTATCCGCTCCCCTCCCTTCCCCATCCCCACCACCTCCCTCCGGCAACCGACGTCCCCCCCCCCCCCCCCCCCCCCCCCCCCCAATCGGCGACCTACCCCCTGTAGCACTCTTGATTTTTAAAACCCAAATAAAATAAAATTTTTTATTTCAAATAAATGAGGTAAATAGATTTGATTAAAATGAATGAAAATAAGTGAAATAAAAAGGGAAATTAAGCTAACCCATTAAGTTAAAACCCTAATGGGTTATGTAAAAGGCTTAATTACAAAATAATGGGCCTAATATAGTGGAGCCTATCATGGGATAAGAATTAATTATCCCAAATTCGGATTTAATTAATTAGTAAATAGTAAAAGGGTAGGATAAATACTAAATAACTTGTATTTATCTAAAACAAGAGCCCTAAGCCAATTCTAACCCTTTAGCCTCTTCCTCATCCTAATTAGGTAGATAAATGAAAGAAATAAGAGGATAATTGCTAATTTTCGGAGTTGGAGGAGAAGTGAAGAGTTTGAAGATGTTAGGACTCTATTAGCTAGTAAAAACACCCTAATCTCGTCCCTACCCAAACCCAAACCGTGGCTGGAGCTCTGGAGATGAAGGGAGAGGCTGGAGACCGTGGGAGCTTGGAGAAGGAAGCTTGGACAAAGGAGTTTTCATCTCATTTTCGTCTCTAAATTAGGGATTCTTCTTTGTTTCAACAAAAGGTAGGCAATCTCTCAAGCCAAATCCATGTAAAAATTACCCAAGAAAGACTTCATGTTCCCGAGCAAAAGCCCTCTAGTTTCGCTCCATTTTGATCCCCATGATGGAGAATTAATTCTTTGAATCCCTATCAGTTTCATGTTCCCGACCCTTCATGTTTACTCTTAAACCTCGAGCATACATGACCCCATGCCATGAGAAAATTCTCATAAATACTACATCATGTTAGCTTTCAAACGCCTTTGGTTTGCCTAATTTTCATCATGTATCCATCTCTAATTAATTTGTTGAACCTTGACTATACATGTTTGGGTCATTGAAATGTAATTTGATCAAAGTATATCTAAACCTTGTCTATTCTCAAATTAATTCTGCATGTTGATAGATCTACATGTCTACTTTCGTTAAAACTAGTTTTGTGATTTTTGGATCACTGTGCGATTTTATATGTAATTTATAATGACCAGCTATCAAAGAGGATTCACCCTAGAAAAAGGGGTAAAAGACCGGACCCTCCCTGATATCGCGACGGCGTGACCCGCCGTGATACCAGCGGGGTCGCAGCCGGCGGGTGCGTTGCGTTAAGAAATGCGGCGGCCTAAGCCGCCGCGATTCTCGGCGCGGACCGGACCGGACCGGGCCGGTTGGTCTTCGAACCGCGATCGAGTCGTCCGTCACGACTTGAATCGCGGCGGGTAGGCCCGCCGCGATTTGAAGGCTGTGGCCAGAATTTTTAATTATGCTCATGCCCTTGCTGATTTGGCTATATAACCCTTATTTAGCCATGATTAAACTATGTTATAGTTAATTCGACTTGGTAAATTAATAAATGCCAATAATGATATAAATTTAATTATTTAAAGGACATTTGCACGATTTATCATCATCTCATGATTTCTTTACACTTACACGCATATAACATTATTAATTGCCATTTGACCCTAATAATTTATGTAATAATGTATCTGGTAAATTAACGAAATAAATGACTAAATTTTCCTATTTAATTAATTACGTTTGTCTTCATTTTATACGTGTGTTTTGTACACCGTTACCGTTTCCCTCAGCCTTCAAGCACTCGAGGCACGACGAACCAATTTTCTATACACTTTCTCTTGACTTGGACCACCTCTCCATCGGGAATACTCTCGACTGGGCCAGGGACTCCTTGTCAAGGCCTTTGTAAGTCTTCTTGGCTTTGGTGTACGTCCATTGCCGACGAGCTGGTTGTACCATAAAACCCGTTACACCTTAGGGATCAGTACGATCCATGGCCTTAGTGTGTTCTTTCCTTATCTTATGATCACGCCGGACCATCTAGCTTGTGTACACAGCACGGCTAGTGGGCGGTGGTGACTTCTACCAGACTGCCGGCCCACAATGGTGTGTCGTGCAACCATTACTATCGATGTTAACGTGATCTTACGATAATACCCCTATCTCATTTGCTCTCTATATTCTCTCGTCTGTTCACGTTCTCTCTACACTCTCATCTATCTCTTCTAGTACTCTCATCTATTTCTTGGTACTCTATTGGCCATTCATATGATTGTCAAGATAAAGAAATGACTAATGCCAGTGCAATAGGGCCCGATCAGGTCCTGGGAGGAGCGCCCGAAAAGTGCTAGTGCCCATGGGACTTAAAATGATCAAGGCTGTGTTACAGCATGCATCCAGCACCATCATACTATCAAGATTAATCTATGACAATTAAAGTGCTATCTATACCAGTGCAATCGTTATCTTTACTAGTGCACCGTTGTGCAATTTACATGCTATATCGTTACATGGCCATTCTATTATCGTTTGCGTTGTGCTATTTTCCCTGTACCAGATGCTACTGTTCTCTCGTTATCATTGCTTGATCTACATGAATCTTCTCTCTAGTTAACCTGTCATTAAGACATTAATTATTTAAACCATGCTTGTGTTCATGAGATATTAAGTCCTACTGGGCGTTATTCGCTCATCCTGCATTTTTATTTAATGTGTTTCAGGTGAGTTTGATGATGACCACACTCACGAGGACGGGACTGAGGATGATGCTCAGGAGTGACCTCTTTTTCAACTACCCTTACTTTAGTAGTTAGTTAGTATATAAAGAGTCAGTTAGTTCTGATGTATTAGTTTGATTTTCAATAAAGCATTCTGGGCCCTAGTTTTGGCTCTGATACGTTGATGTAATAGTTAGTATATGAAGTTAGTGAATTATTAGCGATTGTAATTGGAGTTTTGAGGATTATTAATGGAATTTGAGTTTATTTGGTATTATTCCATTTGTGCAATGGTTTGCATTTATTTTCTCGCTCTGTACTATTTACTAACTGTAATCTCGCTCCGATATTCCGCGTCAGGGCGTTACACCCCCAGTCGCCCCCCCCCCCCTTCCGTCCAGCCCCCCTCCCCTGTTGCCCCCCTCCCCCTCCTGTCCCAGCCCCCCTCCCCTGTCGCCCCCCTCCCCCTCCCTTCCCCAACCGACGCCCCCCCCCCCCCCCCCTAACTGGCGACCACCCCCTGTCGGCTTCCCCTCCCCCTCCCATCCCAGCCCCCCCCCACTCCCCCTCCATTCCCCACCCCTGCCACCCCCCTCCTTGTCGCCCCCCCCATCCCCCTCCCGTCCCAGCCCCCCCTCCCCTATCACCCCCCCACTCGCCCCCCCCCTCCCCTGTCAACTTTTCGGAGGTAGGGTGAGGATCTGTGGCTTCCTTTTTATACTTCTTGGCATTTTGGACTTCATAGAATAGCATGCACATGAGTTTAGGGAAGTTTATATGTTGTTTGCAGGATTCCCATGCAAGAGTTGTGAGGGCATTCATAGGTTTGATGGTGGTTTTCGGGTTTTAGGGGTCTCCCCGACCCTCCCCCACGTATTCCCTGTGGTTCTACCAATGGTTTGGGACCTAGAATAGCCTTTTTTGGTGCCTCAGTTGGACCTGACACACTATGCATTGTCGCACCCTATTAACGAATAGAATCGACGTAATGAATAATTAGCTCCCTAATTAATTTATATTTTGGTGATAACAAAATTTATAGTAGTATTGGTGATAATAAAAATCATAATGACAAAAATATATATGAATAAAAACATTGACAAAACATATTTCCAGTCAACATATCAAGTCCTAGAATGAAAGAAAAAATACCAAGCCTTGTAATTATTAAGTCTTTGGAGACATTTAAAATAAAATTAGAAAGACATTTGCTCTAAGGAAAAACAAGTATTTTGTAAATAAAAATGAGTATATGAAAGGATAAGGCTTCAAAAGAACAAAGCAAGTTTTTCTTTTAAAGAACTCAGAAACAAGTATTTGGACTTGTAGAAAAATTGATTCTTATGAACAAATCCAAAAAGATTCTCAAGATAATGAACTGAAAATGAGTATTCTATAACAGACTTAAAACAAGCATTCTATAACAGACTAAAAATAAGTATTATATAAAAAGGCTGAAAATGATTATTTCACCCAAGTTTCAAAAAATGTATTTTATAAAGGCTGAAAATTATTATTTCACTTATGTTTCAAAATGAGTACTTTATAAAGATTGAAAATGAACATTCTAGTTTAATAAAAAAGATCGTTTCATATAGACACAAAACGAGCATTTCATTCTGACCTAAAACAAATATTTTATGAGGATCAAAAAGAGCATTTCAATCTATTTCAGAATGTGCATTTTAGGTCACTAGAAGTGTTCATTCTACTCACCCTAAAATTGATCATTTCATTATAAGTCGAAAGCGATCATTTCCTTCAAGTTAAAAATGAACATTTTTAAAAATATTGAAAATGAGCCTTTTGAAATAGACTTTGAAGAAAACAATAAAACCAAAATGAGTATACTCTTCAATAAAGTGAAAATAAGCTTTCTGAAATCAATTCAGTGCTAAATGACAAATCCATCAAAATGAGTCTTTTGAAGAATTGAAAAATAAGTATCTCTCTTAGAACTTGAAATTGAGTATTTATGTGTTACACAAAATAATCATTTCTAAAACACAGAAAATAAAATAATCACGTGTAAGTCATTATAAATCGAATCTCTCATAATAAATTTTCTTTCTCTTTGAGATTTGAATAAACAGTTTATTTGATGCATATATTTGGTGAGTTATCATTTGATTATTAGTTGATATACTTTTATAACACAATTCTTGAGGATCAGAGTAAAATTATTGTACGACATAATTTCTTACATATTTTCTCGAATATTTTTCTATTTATCTGATGATATTTTGATGACTTCTTATATCTCATAGTATTCCTGTGATCATAACAATATTTCTATAAGGAACAAAAATAAGGATATTGGGTCGGAGTTCTATTACCCAATCTGAGTTGTCTTATGTGAATAGGGCTATCGATTAGTATTACACATCTTATTTTAATGTATTTGTTTAGTATTGTACTTGTTTATATGTAATTCATTTACATGTATGTGTGAATTTATTTTAATATTGCACTTGTTCACATGACATATTTTGTTTTTATATTCCTTTCATATTTATGTGAGTTTTAAATTTGATCTATGCATGTATAGTAATTTATCACTGCACACACCTCACGAGAGCATGTTAAGCCCGTGTCAATGAACCTTCCCGTTCAAGACTTTGGGATTGATGTGCACGAGTCTTATTTTCAATGATGAGAACGTGTATATCTAACTCAAATTCTTGAATTGTCCCGTTTTGGACAGTCTGTGAATGTTTGATCGCAGTTAGGTGGTTATTTACTATGTGTTTGTATTATTTGTTGAAACTTTTGGGTGCTTCTACTCCTCTCTGATATACCTTTATTGATTTAGAATATTTTCTTAACCACTTATTAGTAAGTGTTTAATAAAATATTTTAACCAATAAATATTTTTGGTATATCGGAGAGGTGTAGGGAGATGCTGCCGAAATTTTCAGCAAATAATACAAACACATAGTAAATGGTCATCTGAGTGCGATCAAATATTCACAGATGGGTAAAAAGTGATAATCTAAATAATATGTCCTACCTATTCATTTTGACTTACTCGAATAATGTGAGGGTGTGTTGGATTTTAACTCGTGACATGACATTTAATCTATGTAGGAAAAATTTCTTATGAGAATCAGTCATGGATGTACCGTGGATTAGTTAATGGAGTTGTAACAGAGGAGTTTAAAGACAGAGTTGACAGTTTCATTCAGTTTGCATTGAGTAATTTATCAGTAGCAGTTTATCCGATGGGTAACATTTGATGTTCGTGTTCGGCTTGTAAGAACAGAAAGTAGATATCGACATGGGATGTGCAGCATCATTTGTATACGAGAGGATTTGTTGCCCATTATGAGTTATGGTCGTCTCATGGTGAGTTGAATATTCAGTCGTCTGAACCAGCCAACTTTGCCTCCACAAGTACGTACGTAGACATGGTTGTCGATGCTACTAGTCCGGAGTTCAATATTCATGATGACCAAACAAATGAAGAAGTGTCGAATGATACAGCTTAGAGATTTTATCAGTTACTTCGAGATGCTGATGAGCCATTATGGGATGGTTGTGAGAAGCATACACGGTTGTCTACAGTGTCGCAGCTACTGAATTTGAAGTCTGAATTTCATATGAGCGAGAGTTGTTTTGATCGGCTTCTCTTACTCGTCAAGAGCATGCTTCCTCAATCAGAGAGGTTGCCTGATGATTTTTACCGTGCGAAGAAGATGGTGAATGATCTGGGGCTTGGTTTTATGAAAATTGATGCATGTCCGAATCACTGTATGTTGTACTACAAAGATGATGCAGATAAGACATCATGTTGTATTTGTAAGCATGATAGATTCAAGCCTAAGAGAGGAAACAAGTCAAAGCAGAAGGATGTTCCATATAAGTGTACAAAGTTGAGTAATTTTATTTCTTTACAGCAGAGGTACGCGTTCATGAGACCCGAGGATCTCCCTCGAGCTCGAGCCGTCTGGGAGTCTACTGCCCAGACTAATTTAAGAAAGTCGATGTATGAGGCCCGGGACAAGGCAATGAAGACCACAGGCAGCCGGGATCCTATGGCTTGGCTGGATTACAGCCCTGTTTGGCTGAGGAGGGACTATTGGGAGTCCCTTTGTGAGCGTTGGGCTACTGGACTATGGCAGGAGCGGTCACAGGCAGCAAAATGCAACCGATCAACTCATCCGGAGAAGAATGTGCATACTAGTGGGTCCGTATCTTATGCGACCCACAGCCAAAAATTGGTAAACATATTATTGTTCAATTGCTTAATACATTAATTATTATTGTGAAACTAACTAATTTTTTTGAATTGTAAGCGTCATGAGCTCGAGCGTGCCCCTACTTTTCGTGAGTTATTTGATCGGACTCATAAATGGAAGGGGACGGATGACTATGTCAGCGAGAGTGCTCGCACGATTGTTGTAAGCCAAAATATAAATTTTGAATTCAATTAAGATAGTAAAATAATTTGATTTCAATAATTTAGTTTTAATTTGTTCTGCAGGAGACATATGATAGGACGATGGCAGATCGCTATGCAGAGGACACTCCCCAGCCAGACTTGGATCCGGAGGCTTGGGTCGACGCAGCGGGAGGGCCGAAGAAGGGTCAAGTGTACGGCTTTGGGGACAGCCTGGATACTACTCCAGTGTTGTCCTCATATGCGAGTTTGGTCGCTCCTCCGACATACACGAGTTCATCTGCTGCGCCACCCGATAGTGGTGTAGAGGAGATGAGAACCCTCATTTGGGAAGAGCTATGGACGCACTTTGGCGTTATGGTCGAGCAGTTGATCTCAGCCATACAGGGAGTACGCCCCTCACAGCTAGCCCCTCAGGTCAGTATTACTATTAATTTCATATAGTTTAAATGAAATAAAACCACTAAAGAAGGTCAAAAGGGGAAAAAAGAAATCTAAATTAAGAAACCTATAAAGAAGGTCCCTTTATACAATCAACTTATGGAAGGATAAAAAAGCCACGAGCGCTCAAATTACTATTCTAAAATAAACAGAAGTGTAAAGGGCGTTCAAATGACTAATCTAAAAAAATTCAAGTCTAAAAGATCAAAACACGCAACCCGGGGGTCCAAAATCCCAAAATGGGATCCGATCGATGTGTCGTTCACTCCGACACGACCGGGTAGGTGAAATTGACTTGTGCGAACTGACAGAATCCAAATTAGATTCCCAGTATGGGTGGGCGTTCAAATGACTAATCTAAAAAATACCCAAGGTAAAGGATCAGAACAAGCAACTCGGGGGTCCAAAATCCCAAATAGGGATCTGATCGGCGTGCCATTCGCTCCGACACGACCGGGTGGGTGAAAGTGACGTATGCGAACTGACGGAATCCGAATTGGATTTCCGGATTGGGTTGGGCGTTCAAAAGACTAATCTAAAAAAAATCAAAGTCTAAAGAATCAAAACACGCAACCCGAGGGTCCAAAATCCCAAAATGGGATCCGATCGACGTGTCGTTCGCTCCGACACGATCGGGTGGGTGAAATTGACGTGTGCGAATTGACGAAATCCGAATTGGATTCCCGGATTGGGTTGGGCATTCAAATGACTAATTTAAAAAAAACCCAAGTCTAAAGGATCAAAACACGCAACCTGGGGGTACAAAATCCCAAAATGGGATCCGATCGACGTGCCGTTCGCTCCGACACGACTGGGTGGGTGAAAGTGACGTGTGCGAACTGTCAGAATCCGAATTGGATTCTCGGATTGGGTTGGGCGTTCAAATGACTAATCTAATAAAAACCAAAGTCTAAAGGATCAGAACAAGCAACCCGGGGGTCCAAAATCCCAAAATGGGATCCAATCGACGTGCCGTTCGCTCCGACACGATCGGGTAGGTAAAATTGACGTGTGCGAACTGATGGAATCCGAATTGGATTCCCGATTTGGGTTAGATGTTCAAATGACTAATCTAAAAAAAACCCAAGTCTAAAGAATCAAAACACGCAACCTGGGGGTCTAAAATCCCATATAGGGATCCGATCGACGTGCCGTTCACTCCGACACGACCGGGTGGGTGAAAGTGACGTGTGTGAACTGACAGAATCCGAATTGGATTCCTGGATTGGGTTGGACGTTCAAATGACTAATCTAAAAAAAACCCAAGTCTAAAGAATCAAAACACGCAACCCAGGGGTCCAAAAATCCCAAAATGGGATCCGATCGATGTGTTGTTTGCTCCGACACGACCGGGTAGGTGAAATTGACGTGTGCGAACTGACGGAATCCAAATTGGATTCTCGGATTGGGTTGGGCGTTCAAATGACTAATCTAAAAAAGACCCAAGTCTAAAGGATCAAAACACGCAACCCGGGGGTCTAAAATCCCAAAATGGGATCCGATCGGCGTGTCGTTCACTCCGACACGACCGGGTGGGTGAAAGTGACGTGTGCGAACTGACAGAATCCAAATTGGATTACCGGATTGGGTTGGGCGTTCAAATGACTAATCTAAAAAAATCCAAAGTCTAAAGGATCAAAACACGCAACTTGGGGGTCCAAAATGGGATCCGATCGATGTGCCGTTTGCTCTGACACGACCGGGTAGGTGAAATTGACGTGTGCGAACTGACGGAATCCGAATTGGATTCTCGGTTTGGGTTGGGCGTTCAAATGACTAATCTAAAAAATACCCAAGGTAAAGGATCAGAACAAGCAACTCGGGGGTCCAAAATCCCAAATAGGGATCTGATCGGTGTGCCGTTCACTCCAACATGACCGGGTGGGTGAAAGTGACGTATGCGAACTGACGGAATTCGAATTGGATTCCCAGATTGGGTTTGGCGTTGAAATGACTAATCTAAAAAAAACCAAGTCTAAAGAATCAAAACACGCAACCCGGGAGTCCAAAATCCCAAAATGGGATCCGATCGACGTGCTGTTCGCTCCGACACGACCGGGTGGGTGAAAGTGACGTGTGCGAACTGACAGAATTCGAATTGGATTCCGGAATTGGGTTGGGCGTTCAAATGACTAATCTAAAAAAAACCAAAGTCTAAAGGATCAAAACACGCAACTCGGGGGTCCAAAATCCCAAAATGGGATCCGATCGACGTGCCCTTCTCTCTGACACGATCGGGTAGGTGAAATTGACGTGTGCGAACTGACAGAATCCGAACTGGATTCCCGGTTTGGGTTGGGTGTTCAAATGACTAATCTAAAAAATACCCAAGGTAAAGGATCAAAACAAGCAACTCGGGGGTCCAAAATCCAAAATAGGGATCTGATCGACGTGTCGTTCACTCCGACACGACCAGGTGGGTGAAAGTGACGTGTGCGAACTGATAGAATCCGAATTGGATTCCCGGATTAGGTTGGGCGTTCAAATGACTAATCTAAAAAAAACTCAAGTCTAAAGGATCCAAAATATTTTCTAATTAAACTTGAGGAATAATCACATGTTTTAAATTTAATTTTTGAAAATAATGTTTGTATATTAATTTTTATTAATGTTTCTCATATTAATTTTTTTTAACATAGGATCCTCCGGCACCTGACGATCATAAGACGGGGACGGCAGACGATCCAGCAGACCTGTCTTGATTTTTAGCATTTATTATTGTGTATGATTTTATATTTGTTATGTTTTATGATTTTATATTTCATTGTGAGTACCTATTATTGTAGAATGCATGAATATTTTAACAGGTTTTGTAATTTATCATTATTAATTTTGTAATTTTTTTTAAATATTTCAAATTTCCGACGGGTTATCCGACGGATGTGATCTATCGAAAACGTGTAGTTGGCCGACTGAACTTATCCGTCGGCATTTCTGTCGGAAGTTCCGATGGGATAATTCTCGACGGATTCTTTTCGTCGGAAGTTGCCGATGGACTTTCCGACCGATTTTATGATGGTCTTCGGTTGGAATACACCGACTAATTTCTCGACAACATTTTCTGACTAATTTCCGTCGGAAGTTACCGACAAATTTTTCGACGGAATATTATGTCGGAATTTCCGACGGATTGCCAATGGTTCGATTTCCGTCGGTAATTTCTGACCAAAATTTTCCGACGGACATCTTCCGACGACCATTCGACGGAAAGTTATCGGAAGGCACCATTTCCGACGGATTTCCGTCGGATTTCTCACGAATTATGTCTGTTGAAAATACCGCTTTTTCTTGTAGTGATCAAGACTATTACAACCACTAATTCGGAGTCAATACATAGGGCTCAATGACATCATTACATTGGAAAGAATTTTTAAGCAAATATCTAACTAGATTTAAGCAAATATCTAACTAGATTCTATTATACTATCGTAACTCCATTGATATGACACCTGGTCGCTCATCACTCGGTCTATTCCCATTGGTATGTGTAGCGTCATCATGTGACTTACCTAAAACACATATAACAAATAGCGCATGGTGAGCGATAACGCTCAGTAGGTCTTAATATCTCGAACACATGCATGCTTTAAATGATTAATATCTTGAATAGCAGGATAACTAGAACGAACGATCAAGTATAGTCGAGGGAGTAATAGCACACGATAGCAAGAGAATGATAGTACTTTTCAAAAATAAAATAGCACAACTAGCACGATAAAAGATTGGCCATATAATGAGATAGCATGTAATTTGCATGATAGTGCACTACATAGACGGACTCAGGAATTTTTCCAGTGGGTCACTCCCTTTAGAAAATTTTCCAGCCAAACCAATTTAATGGAAATTTTTAAACTCATCAATAGGGTTTTAAAAATCTAGTGAGGTCACATGACCCCACTGGTTTGTCTCTAGATCCGTCCCTGGTGCACTAGTCAAGATAGCACGTTGGTTGATTTTCTTTTCAACCGAGATAACATAATACTTAGATTGATTGTCATAGATTAATCTTGATAGTATGGCGCTAGGGTGTTATGCCTTAAACCCTGATCATTAAACTGCCATGGGCACTCTCACGTTTCGGGCACACCTCCTAGGTCCAGATCGAGCCCCTTACAATGTTGCATGGCATTGATCATGTTTTTATCTTTAGACAATAAATAGATGGCCAAATAGAGTTCCAAGAATAGATGAGAGTAATGGAAGAATAGACGAGAGTATAGAGAGAACGTGAACAGATAAGATGATAGAGATAGTAGATGAGAACGAAGGTCATGTTCATAAAACAACGATAAACAGTCGATAGTAACAGATGCGCAACACACATAATTGTGTGCTAGAAGTCAAGTAGAAGTCACTTATAACTGCCCAATGGCCGTGCTACGAACACAGGCCAGAGGTCCGGCGTGATCTCAAGATAAGTGAGAAAATCTAAGGCCATTGGTTCATGTTGATCCCTAAGGGTAAAATGTGTATTGATGGTACAAGCTGCTCATTGGCAATGGACGTTCGCCAAAGCCAAGGAGTCTTATGAAGGAAGGCCTTGACAAGGAGTTCCTGGTCCAGTCAGGAGTATTCCCAACGGAGAGGTCGTCCAAGCCAAGAAAAAATGTATAGAAAATATTTGTCTATCTTGCCTTGAGTGCTCGAAGGTAGAGGGATGCGATAACGATATTAAATCAAGCGAATAAAATGAAGACAAGTCATTGTAAAATAATAGGAAAATTTTCATGAATAATTACACTTAATTATCAGATATATTATTGAGTAATTTATGTAAGGTCTCATGGTAAAAATTCATATTTGGTGTGTGCGTGTGAGAGAGTATCAATGATAGTATGTTAGAGTCGTGCACACATCTTTTAACTAAGAAATCACGTGAATATTATTAAAAATATGTTATCATGATGTTACTGTTCATAACAGTGCATTATAGGGGTTAAACCATGATTATATAGCATGATTAGGATGGCTTAATTGACAGATTAGGGTTCTGGAATACATTATCAGGTCGCGACGTCAGCCAGCGTCGCGTTCAGGTCGTGGTGCACTGGGCCGACGCGACGGTCTTGTTCTAGTCGCTATGGGTTGGGCCGACGCATTCAGGTCGCGACCGACTAGCCGACGCGTTCAGGTTCAGCGACGCGACGACGGGTTCTCGTCGCGACGTGTCGGGGCAACGCGTTTAGGTCGAGACCAGCATGATCTGTAGATTGCGACGCAGAGTCCCGTCACGTTATGAACACGACGTGATGCTTTGTTGCGACCCGGTTGAGAATGCGACCTATCGGGTCGTCGCATTCTCAGGGTCTCAGCCCGAGCTCAGAAGGTTGGTCAGGCCTCCTTGGGCTGCGGTCCATGCAGCCAAGGGCTTGACACATGGCCCTTTAATAATTCATATAAAATCATATACTTGATGAAAAATCATGAAATCTCTTTTAAAGGAAACTAGACTTGCAGAGGTATCATCAGTAAAGAATAATTAGACTCTTAACATGGTATGTGCATGCTATGGTAATGATACTTCACGATGAACCAAAAATTAGACACAGTGATAAAAAACAATTTAATTCGAAAAGAGTACTTGACAGAAATTGGGGAAAATGGTGTCATTAGATCCCTAACATCATGTAGCATGTATAATAAAAATTCCAGAGCACGAGATCAAGTATAGATAGGGATTTAGGATGAACATGTTGGGTCGGGTACATGTTCATAACAGAACTTTGAGCACGAAATCCTCATGAATGGCATGATGAAAATTGGGGAAAACTTAGGACTTTCGAAGATGGGATCATGATCTATCTAGGGTCGAGTTTAATTTAATTTTGTTTGAGAGATTGCCTACATTTTGAGCGCTTTTGTGATCCTAGGGTTAGAACTTAAAGAACACAAATAGCTTCTTTTCCTAGCCTCCTCCTCCATTGATTCCTCCTCCTTTGGCCTCCTTCCCACGTCCAAGAGATCCAGGGTCGGCCATGAGGGTTTGAGAGGTTTATTTAAAGATCTTGTAGTGTTATTTCCTAATACAACTCTATCCTTACTCCAACTCCAAATTTTCCTTATTTATCTAGCATTTTCTAGTATAAATCCTCCTATTTGGGTAAGGATGCGACTCAATTTCGTGGCCAGCAAGTTAGGGTAGGGTCATGGGTCTATTTTGGATATATATATGAGCCATATTAATGATTTACTTGACCCTTTTTAATAATAGAATAGTGGAATTATGAATTTTATAGTATTTTCTTTTATTATATTATTATAAACTTCTTTAATTATGAGTTTCCTATATTTATCCCGATTTTCTCTTATCTAAATCTCCTTTCTAGATTAGGATAGGGCTAGATTTCATAGCGATTGGGTTAGACTAGAGTTAGGACTCTTTATTAGATAATTGTTGCCCGGTTGACAAGCCCAGAGGGGGGGTGAATGGGTCTTTAAAAATTTTACTTGATTAGTACCTGTACTTAAAACATTCACACAAAAGGACGTTCTTCGATGAAGGTTAGTAACAGTTAGTTCAAAGCGCAATCACACAAGAAAAACAACCACACAACACAAGAAATTATTCTGGTTCGAACCTCCTCTCCTTAGGAGTCCTACGTCCAGTCCCTGAGCAACAACTCAGGATTCCACTAACTAGGGTACAGTCCCCCTATGGACACTACAACACCCAGCTTAGCTGGTCTTTCTTCACACGAAGGGAATTACACCACCCTGGATACCCCACCAGGTCTTCCTTCCACACAGAAGGGAACAACAACACCCTGGAAGCTCTACCAGGTCTTCTTTCAACACAGAAGGGAACTACAACAGCAAAGGTAAGCAGTAAGGACAAGCCTCTAGATCAAGCTTCAACAAGCTAAGATCTGAAGCAAACATGACTGAGAGTAAAAGATCTAGAAACACAGAAGACTCCCAGAACTACACGAGCTCTCTCAAGATTTTCACTACAGAGTGGAGAGCAAAGAGCAACACTGAAAGGAATGAGGTTCTTGGCTCTAGAATTCTATCAGAAGATTTGAATAGCTTGTGCATTCAAAAATCCTTATTGCCTTTCTTCTGATCTTCTGTCTTGAATTTATATCTCCTTTTGAAATACAGCCGTTGAAGTAACCGTTGTCTCTTAGATTGGTAGACGTTAGACTGCTTGACATTTGGAAGCTTCAACAATCTTTTATCCAGTTGAGCACGCAAAGAGATAAGGTCTTCTGGCGTCTATATGGTCCAACATTGTATGACAGAATGTCTTTAGGACCCTGCACATATTAAATGCTAGAACAGTAGACAGCTAGGCTATCTCTTGTTGTCAGTAAATGATGATGTGAGTATTCACCAAAATAGCAATGCCAAATAGCTTGTTCTAAAAGATGTTGACAGAATATGCACAATAATAAAAGGATATCATCTGCATGCATGCAGAGATACGTTCTGTCTTCATTAAATGCACAACAATCAGACAAATAAGGAAGTCTTTGACTATTCAACGCCTTAAGAGATAAGATAAATATCAAGTCGATATAAACTATAAAGTCATTGTCTATATGACTTATGAAATCGTTATGAATACCAACAAGTCATTATAGAGAGCAAATCGTTGTATTCAACGAAGAAATCGTTATAGACACTTAACAAATCATTATGAAAAGCAAGTCGATGTGTTCAACGAAGAAATTGTTATGAACACTTAACAAATCGTTATGAGCTTTAAAGAAATCGATGCACGAAGCAACTCGTTATGGGCTCTAAAGAAATCGATGCGCGAAGCAAATCGTTATGAGCTCTAAAGAAATCGTTGGGTGAAGCAAATCGTTATGAGCTCTAAAGAAATCGTTGTGTGAAGCTGTAAGGCCCTCGAATTTGCTGCATTATTGCATGTAAATAATTCGTGTCGTATATGTACGTATGTATGTATCTACGTATGTATTATTGGTATACTTATGTGTGTATGTGTATAGCTTAGGTATAAATAATGTATGTAATGCTTGATGGTGGTGTGTACATGATAACGTATACATATAGCATGCATATAGGTGTAAAAGGTGCATGGTTTCTGCATGTTTTAGACTTTTGGCCGAAGGCCATATTGGCGTCAATAGCATGACGTCGATGAGGTGTCAGCGTCCACCCATGGACGCCAACACTAATCCCAGCGTCTAACGATGTGGATGCCAACCTCTCTGACCTGCATGCGTTGCAGAGCCCAGAATTCCGGAAGCAAGCTAGCTCACCCATTGGGGAGCTGCCCCAACGGCTCTGAGCCTTTCTCATCACCACTCCGGGGACCCCAAACCCCTCTGCTTTAAAACCAACTCCCCTTGCACCAGAAAACCTCTCTGGACTCTTTGCAAAGAGGAGAGAAAACCCTAGTTCGGAGTTGTGCAAAGACTGAGTTTTGGAGGCCTTGATCCGGAGATCCAAGGCTTCATCCGGCATTCTTCTGCAACTGGAGGCTAGAGGGAACCAAGGAGAAGGCTTCCCCACCACTTCTGTAGCACCTGCATCGACCTAGAACCCGGAGGAGAGCTCTTTTGGAGGCTTCTTGGGACTGCCCAAGGAGAGCTTCTCCGACCCATTTAGATCCCTTGGAGTTTTTCTAGAGGCAAGTACCCCATTCATAACGTCCCTGTATGTGTCTAGGATGGTTTTACATTTTTTGTATATTTTTCCCTCGTGTCCTAGACCCTCAAATTCACCCCATCTTTGGAGCTCGGGTCTGTGTTCTGCACAGACCCGACATCAACGGCAATGTCCCTTGACGCTGAGATCATGCTTGGCGTCCATCGACTATGCCGTTGACACTGAACTAGCGGCCAGAGACCGCCGCCAAGTTCATCTGAGCAGAACAGCAAGCTGTTCTGCCCTTTTATGTGGATAATTTCGATATGTTTCACGATGAGGATATAAGGTAATCTTCTATGTACTATGTATACTAGTGAATGTGGTGTGTGGATGGATTTGTGCAAGATGGTAATGATAGAGTTATTTATTTTTATGAAAATACATGTATGATTTGTTATCAACCTTGTCAATCCTTTGTTGTATGATTTAGGACGAATCTGAATGTACTACTTTTATGGGTCATGCATGTATTGGTCAGGCTCTGTTATGAAATTTTGAGATTTTTCCTATGCTTGTGCGAATTAGTGGAAATATTGCTTGGGAAATAGAAATTTGGCATAGGTCATGATAAATCTTCGGTAAATCATGTATTGCCCAAAAATTTCATGAATAAATTTTGTAGTTCCATGCCTGCTAGGGTTCAGACAGTGAGTGGTTAAAACTGTGTTTGTGTCTAACTCCATGTTAAATCGAATTGCGGATAGCATGTGAAATTGATATTAGATTTTCTGTAATTCTGTTTTAGTTCATAAAAATCTGAAAATTTGCATGAGGAATCCTAAACCCGAAATTAACATGTGGTTAAAATTTCAGGTCATTTGGACCAGTATTTAATGTAATATGAATTTTTTCATGTAAATGTGTATTGATGCATGCCAATGTGAAACAATTCGATTTAGGTGTAATCCGACCTGATTAGTGAAATTTCCTGAATGCTACATTTCTGTAATTGTAGTGCCATGTTAGGAAAACAGAGAAATGTGAATGTGAGAGAGAAAGTGAATAGAATGAGAGTGACATGTGTAAACCCATGTGTAAAATGTGTAATGTGTAAATTGTGCCAAGTGTGACATTGCTTCCACAGAGGGCAGTGGAACCGTATCAGGGAAAAGTCCCCCTGAGAAGGTTCAATGTGTAAGTGACCCTAAGGGCATTAGGGGCAAATCCTGGAGGTGGACAAGTACCACTGGTTAGGGTGGAGACTTGTTCTCCCGGTCTGCGCAGTCCAAGAGTCGCCATTATAATGCCTAGATGGCGTCTATGTGATGTGATGTGTTGTGTCCTTCTTTGGTGGTTTGGACTATGTGTCACGGCACTAAATGTGAAAGTGTAAATGTGAATGTGTAAATGTGTATGTGTTCATGTGAAAGTGAACAATGTGTAATGTGTATGTGTAAAGTGCAACTTATGTGAATTGGAAATGTGTGGAAAGAATATGTGCAACCAAAATGTGAGGATAGGACATTGTAATCCATGTTGTGACAAATCTGAAACCACGTTAAATCGGTAGCTTCATCATGATAGGATCATGTTTATATGTGTAAAATGCCTAGAATCCATGCTAGGGACAATTAACAAGTATGTGCACAAGATTTCATGTTTGGTTGCTCACATGTTGTATTTTAAATAACATTGTAGCTCTCATGTGTAGGGTTATGGTTGCTAAATCATGTGAAAACCAGCAAGCTAAAGTATGTAAAATGTTCGTGTACATGCACAAGAATGTGTAGATTCCATGCTAGGTGTGTTTTGTTTCATGTACGTAGGATAATCATGCTAAGTGCTTTCATGTGTTAGTTAAAATGCAAAGTAGAATTTCATGAGTAGAAATGATTAGAGAACATGTGTTAGGAAATTTTCTTGATAAGAAATCTGAAAGCATGCATCATGTGTTTACTTATAGAATTATCATGGTTGGTTATTCATTTCAAACGTTAAGCATGATACATGTTGAGTTTTTCCATGGTGTGTGTAGAGCCTACTATGACATGTACGTGTATGGTATGAGTGGTGTTACTTACTGAGTCTTTAGACTCACTACTTGCTTCGGCGTACAGGTGTAGTTGGTGACGTGGCACCGTTGGAGGAGACGGTGGAGACGGACTCCGAGCGCGGAGATTAGAGCGTTGCTGAAATTCTTGTGACATTTTGAGATTCTCATAGTATGTAATTGCGACATTGTACTAGCATTATTATGGAAATGGATTGTATAAGTGTGGACATTGTGTATTAAATTTTCAGCAATTTAAATTATGTGAACTTTAAGTTCTTTAATGTCATTGCAATTTCATGTATGTTAAATGTGGATGATGAATGAATGAAGACAGTAGTTCTTTTACTTCCGCTACTCTGTTCTATATTCACGTGTATTTCAGCTGAATGTATCGTTGGGTAAATGTCCCACTGTGATGACGCTTGCTATACCGACGTGGGTTGGTATAATCGTACCGGTATAATAAGGGCCATCACAGAGATTGGTATCAGAGCAACCGGTTGAGATTGCACATGAATATACATAAGTCATCATCTTCATTGCATGCTAAGTATGTCCACATGTGTAGAATTGATTAATAAGGAATGAAAGATAGATAAGAAAATGATTAGAAAACTTAGTAACCTAGCTCTAATGGTGGCTGAAATTTTATTACAGCCATGGCTTCGAGAGGTAGGCGTGGCGGAGCGCCGGCCCGTGAGGACGAGCCGCGACGTGACGAGCGGGAGGAGCAGCAGGCCCCGGCACCGCCAGGTCTTGTACTTCCCCCACCGCCACCTGTGGACTATGGAGTATTCATGCAAGGTCTGGTGCAAGCCATGCAGACGCAGGCTCATACCCAGGCAACACTCCAGGCACAGTTGGAGGCTCAGGTTAGACTAATGAAATGACTAATAGTCTGTTTTAAATTGCTTATGTGATATTATGTTGATTGTATATTGCTTGATGTGTGCTGTAGCAGGCTCAAGTACCAGCTCAGGACCATGGTGGGCCTTCTACCATGGAGAGATTCAAGAGGATGCTACCACCCTCTTTTAAGGGGGAGAGCGACCCGTTAATGGCAGAAAGCTGGTTGAGGGAGATAGAGAAAATCTTCCGAGCCATCAGGTGTGCAGATGACGATAAGGTTACATTGGCCACCTACATGCTACAGGTATATGTTGATTTTGTATGATTGTATGTTTTGTTTAGTTAGAACTGTTAGTTGGAGCTTATGAACGGTGTACTGTAGGAAAGAGCTGATGTATGGTGGGCTTCATTGCTGCGTACCCGATTTGAGGACGGAGCTATCGACGTTGCTTGGGACGAGTTTGCGAGGCTCTTTCGGGCCAAGTTCGTCCCCGAGCATGTGCAGGATCGGATGGAGCAGGAATTCCTATCCTTGGCTCAAGGCTCCATGACCGTGCTGGAATATGAGGCAAGATTTTCTAAACTTTCTAAATATGCACCTCATATCGTGGCAGACGAGCGGAGGAAGACAAAGAAGTTCGTGATGGGACTCAAGCCATCACTGCGGACGAGGCTTGTGGCATTTGACCACCGCACATTGGACGAGGCCCTCAGTGCTGCCTGCAGGCAGGAGGGAGAGATGGAGCAATATCTGGAGGAAAAGAAGGCTTCACAGAAGAGGCCAGCAGTGACATTCCAGCGGCAAGACAAGAAGAAAACGGTGTACCAGACACCGCAGCGAACCGTGGCAGTCGGCAGTTCACAGGTACCTTCTGTACGTTCCCCTGGTGTGAAGAAAGAGTGTCCCCATTGTGGGAAGACACACGGTGGTTCCGAGTGTTGGTTGGTAGCGGGTAGATGCTTGAAGTGCGGGAGCAGCGACCACAAGATCAAAGATTGCCCAAGACTTCAGCAGGGAGCTCAGCGTGGAGCGCCAGCCCCAGCAGTAGCGGCAGCCGCGCCAGCTACAGGAAGACCAGGAAGGCCTCGAGCCCCAGCTCGAGTGTTTGCTTTAGCTCGTGAGGACGCCGAGCAGGCGGAGCATGTCACCGAAGGTACGGTTTTGCTTTTAGGTGTGCACACTCGGGTTTTGTTTGATACGGGTGCTACTCACTCGTTCATTTCCGAGCGGTTCGCTAGGCAGTTAACCCTAGAGTCAGGCATAGAGTCTGAGGAGTTAGAGGTACCTTTGTCTGTGCACACCCCTGCGGGTACGGTATCGACTAGGAAGTGTATTCCGTCGTTACCTGTGTGCATTGAGGATAGAATCCTAGATGGGTGTTTCTTCTTGCTAAAGATGAAGGACTATGATGCTATTCTTGGTCTGGATTGGCTAGAGGAGCACTATGCATTAGTGGATTGTCGTCGGAAGAGGATCGTTTTCCGCATTCCTGGTGAGGATGAGTTCTCTCACCCCTTTGCCAAGGAACTGGGCGGGAAAGATAGTCATCTCTGCCATGAAGGCAATGCGCATGGTGAACAAGGGTTGTGACGCTTTTCTTGCCAGCGTGGTGTTAGTACCAGAGGCTGATGAGTCACCTACTCTTGCGAAGATCGAGGTAGTGTATGATTTTCCAGACGTCTTTCCTGATAATTTGTCTGGATTGCCATCGGATAGAGAGATAGAGTTTACCATAGAGTTGCTTCCGGGCACCTCTCCTATCTCGAAGGCTCCATATCGGATGGCACCTGCGGAGTTAGCCGAGTTGAGGAGGCAGTTGCAAGAGCTGCTTGATAAGGGATTTATTCGCCCTAGTGTTTCCCCTTGGGGCGCGCCTGTATTATTCGTCAAGAAGAAAGACGGGTCACTTAGGTTGTGCATTGACTATAGGAAGTTGAACCAAGTGACTGTGAAGAACAGGTATCCCTTACCTCGTATTGATGACTTGTTTGACCAGTTGCGAGAGGCATCAGTCTTTTCTAAGATTGATTTACGATCTGGTTATCATCAGTTGAGGATTCGGAGTGAGGATGTGTCCAAGACGGCATTTAGAACCCGTTATGGACATTATGAGTTCTTGGTCCTTCCTTTCGGATTGACCAATGCCCCTGCAGCGTTCATGGATCTCATGAACCGGGTGTTTAGGCCTTATTTAGATAGCTTTGTCGTAGTGTTTATTGACGACGTGTTGGTCTACTCTCCGGATGAGGCTGCGCACCGTCAGCATCTGAGGTTAGTGTTAGAGGTTCTTCGTGAGCACAAGCTGTATGCAAAATTCAGCAAGTGCGATTTTTGGTTGCGCGAGGTTCATTTCCTCGGGCATGTTATCTCCGGCGCTGGTGTTGCAGTTGATCCAGCGAAGGTCCAGGCAGTTATGTGATGACCAAACTGTCCCCATAATAAATAATTCATTTATTTATATATTAATTTTGATGATTAACAAAATAGTACTAATGAATTACTTGAGCTTTGAGAACAGGAAATAAAAGAAAAATGAAAGTTCAAGACAATCAGGTAAGTCTCATCTCACATTCTGTCCAAGTCTTTGTATCGACTTCTTTGATAAGCAGAACGATTTCCTCTCTGACCGAAAAGATCAAAACAAATCGATATCGCAACGACTCTTTAGAACTCGCAACGACTCTTTAGCCGTAACGATTTCTTCAGATCTCATAATGATTTGCTTTGTGCAACGATTTGTTAAGAGTTTTCGTAACGATTTCTTTGAAACTCGTAACGACTTGATTGCTGTAATGATTTCTTCAGTTCTTATAACGATCTCTTCAGTTCTCGTAACGATTTCTTTGAAACTCGTAACAACTTGATTACTGTAACGATTTCTTTAGTTTTCGTAACGATTTCTTTGAAACTCGTAACGACTTGATTACTGTAACGATTTCTTCAGTTCTCATAACGATTTCTTCAGTTCTCGTAACGATTTCTTTGAAACTCGTAACGACTTGATTACTGTAACGATTTCTTTGAAACTCGTAACGACTTGATTGCTGTAACGATTTCTTCAGTTCTCATAACGATTTCATCATTATAATTTGATAATGCTATGTCATAACGATTTGTCTGTTATCGTATAACGATTTCATAAGTCATCGGGAGTGTTCATATCAACTTTCTTACTGTATCAATAAAATGCTTTTTAATAGCGTTGAAAAGTCAAAGTCATATCCCGTTTGTTGACTGTTACGCATTAAATGCTCTCTGATCGTATCTCCCATGCATGCAGACAATATCTTCCATTTTTATGCTACTCTGTCTACGTACTTTTTAGACAGAAGGGAGCTTTGCTATATATTGCAATATATGTTCCATCTGCAACTAACAATCGACGGCAGTCCTAGCTGTCCTCTATTTATTGTTGATATGCTCGCAGATATCTGACAAGACTCATCTGTACAACGTTGGATACAAGATACAAGATTCTAAAACATTTTTCTGGCGTGTACTAAAGGATAAAAGACTGAAGATCAGAAGCTTCCTTGGTGACCAGTCTAACGTACACCTGGATGAGAGACAACGGTTCTCTTAACGTTCAAATTTCAAGAAGAAGCTTAAATACGAGACTCAAGACTGAGAAGAGTAATAGACACAAAAAGGCGAGCAACTCCAATTCTTCTAGTCTTCTGAGTTCCAAGAAAGAGCGAAGCGTCCATTCTAATTGTCCTCTTAGCTCTTTAGCTCTCAGTATTCAAACAACAACTTCTTGTGAGAGCCTGTGTAGTCTTTGGAGAGAAACCAGTGTCAAATTCTCTTTCTCTCTCGAGGCTTGTTCGCTTCAGCCTGCAGCTGATTAAGCTAGTGTCTGAAGCTTGTTCTTAAACTTCTTTTCTGTGGTTTGTACCCTTCTGTGAAGGAAGACCTGGTGGTATTCAGGGTGTTGTTCCCTTCTGGGCGAAGGAAGACCTGGTGGTATCCAGGGTGGTTGTTTTTCCCTTCAGGTTGAAGGAAGACCAGTTGAGGCTGGGTGTAATGATCCGTGTAGGGGATAGTACCCTATTTAGTGAAATCCTGAGGTATTGCTCAGGGACTGGACGTAGGTCTCCTGTGGAGAGGAGTTCCGAACCAGGATAAAAACCCTTGTGTCTTGTGGTTATGCTTATGTGCGTTTGCTGTCTTATTTTGTCCATCTCTAACGTTTGCTTAAGTTGTTGTGTAATCCTTTTAGTGAACAGGTATTAATCAAAGATCAAATTTTTAATAACCCATTCACCCCCCCTCTGGGCTAGCTAGCTGGGCAACATTATGGATTGGGAGGTTCCCAAGACCCCTTTGGAGATTCGTAGTTTCATTGGGTTAGCTGGTTACTATCGGCGATTCATTGAGGGTTTCTCATCCATCGCCGCCCCCTTGACAAAGTTGACCAGGAAGGGTGAGAAGTTCGTATGGTCTGAGGCATGTGAGCGTAGCTTCCAGCTATTGAAGGCTAAGCTTACTTCTGCTCCGGTATTGGTATTGCCTAGTGGTCTAGAGGGCTTTGCCATTTATACAGATGCGTCTCAGATTGGTTTGGGCTGTGTGCTCATGCAGCAAGAAAGGGTAGTGGCTTATGCTTCTTGTCAATTAAAGGAGCATGAGAAGAACTATCCGACTCATGACTTGGAGCTCGCAGCAGTGATTCATGCACTAAAGATCTGGAGGCACTATCTTTATGGTGTCAGATTTGAGGTGTTTACCGACCACAAGAGCTTGAAGTATCTTTTCTCCCAAAAGGAATTAAACCTGAGGCAGAGGAGATGGATTGAGTTCTTGAAGGACTATGACTTCGACCTTCAGTATCACCCTGGAAAGGCGAATGTCGTAGCGGATGCTCTTAGTAGGAAGAGGTCTTCGCTCCAGCAGGATTGGAAGATGTTGGAGGATGCGGCTTACTCTATGACCGAGTTAGAGCCATCGCTGTGTCAGACTTTTGTAGCTCAGCTATCCCTTAGATCCTCTATTTTGGATGAGGTGATCGAGCGACAAGGAGCCGACCCTAGACTCTTAGAGTTAGTGGGTAAGGCGGGCATCGCTCGTGATGAGGACGGTGTGATTAGATTTCAGCACCGTGTTTGTGTCCCTGATTTGGTAGATGTTCGTGAGCATGTGTTAGCGGAGGCTCATAGGTCGCAATTCTCTATTCACCCGGGTAACACTAAGATGTATCAGGATTTGAAGAGATCATTTTGGTGGTCCGGCATGAAGAAGGATGTTGCGGATTATGTGTCTAGATGTCTAGTGTGTCAGCAAGTGAAGGCCGAGCGACAGCGACCATCTGGCCTTATGCAGAGGATGGATATCCCAGTGTGGAAGTGGGAAGCTGTCACTATGGACTTCGTTTCAGGTTTGCCTCGATCTAGAAGGGGCAATGACTCGATTTGGGTAGTTGTAGATAGATTCTCGAAGACTGCTCATTTCTTGCCTATGAAGAAGAAGCAGTCAGTAGAGAGTTTAGCTAGATTGTATGTTAGTGGTGTCATTAGATTGCATGGTGTGCCAAAGTCGATCATTTCAGATCGAGATCCAAGATTCACTTCGAGGCTGTGGAAGGGTCTTCAGGATGCTTTAGGTTCGGAGCTAAAGCTCAGTTCGGCATTTCATCCCCAGACCGATGGACAGTCCGAGAGGACTATCCAGACGCTCGAGGATATGTTGAGAGCGTGTGTTCTGGATTGGAAGGATGATTGGGAGCGTCATTTACCTCTTGTGGAGTTCGCATACAACAACAGCTTTCATGCGAGTATTGGTATGGCTCCATTCGAGGTGTTGTATGGTAGGCCCTGCATATCTCCGTTGTGTTGGGAGGAGACTGGTGATAGGCAATTGATCGGACCGGAGTTAGTTCAGGAAACTTCGGATAAGATCCAGCTTATCAGGAAGAGGCTTGTTGCGGCACAGAATAGGCAGAAGAGCTATGCCGACAACAGGAGGAAGGATTTGGAGTTCGAGGTTGGCGATCATGTCTTCTTGAAGATATCTCCTACTCGAGGTGTTGTCAGATTTGGCAGGCATAGTAAGTTGAGCCCTAGGTTCATTGGCCCATATGAGATTCAAAAACGTTTGGGCAGCGTGGCATATGAGCTAGCATTACCCCCAGCTTTGGCTAGCGTTCACCCTGTATTCCACGTATCTATGCTCAGGAAGTATGTTCGAGATCCGTCTCATGTGATTAGTCATGAGCCAGTGGAGATCTAGCCAGATCTTTCGTATGTCGAGCAACCAGTAGCTATTCTTGACCGGAAGGTTCAGCATCTCCAGAACAAGAGTATTGCGTCGGTGAAGGTCCTATGGCGGAACTTCTCACGAGAGGAGGCTACTTGGGAGCTTGAGGATGCGATGAAGAAGAAGTATCCCCTTTTGTTTGAGTAGTGTCGTTCTAACTTCGAGGACGAAGTTTCTTTTAAGGGGGAGAGGGTGTAAGGCCCTCGAATTTGCTGCATTATTGCATGTAAATAATTCGTGTCGTATATGTACGTATGTATGTATCTACGTATGTATTATTGGTATACTTATGTGTGTATAGCTTAGGCATAAATAATGTATGTAATGCTTGATGGTGGTGTGTACATGATAACGTATACATATAGCATGCATATAGGTGTAAAAGGTGCATGGTTTCTGCATGTTTTAGACTTCTGGCCAAAGGCCATATTGGCGTCAATAGCATGACGTCGATGAGGTGTCAGCGTCCACCCATGGATGCCAACACTAATCCCAGCGTCTAACGATGTGGACGCCAACCTCTCTGACCTGCATGCGTTGCAGAGCCCAGAATTCTGGAGCAAGCTAGCTCACCCATTGGGGAGCTGCCCCAACGGCTCTGAGCCTTTCCCATCACCACTCCGGGGACCCCAAACCCCTCTGCTTTAAAACCAACTCCCCTTGCACCAGAAAACCTCTCTGGACTCTTTGCAAAGAGGAGAGAAAACCCTAGTTCGGAGTTGTGCAAAGACTGAGTTTTGGAGGCCTTGATCCGGCGATCCAAGGCTTCATCCAGCGTTCTTCTGCAACTGGAGGCTAGAGGGAACCAAGGAGAAGGCTTCCCCACCACTGCTGTAGCACCTGCATCGACCTAGAACCCGGAGGAGAGCTCTTTTGGAGGCTTCTTGGGACTGCCCAAGGAGAGCTTCTCCGACCCATTTAGATCCCTTGGAGTTTTTCTAGAGGCAAGTACCCCATTCATAACGTCCCTGTATGTGTCTAGGATGGTTTTACAATTTTTGTATATTTTTCCCTCGTGTCCTAGACCCTCAAATTCACCCCATCTTTGGAGCTCGGGTCTGTGTTCTGCACAGACCCGACATCAACGGCAATGTCCCTTGACGCTGAGATCATGCTTGGTGTCCATCGACTATGCCGTTGACACTGAACTAGCGGCCAGAGACCGCCGCCAAGTTCATCTGAGCAGAACAGCAAGCTGTTCTGCCCTTTTATATGGATAATTTCGATATGTTTCACGATGAGGATATAAGGTAATCTTCTATGTACTATGTATACTAGTGAATGTGGTGTGTGGATGGATTTGTGCAAGATGGTAATGATAGAGTTATTTATTTTTATGGAAATACATGTATGATTTGTTATCAACCTTGTCAATCCTTTTGTAACGACCCAGAATCCGCATTACCAGTAACAACCAGTAACCCAAATTCTGACCCGCTAACCCACGAGACAAGCTCGGAAGGGTAGGAAGTGAACGTCCGAGGAGACTATATGTAAGAAGATACACACCGTGTAAAGCTGTAAAATTCCACTATATGAACATAACATGTACAACTCAGAGTCTGAGCAAGGTACAGAGTACAGAAGTACAACAAAAAGTACTACTCACTGCAGCTAAGGAGCACCAACACCGGAGTGTCTAGACTCGCCTGGAATGGGAGTCGATGAAGACCCACCTGAAAGGGAGGGGAGTGAGTTCAAGAAAAGAGACCCAGTAGGGAAAAGTAACCCCACCGGCAACAGAACTAAAGTGCGGAAAGTAAAAACTGAAAGTAAGTACACGTCGCACCACAACACAAAACTGTAAACCTCGCGGCTCAGTAACACACACTCACACACACACAGTAAGTAGGACTCAGCTAGGGTCTGTGGCTCGGCGTCCCGTCACCACAGAGGCTCTCAACCCCAGCCACATGTGCACACTACAGACGCTCT
Source organism: Colocasia esculenta (assembly GCA_014218235.1). Lineage (NCBI taxonomy): Eukaryota > Viridiplantae > Streptophyta > Magnoliopsida > Alismatales > Araceae > Colocasia > Colocasia esculenta. The sequence continues at coordinate 49,597,552 of CM024763.1, read as the reverse complement.
CTCTCGCGTCTGGTCCACGACCGATTTTTCCCCTACGCTTGACCCTAGCGGTAGAGAAGGGGCTCCACGGAGACCGGCTCAAAACCACCACAAGGAGTACGCACAGGACAGAGTCGCACTCGGCGTCCTGGCTCACTAGCGGAGGACAACCACACGCTAGTCGTCTAGACGGAGTCGCACCCACGCCTAGGTAACACAATAGAAACGGGCACGCGGTAACGCAACGCGCGTACAACAGACGAAACACACTCAACGCCTGAAACTCCGTACAGTAAGTGAACACCTCGTGCCACAATCAACTACTCCTATGCACAAGCGGAGTCACACTCTAAGCCTGGCCCACATGTGTAAGCAGGGCGGACATCACATGTCGATCGCCTTGAAACACAACACTTAAATCTGCTGGGACATAGGAGATTAACGGCCATATCGATTGCCGCCAATATGAAGTAAACGGCACTCATCATGTCGTTAACCTTGACTCAACGGCCATCGACCATGTCGTCAATATCACCCCTGAAGATCTCAACGTCAACAGATGTGGACGTTAAGCTCTTCAGTCCCCTAAACCCAGAACAGCTCGAATCAGTCCAATTGGGCAGAATCACCCAACAGAACTCCGACTGATGGAGGGAAATACTTCCTCTCATCAATTTAACACTACCAGAACTTCCAATTTATACAATCAAACGCCTAGATTGCCCAAAACACCCAAAATTCTGGCATGGTACAACCCAACCCTATACCACAATTTGCATACTGATTTACACAAATGAGCATGCTGGTTTGCTAAGGAGGGTTATAGGAGTTAAGTCCCTACCTCAGAATGCTTTATAAACCCCCAAACAGCCACTAATCGCGCCGGAACCCCCCGAAGACTCCGCGCGAATCGCACCAAATCCTCGCGTTTCCCGCCCGATCAAGCACCACCACGCGATCCAGGGCCTTCCCACGAGCTCCCATCAACCATCAGAAGCTGAGGAAATAGAGAAAAGCAAAGGTGGAGGGAAGGAGAGGAAATGAGAAGGAAAATCTCTGCTCTTGGGCTGCCCTATTTCAACAGGTCCGACCAGTTGACGTCAACATCACTAGTCGCCTACTGAACCGCCAAAGGCTTGACGTCCACATCGCTGGTCGTTGAGTTCAACCTCAAACGTCCACATTGCTGGACGCCAACACCAAGTCAACGGCTAGCCCCCGGCCGTCAACCCCAAGTCAACGACAGTAGTCTGGTCGTCAACCACACAGAACCTCCAAAAGACCCAATAAGGATCCGCAAAGACCCGAGACCTTACAGCCTTCCCCCCTTAAGGAATTTGGCCCTCAAAATTCAAACAACACAAGGAAAGAAGACTCACCAAAGAGGTATGGAAACTGCTCGCGCATTTCGTCCTCCGCTCCCATGTCGACTCACCACCAGAGTGCCGCTGCCACGCAACATGAACTAAAGGGATAGCCTTGTTCCTCAACCTCTGAACTCGGCGATCCTCAATGTGCAACGGAAACTCTGGTACAGTCAACACTGGAGTCACCTCAGACCACTCTGCACTCTGCAGAACGTGAGACTCGTCAGAAAGGTACCTCCGAAGCATCGACACGTGGAACACATCGTGGACTGCTGCCAACTCTGACGGAAGCTCAAGTCTGTACGCCAAACCTCCGACACGCTCAGAAATGGTGAAAGGTCCAATAAAGCGAGGACTCAACTTCCCACGCCTACCAAACCTCACCACTCCCTTCATAGGAGACACACGGACAAACACCTGGTCCCCTACCTGAAACTCGAGCAGTCGTCTGCGCTGATCTGCATAACTCTTCTGCCGACTTTGAGCTGACTGAAGTCTCTGCCTCACAAGCTGAACTACCTCAACTGCCTGCTGAACCAACTCTGGCCCCGTGACAACCCGTTCGCCAACCTCGAACCAGTCAAGAGGAGTGCGACACGGTCGTCCGTACAAAACCTCATATGGTGCCAAACCGATACTAGAGTGATAGCTATTATTATATGCAAACTCGACCAACGACAAGTGAGCTGTCCACGACCCTTGCCACTCCAGACAACAAGCTCTAAGCATGTCCTCCAAAGTTTGGATAGTCCGCTCTGACTAACCGTCTGACTGAGGGTGGTAGGCGGAACTAAAAGCCAACTCTGTCCCCAAAGCTCTCTGGAAACTGCTCCAGAACCCAGAAGTGAAGCGAGGATCCCTGTCTGACACAATAGAGATCGGCACTCCATGCAAAGGAACAATCTGCTCTACGTACAACGCGGCCAACCTACTCACACCCCAACTAGTCATGATAGGCAAGAATCTGACAGTCTTCGTCAATCTGTCCACAAGAACCAAATGCTGTCAAAACCTCCAGCTGTCCTCGGCAAACCACAAACAAAGTCAGTCGTCACATGGTCCCACTTCCACATCGGAATCTCTAACGGTTGCACAAGTCCTCCTGGACGTTGATGTTCGGCCTTCACCTACTGACAGACCAAACACCTAGCAACAAAAGCTGCTATGTCTCTCTTCATTCCAGGCCACCAAAACTGACGTCTCAACATGTGATACATCTTGGTCGACCCTGGATGAATCGAGTACCTGGAACCATGTGCCTCCTGCAACACAACTCTCCTGATAGACTCCTCAACAAGAACATAGAGTCTATCTCGGAACCTAACAGTCCCATCCTCACAAAGCTCAACCTCTGGGAGAAGCAACACACTGTGCAACTCGGGATCTGCCTGCTGAGCCTCAGCAGCCTGTCTCACAACGGCGGGAGCCGCTAACAAACTGCCCAACACAAACTGTCGACGACTGGACGAAACTCTGAAAGACCCCTCTGTCGCAGACTGCCACAACTGCCACTCTCTAAGCATCAGATGACTCATCTGTGCTTTCCTGCTCAAGGCATCTGCAACCACATTCGCCTTTCCAGACTTATACTCAATGCTGAAATCATAGTCTTTCAGATATTCCATCCATCGACGCTGCCTCATATTCAGATCCCTCTGAGAAAACACATATCTTAAACTCTGGTGGTCGGTACGGACTACAAAACTCACTCCGTACAGGTAAAGATGCCAAATCCGCAAAGCAAACACCACAGCTGCAAGCTCTAGGTCATGGGTCGAGTAACTCTCCTTGTGGGGCTTAAGCTGGCGAGACGCATAAGCCACCACCCGGCCTTGCTGCATCAAAACCGCACCCAAACCAACACCTGAAGCATCTGTGCAAACCTCAAAACCCTCCTCACCTGAAGGTAAGGCAAGAACTGGCGCCGACGTAAGCAGTCGCTTCAACTCTATGAAGCTCTGCTCACACTGCTCCGACCACTCAAACGGAACTCCCTTTCTCGTCAACCGAGTCAAGGGTGCAGCAACCTGAGAAAAGTCTCGAACAAACCTGCGGTAGTAACCTGCCAAACCCAGAAAGCTACGAATCTCAGACACAGATCTGGGACTCTCCCACTGCAAAACTGCCTCAACCTTCGCTGGATCTACCGAAACTCCCTCACCTAAGATCACGTGCCCCAAAAAGTGAACCTGTTGTAGCCAAAACTCACACTTACTAAGTTTGGCATACAACTGGTGCTCTCGCAAAGTCTGCAACACGATCCTCAGGTGCTCGGCATGCTCCTCCTCCGAAACGGAGTACACCAGAATGTCGTCAACAAACACTACGACAAACCGGTCCAAGAACTGGTGGAACACCCGGTGCATCAGATCCATAAGGCTGCTGGAGCATTGGTGAGCCCAAATGGCATCACCAAAAACTCAAAGTGTCCATATCTGGTCCGAAAAGTAGTCCTCTCAATGTCAGAATCTCTAATCCGCAATTGATAGTAGTCCGACCTCAAGTCAATCTTCGAAAAGACACGAGCAGACTGAAGCTGATCAAAGAGATCATCAATCCTAGGCAAAGGATACCTATTCTTGATGGTCACTTGATTTAGCTTCCTATAATCGATACACAATCTCAAGCTACCATCCTTCTTCCGGACAAACAAAACAGGTGACCCCCACAGAGAAAAGCTAGGACGAATATAGCCCTTCTCCAACAACTCCTCAAGCCGCCTCTTCAACTCCCTCAACTCTGCTGGTGCTATACGGTATGGTGCCTGAGCAAAAGGTATAGTGCCAGGAACCAACTCTACAGTAAACTCAATCTCTCTCTCAGGCGGTAGACCAGGCAACTCTTCCGGAAAAACATCCGGAAACTCACTCACTACAGGAATGTCCCCCACTCCCGAAGCAATCTGGTCAAGTGTAACTGCAGAAACTAGGAAACCCTGACAACCAGAAGCAAGTAACCTCCCTGCCCTCAAAGCAGAAACTAAAAAGCGAGAAGTAAGAGGTACGATACCCTGGAAGTAAAACGCCGCTTCCCCAGGTATCCGCAAGTGCACCCTCTTCTTCTGACAATCCATCACAGCACCATACCGCTCTAACCAGTCCATACCCAAAATCACATCATAGTCATGTAACTTCAAAGCAAACAGACGAGCCGACAACCACTGATCCTGCAACTGCACAGGTACCTCCTCAAGATAGTAGGACGTAAGGACAAAGTCCCCTGTCGAAAACTCTAATGCTAACTCAACAGACTCTCCCGAACTCAACTCTCCAAGGGAGTCTAAAAACTCCTCAGACACAAAAGAGTGAGAGGCACCGGAATCAAACAAAACTTTAGCTGTACAACCAAAAACTGAAACAGTACCTTCCACTAGGTGAGCTGCCTCCGTGTCTGCACGAGTCAAGTGAGTAACACGACCTCTACCTCTCGACCCACCAGAACCTCCGGTCTGCTGACGCTGCTGCACAGGTGCCTCCTGCTGCTGCTGCTGCTGCTGCACTCGGGGCTGTGACTGGGTCTGCTGCTGCGGCACACGAGGTAACAAAGGACAATCTCGCGCCATGTGACCCATCTGGTCACACCGGTAACACTGACCAGCAAAAGTATGTTGTACCTGCTGCTATGGCTGACCTGCCGGCTGCTGAACACTCCCAACCGACTGCTGTCTCTGCTCTGCCTGCCTCCTATCACGTCGAAACTTCCTCCGAGACCCTGACTTCGTCGTCGTCCCAGTAGAAGTGGACGCGTAGGAAGTCGCAGTCCTCGGGGTCGTCTGCACACTACCCTGCTGCTGTCGAGGCTGAGAAGGAACTACCTGTGTCTGAACCTCTGCGCTCTGAGCATGAGTCTGCAAAGTGTCTGCCTCCAACGTTGCCGCTGTCTGATAGGCCGCATCCAAGTCTGTGACACGAGCAACTATCAGCGCCTGCCTGAGCTTTGGCCTTAAGCCCCTCACAAACTGCTGAGTCCTCAGCCCCTCATCTGCCATAATCTGCGGAGCATAACGCCCTAGCTCTACAAATCTGGCCCTGTACTGTACCACAGTAAAGTCCCTCTGCTGCAAGTCCAGAAACTGGTACAACCTCTCCGTCCGGACGTAAGTAGGACAAAAGGCTCTCTCAAAAGAAACGACAAACTCCTGCCACGGAATCTGTCTAAGTGGACGAGACTGAAAAGTAGTCTCCCACTCAGAGGACCACCAAGTCAACGCCTGCGCCTGCAACTGGTAACTGGCTAGCAGCACTCGCTCCTCGGGAACACACTCCATGGAACGAAAAGTCCACTCCACTGCATCTAACCATGCCCGCGCTGCATCTGGATCAGGCTGGCCCAAAAACTGAGGAGGCTGAAACTGCAAGAACTCCCTCAACACCTTCCCAGTACCACCCTGGGGTACCGGCGCATCACGTGTTGAGCAACAAACTGAGCCATCCCCTCAAGAAATTGAGTCATGTCTAATCCCTGAGCTACCTGAGGTGGAGGTGGCGGCGGAGCAATACCACTGTGTGCGTCCTGTGGCAAAGGCTGCGTCTGCTGAGGTGGCGGGGCATCTCCAGCCTCTGACGAGTCACTTGCTCAGCCACTCCCTCTCTAGGACGTCGCCTAGGTGCCATAGTACTATACACAGAGCAAAATACACACATAAATATACTAACTAACTCCGGGCTAAATAGCTGCAGCTGTACTCATTATGCTCTGACTCTACATGATGGGTATTTCCTTATATATATCTCATCAGACCAGGCTCTGATACCAAACTGTAACGACCCAAAATCCGCATTACCAGTAACAACCAGTAACCCGAATTCTGACCCGCTAACCCATGAGACAAGCTCGGAAGGGTAGGAAGTGAACGTCCGAGGAGACTATATGTAAGAAGATACACACCATGTAAAGCTGTAAAATTCCACTATATGAACATAACATGTACAACTCAGAGTCTGAGAAAGGTACAGAGTACAGAAGTACAACAAAAAGTACTACTCACTGCAGCTAAGGAGCACCAACACCGGAGTGGCTAGACTCGCCTGGAATGGGAGTCGATGAAGACCCACCTGAAAGGGAGGGGAGTGAGTCTCAAGAAAAGAGACCCAGTAGGGAAAAGTAACCCCACCGGCAACAGAACTAAAGTGCGGAAAGTAAAAACTGAAAGTAAGTACACGTCGCACCACAACACAAAACTGTAAACCTCGCGGCTTAGTAACACACACTCACACACACACAGTAAGTAGGACTCAGCTAGGGTCTGTGGCTCGGCGTCCCGTCACCACAGAGGCTCTCAACCCCAGCCACGTGTGCACACTACAGATGCTCTCTCTCGCGTCTGGTCCACGACCGGTTTTCCCCTACGCTTGACCCTAGCGGTAGAGAAGGGGCTCCACGGAGACCGGCTCAAAACCACCACAAGGAGTACGCACAGGACAGAGTCGCACTCGGCGTCCTGGCTCACTAGCGGAGGACAACCACACGCTAGTCGTCTAGATGGAGTCGCACCCACGCCTAGGTAACACAACAGAAACGGGCACGCGGTAACGCAACGCGCGTACAACAGACGGAACACACTCAACGCCTGAAACTCCGTACAATAAGTGAACACCTCGTGCCACAATCAACTACTCCTATGCACAGGCGGAGTCACACTCTAAGCCTGGCCCACATGTGTAAGCAGGGCGGACATCACATGTCGATCGCCTTGAAACACAACACTTAAATCTGCTGAGACATAGGAGATTAACGACCATATCGATTGCCGCCAATATGAAGTAAATGGCACTCATCATGTCGTTAACCCTGACTCAACGGCCATCGACCATGTCGTCAATATCACCCCTGAAGATCTCAACGTCAACAAATGTGGACGTTAAGCTCTTCAGTCCCCTAAACCCAGAACAGCTCCGAATCAGTCCAATTAGGCAGAATCACCCAACAGAACTCCGACTGATGGAGGGAAATACTTCCTCTCATCAATTTAACACTACCATAACTTCTAATTTAAACAATCAAACGCCTAGATTGCCCAAAACACCCAAAATTCCGGCATGGTACAACCCAACCCTATACCACAATTTGCATACTGATTTACACAAATGAGCATGCTGGTTTGCTAAGGAGGGTTATAGGAGTTAAGTCCCTACCTCAGAACGCTTTATAAACCCCCAAACAGCCACTAATCGCGCCGAAACCCCCCGAAGACTCCGCGCAAATCGCACCAAATCCTCGCGTTTCTCGCCCGATCAAGCACCACCACGCGATCCAGGGCCTTCCCACGAGCTCCCATCAACCATCAGAAGCTGAGGAAATAGAGAAAAGCAAAGGTGGAGGGAAGGAGAGGAAATGAGAAGGAAAATCTCTGCTCTCGGGCTGCCCTATTTCAACAGGTCCGACCAGTTGACGTCAACATCACTAGTCGCCTACTGAATCCTAAACCCGAAATTAACATGTGGTTAAAATTTAGGTCATTTGGACCAGTATTTAATGTAATATGAATTTTTCCATGTAAATGTGTATTGATGCATGCCAATGTGAAACAATTCGATTTAGGGTAATCCGACCTGATTAGTGAAATTTCCTGAATGCTACATTTCTGTAATTGTAGTGCCATGTTAGGAAAACAGAGAAATGTGAATGTGAGAGAGAAAGTGAATAGAATGAGAGTGACATGTGTAAACCCATGTGTAAAATGTGTAATGTGTAAATTGTGCCAAGTGTGACATTGCTTTCACAGAGGGCAGTGGAACCGTATCAGGGAAAAGTCCCCCTGAGAAGGTTCAATGTGTAAGTGACCCTAAGGGCATTAGGGGCAAATCCTGGAGGTGGACAAGTACCACTAGTTAGGGTGGAGACTTGTTCTCCCGGTCTGCGCAGTCCAAGAGTCGCCATTATAATGCCTAGATGGCGTCTATGTGATGTGATGTGTTGTGTCCTTCTTTGGTGGTTTGGACTATGTGTCACGGCACTAAATGTGAAAGTGTAAATGTGTATGTGTTCATGTGAAAGTGAACAATGTGTAATGTGTATGTGTAAAGTGCAACTTATGTGAATTGGAAATGTGTGGAAAGAATATGTGCAACCAAAATGTGAGGATAGGACATTGTAATCCATGTTGTGACAAATCTGAAACCACGTTAAATCGGTAGCTTCATCATGATAGGATCATGTTTATATGTGTAAAATGCCTAGAATCCATGCTAGGGACAATTAACAAGTATGTGCACAAAATTCCATGTTTGGTTGCTCACATGTTGTATTTTAAATAACATTGTAGCTCTCATGTGTAGGGTTATGGTTGCTAAATCATGTGAAAACCAGCAAGCTAAAGTATGTAAAATGTTCGTGTACATGCACAAGAATGTGTAGATTCCATGCTAGGTGTGTTTTGTTTCATGTACGTAGGATAATCATGCTAAGTGCTTTCATGTGTTAGTTAAAATGCAAAGTAGAATTTCATGAGTAGGAATGATTAGAGAACATGTGTTAGGAAATTTTCTTGATAAGAAATCTGAAAGCATGCATCATGTGTTTACTTATAGAATTATCATGGTTGGTTATTCATTTCAAACGTTAGCATGATACATGTTGAGTTTTGCCATGGTGTGTGTAGAGCCTACTATGACATGTACGTGTATGGTATGAGTGGTGTTACTTACTGAGTCTTTAGACTCACTACTTGCTTCGGCGTACAGGTGTAGTTGGTGACGTGGCACCGTTGGAGGAGACGGTGGAGACGGACTCCGAGCGCGGAGATTAGAGCGTTGCTGAAATTCTTGTGACATTTTGAGATTCTCATAGTATGTAATTGCGACATTGTACTAGCATTATTATGGAAAGGGATTGTATAAGTGTGGACATTGTGTTAAATTTTCAGCAATTTTAAATTATGTGAACTTTAAGTTCTTAATGTCATTGCAATTTCATGTATGTTAAATGTGGATGATGAATGAATGAAGACAGTAGTTCTTTTACTTCCGCTACTCTGTTCTATATTCACGTGTATCTCAGCTAAAGTATCGTTGGGTAAATGTCCCACTGTGATGACGCTTGCTATACCGACGTGGGTTGGTATAACCGTACCGGTATAATGAGGGCCGTCACAGAAGCAAATCGTTATGAGCTCTAAAGAAATTGTTGCGTAAAGCAAATCGTTATGAGCTCTAAAGAAATCGTTGTGCGAAGCAAATCATTATGAGCTCTAAAGAAATCATTGCGCGAAGCAAATCGTTATGAGCTCTAAAGAAAACGTTACGCGAAGCAAATAGTTATGAGCTCTAAAGAAATCGTTGCGCGAAGCAAATCGTTATGATGAGCAAATTGTTATGTTGACTTAAGAAATCATTGCGATGAGCAAATCGTTACGATGGGCAAATCGTTATGATGACTTAAGAAATCGTTGCGATGAGCAAATCGTTACGATGGGCAAATCGTTATGATGACTTAAGAAATCGTTGCGATGAGCAAATCGTTACGATGGGCAAATGATATACATGAAGGAAATCGTTGTGATTTTCAACCGAAATCGATGTGGACTTAGATAGATACAATCTTGAAATAATTAATGCTTCAGAAATATAATGCTTACCAATATTGGCTTGATTGACCTTGACTTGGAGTATTTCCTGTACTTAAGACTTAGAGAACTTTGATAAGATTTTGTTAATTACCAAAATACATGTATATTTAAAAATTTTGTGGGGACAAACTGATCATCAATCTCCCCTTTTTGGTGATGACAAAAAATTATCAATAAGCATGAATATTTCCGGAAAGTATTTCAAACATGCTAAGTATTTTTCTGAATCTGAAGATTTTCGGAATGTATTTCAGACATGCTAATTTTGTCCCCCTTTTTGTCAGTAAGCAAAAAGATACTCTGAGACAAAGAAAGAAGAGAAAATATGGAAGGGTAGACAACCAACATATATTGATCAGTTTTGAGGATTTATAGATAAGTAATAAGCAGGGGATAACAAGGAGCCAAAGCGCCTGATGACAGGGAGTGCCTGGCATTCCTGCTCTTCAAAGAAGGCTTGAAAGGCCCCAATTTCAATTTTATAGGAGGGTCCCATGGTGGGAGCCATCCTTTTGATATGAAGCTGTCGTTGATCTGAAATGAAGTCCCCATACTTAACACTGCCAAGGGCTAACTTGTAAGTTAAGAAGGACCCAAAGCTGGCAAACCGAAGAAAGGCTTCAATCTTGAGGGGATAGTCAATCTTAAGCGACCTAAACTCTTTCTTTAAAGCAAAGAAAACTTTGTATCTTTCGACCCAGGTTAGATAGGAATCCTGATGAGGTGAAGAGAGTTGGCATCCAAAAATTCACCAGGTGATAGGGGAGGTTGATTGGAGCTGGCCTGAGAGGCATTGAGATCGCCTAGCTGCTGAGCAGACAAGGGATAGAGTTTCGTCCACTCTTCAGGAGACAGCCGCTCACATTCAGAGAGAATGGGGGCCAGAACATCTGCCTTGATATGCCCCTAAAGATATTGCCTGAAGACAAATCTAGGGAAGGATAAGTCACGACCGTCTTGCACAAATAATCTGGCCATTACCCTTGCAGCTCGTTCAAAGATAAGTGTTCCCACGGAAGAGTCCATAATCAAAGCATGGAGAGGGGGAAGGAACACTACATCAGGAATAACTAGGGTGGCAAAATCAACCTGAAGGGACTCAGTATGAGCTGTGCTTGAACTGAGGGCCCTGATGGCTGCACGAAACTGACCCAACTGAGATTCTGGGAGGCGATTTACATAGCAGTAGTTACTGTACATCTGATACTGCCGAATAAATTTGATTTCTTTCTGAATGAAGGGCCAAACAAATTTTTGTGATGGATTTGGAACCACTCAGAAAGGGGAAGAGGAGCTTCCTTAGGCAGATATCGGGTAGCTTGAACTCGTCGGAATTGACTGTACAGGTCTTTGTTGCTTCGAGCCCACTGCTCTTCAGTTTTGGCTTCAGTCATGGAGAAGATTTTTGACTGTTGAGCCTTAGAGAGATGGGTATAAGGAAATATGGTGGTGAGATGTTCAGAAAGATTTTGGAAAGGAAGGCAAAAATGTGGGCAAAAACTACCTTTTGAAGATATTCTTCATAGATAAGTTTCTGCTTGTTGGAGATAGAGAGGGAAAACCAAAGGGGAGGATAACAAGGTTCAGAAGAGATAGGATGAGAGGATGTGAGTCTCCTCTTCTTAGAGACAGGACTAGAAGAGTCTGTCCTGTGAGAGTGGGTCCCAACAGCCAGGACTGAACGAAGTATGGCTACTTCAAATTCATCCTTGATATCCTGGATTTCTATTTGTGTGAGTTGGGCACCCTCAGGGATAATGGTAATGAAAGAGGGAGGTGTAGGTGGATTGAAGATAGAATCAAGAGTGACTGTAGGAAGAACAAAAGTTTCTGAAGTAGAAGGACCAGAAGAGGAAGGTCCAATTGAAGAGGATGCTGGTGGAAGCTGAGGAGGAGAGGATGGTGGAGGAGGAACAATGGTGGAAGAAGCAGGAGATGAGGCAAGTTGAGAGGAAAAAGGTTGGGGAGAGGAAACAGATCTTGAACGGGGTCGTTTAAAGGTGGTTGGAGCTGGAGGTGCAGTGGAAGAAGATGGAGGAGAGGGAGCAGCTGGAGTGGTAAGGGAAGAAGAGGCAGGGGGCTCAGGAGCTACAACTTGGTCTTCTTGTTCAGCTACGGATCCACTGGATTGAGTGACTCCTTCTCCGGTCCAGACTCCTGACACAAAACAGAATCTTCACTAGGCACCTTTTCAGAGGGCTGAACTTCAACACTTGGCCCTGATGGCCCTGCTGGAGCAACAACTGAAGGCCCTGATGGCTGCTCCACAAGATCAACACTGACTTGCCCTGATGGCCTTGCATTAACCTCACTTGGCCCTGAAGGCTCACGCTCTTGAGGAGTAGGATCTTTGGGCCCTACTGCCTTCAAAACCTAGACAACATCAACTTCATAGAGCTTAGCTCCTTATTGAACCACTTCATAGCAACATTTGATTGAAAAATGTCATTTGACAAAGATGCCTGGCGCTCAATGACAGTACTTACAGCTGAATTTACTGAGTCCAGGACTGCACCTTGATCATCCAATCGCTTCAAGATGGGCTTTAAGTGCATCTTCTTTAAAAAATTTCTTCTGCCTTTTGTGAGCAGTTTTCTTGCTGGGGCTTCCCTTTTCTACTTGCTCCTCGATCTCTATTGGAGCTTCAAACTGCTCTTCATTCACGGGAGCATCTTCAGAAAGTGCCCCTTGAGATGCTGCTTCCTTCTCAATATCTTGCTCCCCCTGAATAGGAGCATCCTCCACAAATCTTCCTTACTCCCCCTGAATAGGAGCATCAATCAATACAGAATCTTCAATGTGGCCAGGTGCCACAGACTGATCAACCAAACTCCCACCGGTGTTTTGATCCACTTGGGAGGAGTGAATGGAGTCTAATACTTGACGAAGTACAGAAGCCACAGAGGAGGTGGGAAGAGGATCATCTGATCTTCTGACAGAATCTGTTACTTCTGTATTTTCTTCAGCAACTGGAGTCTCAATTGCAACTTCTGTGTTGGCAGCATCTTCCAGTGAAGCACTAGGCACTGCGGCCTCTCTTGCTGCTGGTTCTGCAACTGTTGATGGACCCTCTGATTCTGCTGCCACTGCTTCGAGTTGGACTTCTTGGGCTTCCCCTAGGATGGGCTCACCCTCAGCTACTGATGTCTTGGTCCAAACTCTGTTGACCACTGAAAAACCGCTTTTCCTTTGATTTCTGGACCTAATTACTTGGCCCATTTTCTCTACAACGGCGCCAGAAACATCTACTCCAAAGTGCTGAAAGACTTTGGTGAGCAAGTGAGCATAGGGCAAGGATATATTCAACTTACTCTTGGTATCCCATATTTGATCACGAGCAAATTTCATCCTTTCCATCATTACTTCGGCCATGTTGATTTCTCGGTTCTGAATGGCCCAAAACATCATATCCGAGTCTGCCTTGGTGCAAGTGGAGAAAGTTGCACTTCTTGGAACCAAAATCTGACAAACTATGAAATGAAGGAGGCGATTGAGAGCACTCAACTGATTAATATCTAACTTTCCATCTCTCAATCTGAACCCTGGTCCTACAATACCAAATCCTTTAGCTTGGGCGTCCACGGTGTGAACCCCACTGTGCCGGAAGTCTTTACTCCAAACAACAAATGCAACAGCTCATGATCTATCTTATTTGGGTTCCCTTGACTGATGAAACCAGGGACCCATCTGCCTCTGTCCTCAAGCACACATAAAAAGCCTTCACGAGGTCTGGATAGCTTACCTCAGAGAAGGTGGTGATTCCCATCCACTGCATCCTGCTCATTGCGGCCACTACACTGTGCATGCCATTTTTCTCAAGATCAGCTACATCCACTGCCTTATTTCCACAAACCTTGGTCTTCACGAAAGTAAACCTTTCCTGCTGCTCTGCCGATAGAAACTTAGCGCTGTAGCCACCCAAACTGCCGGAGATAACGGACGATGCCATGGACTTTGGGTGAGGAGGGTTTTCTAGAAGGTTGAGATGAAAGAGGAGAGAAAGATCCTCAAGAAGTTCTTCGCGGGAAGAAGAGAGGAACTTCAAATGAGCAGAGAGGCGATGTCGGAGTCGTTAGGGCATCGGCTCAGGCAGCCAGACGAAAGAGGGAAAAAGGTGTAAAGGGGGGAGATAAATCGTTTTCACATCGATTTTGGGGTTAAATAAAAATTTTACGAAAAAGCGAAGCGCCAAGAGGTGGCAGAAAACAACAAATAAGTTTGACTAGTCAAAGCAAACTTTATTAAGAAGAGCGACCAATAGGGAACAATTTTAAATTTCTTTTCTTAAAGCCAAGGAGAGAAAATTTACTTAACTCTGAACATTTATGTCCCAGTTTTAAACAGAAGTCTTTTCACAAATTACACTACCCAATTCCCTTCTAAGAGATGTGAATCTCTCTTCGGGTAAGGCTTTTGTGAAAATATCTGCTAACTGACTATTTGTGTCAATAAAGGATATTTCTATGTTACCATTTGCTACATGATCACGAATAAAATGATATCTAACCTCAATATGCTGGTCCTTGAATGTTGGACTGGATTTTTGGTGAGATTGATAGCACTGGTGTTGTCACATAGTAGTGGAATTGATTTGATATTTAGTCTGAAATCCTCAAGTTGTTGCTTTATCCATAGGAGTTGTGTACAGCAACTTCCATAGCCACGTACTCAGCTTCAGCTGTAGACAGTGCCACTGAATTTTGTTTCTTTGAGGACCAGGATATAAGCACCCTGCAAGAAATGACAACAACCACTGGTGCTTTTTCTATCTACTTTGCATCCAGCATAGTCAGCATCAGAATATCCTACTAGATTAATTTCACAAGATTTTGGATACCACAAACCTAAATCATGAGTTCTAACTAAGTATCTAAATATTCTCTTTACGGAGATCAAATGAGATTATCTAGGATCTGCTTGATATATTGCACACATGCATACACTGAATAGAATATTGGGTCTACTGGCCGTTAAGTAAGGCAATGAATCAATCATACCTCTGTAGATCTTTTGATCTACTTTCTTACCATTCATGTCACTATCCATCCTTGTAGATGTACTCATGGGTGTTGAGAGTGGCTTTGTGTTCTCAAAACCAAATTTCTTCAAAAGCTCTTGGTGTATTTTGCTTGACAGATGTAGGTGCCATGTAGCACCCTTGATTTTTTAAAATCCAAATAAAATAAAAATTTTATTTAAATAAATGAGATGAACCAATTTAATTAGAATAAAAGGGAAATAAATAGAAACAAAGGGAATTAAAGTAATACCCATTAAGCTAAATTATTAATGGGTTACTCTAATAACCCAAACCCATGAAATGGGCCCAAATAAGGTTAGCCCATCATGGAATGAGAGGTAAATAGGTGAAATTCGTACCTAATTAATTAAATAAATAGGAAAGGGTTAAGATAAATGCTAAATAACTTATATATATCTTAAATAAGAGTCCTTACACCACCCTAACCCTTTGGCCACGAAATTAGCTCTCTCCCTAGCCATATTAGGTGGATAAATAAGAGAAAGTGGGAGATAAAGAAGGAAATTTAGAGTTTAATGGAAAGGAGGACTCTTATAATGACTAGGACTCCTATAGATGGCCTTATACATCAAAAAAAACTCATCTTTAGCAACCCATTTTCGTGGCTAGAGCTCTGGAGAAAGAGGAGAAGGGGTGGAGACAAAGGAGCAAGGAGGAGGAGGCTAGAACAAGAAGGGTTTTCAGATTTTTCGTCATCTAAGCTAGGGTTTTCTGGACTCGACAAAAGGTAGGCAATCTCTCAAGAAAAAATCGTGAAATAATTACCCTAGGTAGCCTTCATGTACCTCTTCAAAAGCCCTATGGTTTCGTGGTATTTCGTTCACCCATTTGGGCGAATTAAATTCGTGAAATCCTGCTGTCACCATGAACCCTAATCTCATGTTTTCTCTAATTCCCGATGTGTACATGCTCTCATGCCATGATAAAATTTTCAGATATACTACATCACACTAGCTTTCAAACGCCTCTGGTCTTGCTTGATTTCGATCTCCCATGAGGGAGAATTAAATCTTTGAATATCTGTCAGATCTGTGCACTCAACTCTCCTTGTTTCCTTTTTAACCTCGTGCACACTTGACATCATTCCATGATAAAATTATCATAAATACTACTACATGTTATCTTTCAAACGCCACTGGTTTCAGAATTTTTCATCATGTATACATCTCTAAATAATTCGTTGAACCCTGACTGTACCTGTTTAGGTCACCAAAAGTAACCTAATCAATGCATGTCTAAACCTTGTCTATTTCAAATTAATCGTGCATGTTGATAGATATACATGTCTAATTTCGTTTAAAACTGATTTCATGCTTTTTGGATCACCGTGCTATTTTATATGTAATTTAGAACGTCCCTGTATCACAGGAGACTCGCCCTGGGAAAAAGGAAAAAGGGCAAACCCGCCTGTTATCGCGACGGCACGATCCGCCGCGATAACAGTGGGGTCGCGTCAGCCGATGGCGTCGCGTCAAGAACGCGACGGCATGAGCCGCCGCGTTCACCCCGGTCCGAGCCAGGCCGGCCAGGACCCCGTGTCGCGTCCGACCGCCCTGTCGCGACTTGAATCGCGACGGGTAGGTCCGTCGCGTTTCAAAGATTTCGGCCAGAACTATTAAATTGTGTACATGCCCTGCTGTTTTGTCTATTTAACCCTTAATTAGCCGTGATTAAACCATGTTATAATTAACTTGACTTGTTAAATTAATAAAAATAACATTTTGCACGACTTGTCATATCCTCAAGATTTCTTTACACTTGCACACACATAACATTGTAAATTGCCATTTGACCTTGATAAATTATGCAATAATGTATTCGGTAAATTATCGAAATAAATGACTAAATTACCCTATTTTTTTAAATACAATTGGTTCCATTTTGACTCGCGTATTTTATCTACCGTTACCGTTTTCCCTCGGCCTACGAGCACTCGAGGCACGACGGACCCGTTTTTACACACTTTCCCTTGACTTGGACCACCTCTCCACCGAGAATACTCTCGACTGGACTAGGGACTCCTTGTCAAGACCTCCGTAAGTCTTCTTGGCTTTGGCGCACGTCCTTAGTCAACGAGCTGGTTGTACCTCAAAACCCGTTACACCTCAGGGATCAGTACGATCCATACCTTAGTGTTCCTTCTCGTCTTGAGTTCACACCGGACCACTTGACCCGTGTACACAGCACGGCTAAGGGGCGGTTGTGACTTCTACCAGACTGCCGGCACCCGACCTGGTGCTGTGCAACCGTTACTATCGTGTTTATCGTCGTCTTACGATTGTACCCCTCTCATCTACAGTCTCTTTACTCTCATATGTTCACGTTCTCTCTACACTCTCATCTATCTCGTCTAGTACTCTCTTATCTCTTCTTGGTACTCTATTGGCCATTCGTGTGATTGTCTAAGATAAAAGAAATGACTAATGCCAGCGCAATAGGGCCCGATCAGGTCCTGGGAGGAGCGCCCGAAAAGTGCCAGTGCCCATGGGAGTTAAAATGATCATAGGATGTGTTACGGCATGCATCCAGCGCCATTTTACTATCTAGATTAATCTATGACAATCAAAGTGCTATCTCTACAAGTGCAAGCGTGATCGTTACTAGTGCACCGTTGTGCAATTTACGTGTTATTCGTTACATGGCCATTCTATTGTCGTTCTCGTTGTACTATTTCCCTGTGCCAGTTGCAATTGTTCTCTCGTTATCGTGACATGCTCTACATGACTTGACTCTCTAGTTAACCTGCTATTAAGACATTAATTATTTAAAGCATGCTTGTGTTCATGAGATATTAAGTCCTACTGGGCGTCATTCGCTCATCCTGCGTATTTATTTAATGTGTTCAGGTGAGTCAGATGGAGACGACCACACATACGAGGACGGGACTGAGGGAGGCTCAAGAGTGACCATTCAGCTACCAGTGCTATCTAGTAGTAGTTAGTATAGTTATGAGTTAGTGAGTCAGTTAGTCATAATGTAATAATTTGATTTTGAATAAAGTACTCTGAGCCCTAGTTTTGGCTCTGATACGTTGATGTAATGATGACTGGTGGATTATTAATGAAATTGGTGTTATTGGTATTATTTCCATTGTGCAATGGTTTGCATTTATTTCTCGCTCTATACTATTTAATAACTGTAATCCCGCTCCGATATTCCGCGTCGGGGCGTTACATGCCATCTTTTCCTTGCTTGATTTGTAGTCCAAGAAAATAATTTAGCTCCCCATCATCTCATCTCAAACTCTCCCTGCATCAACTTTTCAAAGTACTTGCAAAGAAGTTCATCAGTAGATCCAAAGATAATGTCATCTACATAAATTTGTACAAGTAATATGCTTTTAACTTTTGTTTTTATAAATAGAGTGCTATCTACCTGTCCTCTAGTGAAACCATGGTTTAATAAAAATGAGCTAAGCCTTTCATACCAGGCTCTTGGTGCTTGCTTTAAACCATATAATGCCTTATGAAGTTTAAAAACATGATTTGAAAATTCTGTATCATCAAAACCTGGAGGCTGTTCAACATATACTTCTTCCTTAATTAAGCCATTTAAAAAGGCGGATTTAACATCCATTTGAAATAATTTTAAATCCAAAGCAGATGCATATGTTAATAAAATTCTAATAGCCTCAAGTCTAGCTACAGGTGCATAAGTTTCATCGAAATCTATGCCTTCCTCTTGGGAGTAGCCTTGAGCCACCAATCTGGCCTTGTTTCTTAAGATTATACCAGTCTCATCCAATTTGTTTCTAAACACCCATTTGGTGCCAATAACTAGATGGTCTGATGGTCTGGGAACAAGTGACCATACTTGGTTTCTCTTGAACTGATTTAGTTCATCTTGCACGGCTATAATCCAAGATTCATCAGTGAGAGCTTCATTGACTTTCTTAGGCTCTATTTGAGAGACAAATGCTAGATAATCACAAGGTATTACATTACCTCTTATTCTTACCCCTACAGATGGATCACCAATAATGTTCTCAGGTGGGTGATCTTTCTTGTATCTCCACTCCTTTGGAAGATTTTCATGTGTAATATCTTGTTGTTGCAAGTCTTCCAGAGGTGGATCATCCCTGTCTTCAATTGAGGTATTCTTTAGTTTCTTGGACAGTTCGTCTGCATCATCATTGTCACTATCTTCTTCCTTTCTCAAGGAAGGGTTAGTCTCATCAAAAATAATATGCACAGACTGTTCAATTAATAAGGTACATTTGTTAAATACTCTATAACCTTTGGGTTTAGAAGCATACCCTATGAAGATACCTTCATCTGATTTGGCATCCAATTTACCAATGTCTCTTTTTCCATTATTGTGAATGAAGCAAGGACATCCAAATGTCCTAAAGTGGCTGATCTTGGCTTCTTTCCTTTAAACAGTTCGCATGCAGTCTTCTTTAGGATTGGCCTGATCATTACTCTGTTGATAATATAGCTTGCTGTGTTCACTGCTTCAGCCCAAAAGTATCTTGGCAAATTATATTCTGACAACATTGTTCTTGCCATGTCCAATAGAGTTCTATTCTTCCTCTAAACAACTCCATTTTGCTGTGGTGTCCTTGATGCTGAGAAATTGTGCTCGATCCCTTGGTCATCACAGAATTTAGCAAATCTTTCATTTTGAAATTCTCCTCCATGATCTGACCGGATTCCAACAATGCAAAACTTCTTATCTTTCTAAACTTTCCTGCTGAAGCTTACAAAGCTTTCAAATGTATCATCTTTGTGTTCTAGGAATGACACCCATGTAAATCTGGAATAATCATCAACTATAACAAATCTGAAATTCTTTCCTCCAAGACTGGTGGTTCTCATTGGCCCAAATAAATCCATGTGAAGGAGTTCTAAGGGTTTTGAGGTTGTTACTACAGTCTTTGATTTGAAGGAATTCTTAACATGTTTTCCCTTGGTTGGCACAAGGTCTGCAGACACCATCCAATTTTGTGCTGACCTTTGGCAGACCTTCTACAAGATTCTTCTTTAGCAACTTTCTCATACCATCTATGCTGTAATGTCCCAGTCTTCTGTGCCACAGTTCAGTTGATTTATCCTTGTTTGCTGCCAGACAGACATCTTGATCCTTTAGTTCTTCAAGATGAAGTGCATACATGTTCTTTTCTCTATTGGCTTCGAAAATTACTGCTCCATCCTTTAATATGCTGCACTTTGACTCTTGAAACTGAATCTGATGACCTCTGTCACAAAGCTGTCTGATGCTGATGAGATTGTGCTTCAGCCCTTTGACAAGCAATACATCTTCAATGGCTATTTTTCCTTTGTTGCTCACAAAACCACTACCGATTACTGTGCCTTTCCCATTGTCTCCATAGGTAACTGTTCCTTCTTCAGCTTGAAGATGGGTGAATAGCTTCCGATTTCATGACATGTGCCTTGAGCACCCACTGTCCAAATACCATTTGGATGCTCGAGAGTTACCCTAAAATGAAAATCATCAAGTTTTAGGTACCCAAATTCTTTTGGGTCCTGAGGAGTTAGTACCATCAACTTTTCTTTTTATTATCCATTTCTTATGTCTTGTTGGACATATTGCTTTTATGTGACCTAACTTATTGCAATGACTGCAACAAGATGTTTTTGTTACTTTTTCAATATATTTGAAATTGGCTTTATATGATATGTCTTGTTCAGGTACAAATTTTGGAGTCGGGTAGATTTTAGGATAAACTATGGTTTCTTCATTATCTGGAGGTGTATATCCTAATCTGTATTTTTTCTTTCCTGATCTTCTAGCACCTTTAATATTAAAGGATTTTTACCATTTGTAAATTTTTCCAATGTGCTAGATAGCTTAATATTTTTCTCTGTTAGTGTCTTAATTTCAGTTTTCAGTTGATCTGAGCTTGCTTGTTTTTCTAGTTTCATTGTTTGTTCATTTTTAACTTTTAGATCCTCACATAGCAGTTCATTTCTCCTTTTAAGTTCAGTTATTTGGCTTTCTAATTGATCATTTTCTGATTTTAGATCAGAGTTTGTGTTTTCTAGACAAGTATTATTTTTCTTGCTTACTCTTAACAATTTGATTGCTTCTCTATATTTATTGTATAATTCGTTGAAAGCTTCTTCTAAACTATCGGAATCTGAACCATTACAAGAATCAAAGGATGAGTCAGAGGTTACCTTTTCTTCGGTATTTGCCATGAAAGCCAAGTTGGCTTCTTCCTCATCACTGGTTGAGCTTGACTCACTGTCTGAGTCGCTGCTGTTGCTCCACGTAGCTGCCATAGCCTTCTTCTTATATTTCCTGAATTTCTTGGAGCTCTCTCTCTTCCTGAATTCAGGCTTCTTGAGCTTTGGACATTCAGCTTTGATATGTCCTGGCTTTTTGCACTCGTAGCATATGGGCTCACTCTTCTTTTGATCCTTTCCATCTGGTTTCTTGAAGTCTTTATTTCTCTTGAAGTGTCTTCTACCAGATTGGAACTTCTTCTTCTTTGCTAGAATGCGTTGCAATCTCTTTGACATCATGGCTTCTTCATCTTCACAGCCACTTGAGTTCTCATCTTCAGCTGATGACTCATCTGACTTGTCTTCTTCTGCTTTAAGAGCATTTGAATGCTTCTTTCTGCTAGAGGACTCTCCTACCCTTTCCATATTGATCTCATGGGCCATAAGGGACCCAATGAGTTTTTCCAAAGACATTCTTTTCAGATCATTAGCTTCTTCAATAGCTGTGACCTTTGGGGTCCATGAGGATGGTAAGGATCTAAGAATTTTCCTCACCATGTCTCCAATCTCATAGGTTTTCCCAAGTCCAGCCAATCCATTTGTAATATCTGTGAATCGACTAAACATTTGAGTTATGGACTCACCTGATTGCATCTGGAATCTTTCATATTGTGTAACAAGAATATCAATTCTTGTCTCCTTCACCTTGTCTGTGCCTTCATAGGTAATTCTAAGCTTTTCCCACATCTCCATTGCAGATTTGCAGGCTGAAACTCTGTTGAATTCTTTTTTGCTTAGTGCACAGCACAGAATACTCTTAGCCTTACAGTTCAAGGAGATCTTTTTCTTGTCATCATCTGTCCACTGAGCTTTCTCATTTGTGACCAGGAGATCGCCTTCTTCTACTATTGACCATATCTGATAGTCGTGACCTTGGAGAAAGTACTCCATTCTGGTCTTCCAGTAAGCATAATCTTCACCATCGAAGAGAGGGGGTCGGTTGACAGACTGACCTTCAATGTTACCTTGGGCTGCCATGGATCTTTACTCTTCAGATCATTGGATCTTCTTCTTTGTCGAAGAGACTCGCTCTGATACCACTTGTTGCCCGGTTGACAAGCCCAGAGGGGGGGGTGAATGGGTCTTTAAAAATTTTACTTGATTAGTACCTGTACTTAAAACATTCACACAAAAAGGACGTTCTTCGATGAAGGTTAGTAACAGTTAGTTCAAAGTGCAATCACACAAGAAAAACAACCACACAACACAAAAATTATCCTGGTTCGGACCTCCTCTCCTTAGGAGTCCTACTTCCAGTCCCTGAGCAACAACTCAGGATTCCACTAACTAGGGTACAGTCCCCCTATGGACACTACAACACCCAGCTCAGCTGGTCTTCCTTCACACGAAGGGAATTACACCACCCTGGATACCCCACCAGGTCTTCCTTCCACACAGATGGGAACAACAATACCCTGGAAGCTCTACCAGGTCTTCCTTCAACACAGAAGGGAACTACAACAGCAAAGGTAAGCAGTAAGGACAAGCCCCTAGATCAAGCTAAGATCTGAAGCAAGCAGGACTGAGAGTAAAAGATCTAGAAACACAGAAGACTCCCAGAACTACACGAGCTCTCTCAAGATTTTCACTACAGAGTGGAGAGCAAAGAGCAACACTGAAAGGAATGAGGTTCTTGGCTCTAGAATTCTATCAGAAGATTTGAATAGCTTGTGCGTTCAAAAATCCTTCTTGCCTTTCTTCTGATCTTCTGTCTTGAATTTATATCTCCTTTTGAAATACGGCCGTTGAAGTAACCGTTGTCTCTTAGATTGGTAGACGTTAGACTGCTTGACATTTGGAAGCTTCAACAATCTTTTATCCAGTTGAGCACGCAAAGAGATAAGGTCTTCTGGCGTCTATATGGTCCAACGTTGTATGACAGAATGTCTTTAGGACCCTGCACATATTAAATGCTAGAACAGTAGACAGCTAGGCTGTCTCTTGTTGTCAGTAAATGATGATGTGAGTATTCACCAAAATAGCAATGCCAAATAGCTTGTTCTAAAAGATGTTGACAGAATATGCACAATAATAAAAGGATATCATTTGCATGCATGCAGAGATACGTTCTGTCTTCATTAAATGCACATCAGTCAGACAGATAAGGAAGTCTTTGACTATTCAACGCCTTAAGAGATAAGATAAATATCAAGTCGATATAAACTATAAAGTCGTTGTCTATATGACTTATGAAATCATTATGAATACCAACAAGTCATTATAGAGAGCAAATCGTTGTATTCAACGAAGAAATCGTTATAGACACTTAACAAATCGTTATGAAAAGCAAGTCGATGTGTTCAACGAAGAAATTGTTATGAACACTTAACAAATTGTTATGAGCTTTAAAGAAATCGATGCGCGAAGCAACTCGTTATGTGCTCTAAAGAAATCGATGCGCGAAGCAAATCGTTATGAGCTCTAAAGAAATTGTTGCGTGAAGCAAATCGTTATGAGCTCTAAAGAAATCGTTGCGTGAAGCAAATCGTTATGAGCTCTAAAGAAATTGTTGCGTAAAGCAAATCGTTATGAGCTCTAAAGAAATCGTTGCGCGAAGCAAATCGTTATGAGCTCTAAAAAAATCGTTGCGCGAAGCAAATCGTTATGAGCTCTAAAGAAATCGTTGCGCGAAGCAAATCGTTATGATGACTTAAGAAATCGTTGCGATGAGCAAATCGTTACGATGGGCAAATCGTTATGATGACTTAAGAAATCGTTGCGATGAGCAAATCGTTACGATGGGCAAATCGTTATGATGACTTAAGAAATTGTTGCGATGAGCAAATCGTTACGATGGGCAAATTGTTATGATGACTTAAGAAATCACTGCGATGAGCAAATCGTTACGATGGGCAAATGATATACATGAAGGAAATCGTTGTGATTTTCAACCGAAATCGATGTGGACTTAGATAGATACAATCTTGAAATAATTAATGCTTCAAAAATATAATGCTTACCAATATTGGCTTGATTGACCTTGACCTTGGAGTATTTCATGTACTTAAGACTTAGAGAACTTTGATAAGATTTTGTTAATTACCAAAATACATGTATATTTAAAAATTTCGTGGGGACAGACTGATCATCAATAATTACATGAGTTGTAAAAAGATTTTCTTGCCTCTTTTTAGTTTACCAATAATTTAGTCACGAATTTAATCTTATTTTTCTCTAATCCATCAATTGGACTCTAATTTTTTAGCCCATTAACTCACATATGGATAAATTATACAACTCATGTACCTAATTTGCTTAATAGGTTTTAATTACCTCTTTTTAACTTAGAGAGTAATAGAGTTACAAATTTTATATTATTTTCTTACTTAAATTTATTCATAGGTCAAAAGTTGTTCATTGGTCTAATTCTCATTATGGGTTGTCAACACACATTATTTGGAGTTCATTCACATGGTTATTTTAATTTATGATTCACTTTGGCACACATGATAAATGGTTCTTCGACTTATTCTTTAATTATGATAATAATTCACAATAATTCTTAGACTTGATCTAAAATTTTTTGATGGGTCATTAGAGAGTATTATTTAAGTATAACTATTATTCTACAAAAATTTTAGATGCGTGTACATACATGTAATAATGATGCATATTTTTTTTAACTAGCTAGTTTTGTATTATTAATTGTCAATTTATTTATAATTTTAATTAATAAAATTTCTGGGGTCCGTACTACAACTTGTCTTCCCATATATCACTGAATCGAGCCTTGAGACGGAAACATCTATACTAATATAATAAAACTCAGTTTTGGAGCAGCCACGTGGCAGCACCAGAATGCTTATATTCCCTCCAAAACTCACAAATACTTCTCCTTCATCACTCCTTTAACGTAGCTATTAAAAAGGTAAATCTTCCACCTAAAACTGTGAAGAAATCTTATTAAATCGGCATACTAAACCTTGCCAAATCTTGCACATAAATTTTTAAAAAACTTACAATTTTATACCACCTATTAACATTTGGTATCTATACTAATATATAATTTCTCAGTCTTGGTGCTGCCACGTGGCTGCTCCAAAAATTTTGAAAACGGGATCTTTAACCTTAGTGGCAGCACAAGATTATTTCTCTCCTCATCAAATCTCACAAATGTCTTTTCTTCTTCACTCATTTAACATAGCTATAAAGAAAGCAAGTCTCTCACCTAAATCGGCATGCTAAATTTTACACATAAACTTCTAAAATCCTAGCAATTTTATTTTTTTAGAAATCTTGCTAAACACATAATTTATTTAAAAACTTGCTAAATGCGACCCCAATTCGAATTCAAATAGAATGCGGCGGTTCCCTTTCCATAATTGACTTTAATACAAAAAATAATTTAAAATAGTTATAAATTTAAACCTTTCTGTGCGATGCACGGACCTAAAAGATATTCATATTATTCAAATGATTTCAAATCTAATTGAAAACGTAATCTAAGAATAGTTAAATTAGGAGACAATATAAAGTTATAAATTTGTTAGGAGACCAAATGAATCGCTACATTCTTAAAATTAAAACTTTTTTTAATATTTCTCTTACCCCCAACCCCACAACCCGACGTACATCTTCCTGCAATTCTCACAAAAACCAACAGGTTTGCCGCTGGGTATTGCAATAGCCCAGCTCCAGAATCTCTACTTCCCCCCTTAAAAACCTTCTATCTCTCTAACTCTCTCTCTCTCTTTCTATTTCTCTGTCTCTTTCTCTTTATGCCTACCTCTACCCACTTTCGGGGAAGTTTCACAGCCAAAAGTAGCATCCAACCAGGTATTTGAATTTTTAAACGTTCTATCATATGATTCCTATCGTTTCATCTCTCAAAAAATAGTACACACTTTTTAACTCTTCAAAATCAAATCGACACATTGCCACCTATTTTCGGGAAGTTTCGCAATCATTTACAAATCGAATTGACCCATTGCCTCGGCTGTCGACGTCGAGCAATAGCTAGGCAACAAGACCATCCCCTCTTGCTGGTTCGATATATATGGAGGGGCGCACGGTGACCGGGGAGGTATAAGTTTACCACCTGCACCTGCGTCTCTAGCTCCCTCAACGGCAGCTACCATTTCTTGGATGAGGCTACCATGCACTGCAGCGAACTGCTCGCCATAGCCAAGCAGCTCTACGACCCATCGACGTAACTATGAAAGATGGGCATCCTTGGCGCATCAGGGCTGCTGCCGATGAAGATGAGGGACGAAAATGGCGGCACCGCCGACGCCTACAGTTTCGCCAAGTGGGTCCGCACCCAGCCTCTGCTCCTAGCGGAACGAGTAGTACAAGTGGGAAGTATTCGACCCCTACACCGTCGACGTCTTCTACAACTGCCACCTTCACAGCAAGGGCCTGGCTTACCCTGCCACCGGACGCTGAGTTTGTTTGGGTGTATACGCGCCTACCCGCTGCTGATGCTGCACCCATCCGTGGTGAAGAAGATGAGAGAACTTCACCTCGCTATTCACTTCTGCCAATATGCTCATTGTCATTTGCTTCAAACAAACATCTACCCACAGATCATTCGGACATGTCCATTCTGAAGCACATAAACTTTAACAAGAACAGAACAATATATCGGTCATCTCCCTGGATTAATTTTATAGTTTTTTAATATAAAAAAGATAACATAAAAATTGTTTTTTATAGCAGTTACTGTAGCAGCTACAGTAATGTTACTAAAGTATGTATTTTCATTTATCTGTCTTTGTTTAAAAATCTGATTGGATAATATTAGTTTTTAAATTTTACATATTTTAAATTATCCAGTATATATTTTGTTATGTCTGACTCATTCAATTTATTGTTTAATATGTGTGACTCTTTCTATTTATTGTTGTGAAAATTATTTGGGCTATTTTATATTTATATCATTTCTGCCAAGCAAATGTAGCATAGATTACATATATTTTGCAACGTCTCAACTAAATCTCATGACGTTCTTAGATAAGTTGTTTACGTATTTCTTAGATAAATTGTTTTATTTTAATTGTTTACATTATATCTAAAAAAATTATGTCAATAAAATATTACTAAAATATTTTTTTATAAATATCATTATATATATTTTTAAGATATATAAATATATATTAAATATTTAAATTTAAAAATCTTCGTGCATCGCACGGGCATAGAACTAGTTAGCTATATATGCGAGATGATCCCCAATTTTGCTTGGATTGCGGTTATTCGAATCTTTTCGTTGAATCAGATTCATCTATTTTTGTTGGGATTGTCCACGGCTGCGTGTCTAGTTCCTCGGAGATTATTACATACTATCAGGAAGTTGGCATCCAAAATAAACTTAACTTTCAAACACATCTTCATAGAAGCGAATCAAGTGGCAGAGTAACTATATATGCTTGCACTCTTTCTCTTCTGGACTTTTGAACTCACTGGGCACCTCTCCCTCATAATATTTAAGGGTCACTCTGTCTTGGTAAGACAGACAGAGTGCCCTTCTATTTGCTTATATATAGTTGTTGCCTTCAGTCCTATTATATACTTTTCTTTCAAAATATATGGATAAAATTAATCTTGCTAGTTTCGATCCGGTGGAGTGTGCTCTTCTGTAATGCCCTGCAAGGTTATTGCTTAAAAATGGATGATGACCACGGTTGTTAATTAGTATTTTCATTAGTGTCGTTGGAGCCAAAAAAATGGTGATCACATATTATTAAGTTTAAACCAATTTTTTTATGACAAGTCATTGAAGAACAAGGTCTGGCGTAGTTATTGATTTTTTTTTCTTCTCTTTTTGGTACTAGCTACTTGCAGCTGCTCTCATTGTGGAATATCCCCACTCATGATGGTTTCTTTATCTTTGCTTCCCTCTCCTTGCATGAATCGTTGAAAGCAGGGGTAAGGTCGTGTTGTTCATTAGTTTATCTTTGACACATATTCTCCTTCTTCTTCTTCTTCTTCCTCTTGTACGGAAAGAGTAGTTTTACACCCCTCTATTCATATCACATCAAATTAGAGTCCAAAGAAAGATGAAGGATCACATCTGATCCCTACTCCTCAACCTCCAACATGGAGACCATAGCTGAGAAGTGCAAGCTACTCTTTCTCAATCTTGTTTCCTTTCCTTTCGTCAAGCCAACATCATACATATACCACCATCAAGCTAGCTGATAGTTCCCCTTCCCACTAGAGACAAACAAATGTGACAATATCTCCAACGTCTCCAAATTATGATGGTGATGGAAACGTGGTGGCCTTGGCAGTCCATTCTTGTCAGAAATGAAGAATGCACGGCTGCCATCACAAGGAAAATATTTGCTTGCATGACATGCCTTTTGAATCATGTCAATAGTATCTGGAACATACTCCACAACATCATGAAGGCTTATAAACGATGAGATGTGATGGCATGCGACATCTTTCATGTGCACCTTGCATGAACCCTCTCTAAAGGGCTGCCATACACCATAGAACACTTGGATCTTTTATAAAAGGATGAACTAAGCTATGACCCAACACTAGCCTGCAGACACACCTATAACGAGGTGCAAGCAACTATATATCAGCCGAAAGTCTTCACTTGTAGCGCATTGGGGATCAGGGTTGGACAGGAGGGAGGGACTCTGAGATCGATCCCGAGATAAGGTGGGCTGCTCTCAGTGGTTTAGCCACTGAACTATATAACCCCCAAAAAAAACTCTCATCCGAAAAGAAGAACCAATTGCCACTTCTTATGGGAATTGGGATGCTTCTTCCCAAAATGAACTCTTGGTTAATCAAAAGGCTAGGATGATTAGGGAGCAAAACAGATCCATCTAAACCTCTAAAGAGAAGGGCACAATTGAAAGGGCAGCCCAGAAGAAGGGGTATCATTTGTCAGCTGGTGCATCCTCTTGCAGTGAAGATGGTACAATTTCACTGTCATGAAGGGGATAAATGCAAAACATTCCTTAATATCCAAGCTCAGAAATGTCGGGATGGAGGCCGTCTAATTGGCCACCCAAGTTGGGCCATGAACTTGACCCACCAACGGTCACCGCACCTCCTTGTGTACCTTCCAAGAACACTCAAGCCACTGTCAGCTTCCTACGTCATTGATTTGATTCCCTTGTCAAAGAATCTCGGTGGGAGGCCACCAAGTGGAGCTCTCATGACATTCTTGCAAACAGGAATGTGCACTTCGGAGGGTAGGAAAGTTACTGGGGTATTGGGTTCAAAATTGCATATTCGATTATCAAATGAGCTTTAAGCTCATTTTCAACTACCTTATATTGTTTAGTGAAGAGAAAGCACCCCCTAGCGGATACAGCATGCATGATATAGCTTGCCATGCTTGAGATGGGTTTTTATTTTTTATTTTATTTTTTTTTTTGGGGGGGGGGTACGGTACGTGCAAATTACTCCCTCTGTGCCTTAAGATGGGATAATAAAGCAGTTTAATTTAGGTGATACTACATTTTGGGTTCATAGTGCAGGAAACTGTAGCTGATGGGCCGGTGCTCCTCAACATAGGAGGTGTGTACATAATATTACAATATCAAAGGGTTATTGTGAAGAATAGAATAGTGCAACCACGCAGTTCTATCCTGCATACAGACACACAAAAAGGGCCAACATGAGCTCATCTATTGGCATGCCATGGTGATTGATTTAAAACAGTATAGGATTAATTTGTCCATACAGTTAACGGATCTCGAAAAAGATTTCTGGGTAGATGTAACTAGCTAGCCTTGATGCAAAAAAGTTTAGTCAGACCAATTAGGTCTAGTCAGAATGGGTGGTGGTGGTGGATCAGTTCTTCGCGCAGCTACCAGTCGGGTGTGCCATCTCTCTCTCTCTCTCTCTCTCCCCACATAAAAGAGAGGATATCTCTTTGGCCTTTCCTCCTCATCGGACAAGAGAAATGCCGCGCAGGGATTTCGATCAGCTGGGCGAGGAGGAGAACAGGAAAGACTGAACACAAGAAGGTGTCCACCTCCATCGTGATCCTCGCGCATTTCGGGTATTTTCTTTCCTCTAGCTAGCTCCTTAAAGAATCTTGTTATTTAGGAACGTCTTCGCCCTTAGTATGACAGACAGGTTTCATTAAACAAGTACATGTAGATTCCTGATTATACTTGAAAGAACAAAGCCCCTCCTTAATTAATTTTCTCCATTAGTAGTGTGTCCTAATTTCTTATCTTCTTTCAATAGCCAGCTGGCCATGTGATGTGCTGCATTAATTTGTTTGGCTTTTCCTCTGCATGCATGATCATGCATATATATGCTTCATACGGAAACGATGCTCATTAGGTTGGCATTCTGAGTACAACCGCTATCATTCTAGGAACGCAATGGTCACTACCCACTGTTCCTCCCAATCCCAGACTTCGGGTTTCAGGAAAACGGTAAGAGGATTAGGGCCCATGCCCCATGGTGTGAGATGGGTGAGAACAAGGACAAAGAAAGCATGAACAAGGGCATTCCAGGAACAGGAGGAGAAGGGAGGTAGGTGCATGCTTGTCCACGGGACAATGGACTGTTCAGCTCTATAAATGTCTGACGGATAGATGCAGAGAGAGAGAGAGAGACCAGAGAGGGCCGCACAGAGAGCACTATTGAGCATATGACCATGCAGCTGCAGAGATGACTTCTTAGCAAGAGAATTACTTGGAATACTAACCAGTGGCCCCAGTTCCTGGTCACAGAAGATTGGAGTGAACAAGTGGGTTTAAGCCTTCCCAGCAAATACTTGTTCAGAATAATGCATGTCTTTGCACTTTTCCTGCAAGCAGCTTTTGAGAAAGATTATTAGCAGAATCTGAAGGCTATGCTTTGGGTGAGACACGGTTGCTTTGCTAATAAGGCAGACTCTCGGATGGCAGTGTGAGTGGGCGCACTGGTGCAGGAACAAAACTTTATCCCACTTTACTTCGACTAACCGTGATCTTTTCCTCTTGTTACCCATCTTGGTACCAGGGAACTATATATAGTTAACCTAAAGGCTCGGTTGGGTGACTGGCTTTTCCATTATATCAAAGATCGAGGTTGTGCCTCAGCATTATAGCAGCATCATTGCATCCCTTTAGATCATGAGTTCAAATCTTATAATTTTCTCAGTTATACTAAATAAGTAGGGTAACTTATTACAAGATCATATAGAAAAATCTCTCCAGATCGATTACCCTAAAGTTGTGAATATATACCTGCAACTGCAAAAGAAAAAAGCTATTGTTCCTTCGTAGTGAAACTTGTGTGCTGAACGGAACCTCCTGCGCCCACAGAATGGATGCAAGGCAGGACAAGGACGGAACAGGAGAAATTATATGGATCGATCCTTCTAGGACTGATCAGTCTGGTGATGGGGTCATCAAAGGTTTCTGATAAGTACTCGGGGAGAAGCATCCAACGCTAGAGGACAATGCCCGTCCGCAGGACACTAGACAACAAAGTGGAGTGATCACAAGGACACTACTAAGGGACAATTCTCCAATGACAATGACATATTTGTAGAACAAGGTTCATTCACATGACTCGGGACGCTTAATTTATGGCAAGATATCGATCGATGTTTAATTGCTCACAACAATACTAGCTACTCCATTAATTTGTTTCTTGCTGCATGATACATTTAAATCAATACAAATGCAATGGCCTTTTTCCCTTTCATTATTCACAACCGTGCATGTATTTGGAACTCTCATTTGAATAAACAACTGTGATTCAAATGTGGGTCCAAGTTTAAAATCCTGTCGAAATTCCAGAACCAGGTGTAAGTATATACACCGTCGATCTTGGATGAGCTAAGAAAGAAGCTCCCAAGAATTTCTGTACGTACACAGACAATGACTTTTGGGTGTAGGACGTTCTAATTAATTAATTGCCACAGTAAACCCCAGTGTAACCAAGATCCCCAGTTTTGGTGTCTTTTGTTTTCTTGAAACCAAAATCACAGATAATTAGCTACCACCATCACATCTTTGATCATTCTCTATACATCACTTTTCATGGGGTAAAGGCTTAATGAACCTGTGAGGGTATATGCGTGGGGCTGCATGGGAGAGCAAAATCCTCATGAAGGCTACCCAAAAGTTTGAACCTTGCCCTCTACATATGGTGATGCGCCTACAATTTTGAGGTGTTAAATAAAGGGGGTTAAAGAAGCTACTGGGAAATCTGTATACCATCTTGTTAGAACCCATGGATGGGCTAACAAGATGTAGCTTTCTAAAGCTAAGACCTTTGCCCTTGATCCACGGCAACCATTAATGATCTGACCATTAAATCATCTCTCTGCTCTCTCTCTCTCTCTCTCTCTCTCTCTCTCTCTCTCTCTCTCTCTCTCTCTCTCTCTCTCTCTCTCCTCTCTCTCGTCTCTCTTCTCTCTCTCTGTGTGTGGTGTGTGTGTGTGAGACAGGGAACACTACTTTTATATCATGTAATCTTGAAGAAATTTATATCTTGTTGAGTAAGTGCCTTCACCCAATTTAATTTATATGTTGTTAATTTAACATGGTAGAGTGGTGAAATGCAAAGAAAGATTTATTGCCCGAGTTCAATTCAATTATGCAATGGCATAATAACTTACGTACGTGGTGCCACATTGGGCGCCGTATAGGTTGATAGGTAAGATGAACAGCAGCTACTTAGTGGCGGATAACTACTTTTAATTTAATTCATTATTTCTGAGTCCAAACTCACTGTTTATAAGCCCAAAATAATTATTAACAATGTCAATCAATAATTTTAAAATTTCAAAAGAAATATTTTTTAGTCCAAAAGTAATGTTTATGAGGTCTAAATTCATTATTATAAAAGTCCTATTGATAATTTTAAATCCTAAGAGTTATATTTTTGGGTCTAATGTTTATATTTATGAATCTAAATTATTATTAAAAGTTCACTAGATATTTTTAAATTGTAATATTAAAATTTAAAAGTAAAAAATTTATATTTTTGAGTCTAAACTTGTACTTATGAGTCTAAGGTACTATTAAAAGCTCAATCGAACGATAATATTTTAAAATCTTAAGTTTGTATTTTTGAACCCATACTTTTAATTTTTAAGTCTGATTGCAACTTGTCAAAGATGCCCCACCATGACCCCCGCCGTTTGTCGTCTAGTATCACCAATTGATATTGATCGCTATTGTCTTACCTGCCAACCCGCGTGACACTATGTAGGCTACCATATTAGTAGTGCATGTGCATAAATATATTAAATATTTCTCCATAAAACAGAAATTTGATAGTTAAATGTAAATAAAAATATTAGAGGAAAATATTTGACCTGATTAATCAAAATTACGGGTAGGGCCATTTTTAAGAATTTTGTCCCGACAAAGATCCGACGGCTCTCATCGCATTCATTGCAAAAAGTACCCTCCCAGCAGGTGCACCAGAAGAGAAGGCCTCCCGCTCAGATCACCGGATCCATCCCTGGCCGTACGATGCTATGATAGCGATTCCTCTAATCTGGGCCGCGAGGCCCCACACTGACCCATGACACGTGAGCTAAGATAACCACGTGGCATGGACCCACTGCCATCTTTCGCAGCGCAGGAAGTCCTAGCAAGAACGCGGGACGTGGCTTCCGGCGATTGGACAAAGCTCGAGCGCAGCAAAGCAATTCTCTTATATTATTTATTTGAGAAATACGACGGAGACTTTCCCCACTTGTCTTGGACACATCTCCGTGTCCAAAAAGAAGACACGTGAAGGGCTTCCTCCGCATGGCGGCCATGGCCAGGGGGCAGGAAGCTCTGAGACAAGTTGGTGTTTACAGCAAAAACCTGTTTTTTACTGGACTCGTTTCAACATCTCTCTCTCTCTCTCTCATACACACATGGAAGGATATGCTCCGAAGAGTGGATGGTAAGTTCTGGTGGAGGGGAGATGTGGTGGTCAGGTGGTGCTCACTTTCATACTTTTACATAGTAAAGGGCAACATGCCACTACCCAGCATTTCCTTCTCCTTTGTCTTCCCACACTCTTGTTTGTTGTTTGCAATGTGCGTGCTGTAGTTCTGTACCTCTCTCTCTCTCTCTCTCTCCCCCCCCCCTTCTGTGTGTGCGTGGGACGAGGGGGATATCCTCTTAGGGTTGTCTATGGAAGGTGGCCTCTCCGTAGGGACACATGGGTCCCCTTCTTAAAGCCTTTTTTTCCCTTTAGTTTGACATATTGTGGTTGATGTTATTCCCATGCGAGCTACAGGTTCTTCTGAAAAGGACGGGTATGCTTGCAGGCCCACCCACCCCGGATCACATGAGGAAAGAAAGGGAAAGGTGGGATTAGATAAGGGGTGTCTGGCTACCACAGATGGAGGCCACAATGTTAATATATATGCTGTTCTCATAGTCCACAAAAGCTGTGGGAAAGGGTCCTAACCATGGAGGACTCTCTCCTACCATCTGATCATGGCTCTTCTTTTGGTGTAACAAATTAAGATGCTTTGCTAGTTAGCTAGACTGTTGTAGTTTGGGACAAGTACATTAACTCTCATGCACACTGTATGTTAATGTAGCCTTTTGACCTCCAGATCATCAGCATCTTGAGGAGAATCATGATCTAGTTTAATGATGTGAATGGCCATTGGGGTTTCACTCTGATTTTTCAGTGGGGTTTCTTTTGTCAGTGATCAGAAGAGACAGGCCATCCTCGGATATCCACAATGCCCAATCTCTTATTCCCATGGTTAGTGTGTTTCTGGAGTCTGCTTCTGCGTCTAAATTGGAGTACTGGGAGGTACTGTTCCTCCCCATGGAGTGAACTGGTTCCAGTATAGGGACAAAAATGGCTGGGCAGTGGCATGGCCCTCTTCTGAATTTTCGGTCCTCTATGGGGTTGCAGGTGTTCTGAAAAAAAAAGGTTAGAGATTAAGCATCTAGAAAGCATTAAAGGACAAGGGTCATCCACAAGACACTAGAGAACAAAGTGCATTCACAAGGACACTAGAGAACAATAGAGAATTCCCACCCCCCACTAAGGAACAAGGCTCATTCACATGAGCCACCCATTGCTGTGTGACAACATTGGTTGGGTTGTATATATATGTTCATACTATTCATTTTGGTAGTGTTTTGTGGAAGTGGGGGGTTGGGTGGGGTGAGGATTTTCCTCCATTGTACTCCAGACCGTCTCAACCCCTCATCTATATATATTTGTGTGGCTCATGCAACTGTTCAGCAGCTCTGAAGTGAATGCAAGCCAAGTGTAGGCCATACTGTGCTCACACACAGTGCTTTCTGGTGTTGTGTACAGAGCCTGCTTCAAAGGCCAGCATATTAATGTTCTCTAAACTGG
The DNA here is from genome assembly GCA_014218235.1 of Colocasia esculenta. Lineage (NCBI taxonomy): Eukaryota > Viridiplantae > Streptophyta > Magnoliopsida > Alismatales > Araceae > Colocasia > Colocasia esculenta. Next base: position 49,562,101 of record CM024763.1, on the reverse strand, counting down.
ACAATGCCAGAACAAACTTCCTCTGAGACAGAGAGAGAGAGAAGAAGAGAGATAAATGATGAGGAGGTATTAATGAGGGTACATAGCATCAGATAACTTTCTCTTTTCTCATTTAGCCCCAGTAGTTTATTTTAAAAATAGATCACAGCTGTCATCTTAAAGGGTGAGGTAAAAGGAAACAAATCCGACAAATCCAAATTTGTGTGCATATATATAACCCATCAGCCCCCTGCCCCCCAACAGGAAAGACCCGTTCATGCATACTCACCAAGGTATGTCTTTCTTAGTTATTTACACATGCATCCAACCTGGCAAAGACTAATCATTTCCCTTGTGATTTTGATATATAGTCTTCTGGTGCTCATCTTCCCATGGATTCTTTCTGTCACTGATGAGAGAGTGCTTCTTTTTTCTCTGTGTTTGTTGGATCTCAGAGACTGCACAGGTTACAAAGACCAGTGACTGTGGAAGGAGTTGGTCAACTCTTGGGAGGCCTCTTTTTCCCCTCCCTCCCCACCTTCCTCCACTGCTCTCCAGCAACTTCTTCTTCCTCTGCAGCAGCAGCCTCTGTCTGAACTCCAAAACATCTCATCTCGCCCACCATTAACACCCACCAAAGGAGCTTCCTTTCCTCCGTTAGCTGTTGCATTTTGGGAGGAAGAAAGAAGCCATGAAGCAGGAGGCGGTGGCACCGGACAACATGGCGCCCCCTTTGCTGCAGCCTCCGGCGCTGCCGACGCGCATCAGAGGGAGCAAGACCAAGGAGAGCCCGAGAGCAGAAGCCGCCAATGGCATCATGTCGGGGCTGAAACCAAAACCCAAGACAGCTTCCCTAGACGCCAATGGTAGACAGGGTCCCAGGCGGTCCATCTTCCAGAAACGGGTCAGCCCTGCCGAGGACTTGGGTTCCCCGAACCACAGAGAGATGGAGGAGAGGAGGGTCTCCGGCCGCGCCGGCGGCCGCGGCGTCGAGCAGTACGTGGGCCTGCGGCGGAGGGGAAGCGATGCCAACTGCAAGGGGAGCGAGGAGGACCTGGAGAAGAAGGTGAGAGAGCTACAGCAGAGTCTTGAGGAGAGGGAGTGCCTGGTTAGGGAACTGCAAGGAGAGGCCTCGGCGCTCAAGGCCATGTTGGAGAATTTGCAAGCTCTCAATGGGGAGCTCGAGTCGCAGAACAAACAGTTGACGGAGGACCTCTCCACGGCCAATTCGAAGATCTCGGCATTGGAAAGAGAGAAGGAGGTAAGATGGGTGGAAGAAGCATCTGTGGCATGGGTTGCTATTGGCTATTTACTAGATAGTTTCCGTTAATTTCTTCTTCATGTTGTTCTTGTCTATATCTGGTTCAAACTTGGCAAAATCATTTGTCTTGGGCACGGTTTTGTTGGGATTTTTTATGGAAATTGTGCGTTAGAGGTGTCAAAATGAGTGTAAGTAGCAGTATGGATTTGGTTTCAAATTAAGAACCAGTGGGAGATTTAACTCTGAATCTTTTATGGGAAAGTACCTCCTGGACGGTTGGAATATATGATTCGTGGAATGCTTTTACACAGAGTTTGCATTTCATTTAGTTTTACCATTCTGTTCTAGTGAAAGCTCTGTTCAATTCGTTGCACAATGCATGCAGTTGGTATCAGTTGCTAAGGAAGCCCAGCAACCAGAGTTCAAGGACATCAGGAAGCTCATCTCCAATAAGCTGGAGAATTTAAGAGCACAGAAGGACGCCACCAGAGAAGTGAGAACCATCAAGGTCCCTTCTTTGGGATTGAATGCCATGGCTAAATCTGAAGAATGTGAACCCAAAGCTCCAACAGATGTGCCACCTCCACCTCCGCTTCCACGGCTACCCGCAATTCGGCATTCCCCCATTGCTAGGCAGCCACCGCCACCCCCGCCGCCCCCGCCTCCAAAGTCTTCCTCTTGCAAAGCAACAACTGTGCAGAAGTCTACTTCACTAGTGGAATTTTACTATTCATTAACAAAGAGCAACAGGGAGAGGGGTGCTCTTGGTGGTGCAAATGGTTGCGGTTCTCGCCCCGGCAATGCTCACTGCAGCATAGTTGGAGAACTTCAGAACCGGTCTGCCCACTTGTTAGCCGTAAGCATTGTGGTCCTTCTTGTGCTCTTGGTTGTCATTTGACAAATCCCAAAGACTGCTCTGATGTTTTCTCTATTTGTTCCACAGATCAAGTCAGATGTAGAAACAAAAGGGGATTTCATAAAATTTCTGATAGAGAAAGTTCAATCTGCTGCTTACAAAGACATGGAGGAGCTTGTAGCTTTTGTTGATTGGCTTGACAAGGAGCTTTCCACATTGGTAAATTCCAGTCAGTAGATGTTTTATTTGAAACATAATACTTTAGGACTGCTGCATATTTAACTTTGTTGTTTCTTTTGTCTGGGGAAATTAACATTGACAGTAATTTATTTAAACTTACTGCAAGCAGTCTTGATCCTCTCTAGATGTAAGTGCTGTTATATGCTTTCTCCTCTTCATGTTTCTTCTTCCTTATCAAACTGTTCTTCTATTGCGAAGGGATTCATCCTACTAATTCAAAGCTTGTTTCAAAAATATTGTTTGAGTTGTAGGATGTTATGCTACAACTTGTGTTATTTCATTGTTGAAGTTGTTTCCTCTAATTAGGCATGCTTCATGGGAAATTCAGTTTAGGTCAGTGTCATCAATCCAAGACTTCAACGCTTCCTGCTCTTATGAAATATGCCCATATTCTGCATGTTAATGACAGGATTTTCAATACCTAAGATATCATTTTGGGTTTTGTCATTTATTTTGAACATCGGACAGCATTAAGTGGTAAGGAAAACTACCTCATGTATCAGGCGGATTATGCATCTCTGACTTATTGTAGAACGGTTCTTGTTTGACTTTTCTTGAATTAGAAGACACTCCATTTTTTTCAACTTTAAGTTCTGAAGACTCCCAGCAATTCCACAGAATGTGTTCATAAGAATCTGAACAGTTCACTCCTGTCAGAGTTTCCATCTAATGATTGATTATGCTGATGTTCCAGGCAGATGAGAGGGCTGTTCTGAAGCATTTCAACTGGCCTGAGAAGAAGGCTGATGCATTGCGAGAAGCTGCATTTGAATTCCGAGACCTTAGGAAGTTGGAGACCGAAATCCATTCATTTGAGGACGATGCATCCATGCCTTGTGAGACTGCCTTGAAGAAGATTGCAAACCTACTAGACAAGTAAGCAGAAAAGTCACAAGTCAACTGTCTCCTTGCTTTTGTAGTTCTTCAAGTGGCTCTAGTCCATCATATGTCTGTCTGAACATTCTATATAACTTAAACCGTGGCTGTGCAAGATTGGAGCGACAGATTCAGAGATTCACCAAATTGAGGGATACCACCAGGCTATCCTACAGAGAATGGAAGATCCCCACTGACTGGATGCTCGATTCAGGTGTTATCAGCAAGGTATCCTTGTCATAACCCTTGGTCTGGTTCCTGGCTGCCACAGACCCTGCATTTCTTATGAAGATTGAATGAGAGGGAAACATCATACTTTTATGCATGTTATCTATAAAATGTGTCTTCATCATTTCAGACTTTCAGTAATACAAACAATAAGAGTTCCCTCCAACATATGATAGTCTCTTCAATTTCTACTGATTCCCTCTGCAGTTGAAGCTGGCATCCATGAAGCTGGCCAAGGTGTATATGAAGAGAGTGAAGCTTGAGTCAGTGCAACTTTCCGACAGGGAGTCTATGCAGGAGTCGCTGCTTCTTCGGGGTGTGGGCTTTGCATACCGAGTACATCAGGTAATTTGCATGAACTGCAATTCCATATGAACAGCAAAAATTAGAAAAGAAAAACAAAAACAAAAAAGAGATTCTGTGTGCCCATATGCTGAAACTTTGCCACCAAAGGTCAGAACAATGGGAAACATCCTCCTCTGCTTAGGGCTCTCTTCCACCATGTTGAGAGCACTGTTGCTTGTGCGATTGATTAAGCTTTTTCTTCGTTTGTTCACTTGCTCTTATTCTTGAACATTAGCATCCTGAGCACATCCACGGGGGCATTTCTGTTTGCAGTTAGCCGGCGGGCTTGACGCCGAAACAATGTCTGCATTCGAGGAGGTGAGACATGGGGTTCACCTGCATAGGACTGGATCCCAGGAGCTGCTCCCAGGAGTGACACTTTCTTAGCAGGTGCATCCACGAGAACTCCTGATCCTGATCAAGGGTGTGCCTTCAGGGGAAGTTGGCAAGGCAGATAATGGCTTCCCATGATGCAGGTGATCCAAATTCGGAACATAACTTAATGCTCAATACTTCATATGCCGGAGCTGGGAATCATGCACTCTCCTTGGAGCACAGATGTGCTACATATGTTATAGAGGTTCTAAATTAGGTGGTGACATCTACATATGTTATAGAGGTTCTAAATTAGGTGGTGGCTTCTTTCTCCACCGCCACAGATGTACCTATGGAATTTGTCATGTAAAGGCAGGTTACTTAGATGTATGGGACAGAGTAGATATGTATAGTTATGTTATAAATATTACGTATGATATGTTGATAATATGGCATCCAAAATCGATTACATGCAGAAACAGAGCAAACGGTACTAGACAAATAAGGGACATTGAGTACAATAGACAGTAACCAGAACACAGTAAATAAGAGTATGATTAACATGATATACATGATCTTAGGCAGGAATATAGAAGTAATAGCTATGGTAGAGGCACCTCGGAGAGGCTACACTTAGAGAAGATATCGCCCCCACTAGGAGGGTGCGATGGGAACAGCGATCTCCTCTCAGGATACAACTACCAACCCGAGATAGATGAGCACACTCTCTTCTATACTGAAAGAAAAGTTATAGTAAAACCTAAACCTCTTCTATGAAAAGCAAAAGGTTGGAAGAGAGCATGCACCGAACACTGAAGCAAAATGTCTTAATCTTGGCATGACCTTCTTGCAGCCGCAGAGCTCAAGCACCCAAGGAAGACGAGAACGCGTCGGTGAGGGCGATGTCATGTGAGAGAGAAGAGCAATGGCTGAGTTCGTGTGCACAATAAAGAATTGAGAGAAAAAGAGATAGGTCTGCGAGCGGTTCATTTTATGAGTCCAAAAAATGTTGCCCTTAGGGTTAATCATAATTAGAAGGTCTTACTTACCCCCTTTAGGAGTCCACGCCCGCGATGGTCTATCTTCAAAGCGACAGTCTAGAGACCCAATCAAAACAAGTCTATTTCTCTCCAAGAAAGGGTAAAAAGACAATAAAGAGAAGTAAAAAGGTGCCATATCAAGCCCGTTGGACTTACGCACTCGCGCGCATGCGTGTGATATGGTCTAGCATAACTTCACTAGTTCTATAAGACATAGTCCAATAAACTTTTAGAGTTATAAGGTCCTCCAACTACTTTGTGTTTTCTCATGTGGGATTAAAGACCTCACACAAAAGATAAAACTTGTACACATTTTTACTTTATCAATCCTTGAGTTCCCTTTCTTCATATTACCCTCCAACCCTTTTTTAATCAACATTCCCCCACAAATTCAAGGTTTGGTAATAGAGAATAAACAGAAGAGGATAAACATATCATACTTTCAGTAAAAGTACATTTCGGGTTGAATCTTCACCTAAGAATTTTCAACTTTTACCCCTACAGAACCAAAGTAAATTAAATCTTGAACTTGATTCTTTGGAGTGAGGGTTACTTGTTGAAAAACAACATGATAAAAAGTTCTTAGTTGCAATCCATAGACTGACACTTTTAAGGCCATGCTTCCCATCCTGAGTCATCAGTACTTCCAGGAACAACTCAATTTCCTTAACCGTGGCCACACAATAGTACTCACTTAGGTGGGCTTCCTCAAAGATACATGGCTAGTATCCTGCCTTATCAGATTCGAACTCATTAATAGTAATAACTCTTCATATACAAGTAGTTTCAGGCACTTAATTAGAATATCAGGGATAGACTCCGATATAGTGTATCAAAGAAATATAAAAGTGCCTCCATATTTTCTAAGTAGATTGTTATTACCACATTGAACATTCTTTGTGGGATCTCCACTTAGATACGTTGGTTGCCTCTGTAGGAAAATAAATGATGGGTTTCAGTTCCATCCTCATAATGAATTTCTAAACTTTCTTTTATCAAGTTCTTTTGTTAGAGGATCAACTAAATTGTCATTGGTACCAACAAAATTCACAGCGACCACTCCCTGAGACACTAATTCCCTTATAGATCTCAGTCTGATTTGAATGTGTCTCTTTTTTTTAGTTGTACTTTGAACTCTTGATCATTGCAATTGTGGTCATATTATCACAATGCACAGTTGTAGCAACTCTAAATTTTTAAATATCGATAAATATTATTAAATTAAGAAAAATAGAATTTAATTGAATAAATATGATAAATAGATTTAAATTAGAATAAAGAGGGAAATAATTGAATAAAAAAGAATTAAATTAAAACCTATTAAGCTAAATTAGTAGATGGGTTATATTAATAGTCCACACAAGAAGTAATTGGCCAAAAAGCCAAGAGCCCATCTTTGGATGGGAAGTAATTAAGCTAAATTCGTATTTTAAATAATAATAATTAGAAAAAGGTTAAGATAATTACTAATTAACCCATAATTATCCTAAAAAGGAGTCATCATCCCATCCTAATATATTACCCACGAAATTAGACCTCTCATCTATCCTATTAGGTGGATAAAAGCAAGAAAATAGGGAGATAAATATGGAAATTTGTAGCTAAGAGGAGAAGGAAGAGTTGGAAGAGAGAGGGACTCTTAAACAACCTAATAGACCTCTAATTCGTGTCTACCAAGCCGCATTTCATTGTTGGAGCTCTGCAGAACGAAGAGAGGAGGCTGAGGACAAGGAGCAAGGAGAGGAAGGGCTTGGAGCAAGAGGATCTCACCTTCTGCTTCGTCCAAAACCCTAGATTTTTATTACAGCGTGAAAAGGTGGGCAATCTCTCAAGCTTAACCTAATTAAACTCGACTTTGAGTAGACCTTGATCCCCTCTATCAATGTCCTATGATTGCCCTAATTTTTGTTGCTCTATGAGAAAGTATTAAATACTCTAATCTCTGTCATCATCATGTACCCGAATCATCTTGTTTGACTTCAATCCATGTATATACTTGATTACATGCCTTGCAAATTTTATCATAAATACTGCATGATTTTAGCCTTCGAATGATCTAATTTCCCCCAATTTTCATCATACATCCAATTAAATTATTTTCCATGATTTTGTATGTTTTAGGTCACTGAAATGTAACCTGATTAAAGCATACCCAATACTTGTTTATTTTCTAATTCCTCGTTTATGTTGATACATCTACATGTCTACTTTCATTCAAAACTAGTTTCATGATTTTTAGATGTTCCTACAATTTTATACAGAATTTTAAATGACCCTGTATCATGTATGGAAGAATGACCCAACCTGAAAAGGGCCATTTTCCCCTTTTCTGGGTCGGGCCGCCCTTCTGAAATTGCGACGGCTCGACCTGTCGTGATCTCAGAGGGGTCGCGACTGACCGGACCGTCGCGTTATAAACGCGATGGCCCGCGCCGTCGCGGTTTCCTCCCGGCTCACACTAGCCCGACCGGTTCAGCAGACGCGACCGGACTGCCCGTCGCGACATGAAACGCGACGGGGACCCCGTCGCGATTTCAAAATGTCGCCAGAAACCCTCATTTGCTCATATACCCCCGCTATTTACACCATTTGACCCTTGTTTAAACTTAATTAAGCACTATTATGCATAGTAATGATCTAAAGATTTATATTTTGTAATAATTAAATAATTTTAATTAAATAAAAGTCATGTGCACAATTTTTCATGCTCTCATGATTTCTTTACACTTGCACACACTAACATTTATGGTTGCCATGAGACCTTATTAAAATGACTCAATAATATATCTGGTAATTAAGTATAATTATTCACTTATTTTCTCAATTATTTAAATGATACTTGTCTTCGTTTTATTCGCGTATTATACACTGTTATCATGTCCCTCTACCATCGAGCACTCGAGGCAAGATAGACAACATTTCGTTACACACTTTTTCTTGACATGGGCCACCTCTCCGTTGAGAATACTCCTAACAGAATCAGGGACTCCTTATCAAGGCCTCCGTAAGTCTCCTTGGTTTTGGCGGACGTCCATTGCCGACGATCTGGTTGTACCCTTAAAACCTATTACATCCTTACAGATCAGCATGATCCAAACGACCTTAGTGTGTTTCCTTCTTACCTTGGGATCACGTCGAACCAGCTAGCCTGTGTACATAACACGGCTAATGGGCGGATGTGACTTCTACCTAACTGTCGGCACCCGACCTAGTGCTGTGCAACTGTTACTATCCACTGTTTAACGTTGTTTTACGAATATGTGCCTATTCTCGTATACTATCTCTATCCTCTCATCTGTTCACTTTCTCTCTACACTCTCGTCTATTCGTCTATTACTTTCATCTATTCTTGGTACTCTATTTGACCATCCATATGATTGTCTATGATAAAGAACATAACTTATGTCGTGCAATAGCACCTGATCTGGTCCTGAGAGGAGCACCTAAAAAGTGCCATTTGCCCATGGGAGTTAAAATGATCAGGATGTTGGCATACATCCAGTGCCATTATACTATCAAGATTTAATCTATGACAATCAATTCAAGTGCTATCATTACAAGTGCTATCGTTACTAGTGCACTGTTGTGCAACATTACATGTTATATCGTTACATGGCCAATCTATCATCATCATTGTTGTGCTATTTTCCGTGTACAAGTGCTATCGTTCTCTTGTTGTCATTACTTTGCTCTACATGACTATTCTCTCTAGTTATCCTGCCTTTTAAGATATTAATCATTTAAAGTATGCTTGTCTATATGAGATATTAAGTCATATTGGGCGATTATCGCTCATCCTGCGCTATTTGTTATATGTGTTTCAGGTGAGTCTGATGGAGATTACCACACTTACGAGGAAGGGAATGAGGAGGATGCTCAGGAGTGACCCGTTTCAACAACCACTGCTTATTAGTTAGTTAGTTAGTCGTCAGTTAGTCAATATGTAATGGTTTGGATTTGAATAAAGTACTATGGGCCCTAGTTTTGGCTCTGATTAGTGGATGTAATAGTTAGTTGATGAATTATTATTGAGGTTGGTTTTTATTTGGCGTTATTCCAATTGTGCAATGGTGAATATTTATTTATCGCTCAGTACTATTTAATTAACTGTAATTTCGCTCCGATATTCCGCGTCGGGGCGTTACAACAGTGATCATAGGGGCAGACTTACTCATTAAGAGAAGCTCTAAAAGAAGACCCCTAATCCACTCAGCCTCCAACCCAGTGGTATCCAAAGCACACAACTCAGCCTCAAAAGTAGACCGAGATAAGATGGTATGTTTAGAAGACCTCCGGGTGACTACACCACCTGCTAGAGTAAATACATACTCTGAAACAAAATTACTCCCTGAGTTCTGGGCTATCCAGCTTGCATCACTAAATCCTTATAGGACAGCAAGAAATCTCCCACAATGCAAGCTTAGGGTAATAGTATCTTTTAGGTACCTCAATACCTATCTAACCCCTCCAGTGAGTTTGGTCAGGATAGCTTGTGTATCTGCTAAGTTGGTCACTGCATATGAAATGTCAGATCTTATACAGTTAGCTAGATGCATTAACCTTCCTACAACTTGGGAATATCGTAATTGAGACATAAGAACACCACTCTTGTTTTTGCAAAAAGCTCTAGAAGGATCATAAGGTGTACAGACTGACTTGCAATTATGATAACCAAATTTATCTAGAACCTTCTCAACATAGTGAGATTGAGAAATAACTATCCCTTCAGTTGATTTAGAGAGATTCAGCCCCAGAATCACATTAGCCTCACCCATGTCCTTCATTTCAAATATGCTACTTAAGAATGACTTAGTCTCATTTACTATCCCCAAAGTGTTGCCGAACAGGAAGATATCATCTACATACAGACATAGAATTATACATTTATCACCCTTAACTTTGTAATAAACACACTTGTCAAACTCATTAACTATAAAGACAAATGATAAGATAGTCGTATCAAAATTTTCATGGCATTGCTCTGGTTTAAACCATACAGAGATTTAATGAGTCTACAAACTTTCTTTCCACTACCTGGAGCCGTAAATCCTTCAAGTTGATCCATATAAATCTCTTCATCAAGATCACCATTAAGAAAGACAGTCTCGACATCCATTTGATGGACTGTCAGATTATATATGGAGGCTAGTGTTATAAGCACCTTGATTGTGGTCATCCTAGTAACAGGGGAATATGTATCAAAATAATCTATTCCCTCCAATTGTTTGAAAGCCTTAGCAACTAGCCTAACTTTATACTTTTCAATGGTCCTATCAAACTTAAGTTTCTTCTTGAAGACCCATTTACATCCAATAGTCTTTGAACTAGGAGGAGGATCAACCAACTCCCAAGTGCCATTAGTAAGAATGGAGTCCATCTCACTCTTAATGGCATCCTTCCAATGCCTTGCTTTAGATGAAGCCATAGCATTTCGGAAGGTTGTGGGGTCACCCGTGATCTGGTAAGTGACAAATTCACTTCTAAAATCCTTAGTAACCTTTTGTCTTTTGCTCCTTCTTAGTTCTACTTCTTCTTCCTGATCACTAGTATTAGAAGAAAGTCTAGATGCACCAGCCCTTACATTTGCCATTCTTTCCACATGTTTTGGAATAGAATCAGATGTAGAAGTTATAGGCTCAAAAGACAGATGTTGAGGTAAATCAGTCTTCATAGGAAACACATTTCGAAGAATGTGGCATCACAAAGCTCAACTATGGTGTTAACATCTATGCCAGATATTTCTGATTTAATAACAAAAAATATGTACGCATAACTGTTTTCAACATAGCTTAGGAAGACTGCGTCAACTGTCTTAGGTCCCAGTTTCTTTCTCTTGTGCTCAATGACAAGTACCTTTGCAAGACACCCCCACACTCTGAGAAACTTCAAACTAGGTTTCCTAATTCTCCAAAGTTCAATTGGACTATTATCTTTATGTTTTAGGGGAACATGATTCACAATAAGGCAAGTTGTATTCAAAACTTCCCCCCACATATACTTAGGTAGTCCCAAACTCTATAGGAGAGAGTTGAGCATGTCGATGAACACACGGTTCTTCCTTTATACTATCCCATTAGATTGAGGAGAGTATGGATCAGTTGTTTCATGAACAATGCCATTATTTTGACAATATTCAACAAACATGCTAGAGTTGTACTCTCCTCCTCTATCAGACCTCAACCTCTTAAGAACCCAACCAATTTGTGTTTCTGCTTCCTTCCTAAAGATGGCAAACTTTTATAAAATCTCATCTTTAGACTTGAACAGATACACATAACAATATCTACTACTGTAGCAACTCTAAATAATTTAAATATCGATAAATAAATTAAATTAAAAGAAAATGTGAATAATTAAAACTCAATAAGCAAAAACAAGTGATGGGTTATCCAACATGGTCTATACATGGATTAATGGGCCCAAAAGCTAGAGCCCAATGATGGATGGGAGATATTTTAGCCTAATTTTGTACCTAAATTATTAATAAATTAAGAAGGGTTAAGATAATCACTATTTTAACTCAAAATTATCCTAAAAAGAGTCCTAGGCCTATCCCAACCCCTTGCCCATGAATATAGAGTCATCCCTTGCCTATTGGAAGGATAAATGCTAGGAAAAGTGGGATAATTATGGGAAATTCGGTGTTGGAGGAGAAGAAAGAGTTTTAAGTAAATAGGAGACTTTAAACATACAAATAACCCTCCATTTTGTCTCAAGCCGACCCTAAACACCTACTGGAACCTGGAGAACGAGGAGGAGGAGCATTTGGACGTGTAGATCAAGGAGGAGAAGGCTAGGAATGAAAAGCTTCTCCAAGTTCTTCACCTTTCTTGCCCTAGGATTCAAAACATTCAAATGTAGGCAATCTCTCAAGAAAAAATAAATTAATTCCGACCATAGGTAGACCATGATCCCATCTTCGAAAGTCCCATCTTTTCACCAGTTTTTATTATGCCAATTAGGAGTATTTCATGCTCCAATTCCTGTTGAGAATATGTACCCGACTTGACATGTTTACTTTAAATCCATGTCCATACTTGATTTCATGCCCCGAAACTTTTATCATGCATGCTACATGATGTTAGGAATCTAATGACACTATTTCCCCCAATTTCTATCAAGTACCTTGTTCGAATTAAATTATTTTTCATCATTGTATATGATTTTGGGTCATCGTGAAGTAACCTCATCATAGCATGCCCATACCATGTCAAATCTCTAATTATTCGTTACTGTGGATACCTATGCAAGTCTAGTTTCGATTAAAAGTGGTTTCATGATTTTTCATCGAGTATGTGATTTTATACGAATTTTACAAGACCTCTATATCATCCCTTGGAGGACTGGATTGAATTCCAAAGTGAACAAGTTCACTTTTAGGGCTCGGCCAAACCCTTTGAGAACGTGATGGCCCGACCTATCGCGTTTCTCAGAAGGTCGCAACCAAGGGGCACGTCACGACATGAACACGATGGCCCGACACGTCGCGTTCTTCCTATCCTATACTGACTGTCTTGAACGTGACAAACCCAGACGTCGCGTTCATGGACTGATTGCTCAAATCGCGACCGGTCACCCCGTTGTGATTACAACATCAATCGATTGGCCTGATCTAGTTCTTGTGAACGTGACCGACCTACCCATCGCGATTTGAATGCGACAGGTACCCCCGTCGCATTTTAACTGTGTAAACTAGAAACCCTAATTCCCATGTTAATTGAGTTAACCATGTGCTATCACCATTGTTCAACCCTTGTAACACACTATTATGAACAATAACAACATGTTAATGGATTCTTGGGAATAATTACATGACTTTATTAATTAAAATGTGTGCACAATCTTCTTATGATGTCAACGATTTTCTCTCACTTGCACACACCAAACGTGAAAATTTTCCATGAGACTTTACTGTAATTACCTAATAATGTATCTGGTAATTAAGTGAAATTAATCAAGTAATTTCCCCTATTGTTTTAACTGAACTTGTCTTCATTTTATTCACTTGATTTTAACACTGTTATTGCATCCCTCTACCTTCGAGCACTCAAGGTATGACGGATAAACGTTTCTATACACACTTCTATCTTGGCTTGGACGACTTCTCCATTGGGAATACTCCTAACTGGACCAGGAACTCCTTGTCGAGGCCTCCATAAGACTCCTTAGCTTTGGCGGACGTCTATTTTCGACGAGCGGGTTGTACCATCAATACCTATTTTGCCCTTAGAGATCAGTATGATCCAACGGCCTTAGTTGTTCTCTCTTACCTTGAGATCACGCCGGACCTCTGGCCTGTGTTCGTAGCACGGCTATTGGACAGTTGTGACTTCTACCGGACTGCCGGCACATGACTGTGTGTGTCGTGCAACTGTTATTATCACCTGCTTAACAACGATTTACGACTGTAACCCTTGATCTCATCTACTATCCTATTTCTCTCATCTGTTCACATTCTCTCAATACTCTTGTCTATTCTTCATTTACTCTTCTCTATTCTTGGTACTCTTTTGGCCATCTATTTGATTGTCTAAGATAAAAACATGATTAATGCCATGCAACATTATAAAGGGCCCGATCTGGTCCTATGAGGTGTGCCCGAAAGGCTATTAACTCGCGGGGGTTCAATGATCAGGGTGTTCGGCATGCATCCAACGCATGACTAGCAAGATTTAATCTATGACAATCAATCAATCATAGGACTATATTCTCTTGGTTGACAAGAAGATTGACCAAACCTACTATCGCGACTAGTGCACTATTGTGCAACCATACATGCTGTCTCGTTATATGGCCAATCCCTTATCATGCTTGTTGTGCTATTTTCATGTGAAAGTATTATCGTTCTCTTGCTATCGTGTGACATTACTCTTGTGACTATACTTGATCGTTCTCTCTAGTTATACTGCTTTACAAGACATTAATCACTTAAAGCATGTCTGTTCTTATGAGATATTAAGTCCTACTGGATGATTATCGCTCATTCTGCGCTATTTATTTCATGTGTTTCAGGTGAGTCTGATGGGGACTACCACACGAACGAGGAAGGGGATGAGCAAGTGCAGGAGTGACCTTACATTTCAACAACCAAAACTTTTTAGGAGTTTAGTTAGTGAATAGTTGGTTTGTAGTTGTATTCATTTAAATAAAGTACTCTGGGCCCATAGTTTTGGCTCTGAATTAGTAATTGTAATAGATGATTAGTGGAATTATTAATGAAGTTAGATCGTTTGGCATTATTCCAATTTGTGCAATGGTTTGATGTCTATTTCTTGCTCTATACTATTTATTTAACTATTTTCCGCTCCGATATTCTGCGTTGGGGCGTTATAGTTTTGTGGTATTAGAGTCTAGGTTATTCTTTAAGTATAGGATGATCTAGGTTTGACCTGCCTTGACTAGAGTCAATTAACCTACCTATGTGAGTTATGGGTAGAACTATGGGTAACTAAGTTAAAACCAATTCACACACGCACAAACTTAGTGCCATTTCAATATCTTACATTAAATTTTCTCTTGAAGGAACCTAGAATATAGCAATGGCAGCAGAGTGTGCACAACCCCATGACATGCAACAAATGATTTATGATTGACTCGAGCTCTAATGCAAGCCGCCCAGGGAGGTGGTGGGAATCGAGGAGCTGGAGATCTACACAGGAACTTTCGAAGTATGAACCCGCCTCGGTTCAGTGGGACCACTGATCCCGATGAGGTTAAACACTGGTTAAAGAAAATTGAACGCATCTTCCACGTCATGCAGTGCGCAGACTGAGATAAACTACTACTTGTCACTTTCCAGCTAGAAAGGGACGCTTGTGCATGGTGGGAGGCTGTTGAAGCCACTCGGGCGGATGCCCAATTCACTTGGGATGAATTCAAGGAGCAGTTTAACTCCAAGTGTTTCTCTAAATGAGTCTAGGAGAGGAAAGCCTCTGAATTTGCTGCATTGAAACAAAGGAACCTCACAGTGGCTGAATACGAAGCTCAATTTTTCCGATTGGCACGATGTGCCAACCATCTCGTCAGCACCGAGAAAATGAAGGCAAGGCATTTCCTTAATGGGCTCAAGCCTTCATACATCACTCAGATTGCACCACTCGGCATCCAGATCTATGCCGATATGGTCAAGAAGGCTCAGTTGCTGGAGGATGCCACCGATCTCATTGATCTCATCAAGGGTAGAATCGTCAAGAAGGAACAAGCATCTGGTTCCTCAAGCAGACCGGCCAATGGCAAGAAGCGGCCGTTTAACATCACTGGAGAGCAGAATCAGGAAAGGAAGCCCAAGATCGCTACCCCCTCTACCACCAACAAGACTAACTGCGAGCATTATGACAAACCTGGTCACACTGCCGATGAATGCTGGAGGAAAGCTGGCGCATGCCTACGGTGCGGGAATCGCAATCACCAAATTTCTGAATGCCCTGTGCTAAAGAAAAAGGAGAAGCGTCCGAATGGACAAAAGAAACAAGGCATGCTACAAGTTGTGCAGGAAATAGAGACCACCGAAGAGGGTGGAGTCGTGGAAGGTACATTACAAGTCTTTTCTCAATCAGCATTTGTTTTGTTTGATATTAGCACTACACATTCGTTCATATCTCAGAACTTTGCTGATACATTAAATATCAAACTTACATCTATGGGTTTTGAATTTCTTGTCACAACACCACTGGGGGAGAAGCCCAATTGAATAAATATTTTCCATTAGCTGATGTAATGATTGGAGAACTCAATCTAAGAGCCGACCTAGTGTGTATGCCCATGGAAGGCTATGATGTTATATTAAGAGCCGATTGGCTATCCACCTATGGGGCTAGTGTTGATTGTAGAAGAGGGAAGATCTCATTTAGTGAATTCCCTAAGTTGACCTTCACTGGACGTAGACATAAGAGGCACTTGTCTCTCGTCTCTGCTATTCGAGCACAAAGCATGATTAGGAAGGGTTGTGTGGCATTCTTTGCCGCTATGATAGTCGAAAAGAAAGCAACCAAAGTAGCTGACATACACATAGTGTAAGAATACTCCGACATTTTCCCCGATGAGCTACCAGGCATTCCACCTGAACGAGATGTGAATTTCTCTATCGATCTGACCCCTGGAGCTGCACCGGTGTCACGTCAACCATATAGAATGTCTCCTGCCGAGTTGAAGGAGTTGAAAGAGCAATTGATGGAGTTTCTGGAGAAAGGTTTCATCAAATCTAGTACTTCCCCTTGGGGAGCACCCATTCTATTTGTCAAGAAGAAGGAAGGATCTGTGAGATTATGCATTGACTACAGGTAGTTGAATCAGCTGACCATCAAGAACAAATATCCTCTATCTTGCGTCGATGAATTATTTGATCAAATATCATGAGCTAAGTATTTTTCTAAGCTTGACCTTAGGTCTGGATATCATCAGATGAGAATCGAAGATGCAGATATTTATAAGACAGCTTTCAGGAGTAGGTATGGACATTATGAATTTATTGTTATGCCTTTTGGTCTAACCAATACTCCTGCATCTTTCATGCAATTGATGAACAATATTTATCGGCCATACCTCGACAAATTCATCTTGGTGTTCATTGATGATATTCTTATATATTCCAAGACCAAAGAAGAGCATGAGGAGCATCTGAGGATTGCTCTACAGATCTTACGCAACAACAAGCTCTATGCAAAGTTGAGCAAATGTGAGTTCTGGCTCGAAGAAGTCTCATTTCTAGGCCATGTTATATCCAAGGATGGTATTGTTGTTGATCCTTCCAAGGTTGAAGTAGTACTTAACTGGAAGAGACCTACCAATGTTACGGAGATTAGAAACTTTTTGGGACTAGCTAGCTATTACAGGCGGTTCATAAAGATTTCTCCAAGATTGTTGTATCTCTTACTCGCCTTACGCGAAAGGAGAACCCCTATGTCTGGAGCAAGGAATGTGAGAAGAGCTTTCAGACATTAAAGAAATGCTTAACTTCTGCACCTGTCCTCGCACTACCGGTTGAGGGCGTAGGATTCTTAGTCTACACTGATAAATCTGGAATCGGTCTAGGCTGTGTTTTAATGCAAAATGAGAAGGTGATAGCTTATTCATCTAGATAGTTGAAGCCGCATGAAGTCAACTACCCTGTCCATGACCTAGAACTAGCTGCAGTTGTATTTGCACTCAAGATCTAGAGGCAATACCTCTATGGAGAGCAATTCATTGTCTACTCCGATCACAAAAGTTTAAAGTATCTATTATCTCAGAAGGAGCTCAATATGAGGCAAAGGAGATGGTTGGAGTATCTAAAGGATATGATTTCAATATTCAATCACCCTGGCAAGGGTAATGCGTAGCAGATGCACTTAGCAGGAAGCCTGTGGCATCCTTATCTTGCTTAGTCATGGGCGAGATGCAATTGTTAGAACAATTCTCCAGTTTGAACATAAATATTGAGCAAAGAAGTGACCAGGTACTGGTTGCTAATCTTAGGGCACAACCTGACATCTTTGTCGAAATTCGGGATCAACAAGCAAACAATCCATTTCTAATCTGAGTCAAGGAAACAATGGCTGATAGACCAGACTTCTCCATCACTGAGGATGGGATATTGTTATTTCAAGGCAGTACCTGTGTGCCTGACAATGAAGATCTAAAAAGAAAGCTAATGGATGAGGCTCACAAAACCAAGTACACAATTCACCCAGGTGCAACCAAGATGTACTAGGACATGAAAATGTCATTTTGGTGGCTAAACATGAAGCGTGAGGTTGCTGAGCATGACGCTCACTGCCTCACATGTCAACAAGTCAAAGCAGAGCACCAACGTCCCGCGGGTGTACTCAGACCCCTGGACATACTAGAATGGAAGTGGGAGAGCATTGACATGGACATCATCATGGGTTTACCCCGAACTCATGGTGGACTCGATGCTATTTGGGCCATAGTGAACCGACTAACTAAGTCTGCACACTTCATAGCAATCAAGAGTACCTGGAGTGTGGATGTGTTAGTTGCATTATATATAAAGGAGATTGTGAGACTACATGGAGTTCCTGTATCCATAGTCTTAGATCGTGACCTAAGATTTACCTCTCGTTTCTGGAAGGGACTTCAAGCTGTACTGGGTACTAAACTTAACTTCAGAACTGAATTCCATCCGCAGATAGATGGGCAGACCGAGAGGACAAACCAGATTGTAAAACATGTTGTGAGTGTGTGCTATAGATTTTGAAGGGTACTGGAATGAGCAGTTATCATTAATGGAGTTCGCATACAATAACAGCTATCAAGCAAGTATATATGGCTCCATTCGAAGCTCTGTATGGTAGAAGCTGTAGATCACCAGTATGCTAGAATGAAGTGGGTGAACAACAATGGTTGAGACCTGACATGGTGCAAAACACTAGTTGAGACATATAGATCATCAGAGACAGAATCAAAATAACCCAGTCCAGGCAAAAGAGCAATGCAGACAAAAGAAGAAGGGACTTAGAATTTCAAATCGGAGATCATGTACTACTCAAAGTATCCCCAACCAGAGGATTTCAAAGATTCGAAATGAAAGGCAAGTTAAGGCCAAGATTCATAGGACCTTTTGAAGTACTTGAAAAAGTTGGCGAAGTAGCTTATCGTCTAGCATTACCCCTTAAATATTCCACCATACACAACGTTTTCCATGTGTCTATGCTGAGGAAGTATGTGTACGACCTATCTCATGTGATTCGCTATGACGATATTGTAACACCCCGATGGAGAATATCGGAACGATATTACAGTTATTAAATAGTACAGAGTGATAAATAAACATCAACCATTGCACAATTGGAATAAAGCCAAATGTAATCCAACTTCATTGATAATTCATCATCTAACTATTACAGTCATCAATCAGAGCCAAAACTAGGGCCCAGAGTACTTTATTCAACTCAAACTATTACATACTGACTAACTGACAACTAACTCATAGCTAAACTAACTATCTACGGGTTGATAGTCAGGTCACTCTTGAACATCATCCTCATTTCCCTCCTCGTGTGTGTGGTAGTCTCTATCCGACTCACCTGAAACACATGAAATATAAAGTAGGATGAGTGAATAACGCCCAGTAGGACTTAATATCTCGTGTAAACAAGCATGGTTTAATTGATTAATGTCTTAAAGGTAGAATAACTAGAGAACATAGTCAAGTAGAGCAATGTAACGATAGCAAGTGAACGAAATCACTAGTACATGAAAAATAGCACATCTAGTACGATAAAGGATTGGCCACATAACGAAATAGCATATAACGACTGGTCGATCATTTTATCAACCAAGAGAGTATAGTATCACGCTTGAATAATTACACTTTGATTGTCATAGATTAAATTGTGATAGTAACAAATGTCGCTGGATGCATGCCGTACACATCCTGATCATGTAACCCTCGCGAGGAAATGACACTCTTCGGGAGCTCTCCCCAGGACTAAACCGCCGGCCCTATTGCACTGGCATAGTCATGTTTGTTATCTTAGATAATCAATTGTATGGCCAAATAGAGTACCAAGAATAGATGAGAGAAGTAGATGAAATAGACGAGAGTGTAGATGAAAGTGAACAGATGAGAGTACAAGGATAGTAGATGAGACGGGGGTACAATCGTAATACAATGTTAAACACCGATAAGAACAGTTGCACAGCACTAGGTCGGGTGCCGGCAGTCTGGTAGAAGTCACATCTGCCCACTAGCCGTACTATGGACACGGCTAGATGGTTCGACGTGATCCCAAGATAAGAAGGAAACACACTAAGGCCGTTGGATCGTGCTGATCTCTAAGGGTGTAACGGGTTTTGGGGTACAACCAGCTCGTCGGCAAAGGACGTGCGCCAAAGCCAAGGAGACTTACGGAGGCCAAGACAAGGAGTCCCTGGTCCAGTCAGGAGTATTCCCGATGGAGAGGTGGTCCATGCCAAGAGAAAGTGTGTAGTGAAACGTTATCCGTTTTTACCTCGAGTCCTCGAAGGCAGAGGGACGCGATCACAGTATACAACTCATGCGATTAAAATGAAGACAAAGTTTAATAATAATAAGGGAAATTAGTAATTCATTACACTTAATTATCAGATACATTATTGAGTAAATTTAATAAGGTCTCATAGCAAACATGTATGTTTAGTATGTGCAAGTGTGAGAAATCATGAGTGTATGAAAGATTGTGCACATGGCTTTTAAACTGATTAATTTCATGTAAATATTACTCATTAATAGTTAACTGGTCGAAATTATTCATGACAATACTTATTTAAGGCTAAACAGGATTTAAATGGCATAAATAGCAGGGTTGTATGTGTAATTTCAGGTTCTGGCTGTTACAGTCAGATCGCGACGTCGGCCGCTGTCACGATCAGATCGCGACAGGGGTAACCAATGCGTTGACTGCGTCAGATCCGACACGTTCAGGTAACGCCGTCGCTACGATGCGTACACGCGTCGTGACAGGTCGGGGTGGTGCATCCAGGTCGGGCCGACCTGCAGAGAATGTCGCGACATAGAGTTCCGTCGTGTTCAGAATGCGACGTGACCCTCTGTCTCGATGAGGTTGAGGACGCAACCTGTCGGGCTGTCGCGTTCTCAGAGCCTTGGCCCGAGTGCTGGCAGATGGTGCAGGACCCTTTGGATTTGGCCCATGCCATCTAAACTTGACACAGTGTACTTTAAAAATATAGAACAAATCGCATACACCACGAAAAATCATGAAATCAATCTTGAATGAAACTAGACATGTAAATCTATCAACAAACACAAGTAATTAGGAAACGGACAAGGTTTGTGCATGCTTTAACAAGGTTACATTTTAGTGACCTAAACATGCGCAGTTCATAGAAAATGAATTAATTCTCAAAGGATACATGATGGAATTTAGGGAAACTAGAGGCGTTTGGAAGCTAACAGGATGTAGTATTTATGAGAATAATATCATGGCATGGGATCGAGTACATGCTTGGATTTAAGGTAAACAAGAGGGTTCAGGTGCATGATACTGACGTGGATTCAATCATTTAAGTCTCCCTCATGGAAGAACGAAAAATAGTGAAACGATAAGGCTTTCAAAGAAGGGTGTATGGGCTACTAGGGTTAAAGTTTCACGATTTGTGCTTGAGAGATTACCTACCTTTTCTCATTGGTAATAAACCTAGGGTTGAAGACGAAGAAGTGCAGAAATCCCCTCCTTTCCAAGCTTCTCCTCTTTGCTTCTCATGTCCACAGCCTTCCTCCTCGTCCACCAAAGCTCCAGCCACAAACTATGGGATGGTAGGGACGGATTTGGGGGTGTATTGGGTTGCTAATAGAGTCCTACCCTTCTAAAACTCCTTCCTTCCATTAAATTCTGAATTTCCATATTTATCACCTCCTCTCCTAGCATTTATCTCCTAATTAGGATTGGGAAGAGAGCCAATTTCGTAGGTAAAGGGTTAGGGTAAGTATAGGACTCCTTTTCAGGATATATATGGCTTATTTAATATTTATCTTATCCCTTTTATTTAGTTAATTAATATTTAACTCCGAATTGAGGTTAAATATCTCCCATCCCATGATGAGCTCTTCACATTTGGGCCCATTCTTTCATGCTTGGGCCATTGATACAACCCATTTCTAATTTAGCTTAATGGGTATTGTAATTTAATCCCCTTTAATTCAATTATTTATTCTTTAATTTAATTCTATTTATTCACATTTATTTAATTAAAGATTTTTATTTATTTAAAATTTAAAAATTAAGGTTACTACAGATATAGTCTTGCACAAAGATATGACCTACGAAGAGAAGCTAGTCAGAGTACTAGACAAGAAGATACAACAACTTCAGAATCGACCTACATCTGTGGTGAAGATACTCTGGAATAATCATGGAGTTGAAGAACCCACGTGGGAACCCGAAGCAACAATGAGACGGAATTATCCAGAACTGTTCAGTTAGTCGTTCTTCCTCTCATGATCATATGATTTGGCGACCAAATTCTTTTTAAGAGGGAGAGTATGTAGCAACTCTAAAAAAATTAAATATCAATAAATAAATTAAATTAAAAGAAAATGTGAATAATTAAAACCCAGTAAGCAAAAACAACTGATGGGTTATCCAAGATGGTCCATACATGGATTAATGGGCCCAAAACCTAGAGCCCAATGATGGATGGGAGATATTTTATCCTAATTTCATACCTAAATTATTAATAAATTAAGAAGGGTTAAGATAATCACTATTTTAACTCAAAATTATCTCAAAAAGAGTCCTAGGCCTATCCCAACCCCTTGCCCACGAATCTAAAGCCCATCCCTTGCCTATTGGAAGGATAAATGCTAGGAAAAGTTGAATAATTATGGAAAATTTGGTGTTGAAGGATAAGAAAGAATTTTAAGTAAATAGGAGACTTTAAACATACAAATAACCTCCATTTCGTCTCTAGAACACCCTAGACACCTACTAGAACTTGAAGAACGAGGAAGAGGAGCATTTGGACGTGGAGATCAAGGAGGAGAAGGCTAGGAACGAAAAGCTTCTCCAAGTTCTTCACCTTTCTTGCCCTAGGATTCAAAGTGTTCAAATGTAGGCAATCTCTCAAGCAAAAACAAATTAATTTTGACCATAGGTAGACCATGATCCCATCTTCGAAAGCCCCATATTTCTCCAATTTTATCATGCTAATTAGGAGTATTTCATGCTCCAATTCCTGTTGAGAACATGTACCCAACTTGACATGTTTACTTTAAATCCATGTCCATACTTGATTTCGTGCCTTGAAACTTTTATCATACATGCTACATGATGTTAGGAATCTAATGACCCTATTTTCCCTAATTTATATCAAGTACCTTGTTCAAATTAAATCATTTTTCATCACTATATATGATTTTTGGTCATCGTGAATTAACCTCATCATAGCATGCCCATACCATGTCAAATCTCTAATTATTCATTACTGTGGATACCTATGCAAGTCTAGTTTCGATTAAAAGTGATTTAATGATTTTTCATCGAGTACATGATTTTATAAGAATTTTACAAGATCTCTGTATCATCCCATGGAGGACTGGACCGAATTCCAAAGTGAACAAGTTCACTTTTGGGGCTCGGCCAGACCCACTGAGAATGCGACAGCCTGACCCGTTGCATTTCTCAGAAGGTCGCGACCAAGGTGCACGTCGCAACATGAACGCGACGGCCCGACACGTCGTGTTCTTCCTATCTTGTACTGACTGTCCTGAACGCGACAAACCTAGAGGTCGCGTTCATGGACCGATTGCTCAAATTGCGACTGGTCACCCCATCGCGATTACAACATCAATCGATTGGCCTGATCCAGTTCTCGTGAACGCGATCGACCAATCCGTTGCGATTTGAACGCGACAAGTACCTCCGTCGCGTTTTAATTGTGTAAACCAGAAAACCTAATTCCCATGTTAATTGAGTTAACCATGTGCTATCACCTTGTAACACACTGTTATGAACAGTAACAATGTGTTAATGGATTCTTGGGAATAATCACATGACTTTATTAATTAAAATGTGTGCACAATCCTCTCATGATGTCAATGATTTTCTCTCACTTGGACACACCATGTAGCGTATTGACCGTTCGAATCCCCATTTATTAGTTGTGGTGGCCAGTGTGTGGCCAATGTCATGTGTAGCAGGTGCTTACACATGTTCCAGGGCATCGTGGGCCGGCAAGTTGGGCCCAATTCGCCTGTTTGTTCTCTGTCTGTGAACGTGACAGAGGAGGGCATCGCGTTCTGAACGCGACGGTCCTGGGTGTCGCATTCATGGAACCGCTGTTTTGGGTCGTCGTCTGCATGCGTGCCGCGTGTCGCGTGCGGGGCGGGCATACTGACGTCGGACAGTGTGAAGGCGACGAAAGCTACGTCGCGATCAGGTCGCGCCGGTATCTCACGCCGCATTCTTAACTGAACTGTGTTTTTAAGTAAGTCTTGGCCGAACAGAGCTTTTGCAAGCTCTGCTCGGCGAGGGAAGGGGGTTTTTGCTGTGGAGTAGGGCGATCCGGCAATTTGGAGGTGTTCCTGGTGTGTTCTCTCTGCGAGGACGCTTTGTGGAGTAGAGGAAACGCCGAGTGGATATTGTGCTTCGCGTATTTTGCGGAGGTAGGGAGATCCCACGTGTTTTGATCCGTGAATTGTGTGTGTGCGTGGTTAACGCGTTATTTGCTTTCCAAATAATAGATATCATACTAGGGCACACATTAAAGCATGTAAAATGGATGGAAACAGAGTTTGTAGGGGTTTTGGGGGTAATTCGGAAGAGGGTTTCCGGATTAGGGTTTGCGCCTATGAAGGCGACAGACCCTGCCGTCGCGACCAGGTCGCGACAGGCCTACCTGTCACGTTAAGGGTTTTGAACGCACCATATCGGGCTGTCACGATCTTAAGGCGACTTGATACCCCGTCGCGTTAGCAGCCGAGGAGTGGTTTTGTGTGTGTGCATGCTAGTGCGGCTTATCTAATTATTGTGAATTATGTGTATGGAAATAGTGAGTGGTGCATGGGCATCTGTAGCGCTCGAGGAGCGTGTGGTGTGTGGTTTGCGTGGTATTCACGCGGTTCACGTGGGGTTTCACGTGGTTCGTGCGGTGTGCACGTGGTTTTGTGTGCGTGGCTAGTAGTGTTACGCCTCCCGTGGTTACCTCTTCAGTTGGGAGCCCTAGGTTCTGTGTGAGCCAGGCACGTGAGAGTGTTTGGGGGCTTGGCCCGGTACGGTGGTACCGTCGTGGTCTTGTCGTCTTCCTGGTCACCCTCGCTCTCGTGGAGAGTTGTCGTCCGGCTGAGGGAAAGACGACGGTGGGACAATGACTAGAGAGTTTTGTGTTTGTCGCTTGTAGCGCGCTTGTGGCTGGGGGGTTACGGACACCAGTAGACGTACTGGGCCCCAGCTAGTCCTAGTTTCCAGTGCCTCACTTTAGAGGGCTCGGGCCAGAGTCTCTAAAGGTGCCAAGCTGGGAGGTTACAGACACCAGTAGACGTACTGGGCCCCAGCTAGTCCTAGTTTCCAGTGCCTCACTTTAGAGGGCTCGGGCCAGAGTCTCTAAAGGTGCTAGGCATGGTCCTGCAGCGGTGTGGTCCGCAGGTGTGGTGGTTTTGTTGGTCTCCACAGTTCTTTGAGTTGGTTTAGTGGAGCGGCAGCTGGACCCTACGTCCGTGGCTGCGAGACTGAGAGGTAGACCTGTGTGTTTGTCCGGGTCGGTTGCTGGTGTCGCGAGCCAGGCTACGTAGCCCGAGTGTGGCGTTTTCCTACATAGCTCGTACGCTTGTTTGGGCTTTGCCGTTTATTTATTAAAGTTGGTTTTGAGGACGGCAAGCGGTAAGTAGGTTTACAGCTTTAATAACCTGCTTAGATAGTTTTATAAATTGCTAGTGTAGCTTCCTGCTTTGGTTACTTCTGTTGTGGGTTTGCCCAGTTTCTAAGGGAGTTTCCTTACTGAGCCAGTGACTAGTGAGGCTCACCCCCCTACTCCTTTCAGGTGAGGGAGAGCAGGAGGCTTCCCGTCCGTCTTCTAGTTCCGAGCCGCATCGTAGCGGAGCAGGGTCTGCACCACCACCACCAGTGTAATTCCCTTTCTCTATACACTCGGGGTATGCCCCAAGTTTTTCTTGTACTGATTTATGGTTACAGTTGAGAACTGGCTATGTAAAATCATGTAAATATTTATGAGATGAAATCTTATATGTATTTCAGTTGTTTTCTTTATATTTTTACGGACATGTGTGAATGATATCCCTTGCGAAGCTTCGGCTCGATCGCGGGAGGCGGAGTCGTGTCGGACTCATTATTAGGTTAACGAGTTTGAGCGATGTGGTCCGTCACAGTTGGTATCAGAGCAAAGTCCGTATAAATGTAAAGGAACAGGAAATTTACATAGCCTATTCTCTACTTTAACCCACTGCTGGTAGTTGACTCTGGGTTTTTGTGTTGTGATGTGTGGTTGGAAATTGTTTGTGTAGTGATCAGAAATGGCAGGTCGGAGAGATTGGGGAGGTGGTGGAGAGGATCCAGAGGATTCTACTCAGCGAATGATAGAGCGGATATGGGAGAGTTTGACAGATATCCGTGCGAGGATGGGTCAGCAAGCACCTGCACAGCCAACAGCAGTACCACCATTTGTTGAGGAGGCAGTGCCAGCAGCAGCAGTTCTACCACCAAAAGAAGTCGAGGTACCTCCTGTAGTACCCGTACTCCCTACAGCACTAGCAAGATCGGCTACTGCGGAGGAGTCTACGGCTCTCGTAGAAAGGTTTTTGAGGTTGCAGCCCCCGACTTACTCAGGAGGTCCCAACCCAGACACGGCAGAGCACTAGGTGTATGAGATTGAGAGGGTGTTTGTCACTATGAGGTGTCCGCCGGAGGACAAAGTTATTCTTGCCATATATCAGTTGAGGGGATTTGCTCAGCAGTGGTGGAGATTAAAGATGCAGTCAGTTTTTGCAGGAAGGACAGAGGATAGCATCATATGGGTGGAGTTTTTAACAGTTTTCAACGACACGTTCTTCCCATTACAGGTCCAGAATGCAATGAGAGAGCAGTTCAGGACATTGCAGCAAGAGAAGCTGTATGTGCTAGAATATCAGATGCGATTTATGGCACTGAGCAGATATGCTCTTTACGTAGTGACAGATAATGCTACGATGGTAGAGTATTTTATCAGAGGCTTGAGGACCGAGTTGCAGGATGCAGTAGCTCCACTGATGTGCAGGACAGCAAAAGAGGCAGCGTAGAGAGCGGTTCTGTTGGAAAGGACTTTGCAGACTAGGCAGAGTCAGTCGCAGGCGGGAGGTTCAGGTAGCTTTCAACTTCCCCAGCAGACACAGGGCATCAGCAAAGGAAAGGCACCCTTAGGAGCTTCATCGTCTGGTTTTGCAAAGTGGGGTGGCAAGTTGAAAAGGATATTCAAAGGAGGTGGTCATGGTGGAGGCAGGCAACAGGGTTTTCAGTCGGGCTTCCAGTAGGGCCGTGGATACAAACCAGCACCAGAGGGGTCTCAGCAGAGTACCGCAGGTCAGCCAACGGTTTTTCCAGATTTTAGGTGTTACACCTGTGGTCAGCCAGGGCATCTAGCCAGGAATTTCCCATCTTGAGGGCATGGTTATGGTAGAGGGACCCAGCAACAACCAAATCAGCCACCAGCAGAAAGAGGCACAGGAACCCCATACCAGAGAGGAGGTCGAGGCCGAGTGATGGCGATCACCAGGGCGCAGGCAGAGGCATCAAATCTTATTGAAGGTATATTACTGCTCTTTGATTTCTCAACTAGAGTATTAATTGATCCAGGTGCTTCTCACTCATTTATTTCCGAAGATTTCTTGGATAGTATGGTTCATCCATTAGAAGAGAGGCATTGTGAGTTGGTTGTTGAGGTTCCATCCGGTGGTTTTGTGCTTACCTCCTGTTATTTAGATGAAGTTCCAATAATAATTCATGGAAACCAGTTGCCAGCAAGGTTATATGCTTTGTCTTTGAAAGAGTATGATTTGATTTTGGGAATGGATTGGTTAGAGGCTTATGGTGCACTAGTAGATTGTAGAAAGAAAAGGGTCAGATTCTGTAGACCAGGCGGGGTAACATTTGAATTTCAAGGTATGCCCTTCTATTCTCCTAAGTTTATTATTTCTGCGCTTAGGGCTAGAAGGTTAATTAATACTGGATGCGTAGCATATCTTGCTTCTGTGAGCTTGGTTGAGTCCAATAAGTCTGTAGATTCAGTGCCAGTGGTTAGAGAATTTCCGAATGTGTTTCCAGAAGATTTGTCAGGGTTGACACCGCACCGAGAGGTGGATTTCACTGTTGAATTGCAGCCAGGCAGCATGCCGATATCAAAGGCACCGTATAGAATAGCACCAGCAGAATTGAGAGAGTTAAAAAAGCAATTGCAGGAGTTGTTGGAAAAGGGTTTCATCAGACCTAGTCATTCGCCTTGGGGTGCACCAATGTTGTTTGTTAAAAAGAAAGATGGTAGTTTGAGAATGTGTATTGATTATAAGCAGTTGAATAAAGTCACCATCAAGAATAAATATCTACTTCCAAGAATAGATGATTTATTTGATCAGCTCCAGTCAGCAAAGGTGTTCTCCAAAATTGATTTAAGATCAGGTTATCATCAGTTGAGGATTAAGGAAGAAGATATTGAAAAGTCAACTTTCAGAACTAGATATGGGCATTATGAATTTGTGGTGATGCCATTTGGATTGACAAATGCGCCAACAGCTTTTATGAATTTGATGAATAGAATATTTCACCCGTATATGGATTAGTTCATTGTTGTTTTTATTGATGATATTCTGATATATTCAGCGTCAGAGGAGGAGCATGCAGCTCATTTAAGGATCACATTACAGACATTGAGGGAGCACTAGTTGTATGCCAAGTTCAGTAAATGTGAATTTTGGCTGAACGAGATTCAGTTTTTTGGGGCATGTCATATCAGGAGAAGGAGTTACAGTGGATCCAGCAAAAGTGGAAGCGGTATTGAAATGGGAGGAGCCAAGAACAGTGTCAGAAATTAGAAGCTTTCTGGGTCTTGCAGGGTATTACAGAAGGTTTATTCAAGATTTTTCCAAGATAGCAGCCCCAATGACTAAGTTAACGAGGAAGGGAGTGCCTTTTGTATGGTCTTCTGAGTGTAGGCACAATTTTGCTGAATTGAAAAAGAGGCTTACCACGACACCAATATTGGAGATTCCATCAGGCAGTGGTGGTTTCGTGTTATA
This sequence comes from Colocasia esculenta, assembly GCA_014218235.1. NCBI lineage: Eukaryota > Viridiplantae > Streptophyta > Magnoliopsida > Alismatales > Araceae > Colocasia > Colocasia esculenta. Next base: position 49,533,245 of record CM024763.1, on the reverse strand, counting down.
TACAGATGCGTCCAGGAGAGGACTAGGGGCAGTACTGATGCAACATGGTAAAGTGGTCGTATATGCTTCCAGGCAGTTAAAGAAACATGAAGAGAATTATCCGACTCATGATTTAGAACTGGCAGCAATTGTATTTGCTTTGAAGATTTGGCGGCATTACTTATATGGAGAAAGATTTGAAATATTTACTGATTACAAAAGTTTAAAATATATCTTTTCTCAGAAAGATTTGAATTTAAGGCAGCGCAGATGGATGGAGTATTTGAAAGACTATGATTTCAGTTTGGGATACCATCCAGGCAAAGCAAATGTGGTAGCAGATGCCTTGAGCGGAAAAGCTGTTATGAATCAACTTATGATCAGAGAATGGAAATTATATGAAGATGTGGCAGAAAGTTCATTGTATGTGCCGAACAGTCAACGAAGAGCAATTCTAGAAAGCAGTACAGTAGAGCCTTCTCTTTACTGGCAGATAGTTGAAGCTCAGAAGACAAATGACAGCTTGGCAGATATTATAAGGATGGATGAGGTGACACTGGATAATGATAGTATAGTGAAACTGAAAGGCCGATTGTATGTGCCAGCTGATGCAGAGATCAGACAAAAAGTGCTAGAAGAAGCCCACAGATCAAGATATACCATTCATCCAGGCAGTACAAAAATGTATCAGGATATGAAGAGGCACTTCTGGTGGCCGAATATGAAAAGAGAAATTGCAGAATTTATAGCAAGGTGCGTTATTTGTCAGCAAGTAAAAGCAGAACATCAGAGGCCAGGAGGGCTATTGCAGCCATTGCCCATTCCGCAATGGAAGTGGGATCATATAGCTATGGATTTCATAGTTGGTTTGCCTAGGTCAGCAGGTCATAATGGCATTTGGGTCTTTTCCGATAGATTGACTAAAGTTTGCATATTGTTGCCAGTCAGCATGTCATGGACAGTGGACAGGCTAGCCAAATTATATGTAGAAAGAATTATACCATTGCATGGAGTTCCGGTCACCATTGTCTCAGATCGGGATCCCAGGTTTACATCAGGTTTTTTGAGGAGTTTGCAGAGGGTGATTGGTACTGAGTTGAGATATAGTTCAGCATATCATCCACAAACAGATGGATAGACAGAGAGGACCATCCAAACAATAGAAGACATGTTGAGAGCTTGTTTCTTGGTTTGGGGTGGTATTTGGGAGCGTCATTTAACATGGTTGAATTTGCAAGCAATAACAGTTATCAAGCAAGCATCGGAATGGCACCTTATGAGGCATTATATGGCAGACCATGTAGGACACCGCTTAATTGGCATGAAGTAGGAGCGAGACAGGTTATGGGTCCAGAATTGGTAGGCAGTGTGCAGAAATAGTTAAATTCATCAAGGAAAAGCTTCAGACAGCCCAGAGTAGTCAGAAACGCTATGCAGACACCAGATGCAGGCCTTTGCAGTTTGAAGTTGGAGATTATGTGTTTCTGAAAGTTTCTCCTACTAAAGGTGTACTCAAATTCAGCAAGCGAGGCAAGTTGAGTCCAAGATATGTTGGGCCATTTCAGATAAAAGAAAGACTGGGTGAGATAGCTTACAGATTAGATCTGCCAGTAGACTTTACAGATGCCCATGATGTATTTCATGTTTCTATGCTCAAAAAATATATTAAAGATCCGTCTCAGGTGGTTAGCTATCAGAGGGATGACTTAAAGCCAGACATGACCATGCCAGAATATCCAGTATAGATTACAAGTCGCAGAACCCAAAGGCTCAGAAATAAAGATATTGATTTAGTGAAAGTCATATGGGAAAACAGGCAGGGCGGTGAGGAGACTAGGGAACTAGCAGAGGAAATGATGAAGACATATACATACTTGTTTGACTAAGGTTTTAAATCTTTTAGGTGATAGTACCATGTTTGATTTAATTGAAAATTTTTAGTGTTGAGTTCCCCTTTAAATTTCAAGGACGAAATTTCTTTTAGGTGATAGTAATGTCGCGTATTGACCGTTCAGATCTCCGTTTATTAGTTGTGGTGGCCAGTGTGTGGCCATTGTCCTGTGTAGCAGGTGCTTACACAGGTACCAGGGCGTCATGAGCCGGCAAGTTGGCCCCAATTCGCCTGTTTATTCTCTGTCTGTGAACGCAACAGAGGAGGGCGTCACATTCTGAACGTGACGGTCCTGGGTGTCATGTTAATGGAACCGCTGTTTTGGGTCATCGTCTGCATGTGCGCCGCGTGTCGCGTGCGGGGCGGGCATACTGACGTCGGAAGTGTGAAGGCGACGGGCAGCTACGTCGCGATCAGGTCGCGCCGGTAGCTCGTGTCGCTTTCTTAACCGACCTGTGTTTTTAAATAAGTCTTGGCCGAACAGAGCTTTTGCAAGCTCTGCTCGGAAAGGGAAGGGGATTTTTGCCGTGGAGTAAGGCGATCCGACGTTTTGGAGGTGTTCCTGGCATGTTCTCGCTGCGAGGACGCATTGTGGAGCGGGGGAAACGCCTAGTGGATCTTGTGCTTCGCATATTTTGCAGAGGTAGGGAGATCCCACGTGTTTTGATCTGTGAATTGTGTGTGTGGCGTGGTTAATGCGTTATTTGCTTTCCAAATAATAGATATCATGCTAGGGCACACATTAAAGCATGTAAAATGGATGGAAACACGAGTTAGTAGGGGTTTTGGGGGTAATTCGGAAGAGGGTTTCCGGATTAGGGTTTGCGCCTGTGAAGGCGACAGACCCTGCCGTCGCGACCAGGTCGCGACAGGCCTACCTGTCGCGTTAAGGGTTTTGAACGCGCCATATAGGGCTGTCGCGATCTTAAGGCGACTTGATACCCCGTCGCGTTAGTAGCCGAGGAGTGGTTTTCTGTGTGTGCATGCTAGTGTGGCTTATCTAATTATTGTGAATTGTGTGCATGGCAATAGTGAGCGGTGCATGGGCACCTGTAGCACTCGAGGAGCGTGTGGTGTGTGGTTTTTTTGGTATTCACATGGTTCACGTGGGGTTTCATGTGGTTCGTGCGGTGTGCACGTGGTTTTGTGTGCATGGCTAGTAGTGTTACGCCTCCCGTGGTTATCTCTTCAGTTGGGAGCCCCAGGTTCTGTGTGAGCCAGGCACGTGTGAGTGTTTGGGGCTTGTCCCGGTATGGTGGTACCATCGTGGTCTTGTCGTCTTCCTGGACACCCTCACTCTCATGGAGAGTTGTCGTTCGGCTGAGGGAAAGACGACGGTGGGACAACGACTAGAGAGTTTTATGTTTGTCGCTTGTAGCGCGCTCGTGGCTGGGGGGTTACGGACACCAGTAGACGTACTGGGCCCCGACTAGTCCTAATTTCTAGTTCCTCACTTTAGAGGGCTCGGGCCAGAGTCTCTAAATGTGCCAGGCATGGTCCTGCAGCGGTGTGGTCCGCAGGTGTGGTGGTTTTGTTGGTCTCCATAGTTCTTTGAGTTGGTTTGGTGGAGCGGCATCTGGACCCTACGTCCGTGGCTGCGAGACTGAGAGGTAGACCTGTGTGTTTGTCTGGGTCGGTTGCTGGTGTCGTGAGCCAGGCTACGCGGCCCGAATGTGGCGTTTTCCTACTTAGCTCGTATGCTTGTTTGGGCTTTGCTGTTTATTTATTAAAGTTGGTTCTGAGGACGGCAAGCGGTAAGTAGGTTTACAGCTTTAATAACCTGCTTAGATAGTTTTATAAATTGCTAGTGTAGCTTCCTGCTTTAGTTACTTCTGTTGTGGGTTTGCCCAGTTTCTGAGGGAGTTTCCCTACTGAGCCAGTGACTAGTGAGGTTCACCCCCCTACTCCTTTCAGATGAGGGAGAGCAGGAGGCTTCCTGTCCGTCTTCTAGTTCCGAGCTGCACCGTAGCGGAGTAGGGTCTGCACCACCACCAGCAGTGTAATTCCCTTTCTTTGTACACCTCGGGGTATACCCCAGGTTTTTGTTGTACTGGTTTATGCTTACAGTTGAGAACTGGCTATATAAAATCATGTAAATATTTGAGAGATGAAATATGATATATATATCAGTTGTTTCCTTTATATTTTTATGGACATGTGTGAATGATATTCCTTGTGAAGCTTCAGCTCGATCGCAGGAGGTGGAGTCATGTCAGACTCATTATTAGGTTAACGAGTTTGAGCGATGTGGTCCGTCACACATCAAACGTGATATTTTGCCATGAGACTTTACTGTAATTATCCAATAATGTATCTGGTAATTAAGTGAAATTAATCAAGTAATTTCACCTATTATTTTAAATAAACTTGTCTTCATTTTATTCACTTGATTTTAACACCGTTATCGCTTCCCTCTACCTTCGAGCACTCAAGGTATGACCGACAAACATTTCAATACACACTTCTATCTTGGCTTGGATGACCTCTCCGTTGGGAATACTCCTAACTGGACCAGGAACTCCTTGTTGAGGCCTCTGTAAGAGTCCTTGGCTTTGGCAGACGTCCATTACCGACGAGAGGGTTGTACCATCAATACCTATTTTGCCCTTAGGGATCAGTATGATCCAACGGCCTTAGTTGTTCTCTCTTATCTTGAGATCACGCCAAACTTCTGGCCTGTGTTCGTAACACGGCTATTGGGCAGTTGTGACTTCTACCGGACTACCGACACACGACCGTGTGTGTCGTGCAACTGTTATTATTGCCTGTTTAACAATGATTTACGAATGTAACCCTCGATCTCATCTACTATCCTATTTCTCTCATCTGTTCACATTCTCTCAATACTCTCGTCTATTCTTCATTTACTCTTCTCTATTCTTGGTACTCTTTTGGCCATCTATTTGATTGTTTAAGATAAAAACATGATTAATGCCAGACAACATTATAAAGGGCCCGATCTGGTCCTAGGTGGTGCGCCCAAAAGGCTATTAACTCGCGGGGGTTCAATGATCAGGGTGTTCGGCATGCATCCAACACATGACTAGCAAGATTTAATCTATAACAATCAATCAATCATAAGACTATATTCTCTTGGTTGACAAGAAGATCGACCAAACCTGCTATCGCGACTAGTACACTATTGTGCAACCATACATGTTATCTCGTTATATGGCCAATCCTTATCATGCTTGTTGTGTTATTTTCATGTGAAGGTATTATTGTTCTCTTGCTATCGTGTGACATTACTCTCGTGACTATACTTGATTGTTCTCTCTAGTTATACTGCTTTACAAGACATTAATCACTTAAAGTATGCTTGTTCTTACGAGATAATAAGTCCTACTGGGCGATTATCGCTCATCCTGCGCTATTTATTTCATGTGTTTCAGGTGAGTCTGGTGGGGACTACCACACAGAGGAGGAAGGGATGAGCAAGTGCAGGAGTGACCTTACATTTCGACAACCAAAGCTTTTTAGGAATTTAGTTAGTGAATAGTTGGTTTGTAGTTGTATTCATTTGAATAAAGTACTTTGGGCCCATAGTTTTAGCTCTGAATTATTAATTGTAATAGATGATTAGTGGATTATTAATGAAGTTGGATCGTTTGGTATTATTTCAATTTGTGCAATGGTTTGATGTCTATTTCTCACTCTATACTATTTATTTAACTGTTTACCGCTCCGATATTCCGCGTCGGGGCGTTACAACTACAGTCATCTATAAAGGTAATGAAATATTTCTTATGATCCCTAGTTAGCACACCATTAAACTCACAGATATCTGAATGCACAAGATCCAGAATCTCTGAATCTCTAACCACAGAACGAAAATGTTTTCTAGGTTGTTTTGCCTGTACATAGATATCATATTTCTTTATTATATCAATAACATGCTCATGAATCAATTTTAGGTTCATCATGCGTTTCAAATAGTAGAAATTTAGATGACCTAAACATCCATGCCATAAATCAGATGAATATGAAACATTATAAGTAACGTGAATAGAAATAGAAGTAGAATCATCAACATTCGATTTTCTGTTATCCACATGATCCAAAAAATTTTAAACAACCCATTATATAGATAACCTTTACCAATAAAAGATTTCAAGTAGAATATCACAACTTTATTACATTTAAAGTTGAGTTCATAACCCTCTCTCACTAAGACAGAACTAGATAAAATATTCTTCTAACACCAAGAACATGGTGCACTAGGGAAAGAGAAAGAACACGTCTTGAAGAAAACTTCATATTCACTCGTCCAACTCCAAGCACTCTAGCAATAGTCCCATTTCCCATCGTCACAGAATGATCATGGGTGGCCTAATAAGACACAAAGTTAGCCCTGTCAGCACACAAACGCACATTGGCCCAGTGTCCACCGACCACTCATTTTGTTCATAAATAGTAAATAATTGAGGATTAAGAGTAACATACTCATCACCAGAAGAAGATCCAATGGTCACTGTACTGACCTGGACTAGGATTTCATTGGTATGTTGGGTCTTTTTCAGTAACTTATCTTTCCTTTTAGGACAGTCATTGGAAATATGACCATTCTGACCACAACCCCAACACTTTCCGAGTACCTTCTTCTTCTTTATCTTCCATTTAAGTTTCATTTGTGAAGTGGAATCAATCTTGGTTTTGCCTTTTGACTCATTACCGTTATGTCTCATTACTAGGTTTGCACTTGCATCCACAGGCATGTAGGGTTTCTCCTTCCTATGCTCCTCCTCTATGGCTATAGTTGTAGTACCCCAGAAAATTTATTAATTAAAAATTATAGATAAATTGAAAATTTGTCAATTAATAAATTCAAACTAGTTAAAAAGGTACGCATCATTATTGCATACGTATAAACCCATATAATTTTTTTTTTGTAAAAATATTAGTTATACTTTAAATAATATTCTCTACTGACCCATCAAGAAATTTGGGCATAGAAAAAATATTTGGACCAAGTTAAAGAATTATTGTGACTTATTATCGTAATTAAGGAATAAGTTGGAGAACCCATTATCAGATGTACCAAGGTGAATTATAAATCAAAATAAACATATGGGTAGACTTTAAACAATGTGTGTTGATAGCCCATCATGGGAATTGGATCAATAGACAATTTTGGCTCATGGATAAATTCTCTAATAAAAAGGGGATAATTAAAACCCATTAAGTAAATTAAGTATATGGGTTGTACAAGTGATCCATCTATGGGATATTGGGCCAAAAGTAAGAGTCCAAATGATGGAGGAGAGATAAATAGGATTAAATTCGTGGCCAATTAATGGTAAATTAAAAAGGGTAAGAAAATCCCCTTACAACTCATGTAATTATCTCAAAAAGAGTCCTAACCCTAGTCTAACTCAATAAGGCTCTATCCTAATCTAAAAAGGGGATTTAGATAAGAGGAAATAGGGATAAAAATAGGAGACTCATACTAAATAGGGAAATTCATAACTATATTGTCTCCTAATTAAAAAGGGACAATTAAAATATTAATATGACTCATATATATCTTAAAAGGAGTCCTAGACTTATCCTAATCCCTTAGCCACAAAATTTGAGTTCTCCCCAAGCCTTAGATGGATAAAGGCTAAACAAATGTGAGATAATTATAGAAATTTGTAGCTAGAAGAGAGGGAAAGTTTTAAGTGTGCAGGAGTCTTAAGAGATACAAATACTCTCTTATTTCGTACCTACCCAACCTTAGACCACTTCTGGAGCTTGGAGGACAAAGAAGAGGAGGTTTTGGACGTGGAGATCAAGGGGGAGAAGGTTAGGAATGAAGAGCTTCATCAAGTTCTTCACATTTCAAACCCTAGGATTCAAAGTGCTTAAAGATAGGCAATCTCTCAAGCAAAAACTAATTAACTTCGACCATAGGTAGACCATGATCCCCTCTTGCAAAGTCCTATATTTTTCCCAATTTTTACCATGCCATTTAGGAGTATTTCATGCTCCATTCCTGTCATGAACATGTACCTGAACCAACATGTTTACATTCAATCCATGTATACACTTGATCTCGTGCCTTGCAATTTTTATCGTACATGCTCCATGATGTTAGGATTCGAATGATCCTATTTTCCCCAATTTTTATCAAGTACCCTCTTCGAATTAAATCAAATTCCATCTCTGTGTATGAAGTTAGGTCACCGAGATTTAACCTATTTATTGCATGTTCATACCATGTCTATTTTCCAATTAACTGTTACTGTAGATACCTCTACATGTCTAGTTTCATTTAAAATTGGTTTTTTGATTTTTGGACATGTATACAAATTTATATGCATTTTTGAATGGCCCTATGTCAAGTCTATGGAGGACTGGCCCGAAATTCCAAGTGAACCAGTTCACCCTTGGGGTTCGGCCAGACCCTCTGAGAATGTGACGGCCTGACCCATTGCGATTCTCATAAGGGTCGCGACATAAACGCGACGGCTCGACTCGTCGCGTTCTTCTTACCTATACCGATTGTCCAGAATGCGACAGACCCCTGACGTCGCATTCATGGATCGATTGCCCTAATCACGACCGTTCACCCCGTTGCGTTTAGAGCATCTGACGATTAGCCTAATTCTATTCTAATGAACGTGACTGACCTGCCCATCTTGATTTTAAATGCTACCAGTACCCTCGTTGCGTTCTTAATGTTAAAACCAGAACCCTATATCTTCATGTAATTCATGTTAATCATGTACCTTGACCATTGTTTAACTTCTAAATTGTACTGTTATGAATAGTAACGACCTGATTAATGATAATGGGTAATATTTACATGAATTTTCAATTAAATAAAAGCCATGAGCACAACTATCTCTTGCTATCATGATTATCTTACACATGCACACACTAAATATGAATCTTTGCCGTGAAACCTTACCAAATTTACTCAATAATATATCTGGTAATTAAGTGCAATTGTTTAAATAAATTTTCTATTATTTTAATAGACTTGTCTTCATTTTAATCGCTTGATTTAATACCGTTATCGCGTCCCTCTACCTTCGAACACTCAAGGTATGACGGACAAATATTTCTTTACACACTTCTATCCTGGCTTGAACGGCCTCTCCATTGGGAATACTCCTGACTTGATCAGGAACTCCTTGTCGAGGCCTCCGTAAGTCTCCTTGGCTTTGGCGGACGTCCATTGCTGACGAGCAGGTTGTACCATCAACACCTATGTTACCCTTAGGGATCAACATGATCCAACGGCCTTAGATTGTAGTACCCCGAAAAATCCCTTAATTAAAAATTATAGATAAATTAAAATTTTATCTATTAATAAATTCAATAGTTAGAATGGTACGCATCATTATTGCATGCGTATAAACCCATAAAATTTCATAAATTAGTAGTTGTACTTTAAATAATGTTCTCTAATGACCCATCATGAAATTAGACATAGAAAAATCATTTGGACTTAGTTTAAGAATTTATGCGACTTATTAGCATAATTAAGGAATAAGTCGGAGAACCCATTGTTTTATGAGTCAAAGTGGATTATAAATTAAAATAAATATGTGGGTAGACTTTAAATAATATGGGATGATAGTCCATTATGATATTTGGACCAATGGATAATCTTGGCCCATGAATAAATTCTCTAATAAAAGGATAATTAAAAATCCATTAGGTAAAGTAAGTACATGGGTTGTACAAATAAGCTCACATGAGTTATTGGGCCAAGAGTAAGAGCTCAAATGATGAAGGTTTGAAATATTGGCATAAATAATATTAATTTGAATTAAAATAAGAAGTTAATTGAATAAGTGTGATAAATAGATTTAAATTAGAATAAAGGGTGAATAAATAGAATTAAATCAATACCCATTAAGCTAAATTAATAATGAGTTTTACTAATGGTCCTAACATAAATTGTTGGGTCCAAATATAAAGAGCCCATCATGAGATGGGAAGTAATTAAGCTAAATTCGTACCTAAAAATAGTAGTAAATAGAAAAGGGGTTAAGATAAACGTTAATTAACCTAAAATATCCAAAAGATGAGTCCTAGACTTACCCTAACTCTTTACCTACGAAATTAGATCTCCTCCAAGTCCTAATTAAGAGATAAAGGCAAGAAATATGATGATAAATAAGGAAATTCGGAGTTTAATGGAAAGAAGGAGTTTTAGAGGGGTAGGACTCTATTAGCAACCCCATACACCTCTAACTTGTCCCTACCAAGTCTCATTTGGTTGCTGGGACTTTGGAGGACGAAGAGAGGAGCTGAGGACGAGAGGAGCAAGAAGGAAGAAGCTTGGAGCAAGAGGATTTTATCTTCTACCTCGTCTTCAAGCCCTAGGATTTCTTAAACGTGTGAAAGGTAGGCAATCTCTTAAGCTAAATTCGTGTAAAAATCACCCTAGGTAGTCTTCATGATCCCTTACAAAAGCCCTCTAGATTCGCTCTATTTCGTTCTCCCATGAGGGAGAATTAATTCTTTGAAGCTCTGTTATATCTATGTACCTGACCCTTCATGTTTGCTTTCAAGCCCCGTGCATACTTGATCCCATGCCATGCGAAAATTCTTATAAATACTACATCATGTTAGCTTTCAAACGCCCCTAGTTTCCCTAATTTTCATCATGTATCCATCGCTAATTAATTCATTGATCCATGACTATGCATGTTTAGGTCACCGAAATGTAACATAATCAAAGCATGCCTAAATCTTGTCTATTTTCGAATTAATCATGTTTGTTGATAGATCTATGAGTCTACTTTCATTTAAAACTAGTTTCATAATTTTTGAATCATCGTGCGATTTTTATTGCGTTTTGAAGAGCCCTATATCACACTTTGGAGGAAAGGACCAAACCCTAAAAGGGCAAAACACCTTTTCTGGGTCGGCTCGCGCCTCTGAAGTCGCGACGGCCCGACCCATCGTGACCTCAGAGGAGTCACGGTCGGCTGGACCATCACGACATGAATGTGACGGCCCGCGCCGTCGCGTTCCCGACCCGCAAACCGGGCCAGGCCAGGCCGGTTCGGCCGTCGAGCCAGGCCGCCCCGTCGCGACCTGAGTCACGACAGAAACACCCGTCGCGTTATGCCCGTTGTCGCGCCCGGACTTGATCGTGACGGGCACCTCCGTCGCGATTTCAAGATTTCGGCCAGAACTTATAATTGTACCTGTGTCTCTGCTTTATATGTCATTTAACCCTTGTATAAGTTAAACCATGTATTGTTAAGCTTAATAATTGACCTGAATACTTTTATTTGTTAATATTAAATAATTTTTATTAATTAAAAGTCATGTGCATGATTTATCATATCTCATGATTTCTTTACACTTGCACATACATAACTTTTATGTTTGCCATTTGACCCTATTAAATTACTCAATAATGTATCTGGTAATTAAGTGAAAATAATTACCTAATTTTCCTATTATTTAAATGACACATGTCTTCATTATTCGCGTGATTTGTACACCGTTATCGCGTCCCTCTGCCTTCGAACACTCGAGGCAAGACGGACATCGTTTCGTTACACACTTTCTCTTGACTTGGACCACCTCTCCATCGGAAATACTCTCGACTGGGCCAGGGACTCCTTGTCAAGGCCTCCGTAAGTCTTCTTGGCTTTGGCGCACGTCTATTGCCGACGAGCTGGTTGTACCCTTAAAACCCGATATACCTTTAGGGATCAGTACGACCCAAACGGCCTTAGTGAGTTCTCTCTTATCTTTGGATCACGCCGGTCCTTCTAACCAGTGTTCATAGCACGGCTAGTGGGCGATGGTGACTTCTTCTACCAGACTGCCAGCACACGATCTGGTGTTGTGCAACTGTTACTATCGTGGTTTAACGTTGTTTTACGTTTATACCCCTATCTCATCTACTATCCTTGTACTCTCATCTATTCACGTTCACTCTACTATCTCGTCTATTCATCTAGTACTCTCTTGAGACTCTTGAGCTGTTGTGGCTCCTATTGCTTGTACTATTTCATGACTGTCTGACGCTATAATATGGGCCTTATGACTCTACTGTATCCAATGCATACTGTGCAGGGCACGGAGAGTGTCCGAGGGGCTCCAATCTAGTCCTGGGGGCAGAGAGCCACCCGAAAATACCTGCAGGGGCTATTGACGGTGTTCTGCATTGCACCGGTTCTGACTATACGGAATTGGCTAGACATCTAACTATTATACTATTACTGTTAGTCTGAGGAGTTCAGACGTACTGTGCTATTACTGTGCTAGCACCGACTGTTACTGAACGGCTACTGTCCTAGAAGTGACTACTGACGTATTCTACTAGTGCACCGTTGTGCAACCATACACGCTATCTCGTTACACGCTATCTTGTTATACGCTATCTCGTTATATGGTCAATTCTCTATCATCCTAGTTTTGCAATAATCTTGTGGAATGTAATATCGTTCACTTGTTATCATATGCTATCTCTCTCTTGACTATACTTGATCGTTCTCTCTAGTTAACCTGCTTTACAAGACATTAATCACTTAAAGCATGCTTGTTTATACGAGATATTAAGTCCTACTGAGCATTATCGTTCACCCTTCGTTATTTGTTATTGTGTTTTCAGGTAAGTCAGGTGATGACCTTACACACATCAATGGGAATGGACTGGAGTGATGAGCGACCTGGAGTCATAGCGATGGAATGTCCTTAGTACCTTAGAGTTTAGTTAGATATTTACTTTGTTATCCTTTCCAATGTAATGATGTTATTGAGCCCTATGTTTTGGCTTGGAATTAGTGGTTGTAATAGTTTAGATGAATTATCAATAAAATGAGGAGTTTATTACTATTATTGTTCATTAAACACTCTGATGTTTGCGACTGTACGTGTAATTGTCATTACCATACACGTTGTTCATGCCTCCCCGATTTATTCCGCTGCTAAATTGACGGGGCATGACATAGATTGTTCTCTCTTACCTTGAGATCATGCCGGACCTCTGGCCTGTGTTCGTAGCACAGCTATTGGGCGGTTGTGACTTCTACCAGACTGTTGGCACACGATTGTGCTGTGCAATTGTTACTATCGGTTATTTATCGTCGATTTATGAATATGTCCCTAGATCATATTTACTATCTTGACACTCTCATCTATTCACGTTCTCTCTGTACTCTCATCTATTCTTCAATTACTCGCATCTATTCTTGGTACTCTATTTGGCCATCAAATTGATTGTCTAAGATAGCAAACATGATCTATGCCAGGCAATATTATAAAGGGCCCGATCTGGTCCTGGGAGGTGCGCCCGAAAGGCTATTAACTCTCAGGGGTTCAATGATCAGGGTGTTAGGCATGCATCCAACGCATAACTATCAAGATTTAATCTATGACAATCATTCAATCAATCACAATACTATATTCTCTCGGTTGACAAGAAGTTCGACCACACAAACGTTACATGTTATCGCGACTAGTGCACTTTTGTGCAACTATACATGCTATCTCATTAAATGGCCAATTCTTTATCATGTTAGTTTTGCAATATTCTTTTTGAAAGTATTATCGTTCTCTTGCTATCATGTGCTATTACTCTCTTGACTATACTTGAATGTTCTCTCTAGTTATCTCGCTTTACAAGATATTAATCACTTAAAGCATGCATGTTTACACGAGAAATTAAGTCCTACTGAGCGTTATCGCTCACCCTGTGCTATTTGTTATATTGTTTCAGATAAGTCAGATGATGATGTTACCCACACCAATAAGAATGGACTGGAGTGATGAGCGACCTAGAGTCGTAGCGATGGAATGACCTTAGTATCATAGAGTCTAGTTAGATATTTGCTTAATTATTCTTTCCAATGTAATGATGTCTTTGAGCCCTATGTATTGGCTCAGAATTAGTGATTGTAATAGTTAGGTGATTTTATCAATAAAAATGAAGAGTTTATTGCAATTATTGTTCATTAGTTGCTCTGTTTTTACGATTGTATATGTAATTTACACTACCATATACTTTGCTCACGTCTCCCCGATTTATTCCATTGCTAAATTGGACGGGCGTGACAATAGCCCTCATCAAGTCATCAAGAGAGATGGCCCCTTTTCGGTGTTTTAGACCCATGCCAAAATCCACCCAGGATCTAGGTAGCTTCTCTATGACGCACATGACTTGGAGCTTCTCAGGCATTTTCATGTCTACCTCAGCCAAACCTTGGAGCATGAGTAGAATAGCTCATGAGCATGCTCCCCCATAGGTTTGTTCTCAACCATCTGGAACTTGAGAAACTTGCCGACGGAGTACTTTTCAGACCTTGGTCCTCGGTATTGTACTTCCAGTCAAGTTCATCCCAAAGTGTTTTCGTAGTGTTGAAAGTGGAGTTGTAGACATCAAATAGGACATCAGACAGTGCAATGAGAATACACCCATGTCCCAATATGTATTTTCCTTTCCACTTTTCAATTCTCTTAGCACTCTCAGGGTCCTCCTCATCTAGAGTGGGGGGATCTGATTCAACCAATGAGATTAGGCCGACCATGGTAAACTATATCCTCTTGCGTTGTTGCCAACGCTTAAAGTGTTGCTCGAAAAAATTCGTAGGCATCCCAAACATGTCCACCCAGGTCCCAAACAATATCTTCTCTAAGACTATTATAAGTATTACATATGATATGTAGATAATATGGCATCTAGAATCGATTACATGTAGAAACAGAGCAAACCGTACCTAGCAAATAAGGGACATAAGTACAATAGACGTTAACTAGAACACAATAAATAAGAGCATGATTAACATGATGAACATGATCTTAGATAGGAATATAAAAGCTAAAGCGATAGTAGAGGCACCTCGGAGAGGCTACCCTTAGAGAAGATATCGCCCCCACTATGAGGGTGCAATGAGAACGACGATCTCCTCCCAAGATATAACTACCAACCCGGGATAGATGAGCGCACTCTCTTCTATACTGAAAGGAAAGCTATAGTAAAACCTAAACCTCTTCTATGAAAGGCAAAGGATTGGAAGAGCATGCACCAAACTCCAAAGCAAAAAGTCTCGGTCTTGGCACAGCCTTCTCGCAGTCGCAGTGCTCAAGCACCCAAGGAAGACGAGAACACATCGGTGAGAGCGATGTCTCATGAGAGAGAAGAGCAGTGACCGATTTCGTGCACACAAAAGAGAGCCGAGAGAAAAAGAGACAGGTCTGCGAGCGGTTCATCTTACGAGTCCAAAATTAAGCCGCCCTTAGGGTTAACCATAATTAAGAAGGTCTTAATTACCCCCTTTTGGAGCCCACGCCTGCGACGGTCCAGAGACCCAGTGAAAACATGTCTATTTCTCTCCAAGAAAGGGCAAAAAGACAATATGGAGAAGTAAAAAGGTGACATATCAAGTCGACTGGACCCACGCCATCACATGCGCGAATGCCCGACCCAGCGCGCATGTGTGTGATATGGTCCAGCATAATTCCACTAGTGTCTATAAGACATAGTCCAATAAACTCTTAGAGTTATAAGGTCCTCCAACTACTTTGTGTTTTCTCATGTGGGACTAAAGACCCCACACAAAAAATAAAACTTGCACACCTTTTTACTTTATCAATCCTAAGTTCCCTTTTAGTATTGCCCTCCAACCCCTTTTTACCCAACAAGTTATTCATGTTGGCCCTTTATGTACGGCAGCAAGGTAACCTAGAGGGGGGTGAATAGGTTTTTCTGAAATCTGAAATCAAAACGTGAACACTTAAAAGTTTGGTTAGTGTTAGTGTGATGAAGAGTAGTAGTGCGGAAGCAAAAAAGGCAATCACACAAAGGACACATGAGATTTATCATGGTTCGGACCTCCTCTCCACAGGAGTCCTACGTCCAGTCCCCAAGCAAACTCTTGGGATTTCACTAACCGAAGGTACAGTCCCCTTCAAGGACACTACAACACCCTGGATACCCCACCAGGTCTTCTTCTCTTTCCCAGGTAAGAAGGCAGCCCACTTCTTTTCTAGGCTCAAAAGCAAACCTACTTCTTTTACAGGTTCAGAAGTAAACCTCCTGGAACAAACGCCAGTGCGGTTCTGCTAGACTTAAACCCCCAGCTAGGTCCTGTTGGTACAAACGCTAACAAGGTTCTTCTAGACACTAACCTCTAGCTAGGTTACACACTGTATACAGTCCTACAGCTGGACAGAAATCTTTCTTAGAAAAGAAAGATCAGACTGAGAGCTAAACAAGATGAACACTAAGGACTTAGCTCACAGTTACAGACTCTCTCCCAAGATTACAATGAGCACAGGGAGAATGGAAGAGAGAAAGGCGATGAAGACTTCTGCTTGAAAGCTTCTGTTGATTTTGGCTCGAGCTCTTCTCTCTTTCTCTGAGTGTTTATGGCGTGAAGGTTCTTCTCACAGTTGTACAGTCCTTGAAAAATATTCAGGAAAAGGTTTTTGTCTTTCTTCAGCCATGCTTTCATCTTTTATATGAGAGGCTTTTGAAAAAGGATCTGTTGAAGAGATCCGTTGGAGTTCTACCCGTTGCTCATCTCTTTTCTTGATCACTCTTGTGGTCTTCGAGGTCTGTGAGCATGGAAGAAAGTGTTAGCATAAAAGAGTGTTTACATGAAAGCTGTGCATGCTACTGTGTTTCTCTTAACATGCTAAAACTGATAAGTCATATCTTTTTTCTGACAGGACTGAGAAATTACGCATGTAGCTTTTTGTCAGAAGATATTTGACTTTTCATTTAGGGGCCAAAAACACTTGAACATACAAGAGAAATCGATGTGAATATGACTTATAAAATCGTTGTTCATTTATAAGAAAATCGTTGCAAGATTATGAACAAATCAATGTGATCACTTATGAAATCGTTATGCAAGCAAATCGTTGTGATCACCTGAAGAAATCGATGTGATCACTTATGAAATCGTTATGCAAGAAAATCGTTGTGATCACCTGAAGAAATTGATGTGATCACTTATGAAATCGTTATGCAAGCAAATCGTTGTGATCACCTGAAGAAATCGATGTGATCACTTATGAAATCGTTATGCAAGCAAATCATTGTGATCACCTGAAGAAATCGATGTGATCACTTATGAAATCGTTATGCAAGCAAATCGATGTGAGGGCAAATCGTTGCGCTCACTTATGAAATTGTTACGAGACCCAAATCGATGTGAAACTTATCAAATCGTTATGAGAACGAAATCGATATGAGGGCAAATCGTTGTGACTATAAAAGGAATCGTTCTGGGATCGATTTCTTAACAAATCGTTATGGCCACTTAAGAAGTCGTTGTGAGATCGATTTCTTAACAAATTGTTAAGGCCACTTAAGAAGTCGTTGTAGCGCTTTAAAAAATCAATTAAAACCAAATCGTTGTAGTGCTTATTAATTTTGGCACTTGAACTGAAATCGATGTATATTGAATGGACATCGATTTATCGTTTTAGTGCAAATCACATGGCAATAATGTCATAAATTTATATTATTAGAAAATCATGTTATTTAATTATAATAATAATAATTAAACAAATTTTGTTATCACCAAAATATAAGGGTAAAATATAGGAGTGGTTCAACAATCTCCCCCTTTTTGGTGATGACAAAATTTATGAGAATTTTCTGACAAAAATATGTAAAGCATAGAAAATACAGAAAAAATTCACAGATAATGCATACCATGCATACTCTCTCCCTTTTTGTCACAAACCAAAAAGGAAGGTTCTTACCATTGCATTCTCTCCCCTTTGTGAAAGAAATTCTTACCATTGAGGGGTTCAACAATGATTGACATAAATGAATAACTCCCCCTTAGTCTGTGCTCCCCCTGAATGAGAGACTCCACCTGAATGAAACTTGTAAATAATTGTTAGTAATAAAGACCAATTCAATTTTTGTCACTACTCTTCTTCAGATGTGATTTGAATGAAGAGTCTGCAGTCACTCCTGCCTTGAGCATCCTTGGTTTTTGATGCTCCAAGGCTAACCTGCAAGTAAATTACTCAAAGGTAGGTACCCAAATCCTTTTGGGTCCTTGATGGTTAGATGCATGAAAATATCCTTTAGGGATCCAAACTAAGTGCCTTGTTGTGCAGGTGTTTACAGTGTGTCCTAGTTTATTGCAATGAGAACAACAATGAATATAGATTGTTTTGTTGTTCTTATTTTCTTTGTGCTGAGTTTTTAGAACGTGATTTCTGTAAACTTTTTCTTTTACAGGGGCCTTTTTCTGGGGCATCTTGGTTTCTTTTACAAATTTTGGTAGGGGATATTTTTCTGGAATCATGGCTTGTTTTCCTTTTTTTGGAGGTATGTATCCAAGCCCTTGTTTGTTATTTCTAGATTTTGATCCTTTTAAGCATAGGACTAAAGATGTTTTCCCTTAGTTAATTTTCTAACTGATTCTTTTAAATACATATTTTCTTCAGTTAGAGTTTTTAATTTTTCTTCTAACTCTAACTTCTGATTATTCTTGCTTTTCAAATCTTCATTTAAAAGATAATTTTTATCTTTACATTCTTTTAATTGTTCTTCTAGTTGCTCCAATTCGGATTTAAGATCAGAATTGGTGTTTTCCAAGCAAGTAGAGTTGTTTTTCAAAATTTTTTAGTTCTTTTACAACTCCCTTATGTTTTTCATACAGTTCATTAAAGACTTCTTCTAAGTCTTCTGATTCTGACCCTGAATCTGTGCAAGAATTAAAAAATGAGTCAGAATGTACCTCATCTAGTCCCACCATGAAGGCTAGATTTACCTGCTCCTTTTCGGAATCTGAGCTTGATGATTCTGAGCTTGTGGCATCATCATTTTCCCAAGCAGCCGCCATGCCTCTTCTTTTAAATTTCTTGTGCTGCTTCTTGGGCTTCTCGGTTTGACTAGTCTTCTTGAGTCTTGGACAATCCGGTCTCAGATACCCAGGTTTTCTGCAATAGCAGACTAGTTCTTTCTCCTTTTTATCTTTCTTTTGAATCCTTCTTGATCCATTTTTCTTCTTCTTGAGAATTTTCGGAAGCTTGGACAGTACATCATCTACGTCATTGTCTTCAGAATCTGCATTTTTGGAACTAGAAGAAGAAGAGGTGGAAGGAGCATCTACAACCTTAAGAGCATCAGTACATTTCTTCTTAGATGAGCTTTCAGACAATCGCTCCATATTTATTTCATGTGCCATGAGAGAACCTATTAAATTATCAATAGACAATTTGGTTAAATCACGGGCCTCTTCAATAGCAGTTACTCTAGGTCCATGAAATAGTTAAGGACCTAAGTATTTTTCTAATGGTTTCTTCATTAGAAAGAATTTTTTCAAGAGAATTTAAACCTACTACTATGCTTGAAAATCTATTATACATAGTAGTGATATTTTCGTTTTGAAGCATTTTAAATTGTTCGTATTGTGAAACAAGAATATCTATCCTAGTTTGTTTCACTTTATATGTTCCTTCATAAGTTATCTGCAACTTATCCCATATTTCTTTGGCAGATTTACAAGCAGATACTCTACTAAATTCCTTTTTAGATAAAGCACAACATAAAAAGTTCTTAGCTTAAAAATTTAGGATAATTTATGTTTATCTGCTGCTGTAATAGCAGTAGTGCCTTCAGCAGGAATAATAACAAAATCACCTACCTCGATTACCTACCACAGATCAAAGTCTGTGCCTCGAATGAAGCATTACATTCTCATCTTCCATATTGGTAGTCCTCTCCATCAAAGAATGGAGGTCTGGTGACTGATTGACCTTCAGCATATCCTTGAGCTGCCATGGATCTTCTCTAAGATCGTTAGATCTTCTTGATTGATCAGAGAACCTGCTCTGATACCACTTGTTGGCCCTTTATGTACGGCAGCAATGTAACCTAGAGGGGGTGAATAGTTTTTCTGAAATCTGAAATCAAAACGTAAACACTTAAATTTGGTTAGTGTTAGTGTGATGAAGAGTAGTAGTGCAGAAGCAAAAAAGACAATCACACAAAGGACACAGGAGATTTATCATGGTTCGGACCTCCTCTCCACAGGAGTCCTACGTCCAGTCCCCAAGCAAACTCTTGAGATTTCACTAACCGAAGGTACAGTCCCCTTCAAGGACACTACAACACCCTGGATACCCCACCAGGAATTCTTCTCTTTCCCGGGCAAGAAGGTAGCCCACTTCTTTTCTAGGCTCAGAAGCAAACCTACTTCTTTTACAGGTTCAGAAGTAAACCTCCTAGAACAAACCCCAGTGCGGTTCTGCTAGACTTAAGCCCCCAGCTAGGTCCTGTTGGTACAAACCCCAACAAGGTTCTGCTAGACACTAACCTCTAGCTAGGTTACACACTGTATACAGTCCTACAGCTGGACAAAAATCTTTCTTAGAAAAGAAAGATCAGACTGAGAGCTAAACAAGATGAACACTAAGGACTTAGCTCACAGTTACAGACTCTCTGTAACGTCGCGCGTTTTTCGGATCCCCGTGGATCCAGGTTTAGCGGGTTTGGTGGCCAATGTGAGGCCCATTAGTGTTGTGTGTTTCTTGCTAGATCCTTACCGGGTTTGGTTTGGGTCCGTGTTGGTGTTCAGCTTGCTGGACACAGTGTGTTGGCGTCCAGGTGGGTGACGTCGACTGTGTGTTGGCGGCAGTGGTGTGCCGTTAAAATGGTGTTAACGTCCATCGATGAGGACGTTGACTGTTGAACTTGGCGTCAAGCTTTGTGGACGTCTAGTTGTGGCGGTCTGGTTAAACGGCCAAAGGGTTGACGTTAACCTGGCATGCCTGTGTTTTTATGGCAGACCGAGCTCTGTTCTTTCTCCTCCTTCTCCCTTCCTCTTCCCCCACCTTCACCCTTGAGCTTCTTCGCGAGTTCTGACGGTCGGCGGGAGCTCGTGGGAAGGCTGTGGTGCGCGTGGTAGCGGCAGATCGGGCGAGGAATGACGGATTGGAGCGCGGTGTTCGTGGGACGTTTCTCGGGTTTCGGCGTGATTCGAGGTTCTTCTGAGTTTAATTAATTGCGTTTCTGAGGTAGGGGTCGAGCCCTGTTAGTTTGTTAGAAACATTAAAACACGACTTAATCACTTGAACCAGCATTTTTATTGTATTTTCGGATCAAGTCGTACCATGCGGGGTTAAAGGGTGGTTTGATGAATTTAATGTGTAAAGCATGTTGTAATGGGTTGTTCCGGGTTCTAGTATGTTAAAGGAACTGTTTTTATATGTTTTTCTGTAGTTTAAACGGTTGGAAAACCTGTAGATTCGGATTAGGGTTTCTGCAGGGTCTGGGGTTGAAGATCTTGGCGTCAACATCGATTGACGCCAGGTTCATCAGCCGGGATATTAATGGCTAGATCGCTTGCCGTTTACTTCCTTCCAGCGGCAGTCGATGTTGCCGCCAACCTGTGCATGTATCCATGCAGTGTTGTTTACGTAGTTTTCTTGGTTATGAATATTGTGTGATTGTGTGTGCATGGCGATGACCGGTGTGAGCCAGTGCACTTGTTATGCTCTTGGAGCATACTGCTCATGTAATGGGCAAGTTTTACATGAATGATGTGTGATGTACGTAATCGCTTTACATGGTATGTGTGGTGCATTGGCACCCGTGGCACTCTTGGAGTGCGTTGTCCATGTGTTGGACATGTGGTTTACGTGGAAGACGTGTGGTACACCATCCAGGGTGTAATATACACGTATTGTCTACGTGGTTTGAGTGTGTGTTTACTACACACTTTGTTGTAATGTAATTCTGGTAATTTGTCATAGTAATTGGGCAGTGAGGTTCCTGTGTGAGCCTAGCCATGACTTTGTGGTGTTTGGGCAGTGAAGGTCCATACCGACCTAGCCCTGGTCCATTGTTGTCTTTCGTATAATATTATATGGATTTATGAATTAAGTGGTGTGTTGTTTCGAAGGTCATCTCATGACCGATGATAGGCCAAATATGATTGGCTATCGTGATTTATATATGTATTAGTGTGAGCTAGCTTGGAGGTTACAAGATGACCAATGATAGGCAAGTTTGTGGTTCAGTTATGTGTTGGTGTGGGATAGCTTTGGGGTCACACGGTGACCGATGTTAAGCTAATCCTAACAGTATATTGTGAATTATAAGTAAAGGTTATATGTGTAAGTATCGTGGTTTGTGCCAGCCGAGTGTGGTGGTCCGGCGCCTATTCCGGAATGCCTCTCTAGTCGGGTACCCCAGGTTCTTTGTGAGCCAGGCACGTGTGTTTGTTGTGCTCGGGGTTTTGTCCCGGTACTTGTGTTACCGTTGAGGTCTGTGTCGTCTTCCTGGACACCCTCACTCCTGAGTTTGAGTTGTACGTCCGGCTGAGGGAAAGACGGCAGTGGGGCAGCGACTTCCAGAGTTTGTTCTTTTGTCGCTTGTAGCGCGCTCGTAGTGGGGGTACGGACACCAGTAGTCGACACTGGTCCCCAGCTAGTCCTGTTTTCCAGTGCCTCACTTTAGAGTGCTCCGGCCAGAGACTCTAGAGGTGCCAGGCATGGGCCTGCAGTTGTGTGTCTGCAGGTGTGGTGTTGGTTGGTCTCCACAGTTGTTTGACTTCTTCCTAGTGGAGCAGCAGTTGGACCTTTCGTCCGTGACTGCGAGGCTGAGAGGTAGTTCTTGTGTTGTGTTGTCGGGTTGGATATTGGCCTGATCAGCCAGTAGTCCGTTCCCGTGTGGTGGCGTCGTTCTTTCTGACTCGTGCTTGCCAGTGACTGTGGTTTGTGAGTTTGTGACTCGTGGTCGAGGTTTGACCAGTTCGAGGTGTGCCCTGGTGTTGGCACAGTTGTGACTCAGTTGTGGTTTGTGTGACTCGTCGATTAAGGTTTCACCTGTAATATTGTGCCTAATTAAAGGTATAATATAATTATGGTTCAGTGTGGTGTTTATCACCTACTTGTACCCTTGTTCGGGTGTTTGTGTTGTGGTACCTCAGAGTAACAGGTACTTGTTCCTTTCGTGGGTTACTTTGTAGTTTTGTGGTGGTACATTGTGTACCAACCTTTCCGGGTACTTGTGTGTTGTGGAGGTCTTGTGGTTTGACCTGACACTTGCTGTATCCTAACTGTTTTGAATAAATCTTTGTTTATAAGATTTTTGTGGATTAGTTTGTGATTATTAATTATGTTACCTTTATGGGTATTTTGCCGATGAGGCTTATGGCCTAGGCATATTGTGGTTTAGTTAAGCTATGCTCCGTGGAGGCCGTGTGAGACCTTCCACAGTTGAGTTTTTCTCATCTTGGGTATGATTCCAATTATAGCTTAGTGTGTTATGGATTGGCTTCGTGTAGCCAGTTCCATACGTTTGAATAGTTCTGTTGTAAAGTGGTTTGGAGTATAAAGGACCAGCTCTTTGTTAGCAGTCCTATTACTCAAGTGTTTGAGGTTCGCCTGTGAAGCTTGTAGCCTGGGCAGTGACTTGCCTGTGTGGCTTATAGTTTAGGCAACCCGTTGTTGTAGCAGTGTGCCAGTGAGACTGTGGTTTAGGCACTTTGGGTTGGGCTGACTAATGATATTATGTTAGTCCTGTAGTCCTACTTTTCTTCTGAGGACGTTATGTTTATTATCATAAGCATGTTTAATTGTTATTTATTGTAATGATGTGAGCATGAAATGGTTTGGCTATTGTTGTTGCCAGTGAGACCCATTGGGTCGAGGTGTCTGTGGTTACAGTGTTGTTTTGGGTAGCCCCTACTGAGCCAGTGACTTGTTGAGGCTCACTCCCCTACAGTTCTTTTCAGGGCTAGCCGAGTGTTTGGCTTGCAGCGGCGCGTTGTGTCAGACTTGTACCACCAGCAGTTGTGTAGTAGTTAACTTGTTGTGAGCTTGTGCTCCCTCGGGGTATGCCCCAGGTAGTTGTACTCTTTTAATTGGACATGTATTAATGTAATGGGACAGTTGTACAAATTTGTGAACAGATATGAGCACATGTACTTTCTTGTGTCTTATATTCTTGTGGTTTGTCTTTTTATACTCTTACTGGACTCGTGTGTGAGATATCCCTTGCGACACTTCGGTGCGTTCGCGGGAGGCGGATCTGGATATGGAGCCTTAATGGGCATAAATACCCCGGTCCGTTACAGTTGGTATCAGAGCAAATGTCCAGTTAGAATATGAAAAGACATTGAAAGTACAATGTCCCAATACATGGATTAATGTCCACTGCTGGTAGTAAGTCTGTGGTTTTGTGTGATATGAAGTAGTTTTTACGTTTGCTTTTGGCACGTAAACCGGGTTTTGTTTGTTAGATTGGTAATTGTGAGCAGTTGCTGTGCCATAATGTGAATAGTGGCATAAGTTGTGTGGTAGCATTCTGGCACTAGTGCAGTTAAAGCAGTTAAGTATAGTATTTGAAAGTTTTCAGTTGCAGAGATTAGAGAAGAAAGGTAAAGTAGTGCTTTGAGATATGTTTAATAAGTGCAAAGTTGGCAGAGACAGATGCATGGTAATAAGGTGATAAGGAACATGTCAGTTTGTGATAAGTTGTAGTTGAGAACTCAGTAGAGGTATTGTGGCATTAGAGACTTGAGTCAGTGGATATTAAGAAACAGTGCGGATGAAAATGTGATTAGAGTTATGAAGAGTTTGATATGATCAAGAAAGGCAGATCAGTTTTAAAAGAGGTATCAGTACATAAAAGAGCAGTGATTTATGGCAGATAGATTAAATATGTCCGAGATCAGAAATCTGAGAAAATATTGTTATGAATATGATGATAGCAGAAGGGAAGTGTGATATGAAGATTTGTATAAATAAGTATAGAAATGATCAGTTGAATAAAGAAAGAGAGAAAATAAGGATTAATGTGCAATAAGGATTTTGTGAAATTTGCACAAGAGGAATATTTAGTTGATGATTGGCAGTTTAGATAAAGAAAAGATATGGATTAGAGAAAGAAAGAATTTAGCAAATGATGAAGTGAATAAGATCAGATGAGTCAGAAAATGTCGGTTAAAGTTTGCATATTGGTGTAAAGAAATGATTTAATTGAGCAGAAAGGAATTGTTATTAAAATATTTCAGGGTTTAAATGCTGGAGCAGATTGATTAAGAATATTTGAAAAGTTTATGCAACAGAATTATGGGAATTAGCCAGAGAATGTCAGTAAAGTAGGAAAAATATATGAAAAGCGCAATATGTCAATAGTGGTTTGGCAGATCAGAAATGGCAGTAATTTCTTCAGCAGGAATTAATTGAATGGGATGATTTGAGAAGCAGTTGAAGTCAGAAAAAGCAATTGAAAATAATATTGTGAACAAAATTGTGGAATATTTTGTAAAAGTGTTCAGTGTGATCAGAGTAGCGCAGCGGAAGCAGAAGCAAGAAAATTTAATATTCATAAATTGTTCAAGCTTTGCTGAGATGAGAAGAAAGTGTAAGTTTTGCGCAGTGGAATAAAGGAACAGAGTTTATTATGATTTTTATCAGAGATCGTTTTTAAACAGTATGAGTAGAATAATATGAAGAGTAGGAAATTCAAAGATAGTGATTGGTTTTCTTTGAAGAGATGTCAGTTGCAAATGTAAATGCAGATGAGGTAGATAATAGTTGGCAGTGATAAATAGAAAAAGGAATGGCACCGGAAAGTTAATAATTTGGAAATATTATGGCATGAAGAGAATTACAGTGTAAGATATTTGAGAAAGGTAAAGGCCTCGAAAGAAATGTTGCAAACACAGCCCAGAAATGTGAAGTAGTTTGGTCCAAGGAGATAAAGCACCATTGGCAAGAGAATCGCCTACGGTTAAAGCTAAGAAAGCATGAATTGACAGAACTGTAATTGTGAGATGAATTGAAAGCTGAAGCAGAGAAAGAGTATCCTACTTGTTCTGTGTTTGACCTATTTGTTTTTAGGTGATAATTGGTTTATTGTGATTTGTTTTATATGTCGAGGACGACATTTGTTTAGGTGATAATAATGTAACGTCGCGCGTTTTCCGGATCCCCGTGGATCCAGGTTTAGCGGGTTTGGTGGCCAATGTGAGGCCCATTAGTGTTGTGTGTTTCTTGCTAGATCCTTACCGGGTTTGGTTTGGGTCCGTGTTGGTGTTCAGCTTGCTGGACACAGTGTGTTGGCGTCCAGGTGGGTGACGTCAGTGGTGTGCCGTTAACATGTGTTAACGTCCATCGATGAGGACGTTGACTGTTGAACTTGGCGTCAAGCTTTGTGGACGTCTAGTTGTGGCGGTCTGGTTAAACAGCCAAAGGGTTGACGTTAACCTGGCATGCCTGTGTTTTATGGCAGAACCGAGCTGTTCTTTCTCCTCCTTCCCCTTCCTCTTCCCCCACCTTCACCCTTGAGCTTCCTCGCGAGTTCTGACGGTCGGCGGGAGCTCGTGGGAAGGCCGTGGTGCGCGCGGTAGCGGTAGATCGGGCGAGGAATGACGGATTGGAGCGCGGTGTTCGTGGGACGTTTCTCGGGTTTCGGCGTGATTCGAGGTTCTTCGGGAGTTTAATTGCGTTTCTGAGGTAGGGGTCGAGCCCTGTTAGTTTGTTAGAAACATTAAAACACGACTTAATCACTTGAACCAGCATTTTTATTGTATTTTCGGATCAAGTCGTACCATGCGGGGTTAAAGGGTGGTTTGATGAATTTAATGTGTAAAGCATGTTGTAATGGGTTGTTCCGGGTTCTAGTATGTTAAAGGAACTGTTTTATATGTTTTTCTGTAGTTTAAACGGTTGGAAACCTGTAGATTCGGATTAGGGTTTCTGCAGGGTCTGGGGTTGAAGATCTTGGCGTCAACATCGATTGACGCCAGTTCACCAGCCGGGATATTAATGGCTAGATCGCTTGCCGTTTACTTCCTTCCAGCGGCAGTCGATGTTGCCGCCAACCTGTGCATGTATCCATGCAGTGTTTTACGTAGTTTTCTTGGTTATGAATATTGTGTGATTGTGTGTGCATGGTGATGACGGTGTGAGCCAGTGCACTTGTTATGCTCTTGGAGCATACTGCTCATGTAATGGGCAAGTTTTACATGAATGATGTGTGATGTACGTAATCGCTTTACATGGTATGTGTGGTGCATTGGCACCCGTGGCACTCTTGGTGCGTTGTCTATGTGTTGGACATGTGGTTTACGTGGAAGACGTGTGGTACACCATCCAGGGTGTAATATACACGTATTGTCTACGTGGTTTGAGTGTGTGTTTACTACACACATTGTTGTAATGTAATTCTGGTAATTTGTCGTAGTAATTGGGCAGTGAGGTTCCTGTGTGAGCCTAGCCATGACTTTGTGGTGTTTGGGCAGTGAAGGTCCATACCGACCTAGCCCTGGTCCGTTGTTGTCTTTTGTAATAATATTATATGGATTTATGATTAGTGGTGTGTTGTTCGAAGTCATCTCATGACCGATGATAGGCCATATGATTGGCTATCGTGATTTATATATGTATTAGTGTGAGCTAGCTTGGAGGTTACAAGATGACCAATGATAGGCAAGTTTGTGGTTCAGTTATGTGTTGGTGTGGGATAGCTTTGGGGTCACACGGTGACCGATGTTAAGCTAATCCTAACACTTGTATATTGTGAATTATAAGTAAAGGTTATATGTGTAAGTTTCATGGTTTGTGCCAGCCGAGTGTGGTGGTCCGACGCCTATTCCGGAATGCCTCTCTAGTCGGGTACCCCAGGTTCTTTGTGAGCAGGCACGTGTGTTTGTTGTGCTCGGGGTTTTGTCCCGGTACTTGTGTTGTACCGTTGAGGTCTGTGTCGTCTTCCTGGACACCCTCACTCCTGAGTTTGAGTTGTACGTCCGGCTGAGGGAAGACGGCAGTGGGGCAGCGACTTCCCAGAGTTTGTTCTTTTGTCGCTTGTAGCGCGCTCGTAGTTGGGGGTACGGACACCAGTAGTCGACACTGGTCCCCAGCTAGTCCTGTTTTCCAGTGCCTCACTTTAGAGTGCTCCGGCCAGAGACTCTAGAGGTGCCAGGCATGGGCCTGCAGTTGTGTGTCTGCAGGTGTGGTGTTGGTTGGTCTCCACAGTTGTTTGACTTCTTCCTAGTGGAGCAGCAGTTGGACCTTTCGTCCGTGACTGCGAGGCTGAGAGGTAGTTCTTGTGTTGGTTGTCCGGGTTGGATATTGGCCTGATCAGCCAGTAGTCCGTTCCCGTGTGGTGGCGTCGTTCTTTCTGACTCGTGCTTTGCCAGTGACTGTGGTTTGTGAGTTTGTGACTCGTGGTCGAGGTTTGACCAGTTCGAGGTGTGCCCTGGTGTTGGCACAGTTGTGACTCAGTTGTGGTTTGTGTGACTCGTCGATTAAGGTTTCACCTGTAATATTGTGCCTAATTAAAGGTAAATATATTATGGTTCAGTGTGGTGTTTATCACCTACTTGTACCCTTGTCGGGTGTTTGTGTTGTGGTACCTCAGAGTACAGGTACTTGTTCCTTTCGTGGGTTACTTTGTAGTTTTGTGGTGGTACATTGTGTACCAACCTTTCCGGGTACTGTGTGTGTGGAGGTCTTGTGGTTTGACCTGTCACTTGCTGTATCCTAACTGTTTTGAATATAAATCTTTGTTTATAAGATTTTGTGGATTAGTTTGTGATTATAATTATGTTACCTTTAGGGTATTTTGCCGATGAGGCTTATGGCCTAGGCATATTGTGGTTTAGTTAAGCTATGCTCCGTGGAGGCCGTGTGAGACCTTCCACAGTTTGAGTTTTCTCTCTGGGGTATGATTCCAATTATAGCTTTAGTGTGTTATGGATTGGCTTCGTGTTAGCCAGTTCCATTACGTTTGAATAGTTCTGTTGTAAAGTGGTTTGGAGTATAAGGACCAGCTCTTTGTTAGCAGTCCTATTACTCAAGTGTTTGAGGTTCGCCTGTGAAGCTTGTAGCCTGGGCAGTGACTTGCCTGTGTGGCTTATAGTTTAGGCAACCCGTTGTTGTAGCAGTGTGCCAGTGAGACTGTGGTTTAGGCATTTTAGGGTTGGGCTGACTAATGATATTATGTTAGTCCTGTAGTCCTACTTTTCTTCTGAGGACGTTATGTTTATTATCATAAGCATGTTTAATTGTTATTTATTGTAATGATGTGAGCATGAAATGGTTTGGCTATTGTTGTTGCCAGTGAGACCCATTGGGGTCGAGGTGTCTGTGGTTACAGTGTTGTTTTGGGTAGCCCCTACTGAGCCAGTGACTTGTTGAGGCTCACCCCCCTACAGTTCTTTTCAGGGCTTGCCGAGTGTTTGGCTTGCAGCGGCGTTGTGTCAGACTTGTACCACCAGCAGTTGTGTAGTAGTTAGCTTGTTGTGAGCTTGTGCTCCCTCGGGGTATGCCCCAGGTAGTTGTACTCTTTTAATTGGACATGTATTAATGTATGGGACAGTTGTACAAATTTGTGAACAGATATGAGCACATGTACTTTCTTGTGTCTTATATTCTTGTGGTTTGTCTTTTTATACTCTTACTGGACTCGTGTGTGAGATATCCCTTGCGACACTTCGGTGCGTTCGCGGGAGGCGGATCTGGATATGGAGCCTTAATGGGCATAAATACCCTGGTCCGTTACACTCTCCCCCAAGATTACAACGAGCACAGGGAGAATGGAAGAGAGGAAGGCTTGAAGGCGATGAAGACTTCTGCTTAAAAGCTTCTGTTGATTTTGGCTCGAGCTCTTCTCTCTTTCTCTGAGTGTTTATGGCGTGAAGGTTCTTCTCACAGTTGTACACTCCTTGAAAAATATTCAGGAAAATGTTTTTGTCTTTCTTCAGCCATGCTTCATCTTTTATATGAGAGGCTTTTGAAAAAGGATCCGTTGAAGAGATCCGTTGGAGTTCTACCCGTTGCTCATCTCTTGTCTGATCACTCTTGTGGTCTTCGAGGTCTGTGAGCATGGAAGAAAGTGTTAGCATAAAAGAGTGTTTACATGAAAGCTGTGCATGCTACTGTGTTTCTCTTAACATGCTAAAACTGATAAGTCATCTTTTTTCTGACAGGACTGAGAAATTACGCATGTAGTTTTTGTCAGAAGATATTTGACTTTTCATTTAGGGGTCAAAAACACTTGAACATACAAGAGAAATCGATGTGAATATGACTTATAAAATCGTTGTTCATTTATAAGAAAATCGTTGCAAGATTATGAACAAATCAATGTGATCACTTATGAAATCGTTATGCAAGCAAATCGTTGTGATCACCTAAAGAAATCGATGTGATCACTTATGAAATCGTTATGCAAGCAAATCGTTTTGATCACCTGAAGAAATCGATGTGATCACTTATGAAATCGTTATGTAAGCAAATCGTTGTGATCACCTGAAGAAATCGATGTGATCACTTATGAAATCGTTATGCAAGCAAATCGATGTGAGGGCAAATCGTTGTGCTCACTTATGAAATCGTTACAAGACCCAAATCGATGTGAAACTTATCAAATCATTATGAGAACGAAATCAATATGAGGGCAAATCGTTGTGGCTATAAAAGGAATCGTTCTGAGATCGATTTCTTAACAAATCGTTATGGCCACTTAAGAAGTCGTTGTGAGATCGATTTCTTAACAAATTGTTAAGGCCACTTAAGAAGTCGTTGTAGCGCTTTAAAAAATCAATTAAAACCAAATCATTGTAGCACTTATTAATTTTGGCACTTGAACTGAAATCGATGTATATTGAATGGACATCGATTTATCCTTTTAGTGCAAATCACATGGCAATAATTTCATAAATTTATATTTATTAGAAAATTATGATATTTAATTTATTAATAATAATTAATTAAACATAAATTTTGTTATCACCAAAATATAAGGGTAAAATATAGGAGTGGTTCAACAATTCATATCATATGCATGCAAACTATTCCAAAGCCATTTACAAGATCAATCTACCTTGATAATTTCGATTGCTTTTTGAGAAATGCTTGTCAACTGAGAAATACTTGGAGAGTTGACAGTAGAGCAACCCTCTATCATCCACCATTTTTCCATCACCCCCATTCTCTCCTCATTAACAAGTCAATTCGATGTGGAGGATATTAATGCTGTTGACCTCTAATTGGCCCAAGTTAGATTCTCGAGCGACGAAGATGAGAAGGAACAAGGGTTTGTTGGCTGTCGATGCTATTTCGACCTACAAAGAAGTCAATCTTGAGAGATGGTATCGGATTTGACCATCTGACGATCAAATTAGTGTGTTGTCAAACTCGATTTTAGAATAGAGATAAAGAGTTTGGGTGTGAAAAGAGGGGTGATGAGTTGGACAACGTCTTGATGGGTTTGGGCCCAATCCTTTTAGGGTTGATGAGGCCAGCCCAAGGGCTTATCAACTACCACTACCAATCGGCTGCCACTCGTTGTCATTGTCATTTTATATCACGTCATCTCTTATCTAATTTGTCCCCTCTTCGATTATTATATTTAATGGTACTATGGTTAAAATTTTGATATTACTACTAACAGTTAGGTGTCTAATATGGTTCGTAAATTTCATGTCACTAACATGCATCATTTAGATATAGGGAAATGTGAAGTACTCGTATGCACAAGTGTTTTGTTGAGAGAAGAGAAGTGGGGCTCGCACCCCTAAAGTTGCGGGCCCCACCTGAGTCTTTTCTCTTGCATGGGAGGTGCAGCCTCCGTTGTAGAAATTTGTTGGGAATTCTTATCCTTGGAGATTTCATTCTAAAAATGGAATGCTACAATATGGTGTTTAGTTCCACTCTCCTTTTTTTTATTTCCATTTTTTTTTGGAAACGGTCAATAACCACCATCCAACTCGGGCTCGCAGTCCGCATTGTCGGATCACCTGACCCGCACGCCTCCCAATTCTGACCCTTCCCCGCACCCCATGGCCATATTCCCCTCTCTAGTCTCCACCCTTCTCCGAGAGACCAAATTACCAACCCTGCCCACCTCCCCCTCACCGTAACGCCCCCAGCTAGAACGAGGGCAATAACGTCCTTCCAAATTTAGCCCCCGGTCTCAACCGACGTGGACGACAGCGTGGCATCTACCTGTCTTCTAGTTTCCCGTTCGATCGGGAGAAGTCTCTATCGGACGGTTCAGATTCGTCTGAGACCGTGGCTGGAACGCGCGGGAAGGCGCTGGCTCGTGCAGAGCCGAATCCGCCACGGATACTGAGTACAAAACAATCCACACCGTCCATGGCACTAATCAAGACATTAACGGTTGAGATTCTTCCACGTTTCATCTCGGCCCCTGGTCTCTTTAAACCTCCACCTGAAATGGAGCAATCTGGTATACTGAAAAAAAGCTCCCAACTTTTTCCGTTCTCCGGTTTCCCTTCTCCCACGCTCCCCCCCCGGCGTCCCCGCTACCGGCAAGAGATGGAAGCCACCGCCGCCGGGGCCGTCGCTAGGAGGGGGGCCTTCTGCCCTGCCGACGCTGCTCCCCTCCGGCGTGTTGCCCGGGCTGCAGGGTGTGCTGGGAGCAGCAGGGTCTCCGTGCGCCGACCAGGGGGGTTCGCCGACGAGGGGCACCTCCGGTACTACGCGCCGTCGGCGAGGTGCGGGGGGAGGGAGGAGGAGAAGAGGGTGGTGAAAAGGAGGGCGAAGCTGGTCAAGGAGCTGGCGGTGTTCCAGGCCGCGGCCGGCGGCCTCGGCGTGGATGGGGCGACCGCTGGGGAGCGGAGGATAACCTTGGAGGTAAAGAATTCCCTTTATTTCCGCGTCCATCGGTTTCATGTTCATCTGGGTTTCCTTAATTTAGGCTTTCGTCGAGGAGTTGGTCCAGGTCGCTGGATCAATCTTGCGATCCGTCCTTATAAAGAACTCCTTTTGTTTGTTGGTTTCATCCCTGTCGTCCTTGATGTGGATCCCTTTCTTCTCTGTTTGTGTTTTCACCTGATTCGGAAAGGGTTTCTTGAAACATATCGATTCCTTAACCATGTTTGGCACCAACCTTTGTTCTTTGTCTTGTTCTTGTTTTTGATGCTTCTTCCCTGTTGTTTGTTTCAATTAGGACTGTTTCAGCTTCTCTCTGTTGATTTTTTTTTTCGTTTTGGTGGTCAATTTGGTTCGAGGATGCTTTGCTCAAGTTCGGTTTTTTTTTTTATTGTTTCAGGAAGCGGCGGATGTTTTGCTAGCCCGCTTGGAGCTGATGAGAGCTGAGGAGAAGGAGATGAAGAGGAGGAAGAAGGAAGAGAAGAAGGCCGCAATGAGAGCTGCTGCCAAGCAGATGGAAGGCTGTGATGACAGTGAGGGCTCAGAGGATGAGCAGGAGCAGATGGAAAGGGATGGCAAGATGAGGGACTGCAATGGGTGCAAGGACTCAGATCACAAGGATATGAAGAGGAAGAAGCAGGAAGAGAAGGCCGCGATGAAAGCTGCATGCAAGAAGAAGATGAAAGATTGCGACGAATCCGAATCGTCGAGCTCGTCTTCAGAATCCAGCGACAGCGACTGCGAAGAGGAGGTCATGGACATGGACAGCCTGAGGACGGTTCCTGCAAATGCTGAGCCTGTGACTGAAGAAGTTCAGATGGGAATACCAAAGGACGAGTTCAGCTTGCCAACTACAGTGAGAAGAACCGAGGAGGGGGTAATGATGGATGTTGCTTTGAATTGTGCCTCTGAATCCACCTTCTGTGCTGCCAATGGTGTTGGTCCCAGTGCAAGCACAAGTGCTTGTTGCAGCAGTGTCAAGGACTGTGTTCCAGTTATGGCTGCAGCAGCAGCTGCTCCCGTGGAGAGGATAGAGGTCTGCATGGGTGGCAAGTGCAAGAAATCTGGTGCAATGGAGCTGATGCAAGAATTTGAGAGAAGGCTGGGCATGGAAGGTGCTGTTGTGGGCTGCAAGTGTATGGGCAAGTGCAGGGAGGGGCCTAATGTTCGGGTCAGGAATGTGCAGGAGGGTGATGAAGGGGATGAGTCCATGAAGGCTGTGAGGAATCCCCTGTGCCTTGGTGTCGGATTGGATGATGTGGGAACAATTGTGGCTAAGTTCTTTGCAGGGGAGATCCAGGAGAAGGATATGGGTCTTTTAGCTGCCTGACAATCCCAGATCATTGTTTGCTAGTGGGTGCTATAAAGAGATGAAGCATCCTCCTGTTCAGTGTACTGAGAGTGTAGATAGCTGTGACAGAAGCTGCTCATCCTGATGAAGCTGGTTGGGATGGTTGTGTGGTTTGCATTGGATGTTGAAACTACGCAATTCTGCAGATTGGATCTTTTTTTCTTTCTTATATCTTCTCTCGGTGATCAGAGACTGTACATGTTCTTATCGTTTGCTTATTGTCCTAGTCATCAGGCTTTGTTTGTATACGCAGCTATGGAAGCTTTGTAAATAGGGCAAAGATGTTGCATTTAATACTAAAATAAGATGTATCTTTCAAGACAGTTTCTTTTTTGGTTTGAGTTGTTGGGATCGGATAGGTGACTTTAATCAGATGAACTAAGAATGTGTGTAAATAGCAGCGGAATTAAAATGAGTGAAACACACAAATCAATCTGATTCAAGTGTGGTGTGTGAGTATAGTGAATAGGAATAACAAATCACACATCAAATCACAGTGCACGGAAGATTTTTAAGGTGGTCCGGAGAACACAATTTGTGTCTTACGTCCACCTCCTCACAACGGAGGAACCACTAGCACAAGTGCAGTACAATCTGAGCACGACAATTTCAACCTCTTTGAGTGTAACTACTCAAAGAAACCCAAGAGATAGGCACGACAACCTACTCCACAACCACTTGTGAATTCAGCGAATTCACTAGTCTTTGAGCACTACGGCTTAAGCACCAGAGCACAACGGCTCCAACCCAGAGCACTACGGCTCCAAATCAGACTACAAAGTACTCAAATCTCTGGATCACAATAGATCTAAGTTCTGCTAGAACAAGCACACTTAGAGAATAGATCTTCTAGCACGATCTATCTCAGTACAAGATAAAATGGTAAAGACAAATAGAATTGGGCGATCTATGTAGAACACATACACAGATCCCCCAGGGAAATTGACACTCATAAATTGAACACATGCTGAAGAACACATAATGATAGTTGGAGAGCTACTTGATAGGGGAAGTCATTGTCTATTCTTCATTCATTTCTCTTGATAATGTTGTCTATTCTGAGCCCCAACTATTAGAATTTTTGAGTCCTTGTGCTATTTTCATGTGAGAGACTTTAAATATTGAAACTAAATTCATTGTGCATTTAGTTTAATTTCAAATATTTACTTTCATCTCAAAGTTGTGCAATCTTAATACTGAATGTTTTTAAAATGATTTGCAAAACATTATAATAGGCACATGAGTGGCTTTAATATTTCACATGTGTATGTTTAAGCTTCGTTTTTACCACATGTTAAAAATAATCTATCTACACTCATATTCATGACTCTTATGGCCAAAGCAAATATATTCCTGCAAAATATCAAAAGAAAATAAATAATGATCTGGAAGGATACAAACAGAGCAATGCAAACTTGTCTATTATTGAATAACTGGGCCATCTCACCTAATCAAGTGATTTGTCTCACGTCAACAAATGTTTAACAGTTTGTCATCTCTGTACAGATGATGAAAGTTAAACCACTGAGTAATTAGGAGGTTTTGCATCTGATAAATGTGATCTCTTGCATTGAAAAGTGAGATTTAACTAATTTATTCTTGTATTCTTTCATAGTTAAAATAAAGCAAATTCAAAAAGACAGGATAGAAAAGCTCATGGCCTCAATAAAGTTATGTATATTGAGTTTAGACTTATTATTCTACAATGTGTTAAACTTCAAGCTCATAACATCTCTGTTAAATATTTCTGCTCACTCATATAGGTCACATTTATTCACATTTGCATCATCATTTTAACTACATTCAGACCATTATGTCTTGCTCTACATTGCTTTGAGTGGATCTTTATGATTACACTTGATTGCACAATACCAAAAACACAAGAATTTCTCTCATTTGACAATATCACTTTGCCTCACTATTTTGATTATTTCTGACAATTCATTTCCTACATTTCATTTCTTGATCTCCTACATTCTTTGTTTCTCTCTCTTATCTATCTTTTTATGCTGTCAAAAAGGGGGAGAAAGTTCTTTAAAGGGGAGAAAGTTTCTTATGGGAGAAAGTTGTTCAAAGGGTGAATATGGTCAAGGGGAGTTATTGCAGTCAAGGGAGTCAGGCTATTGGGAGATTGTGGCTATATTTTGTCATCATCAAAAAGGGGGAGAATGTGGGTTGAGTGTGTTTTGGAATTTTCTAAAGTTGTATTTTAATGATGACCAATGAACATCACTCATACCTTGATTTTGATAATGACATATTGAACATGTTATACATTTTATACATATCACAACAATACTTAAACAACATGTTTTTGATGTTTAATATCTCACATTTTAATGATAATATATTGTATTAATAGTTTACATTTTATATTTTCAGGTTTACACAATTTGTCCCAGTGGTGTCGACACAGTCCACCTGTGTGTCGACACTAGCTGACTATCCCAAAAGCATGTTCTAAGAGAAGCAACCAGTGGTGTCGACACAGTCCACTTGTGTGTCGACACTAGATGACTGTCCCAGGAAGCAGTCAGAACAGTTGAAGTCGGTGGTGTCGACACAGTCTGCCTGTGTGTTGACACACTTCGAGTAAAGTTCAAAAACGTGGATTTTTCTAGACACGTGGCTGTTTAGGGATCAAGGGAATTGACCTAGATTTCCGTGCCCATGCACCCCAAGGCACCTTATGGACATATAGGGCTATATATACCGATGATCCTTGTACTCCAAAGGATCCCACGAAAAGAAAGCTCAGAGCATTCCAGAAGAAGAGCATTTGAGCGGGAAAGGCTCCTACGTCCATAAGGAGAGCAGCAGAGCGCCGCCAGGGGAGGAAGAAGAAGGAGAAGAAGAAGAAGAAGAAGAAGGGGAGGAGCTCGTGGTTGCAGAAGTGTTGATCCAGAAGGAGATCCAGCCGAGTCTGTGTATGTATTGAGTGTCAATTTCCCTGGGGGATCTGTGTATGTGTTCTACACAGATTGCCCCATTCTATTTGTCTTTACCATTTTATCCTGTACTGAGATAGATCGTGCTAGAGGATCTATACTCTAAGTGTGCTTGTTCTAGCAGAACTTGGATCTATTGTGATCTAGATGTTTGAGTACTTTGTAGTCTAGTTTGGAGCCGTAGTGCTCTGGGTTGTAGCCATTGTGCTCTGGTGCTTGAGCCGTAGTGCTCAAGGGCTTGTGAATTTGCTGAATTCACAAGTTGTTGTGGAGTAGGTTGCCGTGCCTATCTCCTGGGTTTCTTTGAGTTGTTGCACTCAAAGAGGTTGGAGTCGTCGTGCTCAGATTGTACTGCACTTGTGCTAGTGGTTCCTCCATTGTGAGGAGGTGGACGTAGGAGACACAAGTTGTGTTCTCCGAACCACCTTAAAATTTTTCCTTGCACTGTGGTTTGATGTGTGGTTTGTTGTTCCTATTCACTATACTTACACACCACACTTGAATCTGATTGAATTGTGTGTTTCGCTCATTTTAATTCTGTTGCTATTCACACA
This sequence comes from Colocasia esculenta, assembly GCA_014218235.1. Taxonomy (NCBI): domain Eukaryota; kingdom Viridiplantae; phylum Streptophyta; class Magnoliopsida; order Alismatales; family Araceae; genus Colocasia; species Colocasia esculenta. Next base: position 49,495,961 of record CM024763.1, on the reverse strand, counting down.
CATTCTTAGTTCATCTAATTAAGTCATTTATCCGATCCCAACAAAGTTCCCTTCTAAGAGAAGTGAATCTAGGTTCTGCAAGAGACTTAGTGAAAATGTCTGTAATTTGTTTTTCTGTGTCAATGAAGTGGAGTTCAAAAGAATTCTTTGACACTTCATCTCAAAGGAAATGATGTCGAATGTCAATGTGTTTTGTGCAAGAATGCTGAATAGGATTTTTGGATATATTTATAGCACTTGCGTTGTCACAGAGAATGAGAATGCAACCTTATGTGTGATTATAATCTAGAAGTTGATGTTTGACCCAATGGACTTGGGTACCACAGCTACCAGCAGCAACATACTCAGCTTCTACAGTTGAAAGAGCTACAGAATGTTGTTTTTTGGAAGCCCAAGAAATAAGACACCCTCCTAGATATAAACACAACCCACTAGTGCTTTTTCTATCAAGTTTGCACCCGGCATAATCAGTATCACTATATGAAATCAAGTCCAATTTACACCCAGCAAGATACCAAAGACCCAAATCATATGAAGAAAGAAGATATTTGAAAATTCTTTTAACAGCAGACATGTGACTGTCTTTAGGATTTGCTTGAAATCTTGCGCACATGCAGACACTAAATTTAATATCTGGCCTAGAGGTAGTTAAATAAAGAAGAGATCAAATCATACCTCTGTAAAGTTTAACATTAACAGGCTTACCAGAAGCATCACTTTCAAGTCTTACACTTGTGGCCATTGGTGTGTGGATGGCTTGATGTTTTGAAAGTCAAACCTCTTGAGCAACTCCTTGACATATTTTTTTTGACTCAGAAATTTTTTTTCAGTAGTTTGATGTACTTGCAGACCTAAAAAGAATGTAAGTTCACCCATAAGACTCATTTCAAATTCAGATTGCATAAGATGGGCAAACTCATTGCACAAAGTATTATCCGTTGATCCAAAAATGATATCATCAACATAAACTTGAACAGTAATGAAATGATTTTTTACAGTTTTTGTAAACAAAGTTTGATCAATGTTTCCTCTTATGTAACATTTATTTACAAGAAATGAGCTCAACCGAACATACCAAGCTCTTGGAGCTTGTTTAAGACCATAAAGAGCCTTATTAAGCTTAAAAACATGATTGGGAAATTTCTCATTTTCAAAACCAGGGGGTTGTTTGACAAAAACATTTTCTTTTGTATATCCATTTAAAAATGCACTCTTGACATCTATTTGAAAGACTTTGAATTTCAAAGAAGTAGCAAATACAATGAATATTCGAACAGCTTCAAGTCTTGCTACAGGGACATAAGACTCTTCAAAATCAATACCAAATTCTTGGTTATACCCCTGAGCAACAAGTCTACCTTTATTTCTAACAATTTGACCAGATTCATTCAATTTATTTCTGAAAATCCATATTGTTCCAATGACAGAAGTTAAATCTGAAGGTTTTGGTACTAAATCCCAAACTTGATTTCTTTCAAATTGATGAAGCTCTTCATGCATAGCATTTATCCAGTTTTCACAAGATAAAGCTTCATCAACATTTTTGGGTTTAATATGGGAAAATAGTGCCAAAGAATCTTCATCTATGACATAATGAAAAGATGATCTGGTTCTTATTCCATCTTGCAAATTACCGATAATGCTTTCAAGTGGATGGTCTCTTAAAAATCTGGGTTCAGAAATTACCTCAGGGTTTGCATGATTTTCATGAACATGATTACCTGAATCACTTGAAGTTGGCAATTCAAGAACCTCATGTGCATTTGGTACTTCTTGCTCTTCAAGATTTGTAGATGGATGTTCAAGAAAATCATCCTCATCATCACATAATGGAGTTCTGCACAAAGTAGGAATGTCAATCTTTTGGAAGTTTTCATCAAAAATGACATGTGGAGATTCTTCCACAGTCTTATTTTCAAAATATAAACTCTGTAAACTCTTGAAGTTTCAGAATAACCTAGAAGATTGATTCAAAACTTTTTGCATCAAATTATCAAGATTTTCTTTGTTGTTATTGTGAACAAAACATTTGCAACCAAAAATTTTGAAATATGACACACTTGGTTTTTTATTCTTGAACAACTCATAAGGGATTTTTCTGATCTTTGGTCTTACCAATGCTCTATTCAAATAAAATTAGTTGTATTTATAGTTTCTGCCTAAAAAGATTTAGACAGTTTACTTTCAATGAGCTAGTTCTGGCCATTTCCACAAGAATTCTATTCTTCCTTTCTACAACTCCATTTTGTTCTGGAGTTCTAGGAGAAGAAAACTTATGGAGACTGTTCAGTTCAGTACAGAGATCAGAAAATAATTTATTTTCAAATTCACCCCCATGATCTGTCAAAATGGAATTCAATTTGAAAGACAAACCCATTAAGGCAGAATTGTAAAATCTCCTGAATTCTGAACATGCTTCACTTTTATGGGATAAGAATAAGACCCAAGTGTGTCTAGTAAAGTCATCAATGATCACAAATCCATATCTATTACCACTTAGACTTTGAGTTCTGGTGGACTAAAAAGATCCATATGAAGCAGCTCAAGTGGAGATGAAAGTACTTCATTGAACACTTTAAAAGATTTTCTTGTTTGTTTTCCTTGAGCACAAATCCCACAAACAGGATTGTCAATGACTGGAAAAGATTCAGGAAGACCTTTTACAAGATTCATTCTTATGAGTTTGCTAATGGTTGAGAAACTTGCATGACCCAACCTTTTATGCCACAACCAAGCAGTGTCATTTTTATTTGCAATCAAACAAACATTTGAAGAGGAATTATCACACAAATCAATCATGTAGACATTATTTTTCTTTTTCCAATCAATTTAATTTTCTCAGAAGAGGAGTCAATTATTTGCATGAATCATGTTCAAAAAGAATCTGTGACCATTGTCACACAATTGACTAATGCAAAGCAAGTTGTAATTCAAACCCTCAACTAAACAAACATCATCACTTAAGGTAATGCAGACTTACCATTTTTCCTTTGCCAATTATTTTCCTTTATTCTTACCTCCAAAGGTGACTGATCCACCTTCTGTTCAATCAAGCATGAAAATTTATTTCTGTCTCCTGTCATGTTCCGTGAGCATCCATTGTCAAGAATCCAGATGTTGTTGGAATTGGATGCACGACTTTCCTGCACATAACAAATTAGACAAGAAAAGTTTTTGGTACCCACATGAGATTGGTACCAACATCCTGAGTGAGAAGAGAAAACAAATCCTTTCTGACCCAAATTTGTGTATGTTTCTTCACAGTGTTCTTTGGACTAGAAGGTTCAACTTGTTGTTTTTCAATTTTCTAAACATTATACCTCTTAGTTGGTTTGTTCCACTGTGAAAAACTTGGCATGTATTGCTGTTGATAAGTAGGAAAAGGTGAATGATAAAAATAAGGATTAAACCATTGGTTACCATTGTACAGAAATGATTATGTCGGGTGCAAACTTGATAGAAACAACACTAGTGGGTTGTATTTATATCTAGGAGGGTGTCTTATTTCTTGGGCTTTCAAAAAGCAACATTTTGTAGCTCTTTGAACTACAGAAGCTGAGTATGTTGCTGCTGGTAGATGTGGTACCCAAGTCCTTTGGGTCAAACATCAACTTCTAGATTATAATCACACATTAGGTTACATTTCCATTCTTTGTGACAACACAAGTGCTACAAATCTATCCAAAAATCCTATTCAACATTCTCGCACAAAACACATTGACATTCGACATCATTTCCTTCGAGATGAAGTGTGAAAGAATTCTTTTGAACTCCACTTCATTGACACAGAAAAAAACAATTGCAGACATTTTCACTAAGCCTCTTGCAGAACCTAGATTCACTTCTCTTAGAAGGGAACTGGGTTTATGCAAGTTTTCACATGTCTGATATCTTCATCTCATTTCTTTGTGCAAATAAAAGTCATTCTTTCTTGCAAATAAATTTCTACTTCTCAGTTGCATTGAAATTCTTGGTATATCAAATAGTGATTTGAAGAAAGGCAAGTTAGGCTTGTCTGGACACTTTCACTATGCATGAGTATATGTCTCCGCCAAGTATCAAGATCCCTTTATGCAATTGTTAAGGGGGAGTATTTGTCTTTTCACAACACTCACTTGTTGATTCTATTCTCATTTCATTCAATTTTTTTTACCTTGTGTGGAGAGCTACTTGATAGGGGGAGTCATTGTCTATTCTTCACTCATTTCTCTTGACAACTGTTGTCTATTCTGAGCCCCAACTATCAGAATTTTGAGTCCTTGTGCTATTTTCATGTGAGAGACTTAAAATATTGAAACTAAATTCATTGTGCATTTAGTTAATTTCAAATATTTACTTTCATCCCAAAGTTGTGCAATCTTAATACTGAATGTTTTTAAAATGATTTGCAAAACACTATAATAGGCACATGAGTGGCTTTAATATTTCACATGTGTATGTTTAAGCTTCATTTCTACCACATGTTAAGAATAATCTCTCTACACTCATACATGACTCTTATGGCCAAAGCAAATATATTCCTGCAAAATATCAAAAAGAAAATAAACAATAATCTGGAAGGATACAGACAGAGCAATGCAAACATGTCTATTACTAAGTAACCGGGCCATCTCACCTAACCAAGTGATTTGTCTCGCGTCAAAAAGTGTTTAACAGTTTGTCATCTCTGTACAAGATAATGAAAGTTAAACCACTGAGTAATCAGAAGGTCTTGCATCTGATAAATGTGATCTCTTGCATTGAAATGTGAGATTTAAATAATTTATTCTTGTATTCTTTCACAGTTAAAAATGAAAGCAAATTCAAAAAGATAGGATAGAAAAGCTCATGACCTGAATAAAGTTTATGTATATTGAGTTTAGACCTATTATTCTACAATGTGTTAAACTTCAAGCTCATAACATCTCTGTTAAATATTTCTGCTCACTCATATAGGTCACATTTATTCACATTTGCATCATCATTTTAACTACATTCAGACCATTATGTCTTGCTCTACTTTGTGTTGAGTGGGTCTTTGTGATTACACTAGATTGCACAATACCAAAAACACAATAATTTTCCTCATTTGACAATATCACTTTGCCTCATTTATTTTGATTATTTCTGACAATTCATTTCCTACATTTCATTTCTTGATCTCCCACATTCTTTGTTTCTCTCTCTTATCTATTTTTTGATGCTGTCAAAAAGGGGGAGAAAGTTCTTTAAAGGGGAGAAAGTTCTTATGGGAGAAAGTTGTTCAAAGGGTGAATATGGTCAAGGGGAGTTATTGCAGTCAAGGGAGTCAGGTATGGGAGATTGTGCATATATTTTATCATCATCAAAAAGGGGGAGAATGTTGGGTTGAGTGTGTTTGGAATTTCCTAAGTTGTATTTTAATGATGACCAATGAACATCACTCATACCTTGATTTTGATGATGACATATTGAACATGTTATACATTTTTACACATATCCACAACAATACTTAAACAACATATTTTTGATGTTTAATATCTCACATTTTAATGATAATATATTGTATTAATGGTTTACATTTTATATTTTCAGGTTTACACAAATTTTTCCCAGTGGTGTCGACACAGTCCACCTATGTGTCGACACTAGCTGACTGTCCCAGAAGCATGTTCTGAGAGAAGCAACCAGTGGTGTCGACACAGTCCACCTGTGTGTTGACACTAGATGACTGTCCCAGGAAGCAGACAGAATAGTTGAAGCTAGTGGTGTCGACACAGTCTGCCTGTGTGTCGACACACTTCGCCTAAAGTTCAAAAATGTGGATTTTTCTAGACACGTGGCTGTTTAGGGATCAAGAGAATTGACCTAGATTTTTGTGCCCATGCACCCCAAGGCACCTTATCGACATATGGGGCTATATATACCCATGATCCTTGTACTCCAAAGGATCCCACGAAAAGAAAGCTCAGAGCATTCCAGAAGAAGAGCATTTGAGTGGGAAAGGCTCCTGCATCCAGAAGGAGAGCAGTAGAGCACCGCCAAGGGGAAGAAGAAGAAGAAGAAGGGGAGGAGCTCGTGGTTGCAGCAGTGCTGATCCAGAAGGAGATCCAGCCGAGTCTGTGTTGGGTTGTGTGTGTTTTAGAATTTTCTAAAGTTGTATTTTTATGATGACCAATGAACATCACTCATACTTTGATTTTGATGATGACATATTGTGATTTTGATGATGACATGTTGAACATGTTATACATTTTATTCATATCACAATAATGCTTAAATAATATGTTTTTGATGTTTAATATCTCATATTTTAATGATAATATCTTGTACTAATGGCTTATGTGTTAAATTTTCAGGAATATCCAGATTTTGTCATGGTAGTGTCGACACACCCATTTATGGTGTCGACACTGGGTCAGAATTCCTGAAGCTTTTTCATGAAATCAGGGTCGTGTGTCGACACAGTCCATGGTCGTGTCGACACTAGACCCAGTTCCAAGGAGACCCAGTTGCCTGACTGGGACAGTGTGTCGACACAGCCAGTGGCAGTGTCGACACTAGACCCAGCATCCAGAAGACCCGTTTTGCGCAAATGGGACAATGTGTCGACACACTCAGTGGTAGTGTCGACACACTCCGGCTGAATTTTCATCTTAAGATCCATCTGGACACGTGACCTCCTAGGGATCAATGGGATTGGTCTTGGATCATGTGCCCACGTACCCTAAGGCTCCTTATAGACATATGGGGCTATAAATACCCATGGTTTTGGTACTCCAAAGCATCCCACGGAAGAGCAAGCCAAGAGCATTCTGGAAGAAGGGAAGAAGAGCGGGAAAAAGGCATCTGCATCCAGAGGAGCAGAGCAGCCCCGCCAAGGGAAGAAGAAGGAGAGAAGAAAAGAAGGAGCTCGTGATTGTAGCAGTGCTGGTCAAGAAGGAGATCCAGCCGAGTCTGTACTTGCTTAGAGTGTCAATTTCTCTGGGGAATCTGTGTATGTGTTCTACACAGATCTCCCAATTCTATTTGTCTCTACCATTTCTATTGTATTGAGATAGATCGTGCTAGAGGATCTATTCTCTAAGTGTGCTTGTTCTAGCAGAACTTGGATCTATTGTGATCCAGAGGTATGAGTACTTTGTACTCTGTTTTGGAGCCCTAGTGCTCTGGGTTGGAGCCCTTGTGCTCTGGTGTTTGAGCCGTAGTGCTCAAGGGCTTGTGAATTTGCTGAATTCACAAGTGGTCTTTGGAGTAGGTCGTTGTGCCTATCTCCTGGGTTTCTTTGAGTTGTTGCACTCAAAGAGGTTGGAGTTGTTGTGCTCAGTTTGTACTACACTTGTGCTAGTGGTTCCTCCGTTGTGAGGAGATGGACGTAGGAGACACAAGTTGTGTTCTCCGAACCACCTTAAAAATCTTCAGTGCACTGTGGTTTGATGTGTGGTTTAATGTTCTTATTCACTATACTCACACACCACACTTGTATCTGATCGAATTGTGTGTTTCACTTATTTTAATTCCGCTGCCATACACACAATTTCTTAGTTCATTTGTCAAAGTCACCTATCCGATCCCCAACAACTGGTATCAGAGCGGGTCAGTGTCAATTCTATACTCTGAGGTGCTTTGGTGAATTTTTTGTATTTCAGATTTTGATCACTTGCTCAATTGCTGTGTGTTTTGGTTTGATTGTCTTTATCATGGACTCTAGAGGTTTTGTTGCTGAAGGTCATTCAATCAATAGGTCCTCCATTTTTTGATGGTACTGACTATCCTTACTGGAAGAATAGGATGATGGTTTTTCTTAGAGCACAGAACTATGAAGTATGGAGAATTGTTGAAAAAGGACCATTGAAGTCACTGGAGATGAAGATCAATGGACCAGGGAGCAGATCAGAAGGGTCACCCTGAACTACAGTGCCATGAACATGCTGCAATGTGCCATCCATCCAAAGGAGTATTCCAGAATCTCTATGTGTAAGTCTGCCAAGGAGATGTGGGATAAATTTGAATTGCTTTATGAGGGCACATCTCAGGTCAGGGAGACTAAGGCTAACATGTTAGTTTCTGATTATGAATTATTTATCATGAAATCTGATGAAACTATATCTGAGATGTTTGCTAGGTTCATGGTTATCATCAATGGTCTTCGATCTTTGGGTAAGAATACTCAAATGAAGAATTGGTAAGAAAAATCTTGCGCTCATTATCTCCTGTATGGCACACTAAAGCAACTGTCATTGAAGATTCAAAGGATTTATCCAAAATCACATTGGATGAACTCATTGGATCATTAATGACATATGAGTTAAACCTTAAGAGATCAGAAGAACACATGCTAAAAACAAAAACCATTGCTCTTAAAGCTTCATCAAGTAATAAAGGAAAATCTAAAGAAAATTTTGAGTCTGAGAAATCTGAATCTGATCATGATAATCTTGCTTTCATTACCAGACAATTTAAGGTATTTTTGAAATCAAACAAGAAGAATTTGGTAATAAGCAAAATGCCATATCTAGTAAAAAGAAACATTTCTCCCATGTTGATCATAAGAAAACTGATGAAATTCCTGTGTGTTATAGGTGTAACAATCTGGGCATATGAAGGTTGATTGTCTAGAAGGTAAGAAGAAAAGCACATAACCACAAGAAGGAGTTTCACAAAAAGAAGAACAAGGCCATGGTGGCTACATGGTCAGATGATGAAAGCTCAGACTGCAATGAAGAATCCTCAACTTCAGAAAAATGAAGTTTGCTTCATTGCTGGAAGCACGAAGAATAGGTAGATATATCCTTTGAACTATTTACCATTGAAGATTGGCAAGAAGCTATGGTAATTTAGTTGAAAATCTTTCTGATGTTAGAAAAGAAAATAAATACTTGAAAAGAAAAATTGAAAGCATTCTTCATGATACTTCATCATCTGTAAAGATTTCTGAATTGGAAGCTCAAATTTCAGATCAAATCAAAGAAAATGATGAACTGTTGATTTTTGTTGATGATATGAATTGAAAATTCAAAAATTGAACAAAGAACTCATCAATTATATCAAGAAATTTGAAGAAAAAAAAAAAGGAAGATCATGAAAATTTGAATCAAATTGAAAAACTCAATCTTTGCATTAAAGAAAAAGAAGATATCATCAAGAACTTCACTCAAGGGAAAGACAATCTGAATGCTCTACTTGGAGTCAAGATGAATTCAACAAATTTGGTTTAGGTTTTGAACCACAAAATTCAAAGAAAACTAAATCATCTCCAAAGAAAATAAAATCATCAAAAACTCCTTTAATAAATTTTGTCAATACAAGCTCATCTGAAAACAAAGGAAAAATACAAATAAAAACCTGAGAGGTCAACACATACCCTACCTAGGTCGACACACACTATGCACAGGTCGACCTATCCCAGTCAGAGGTCGACCTACCCTTCTTATAAAAATCACAAAAACTTCAAACCAATCAATACATCTTTCTCATGGAAATTGGAATGTTTTCTTCTCTTACAATTCAAGATGGAATAAGTCTTGGACCAAAGGTATAGTGGTAACCAATGGTTCAATCGTTATTTCTATCATTCATCTTTTCCTGCATATCAACAGCAATACATGCCAAGTTTTTCACAGTGGAACAAATCAACTAAGAGGTATAATGTTCAGAAATTGAAAAATAAAAAGTTAATCTTTTGTTTTAAAAACACTATGAAGAAAAATACACAATTTGGGTTAGAAAGGATTTGTTATCTCTTCTCACTCAGGATGTTGGTACCAATCTCATGTGGGTACCAAAAACTTTTCTTGTCTAATTTGTTATGTGCAGGAAAGCCGTGCATCCAATTCCAACAACATCTGGATTCTTGACAGTGGATGCTCACGGTACATGACAGGAGACAGAAATAAATTTTCATGCTTGATTGAAAAGGAAGGTGGATCAGTCCCCTTTGGAGGTAAGAATAAAGGAAAATAATTGGCAAAGGAAAAATTGGTAGTCTTGCATTACCTTAAGTGATGATGTTTGTTTAGTTGAGGGTTTTAAATACAACTTGCTTAGCATTAGTCAATGTGTGACAATGGTCACAAGATTCTTTTTGAACATAATTCATGCAAAATAATTGACTCCTCTTCTGAGAAAATTAAATTGATTGGAAAAGAGAAAATAATGTCTACATTGATTGATTTGTGTGATAATTCCTCTTTAAATGTTTGTTTAATTGCAAATAAAAATGACACTGCTTGGTTGTGGCACAAAAGGTTGGGTCATGCAAGTTTCACAACCATTAGTAAACTCATAAGAATGAATCTTGTAAAAGGTCTTCCTGAATCTTTCCCAGTCATTGACAATACTGTTTGTGGGATATATGCTCAAGGAAAACAAACAGAAAATCTTTTAAAGTGTTCAATGAATACTTTCATCTAAACCACTTGAGTTGCTTCATATGGATCTTTTTGGTCCAACTAGAACTCAAAGTCTCAGTGGTAATAGATATGGCTTTGTGATCATTGATGACTTTACAAGATATACTTGGGTCTTATTCTTATCCCATAAAAGTGATGCATGTTCAGAATTCAGGAGATTTTACAATTCTGCCTTAGTGGGTTTATCTTTCAAACTGAATTCCATTTTGACAGATCATGGGGTGAATTTGAAAATAAATCATTTTTTGATCTCTGTACTGAACTGAAAATTCTCCATAAGTTTTCTTCCCCTAGAACTCCAAAAAAAATGGAGTTGTCGAAAGAAAAATAGAACTCTTGTGGAAGGCCAGAACTATGCTCATTGAAAGTAAACTGTCTAAATCTTTTTGGGCAGAAGTTATAAATACAACTAATTTCATTTTGAATAGAGCATTAGTAAGACCAAAGATCAGAAAAACCCCTTATGAGTTGTTCAAGAATAAAAGCCAAGTGTGTCATATTTCAAAATTTTTTGTTGCAAATGTTTTGTTCACAATATTAACAAGAAAATCTTGATAAATTTGATGCAAAAATTTTTGAATCAATCTTCTTAGGTTATTCTGAAACTTCAAGAGCTTACAGAGTTATATTTTGAAAAATAAGACTGTGGAAGAATCTCCACATGTCATTTTTGATGAAAACTTCCAAAAGATTGACATTCCTACTTCATGCAGAACTCCTTATGTGATGATGAGGATGATTTTTTTGAACGTCCATCTACAAATCTTGAAGATCAAGAAGTACCAAATGTACATGAGGTTCTTGAAATGCCAACTTCAAGTGATTCAGGTAATCATGTTCCTGAAAATCATGCAAACCCTAAGGTAATTTCTGAACCCAGATTTTTAAGAGACCATCCACTTGAAAGCATTGTTGGTAATTTGCAAGATGGAATAAGAACCAGATCATCTTTTCATTCTGTCATAGTTGAAGATTCTTTGGCACTACTTTCCCAAATTGAACCCAAAAATGTTGATGAAGCTTTATCTTATGAAAACTAGATAAATGCTATGCATGAAGAGCTTCATCAATTTGAAAGAAATCAAGTTTGAGATTTAGTACCAAAACCTTCAGATTTAACTTTTGTCATTGGAACAAGATGGATTTTTAGAAATAAATTGAATGAATTTGGTCAAATTGTTAGAAATAAAGCTAGACTTGTTGCTCAGGGGTATAACCAAGAACTTGGTATTGACTTTGAAGAGTCTTATGCCCCTGTAGCAAGACTTGAAGCTGTTCGAATATTCCTTGCATTTTCTGCTTCTTTGTAATTCAAAGTATTTCAAATGGATGTCAATAGTGCATTTTTAAATGGATACATAAAAAAACTATTTTTGTCAAACAACCCCCTGGTTTTGAAAATAAAAAATTTCTCAATCATATTTTAAACTTAATAAGGCTCTTATGGTCTTAAACAAGCTCCAAGAGCTTGGTATGACCGGTTGAGCTCCTTTCTTGTAAATAAAGGTTACATAAGAGAAAATTGATCAAACTTTGTTTACAAACTGCAAAAAATCATTTTATTGATGTTCAAGTTTATGTTGATGATATCATTTTTGGCTCCACAGATAATAATTTGTGCAATGAGTTTTCCCATCTTATGCAATCTGAATTTGAAATGAGTCTAATGGCGAACTTACATTCTTTTTAGGTCTGCAAGTACATCAAACTGCTGAAGGAATTTTCTGAGTCAAACAAAATATGTCAAGGAGTTGCTCAAGAGGTTTGACTTCTAAAACATCAAGCCATCCAACACACCAATGGCCACAAGTGTAAGACTTGAGAGTGATACTTCTGGTAAGCCTGTTAATGCTACACTTTACAGAGGTATGATTGGTTCTCTTCTTTATTTAACTACCTCTAGGCCAGATATTCAATTCAGTGTCTGCATGTGCGCAAGATTTCAAGCAAATCCTAAAGACAGTCACATGTCTGCTGTTAAAAGAATTTTCAAATATCTTCTTTCTTCATGTGATTTGGGTCTTTGGTATCCTGCTGGGTGTAAATTGGACTTGATTGCATATAGTGATGCTGATTATGTCGGGTGCAAAGTTGATAGAAAAAGTACTAGTGGGTTGTGTTTATATCTAGGAGGGTGTCTTATTTCTTGGGCTTCCAAAAAGCAACATTCTGTAGCTCTTTCAACTGCAGAAGCTGAGTATGTTGCTGCTAGTAGCTGTGGTACCCAAGTCCTTTGGGTCAAACATCAACTTCTAGATTATAATCACACATTAGGTTGCATTCCCATTCTTTGTGACAACACAAGTGCTATAAATCTGTCCAAAAATCCTATTCAGCATTCCCGCACAAAACACATTGACATTCGGTATCATTTCCTTCGAGATGAATTCTCAAAGAATTCTTTTGAACTCCACTTCATTGACACAGAAAAATAAATTGCAGACATTTTTACTAAACCTCTTGCAGAACCTAGATTCACTTCTCTTAGAGGGAACTTGGTTTATGCAAGTTTTCACATGTCTGAAATCTTCATCTCATTTCTTTGTGCAAATATAAGCCATTCTCTCTTGCAAATAAATTCATACTTCTCAGTTGCATTGAAATTCTTGGTATATCAAATAGTGATTTGAAGAAAGGCAAGTTAGGCTTGTCTGGACACTTTCACTATGCGTGAGTATATGTCTCCACCAAGTATCAAGATTCTTCTATACAATTGTTGAGGGGGAGTATTTGTTCAGGGGGGAGTCATTGTCTATTCTTCACTAATTTCTCTTGACAATTGTTGTCTTTACTGAGCCCCAATCATCAAAATTTTTGAGTCATTGTGCTATTTTCTTATGACAGAATTAAGACATTGAAACTAAACTCATTGTGCATTTAGTTTAATTTTAATGATTCATTATCATTTCAAGGTTAAGCAATCTTAATACTGAATGTCTATTATAGGCACATGAGTGGCTTTAATATTTCACATGTGTATGTTTAAGCTTTATTTTTACCACATGTTAAGAATATTTTTCTAAATTCGTAGTCATGACTTGTCGGTCAAAGCAAACATATTCCTGCAAAACATCAAAAAAAATGATCAAAATGATCATAATCTGGAAAGATACAAACAGAGCAATGCAAATTCTTGACTTAACTACTGAGTACCAGGCCATTTCACCTGAAAAGTGATTTATTTTGCGTCAAAAAGTGGAAATAAAGTTTTCAACTCTGTATAAGATAATGAAAGTTCAACCACTGAGTATCAGGAGATCTTACATCTAATCAATGTGATCTCTTGCACTGAAAGTGAGATTTAACTAATTTATTCTTGTATTCTTTCCCATTTAAAAATAAAAGAAATCAATTAACATGATGGAAAAGCTTAAGACCTTCATAAAGTTCATGTATACTGAGTTTAGACCTATTATTTTACATTGTGTTAAATTTCAAGCTCCTAACATCCTTGTAATATTTCTGCTCATTCATATAGGTCACTTTTTGTGACGGAACGCCTCGGCCAAGCCCGTTAAACCGATAACGTACATGATCCGAGTCCACCTCCCGCGAACGGGCTGAAGCCTCGCAAGGGATACCACACCACAGTCCGTGTAAACACAAAGGAACACGCCAATTTATATATATATTTCACAAGTTTACATAGCCATATTTTCACAAAACTGAAAGAAAGTACAAGAGCCTGGGGCATACCCCGAGGTACAACTGAAGAAAGTAAACAACTAGCTACACCACTACTGCTACACTGCTCTACTGAGACTACACTGCTGGAGGTACTGACCCTGCACCGCTACGGCGTAGCTCTGAACTGGACGACGGTCGAGAACGTCCTCCTCGCTCTCACCTATGGGGTAGGGTGAGCCTCGCTAGTCACTGGCTCAGTAGGAACTCCCCCAAACCGAGCAAACCAAAACCATAGGTACAAACAGTAAACAATACCAACAATTTATTGAACAGCTAAGCAGGATGAAAGCTGTAAAAGTACTCACCGTCTGCCGACTACGAAAAACAATTGTAATATTAAACGGCAAACCAGTACAAGTGTGCGAGCTAAAGTAGAGACAGCCAAACCGAGCCACGTGAACTGGTTCGCGACACCAAAGACTGACTCGGACAAGCTACACAGGTCTACCTCTCAGTCTCGCAGCCACGACGAAAGGTCCAGCTGCCGCTCCACGTGAAAGGTAAGCAACTGGGAGACCACCAACTAAACACCACCACCTGCGGACCACACAGTCGCAGGCCCATGCCTGACACCTCTGGAGACCCTGGCCTGGGCCCTCTAGAGTGAGGCACTGGAAAAGGACTAGCTGGGGACCAGTGTCGACTACTGGTGTCCGTACCCCCAACTACGAGCGTGCTACAAGTGACTAAAAACAAACACAAGTGTCACTGTCGTCTTTCCCTCAGCCGAACGTACAACTCAAACACAGGAGTGAGGGTGTCTAGGTCAGACGATACAGACCTCGACGGTACAACACAAGTATCGGGACAAAGACCCGAGCTAACAGTCTGGCTCACAAAGAACCTGGGGCACCCAACTGGAGAGGTAACCACGGTAGGCGTCGTACTACTCGACACGTACACAAAACCACGTGCACCTCACACACAAACCACGTGAAGACTCACGTAAACCGCGTGCACTAGTAGTCCACTACACGTGAACACCACACAAACACGTAAAGAACCAGCCAACTGCGTACCCAGTATGCTAGTCTCAGAAACCACGAGCACTAGGTGCATCACAATTACCGTTGCACCGCATAATGATATCTAATATAACAATATTTTCATAAAAACAAGCAAGCGGCAACATCGACTGCCGTCAATGGGATGTAAACGGTAAGGTATCTGCCGTTAATCTCCCAGCTGAAGAACCTGGCGTCAATCGATGTTGACGCCAAGATCTTCGGCCATCAACTTCACAGAAACCCTGGGCTGATACCTCAGGTATTCCCAGCCCTAAATTTAACAGAAAAACATGAGGAATCACTTCCTCAAACATGCATGAATCCTAATTAACCCGAAACAACCGATTTCCTTTGTTAAATTGGTCAAACCACCCATCAACCCCGCATGAAGTACCATTACCCAAAAACGCAATTATCCTGCAAATTCATGCGTTCCAGATGTGTTATCACAACCTATAGGGACTAAAGGGATCGTTCCCTACCTCAATACACTCTTAAACCTCCTAAATTCTTCTGGTCCACACCGAACCCTCCGCGAGCTCCTACGGCAATTACACCACGTTCTGGCACTTCCTTGGTCGATTCGTCACCGTCTCGCGTTCCACGATCCTCCAACTAACCTTTTACAACTGTTGGAAGTAGTGGGGAAGCAAGGGGCATGAAAACAGGGCAAGGGAGAGGGAGAATGAGCTGAGGAAACTGTCCTCGGGCAGACCTATATTCTGCAGGTCGCACAGGTTGGCGTCAACCCTAATGCCGTTTAGGGAAACCGCCACCATGAACGTCCACAAAGCCTGCCGTTAAGTTCATAGGGTTGGCGTCACCTTCGATGGACGCCAAGACAGTCAACGTCCACACCTGGCCGTCAACTCCCTATCAACTGCAGTAGGTTCTACCTTATTTCAGAACCAAACCTGTACCACACCTGCGCACACCACACGTCCACACCACACTGGCCTCACAATGGCCATCACAACCATTATACACATGATCCGTAAGGATCCGAAAAGCATGCGACGTTACATTACTATCATCTAAAAAGAAAATTTCGACCTCGAAATTCATAACACAACTCAAATATAAACAACTTAAATATACACATTTTTACAAGTACTATCATCTAAAAAGAATACAAAACCTTATTCAAACAGATAGGGATACCCCTTAGCCATCTCCTCGGCTAACTCCCAGGTATCCTTACCACCCAACCTATTTTCCCATCGCACTTTAACTAGCTCAATTTCTTTATTTCTCAACTTCTTTATCTTTCGATCAGTGATCTGTACCGAATACTCTGGCATGGTCATATCCAGCCTCAGGTCACCACCTTGATAACTGATTATTTGAGCTGGATCTTCAATACACTTTCTTAACATAGAAACATGAAATATATCATGAACATCCGCAAAATCTGCTGGCAAATCCAATCTATAAGTTGTTTCCCCAATTCTCTCAATCACCTGGAAAGGTCCCACATATCTTGGGCTCAATTTTCCAGTCTTACCAACTCTCATAATACCTTTACTTGGGGAAACTCTCAAGAAAACAAAATCTCCCACTTCAAACTGAAGTGGTCTCCTCCGATTATCTGCATAACTTTTTTGCCTACTTTGAGCTGCCTGCAATTTTTCCTTAATAAGTTTCACTACTTCTGTGGTTTGCTGAATCAATTCAGGACCCACTAATTGTCTTTCTCCCACTTCATGCCAGTTCAATGGGGTTCTACATGGCCTTCCATATAAAGCTTCATACGGTGCCATCCCAAGACTGATATGATAACTATTATTATAGGCAAACTCAACCATTCCCAAATGATGCTCCCAATTACCTCCCCAAACTAAACAACAAGCCTGCAACATATCTTCAATTGTCTAGATAGTCCTCTCTGTCTGACCATCCATCTGGGGATGATAAGCGGAGCTATATCTCAACTCAGTACCAATTACTTTTTGCAAACTTCTCTAAAAACTAGAAGTAAATCTTGAATCTTTGTCGAATACAATAGTCTTCGGAATACCATGCAATGGAACAATTCTTTCAACATAAACCTTTGCTAATCTGTCCACTGTCCAAGACATACTTACTGCCACTAATCTGCACACTTTAGTCAATCTGTCAACAAATACCCATATTCCATTATGTCCGGAACCTGATCTTGGTAAACCTGCCACAAAGTCCATGGCAATATCATCCCATTTCCACTGTGGAATGGGCAACGGTTGCAATAAACCTCCAGGTTTCTGATGTTCTGCTTTAATCTGTTGACAAATAGCACACCTTGCAACAAACTCTACTATTTCCTTTTTCATATGAGGCCACCAGAAATGCTTCCTTAAATCGGGGTACATTTTAGTACTACCTGGATGGATAGTGTACCTGGATTTATGAGCCTCTTCCAACACTCGCTGCTTTACTTCTCTTTCAGCTGGAACAAACAACCTACCTCTGAGTCTAACCACACAATTATCATCAATGGTAACTCCTTCTATTTTTATAATTCCAGCTAAACTTACATCTGCTCTCTGGGCCTCAACAATCTGCCAATACAAGGACGGCTCTATAGCACTAGCAGCTAGTACTGCCCGTCGCTGACTACTGGGCACATACAAGGAGTTCTCCACTATCTCTTCATACAGCTTCCACTCTTTGATCATCATCAGATTTATATATGCCTTTCTGCTCAAGGCATCTGTCACAACATTGGCCTTACCCGGATGGTAAGCCAAACTAAAATCATAATCTTTCAAATATTCAATCCATCTGCGCTGACGAAGATTTAAATCCTTCTGCGAAAAGATATACTTCAAGCTTTTATGATCTGTAAAGATCTCAAATCTCTCGCCATACAGATAATGCCTCCACATTTTCAAAGCAAACACAACTGCTGCCAATTCCAAATCATGAGTGGGATAATTCTCCTCTGCCGACTTCAATTGTCTAGATGCATAAGCTATCACTTTGCCATGCTGCATAAGCACTGCGCCAAGTCCTCTCCTTGAAGCATTTGCATATACCACAAAACCACCACTTTCTGCCGGTAATGGCAATATGGGTGCTGTTGTAAGCCTCTTCTTTAATTCCATAAAACTTTTCTGACATTCACCGGACCACACAAAAGGCACACCTTTCCTAGTCAATTTGGTCATAGGTGCCGCAATCTTAGAAAAATCTTATATAAAGCGCCTATAATAACCTGCCAATCCCAGAAAACTTCTAATCTCAGTAATTGTATTAGGCACTTCCCATTTCATCACTGCTTCCACTTTACTTGGGTCCACTGCTACTCCTTTAGCTGAGATGACATGACCCAAAAACTGAATTTCTTTCAACCAAAATTCACACTTACTGAATTTGGCAAACAACTGGTTATCCCTTAACAACTGTAGGGTAAACCTCAAATGAGTTGCATGCTCCTCTTCAGATGCTGAATAAATCAAAATATCATCAATAAAGACCACAATGAATTGGTCGAAATACGGATGAAAGATTCTATTCATCAGATCCATAAAACCTACAGGAGCATTGGTCAGCCCAAATGGCATAACCACAAATTCATAGTGACCATATCTGGCTCTGAAAGCTGTTTTATCTATATCCTCCTCTTTAATTCTCAACTGATGGTACCCGGACCTCAAATCAATTTTAGAAAATACATTTGTTGATTGCAACTGATCAAACAGATCATCTATCCTCGGCAACGGGTACTTATTCTTAATGGTCACATCATTCAACTTTCTATAATCAATACACATACGAAAACTTCCATCTTTCTTTTTCACAAACAATACCGGCGCTCCCCACAGGGAATGACTCGGTCTAATAAACCCTTTCTGCAACAACTCTTCTAATTGCTTTTTCAATTCTTTAAGTTCTGCTGGTGCCATCCGATATGGAGTTTTAGAGATCGGCATGGTACCTGGCAGCAACTCAATGGTAAAGTCCACCCCTCTATGTGGAGCTAAACCAAGCAAATCTTCAGGAAAAACATCAACAAAATCCCTAACCACGGGAACTGCTTCAATTGACTGACTAGCTTCTACCAAACTTACCGAGGCTAAATAAGCCACACATACAGCATTTATCAACTTTCTAGCTCTAATTGCAGAAATTAGAAACTTAGAGGTATAGAAAGGCATACCTTGATATTCAAATACTGCACCATTAGGATGACAAAACCTGATCCTTTTCTTTCTGCAATCTAGCATTGCTCCATAAGTCTCAAGCCAATCCATACCCAAAATAATATCATAATCTGCCAATTGCAGGGCAAATAACCGACCTGGCATCTGGTTCCCTTCAATCATAACAGGAGCTTCATCTATATAGCTCGAAGTGAGTAGGAACTCACCCGAGGGAACCTCCACTACTAACTCACAAGGCTTTTCTTCTAAAGGATGAGTCATGCAATCCAAAAATTCTTCGAAAATAAAAGAATGAGAGGCACATGAATCAAATAAGACTCTTGCTGAATAGTCATAAAGAGGTAAAGTACCTTCTATCATATTCGATGCCTCTGCCTGGGCTCGGGTGATAGCCATAACCCGGCCTCTTCCTTGCTGTTGCGGTGCTCCTCTGCCACGACCTGCCTGTGGCTGCTGAAACTGCTGAGGCTGCTGCTGCTGCTGCACACCTCTTCCATACCCATATTCTCTTGGATAGGGGCAATTACGAATCAAATGCGCCGGCTAATTGCAATTATAATATCTATACCCTGGTGGAATAATGGGCTGCCTGGCAGTGCTCTGCTGTGACTCTTCCACCTCTGGCCTACCACGACCTTGCTGAAATTGCTGACGACCTCCCCATCCTCTTCCTTTACCTTTAAATGCTTGCTTCAATTCTGGCCCCATTACCAAAGCCTGATGAAGAAGGTCCTGCTGGTGCTTTACCCTTACTCACACCCACTGATGCTGTGGTAGCCGAAAACTACCTGAGCCTGACTCGCCCACCTGACGAGTCCGAATAGACCTCTCCAACGTAGCTGCCCTCTGAGCTGCTTCTTCCACTGTCTTACACATGAGAGGTACTATTGCATCTTGCAATTCCACTCTCAAACCTCTAATGAAATACTCAACCATCATATTATTATCCGATACTACATAAGGCGCATATCGGCTAAGCGCCATAAACCTCATCTGGTACTCTAAAACTGAAGAGTTACCTTGCTGGAGTGTTCGAAACTGCTCTCTCTTCACTTGCTGCACTAAAACATATCGGTCGGAAAATCCGTCGGAATATTCCGACGGAAATTATCCGTCGGAAATATCAGTCGGAAGATAATACCGACGGATATTCCGACGGAAATAATACCGTCAGAATATCCGTCGGTAATACCGCTATTCCAATCCCGCGAAACCCCCCTCTTCCCCCTCCCCTTTCTTCCCCTACCCCATCTTTCCACTCTCGCTCTCTCTCTCTCTCTCTCTCTCCTCTCTCTCTCTCTCTCTCTCTCTCTCTCCTCTCTCTCTCTCTCTCTCTCTCTCTCTCTCTCTCCTCTCTCTCTCTCTCTCTCTCTCTCTCTCTCTCTCTTCTCTCTCTCTCGCCGCCTGCAGCCCGCCGCCGTGGAGACGCCGTCGTCGCCCCAAGCTCCCGCCACCGCCGCTCCTCGCGCCGCCGTCGAGACGCCAGCCCGCCGTCGCCCCGAGGTCCCGCCGCCGCCCCCGCCGGCGCAGGTACCCCGTCGCCACCCCCTCCACCCTCCCATCCGAGCCACCCCTCCCTTTCCTGTCGCCCCCCTCCCCCTCCATTCCCCTCCACCTCCCCGTCCCAGCCCCCCTCCATTCCCCTCCTCCACGTCCCAGCGCCCCCCTCCCCTTTCCGTCACCCCCCCCCTCCCCGTCCCAGTCCCCCTCCTCGTCTCCCATCCCAGTCCCCGTCCCCTCCACCTCCCTGTCGCGCCCCCCTCCCTGTCGCGCCCCCCTCCCCCTCCATTCTTCTTTCCCCCCTCCCCCATCCCAGTCCCCCTCCTCGTCCCAGTCCCCGTCCCTCCCCAGTCCCCCTCCCCGTCCCCTCCACCTCCCTGTCGCGCCCCCCTCCCCCTCCATTTCCTTCCCCCTCCCCGTCCAGGCCCCCTCCCCTAAATGCGGCCCCCTTCCCCCTCCCTGCGCCCCCACCCTCTCTCCTAACCCACCCGGCCCCCACCCCCTCCCCTGTGAAGGCCCCCCTCCCCTAACCCACCCGACCCCCCACCCTCTCCCCTAACCCACCCGCCCCCACCCCCCCCTCCGCCTGTGAAGGCCCCCCCTAACCCACCCGGCCCCCACCCCCTCCCCTAACCCGGCCCCCACCCTCTCCCCTAACCCACCTCAAAAGACTTTATTGTAACAAGCAAGAGCACATCTATTAATTATTTATTGCAACCTTAATTAGTTTTAAATCAGATATTAAATAATATTCTGAAAGTTGTTGGGGGTACTTTCAACTAAATATATAGTTCGGGAAAACAACCACTAGTTTATATCATCATAGAGTACTCTTATCCCATTAAACATCTAATTTATAAATATAAGCCTGCACAAAATTAACCTTTCTTACGGAACTTGAATTGCACATGTTAATCTAATTAGGGGCTTCCTTATAATTTCAGCATATGTCTTGCCCTTACACTGCCCTGGTAGCAGATTTTAATTCTCTCAAGTTCTTAATATTGTGCAAGGTTTGTGCTCCATTGAATACTAAACCTAATTGAGTTAATTTTTTGGCCTAGCCGATCTGCTAGTTAATTATTGAATTAAGTGGCGCTTCCTGTTTAATGAGAATTTGTGAACTATGGGCCATTTCTTGATCAGGGAGTCCGTCTGTTCAGATAATTAGCATTGGATTTCTATCGTTGTCTAGTGTAAGGATCTGATGGCGCGCATCAGTAACCTTATCAGAATTATCTCAGAGATGCAATAATCCCACAAACACGTTCTACCATTGCTACTGAAAATTTGTCCTCCTCCCCCTACTATATGCACAGGACAAATTAAGATCGATCCATCGATCGGTGACAGGGAAAAGGGAAGTTGCTACGTACCCAACTGGTTTCTTCTCTCCTGATCTCTCCTTTTCATAACCCTGTAACTTTCTCCTGCCATGATTAAAGCCAAAGTATATTGATCTTAGAATATTGAAAGTTCACAATTGATAAACTACGCTCGATTGCTTGATACTTATACTGCAATCTCCAATTAAAATAAAGTTCTTGCCGACCGCCGACTGGGAGATGGTCCCGGTCATCCAATGCAGTCAACACGCGAAGATTCTACTGATCTTCCAAACACCCGGCCCCCACCCCCCTCCACCTGTGAAGACCCCCCTCCCCTGTAACGAACAAAGATTTCTCAAAGGTGTTATGGTACAAAGAAAAGCCTAAAAAAGGCAATTAATCTTTAAATTCAAAATATCTAAATACCCTTATTTAAGAACATGGGTCAAATCAACTTAAAAGTAAATCATGCGTGCCATGATATGAGCGGGAGCACAAATTTGCTGTCATACACCCCCTCAAATTGGGATTTAAAGATGGCAATCTCGCCAGTAGAAGCAACCCAAATTGTAGACCCAATTGCACAGTTTGGAAAGTTATCGATTTTGCCCTTTCATCTTAAATAAACCATCTAATTCTCATCTTGGCCACCCTAGCACATTTCTAAAGGTTGCTGAGGTGGCTAGGTTGTAGAGGAAACAAGGAGAACCTGTGGACATCATCTCCTAATTGCTTATATTCAAACTTTTGGTAAATTAAGTTATTTTTTATTTATCTTGCTCACTGTTATTTTTTTACGCTTGACATGAAAATACAATGCAATGACTTTCTTTGTTAAACATATTGTTTACTTTCACAAATTTCACACTGCAAGTTAATCATTCAACATTCGTATGTTTATTTGTAGCCATTTGAGAGATTTTTTCATATTTACCATATTATGATTTAATTTCATATTTTAAATTACTCATGAATAAAATGTTATAATTTTTTTTTTTCTAATTAGTGATGAGAGTTCGCGATTGGAAATTAGACTCAAGAAGAACAAATGTCCAACGTATCAAGTACTTGTTTGTTTGAACGTAAATATTTCCGCTCGATATTCGAAGATTGCATGATGGTTTACTTTTGGTGAAAGAGAAGATGACGAAAATCATAAAGATTATTCGGAAAGAAGAAAGACAAAGTTTAGAAAATAAAAGTGGATTATCTGTTATTGTTCAAGATGAAAAAGAGTGCGATATTCTGTAATCTTACGACGCAGTTGGTGTGGTAGTATGTACATGTTTATTGGAAAAGACTGGTGTAAATTTGTGAAAATAATTGTGTCAAAGAACTTGACATTCTCAAAGTTATGTCTTCCCATTATGTACGAAGAGATGTATTTGGCAAACTATATTTAGGGATATCAGTGGTTAGTTCACTCCCTAGGAAATCTACTGAGAAGCTGGTGAATAAAGAGCCGATCAAGTGGTGGTGGCCTAATATGAAGACATCACGGTTTGTGTGTTCAATACCATTAAGTATTTATATAGTGCTCAAATTTATTTGATATTCATGTATGTTTACTCTTCATTTATTTTACGTCAACGCTTTATTTCACCCATTAGCTCTGGGACTCTCCATATAACGTATGTATGGTACTTGAATGATGTGAGGGTGTGTTGGATTTTAACTCGGGACATGACATTTAATCTGTAGGAAAAGTCTTGAAATCGGTCATGGATGTACCGTGGAATAGTGAATGGAGTTTGACCCGAGGAGTTTAAAGACGGAGTTGACAGTTTTATTGAGTTTGCATTGAGTAATTCATCAGTAGCAGTTGATCCGATGGGTAACATCCGATGTCCGTGTTCGGCTTGTAAGAACAGAAAGTGGATATCGACATGGGATGTGCAGCATCATCTGTATACGAGAGGATTTGTTGGCCATTATGAGTTATGGTCGTGTCATGGTGAGTTGAATATTCAGTCGTCTGCACCAGCTAATTACTTTGCCTCCACAAGTACGTACGTAGACATGGTTGTCGATGCTGCTGGTCCGGAGTTCAATATTCATGAAGATCAAACAAATGAAGAAGTGCCGAATGATACAGCTCAGAGATTTTATCAGTTACTTCGAGATGTTGATGAGCCATTATGGGATGGTTGTGAAAGCATACACGGTTGTCTGCAGTGTCGCGGCTATTGAATTTGAAATCTGAATTTCATATAAGCGAGAGTTGTTTTGACCGGCTTCTCTTACTGGTCAAGAGCATGCTTCCTCAATAGAGAGGTTACCTGCTGACTTTTACCGTGCGAAGAAGATGGTGAATGATTTGGGGCTTGGTTTATGAAAATTGATGCATGTCCGAATCACTGTATGCTGTACTACAAAGAGGATGCAGATAAGACATCATGTTGTATTTGTAAGCATGATAGGTTCAAGCCCAAGAGAGGGGACAAGTCAAAGCAGAAGGATGTTCCGTATAAGTCATTGCGGTATTTCCTATCACACCCAGATTGCAGCGATTGTTCATGTCCTCGAGGACAGCTGGACATATG
Organism: Colocasia esculenta; assembly: GCA_014218235.1. NCBI lineage: Eukaryota > Viridiplantae > Streptophyta > Magnoliopsida > Alismatales > Araceae > Colocasia > Colocasia esculenta. The sequence goes on along the minus strand of CM024763.1, from coordinate 49,471,384 downwards.
ACATGGCATGCGAAAGAGTCCGTCGCGACGAAGGTGAAATGAGTCATCCTGCCGATGGGGAAGCTTGGGCTCATTTTAGCCGTACTCATCCTTACTTCTCAAGGGATCCACGCAACGTACGGCTTGGTTTATGCACAGATGGTTTCAATCCTTTTGGAGGCTCGGTGGCATCTTACTCATGTTGGCCAGTATTCCTAACACCGTATAACCTTCCGCCAGGCATGTGCATGAAGCATGAGAATCTGTTCCTTTCATTGTTGATTCCGGGTCCAAAAAGTCCAGGAAAGAATATAGACATATATCTCAGACCGTTGATTGATGAGATGAAATTGTTATGGTCAGATGGTGTGCAGTCTTATGATGCATCCAGAAAACAAAATTTCAATCTGAAGGCTGCATTAATGTGGACAATAAGTGACTTTCCAGCCTACGGCATGTTATCTGGCTGGAGCACACATGGAGGTTGGCATGTCCTTATTGCATGGAGGATTCTAAATCATTTGTGTTGAAATCTGGGGGAAAATCTTGTTGGTTCGATTGTCATCGGCGGTTTCTACCCAGTGACCATCCTTTCCGAAAGCAAAAGGATTCTTTTATGAAAAATACAACTGTGATGGAGGAGGTAGATATGGAACGGGTGTCTGGTGGAAACATGGCGAGGCGGTACAGAACTTACCGACTGTAACACAACTGGCTGGTAGTACCCGATAAATCCCTGGCTTTGGGAAGGATCACAATTGGGTGAAGCAAAGCATTTTTTGGGAATTGCCTTATTGGTCAACACTTTTGATACGTCATAACCTAGACGTCATGCATATAGAGAAGAATGTTTTTGATAATGTGTTCAACACAGTCATGGACGTCAAAGGTAAAACGAAGGATAACGTCAAGGCACGTTTCGATTTGAAAGTACTTTGCAAACGTCCAGAACTAGAGCTACAGCATGTTCAAGGAAAAGTGGTGCAACCTAAAGCTGCATATGTGCTTGGGGCCAGACAGATTAAGGAAGTGTTGCAATGGTTAAGCAATTGAGATTTCCGGATGGATATGTCTCGAATATTGCGCGTTGTATAAATGTCAACGAGGAAAAATATACGGAATGAAGAGTCATGACTGCCATATTTTCATGCAAAGACTGATGCCTCTTGCTTTTCGTGAGTTGTTGCCGAAACAAATATGGGGAGCAATGACTGAGCTGAGTCAATTCTTCAGGATTTTATCTGCATCAGAACTCAAAATTCATGACTTGCAAAATATAGAGCAAAATTAATTCAGACAGTCTGCAAATTAGAGAAGATATTTCCTCCAGCATTCTTTGATTCAATGGAGCACCTGATCATCCATTTACCATATGAGGCAAGGTCGGAGGACCAGTACAATTTCGATGGATGTATCCGTTTGAGAGGTATATTTTACATCTCAATTTATTGCCATTACGACGATCTTTTATATTACTTATGTATGCATTTGAATTATTGTCGTAGGTGCATGCACGATCTTAGATGAAAGTCTGTAACAAAGCACAAGTTGAGGGCTCCATTACTCAGGCGTACCTCATTGAGGAGATATCGAACTTCTGTTCGATGTACTTTGACACGGAAATACGAACCCGACGCACTCAACCTCCACGTAATGATGATGGTGGAGATTCCGAGGTGTCAGACCGACTCTCTGTATTCAAGTGTCCCGGACGGGCGTTCGGATCTTCATCTACTCGCGCACTCCAAGAACAGAGTTGGTAGCTGCGGAGATCTACATGTTCATGAATTGCGAAGAACTAGACCCTTACATTCAGTAAGCTCTCCACGCTTATTCGTCATCATTTGCGTGCATTGCTGCAGAACCTAACGGTTGTGTGACTTTACATTGCAGAGGTTTGACTCGGTCATATTGCGACGGAATCCCGTCTAACTGACGTGCAGGTTGAAAAGGAACGGGAGAAGTCTTTTCCTACTTGGTTAAGATCTCGAGTATGGTCTAATTATTTTGAAACATAAGTGTTATGTTTTATGCAGACTGAGTTGAAGTCATTTATTCAATGTTTGTCTATTTATCTCATATAGGTGAACAAGGCTCATTCCGATTCAAGAGTACAACACGATAGTTTTGGCCCCTCGAAGATTGTACGGTCTATCCAGGCTACATTGTGAATGGATACAGATTTCACACGAGAGATTATGACGGAATAAGTCTACGATGAACAGGGCGTATGTGTGAAGGAAAGTGCCTACAATGAAAATGAAATTGACTATTATGGCATTCTCGAGAAAGTCATTGAACTGCAATTTTGGGACAAGACAACAATGTATGTTCAAGTGTCATTGGTTTGACCCGACATCTATTCGTCATAACACAACATATGGATTAATCGATGTGAAGCATAAGTCCAAATTGAGTACATATGAGCCATTCATCCTGGCGGCACAAGCCCAACAAGTTTATTATTCAAAATTATATCCCTCAATTAAGAGATTGGTGGGCTGCATGTAGAGTGAAATCAAGACTATTCCCTGAGTATGAGCTTCTCCGACTGATGATGAGCTCGAAGGTGTTAATGACAACTTTTCAATCAGATCGGAGTGACGCACGAGAGTTGGCAGCTTCTAAGCAGTACAAGTTCATGATATAAATGAAACAATTTGCTTACATAAGGATAACGAACAAGAAGAAGTTGACCCAAATGTCGCTGAGCGGGAGGTGGAGTCTGATGTGGAGGAAGACTCCAAGTGATGAGGATGAATTCCAGGATGATGATGAAGATGATGCTGAATTAAACATGTCTTCAGCATCTGATGATGAATATAGATAATATACTGCATATTTTGTAAGAAATTGGTGTGTTGGTAATTACATGGTCATAAAATTGCTACTTCAAATTGAGTGCTGATGACTTGCTATATCTTTATTTGTATCAATAGAGATATGGTACGTGGGGGACGCAGTCGGACGGTTGCCACGTCCGTTGGCAGAGGGACTGCCTCCCCGTCCACGTCTGCCTCCAGGTCCGCGACAAGTATATGCATATGTACACAAAAAACCATATGGGTATTATATGTTTATATTGATTTCACGAGAACTAACGTACATACAATTTTACAAGGATGCCTCCCGTCCACGCCCGTCTTCCCAAAGACAGGTAAATTTCTATATTGTTGTTTATTGAAATTCATAATTTCTAATGTGTATGAAATTTTGCAGGGACTGCCTCCCCGTCCACGCCCGTCGTCCCAGCGACAGGTAATTTTCTACAATTGTTGTTATTTGAAATTCATAATTTCTAATGTGTATGAAATTTTGCAGGGATGCTGCCTCTCCGTCCACGCCCGTCGTCCCAGCGACAGGTAAATTTCTATATTCTTGTTCATTTGAAATTCATAATTTCTAATGTGGATGAATTTTGCAGGGACGCCTCCCCGTCCACGCCGTCGTCCCAGCGACAGGTAAATTTCTATATTGTGTTATTTGAAATTCATATTTCTAATGTGTATGAAATTTTGCCTCCCTGTCGACCATCCGAGCAGTGCCACCTTCGTCTTCTTCTCACCACAAGGTAAACATATGTTTCAATAGATTAGTATGTTTGGTCTCTTGCAATTTATACAATAAAAGTGTACTAAATTGTTTTCAACAGAGGTGGAGAGCTAGCATCCAGTAGCAGGAGGGGCCTCAGCTACCAGGACGACAACCATGCTGGATTCAGGGTAAAGTTCATCATCTCAGTGTTACTGTATTGTTATTTAGGATATACATTTCATGTAGAAATTAATGTGGAATTGCAGGGGGAGATAGATCCCAGTCCTGCTTCCCGTATATTACGACGCTGGTCCACGCACATATTCCAGGACCAGTGGATGCATGGAGAGACTTCCCGGTGCCAGTCTGGGATTATTATTTGACATGTTACGGTATTTTTATTTTTAGAAGAGTTGAAGTCATTTATTCAATTATTATTAATTTGGGTTTATTGCAGAACGTTGATTAATTTTATTCTTTACAGCGGAGGTTCGCATTCACGAGACCGAGGATCTCCCTCGGGCTCGAGCCGTCTGGGAGATTACGGCCAGACTAATTTAAGAAAGTCGATGTGGGAGGTACGGGACAAGGCAATGAAGACCACAGGCAACCGGGTCCTATGGCTTGGGTGGATTACGGCCCTGTTTGGCTGCGGAGGGACTATTGAGAGTCCCTTTGCGCGCGTTGGGCTGATGGACCATGGCAGCAGCGGTCACAGGCGGCAATACGCAATAGAGCAACTCAACCGGAGAAGAATGTGCATACTAGTGGATCCGTATCTTATGCGACCCACAGTCAAAAATTGGTAAGTATTTTATTGTTCGATTCATATTATACATATGGATTATTATTGTGAAACTAACTAATTTTGTTGAATTTTAAGCATCCACGACCTGAAGCGTGCCCCTACTTTCCGCGAGTTATTTGACCGGACTCATAAGCGGAAGGGGACGGAGTGACTATGTTACCAACAGTGCCCGCACGATTGCTGTAAGTCAAGCTTTAAATATGAATTCAATTATGATATTAAAGTAATTTGTTTTCATAATTTAATTTTAAAGATTTTACAGGAGACGTACGACAGGACGATGGCGGAGCGCTACACAGAGGGCACTCCCAAGCCAGATTTGGATGGCGGACGCTTGGGTCGAGGCAGCGGGAGTGCGAGGAAGGGTCGAGTGTACGGCTTTGGGGACAGCCTGGATAATCATCAAGTGTTGTCCTCATATGCCAGTTCGATCGCTCTCGGCACACGCGAGTTCATCTTCTGCGGCCGCGTCAGTGGTGTAGAGGACATTAGAGGCATCATTCGGGAGGAGCTACGTACAGAGCTACAGACGCAGCGGGAAGACTACAGACGCAGCAGCGGGTAGAGCTACAGGCGCAGCGGGTAGAGATAGAGACGCAGCGGGGACAGCTACAGACGCAGTTCAGCGATATGGTTCAGCAGTTCATCTCAATAATGCAGGGAGTACGCCCACACAGCCAGCAGCTCAGGTCAGTATTAGTATTAATTTCATATACTTAGGATTGGGTCGGGCGTTCAATTGAAGGATCTAAAAAACACAAAGTATATATAAAGCGTCAAAACACACAACTCGGGGGTCCAAAATCCCAAATAGGGATCGGATCGGCGTGCCATTTTCTCCGACACAACGGGTGGGTTAAAGTGACGTGTGGGAAAGACGGAATCCATTTGGATCTCGGATTGGGTAGGCATTCAAATGAGGATCTAAAAACACGGTCAAACAGATATAAATGGTTAAAACACGCAACCCGGGGGTCCAAAATCCCAAATAGGGATCACAATCGACGTGCCGTTTTCTCCGACACGACGGGCGGGTTAAAGTGACGTGTAGAAACTGACGGAATCCAATTTGGATCCCCGGATTGGGTTGGGCATTCATAGGACGGATCTAAAAACACGGTCAACCATATATAAATGGTTAAAACACGCAACCGGGGGTCCAAAATCCCAAATAGGGATCGGATCGGCGTGCCGTTTTCTCCGACACGACCAGGTGGGTTAAAGTGACGTGGGAAATGACGGAATCCATTTGGATCTCCGGATTGGGTCGGGCGTTCAATTGACGGATCTAAAAAACACTAAGTATATATAAAGGGTCAAAACACCAACCCGGGGGTCCAAAATCCCAATAGAGATCGGATCGGCGTGCCGTTTTCTCCGACACGACTGGGTGGGTTAAAGTGACGTGGGGAACTGACGGAATCCAATTTGGATCTCCGGATTGGGTTGGGCATTCAAATGACGGATCTAAAAAACACCAAGTATATATAAAGGGTCAAAACACACAACCGGGGGTCTAAAATCCCAAATAGGGATCCGATCGACGTGCCGTTTTCTCCGACACGACCGGGGGGTTAAAGTGACGTGTAGAAACTAACAAATCTAATTTGGATCTCCGGATTGGGTGGGCATTCAAAGGACGGATCTAAAAACACGGTCAAACAGATATAAATGGTTAAAACACGCAACCCGGGGGTCCAAAATCCCAAATAGGGATCCGATCGACGTTCCATTTTCTCCGACACGACCGGGTGGGTTAAAGTGACATGTAGAAACTGACGGAATCTAATTTGGATCCCCGGATTGGGTTGGGCATTCAATTGACGGATCTAAAAACAGGCAAGTATATATAAAAGGTTAAAACACACAACCCGGGGGTCCAAAATCCCAAATAGGGATCCAATCGACGTGCCGTTTTCTCCGACACGACCGGGTGGGTTAAAGTGACGTGTAGAAACTGACGGAATCCAATTTGGATCCCCGGATTGGGATGGGCATTCAAAGGCGGATCTAAAAACACGGTCAACCATATATAAATGGTTAAAACACGCAACCCGGGGGTCCAAAATCCCAAATAGGGATCGAATCGGCGTGCCGTTTTCTCCGACACGACCAGGTGGGTTAAAGTGACGTGTGGGAACTGACGAAATCCAATTTGGATCTCCGGATTGGGTCGGGCGTTTAATTGACGGATCTAAAAAACACCCAAGTATATATAAAAGGTCAAAACACACAACCCGGGGGTCCAAAATCCCAAATAGGGATCGGATCGGCGTGCCGTTTTCTGACACGACGGGTGGGTTAAAGTGACGTGTGGGAACTGACGGAATCCAATTTGGATCTCCGGATGGGTTGGGCATTCAAATGACGGATCTAAAAAACACCAAGTATATATAAAGGGTCAAAACACACAACCGGGGGTCTAAAATCCCAAATAGGGATCCGATCGACGTGCCGTTTTCTCTGACACGACCGGGTGGGTTAAAGTGACGTGTAGAAACTAACGGAATTTAATTTGGATCTCCGTATTGGGTGGGCATTCAAAGGACGGATCTAAAAACACGGTCAAACAGATAAAATGGTTAAAACACGCAACCCGGGGGTCCAAAATCCAAATAGGGATCCGATCGCGTGCCGTTTTCTCCGACACGACGGGTGGGTTAAAGTGACATGTAGAAACTGACGGAATCCAATTTGGATCCCCGGATTGGGTTGGGCATTCAATTGACGGATCTAAAAACAGGCAAGTATATATAAAAGGTTAAAACAACACAACCCGGGGGTCCAAAATCCAAATAGAGATCCGATCGACGTGCTATTTTCTCCAACACGACCGGGTGGGTTAAAGTGACGTGTAGAAACTGACGGAATCCAATTGGATCCCCGGATTGGGTTGGACATTCAAAGGACGGATCTAAAAACACGGTCAACCATATATAAATGGTTAAAACACGCAACTCGGGGGTCCAAAATCCCAAATAGGGATCCAATCGACGTGCCGTTTTCTCCGCAGACCGGGTGGGTTAAAGTGACGTGTACAAACTGACAGAATCCAATTTGGATCTCCGGATTGGGTTGGGCATTCAAATGACAGATGTAAAAACGGGCAAGTATATATAAAAGGTTAAAACACACAACCCGGGGGTCCAAAATCCCAATAGGGATCCGATCGACGTGCCGTTTTCTCCGACACGACCGGGTGGGTTAAAGTGACGTGTAGAAACTGATGGAATCCAATTTGGATCCCCGATTGGGTTGGGCATTCAAAGGACGGATCTAAAAACACGGCCAAGCATATATAAATGGTTAAAAGACGCAACCCGGGGGTCTAAAATCCCAAATAGGGATCCAATCGACGTGCCGTTTTCTCCAACACGACCGGTGGGTTAAAGTGACGTGTGGGAACTAACGGAATCCAATTTGGATCTCCGGATTGGGTTGGGCATTCAAAGGACGGATCTAAAAACACCCAAGAAAATGATGGATCTAAAAATAGTATTGTATTAAGCTTGAGATATAATCACATGTTTTAAATTTCATTTTTGAAAATACTGTATGTCTTTTATTTATTATTAATGTTTCTCATTAATTTGTTTTAATATAGGATCCAGCTCCAGACGATGACGAGGCAGGGACACAGACGATCCAGCAGATCTATGTGATTTTTGTATTCATTATTCTATATGATTTTATATTTGTATTTTTATGATTTTATGTTGATTGTTAGTATTGTTAAATTTATGAATATTGTAGCAGGTTTGACATTGTAGCAATGTTGACAAATCATTTTTATTTACCTATTTAAAAAAAAATGTGTATTTTCCGACAGATTTTCCGACGGATAAGTATCCGTCGGAACTTATAAATTAACGACGAAAAAAGACCGTCGGTAATCCGTCGGAAAATACTGACGAATTGGCCGACGGATAAGTATCCGTCGGAACTGATAAATTACCGACGGCTAAACACCGTCGGCAATTCCGTCAGAAAATACTGACGGCTTTACCGACGGATTATATCTGTCGGAGGTTTCGACCGAATTCCGACGGATTGTCATCCGTCGGAAATTTCTGACCAAGTATTTCCGACGGAAGGTTTCCGACGAGCTTTGGACGGAAAGCGGTCGGAAGGCGCCTTTTCCGACGGAATACCGACGGATTTCCGACGGATTCAGTCCGTCGGAAATAACGCATTTTTTGTAGTGTAATGGGCTGCTGGCAGTGCTCTGCTGTGACTCTTCCACCTCTGGCCTACCACACCTTGCTGAAATTGCTGACGACCTCCCATCCTCTTCCTTTACCTTTAAATGCTTGCTTCAATTTCTGGCCCCATTTACCAAAGCCTGATGAAGAAGGTCCTGCTGGTGCTTTACCTTACTCACACCCACTGACTGCTGTGGTAGCCGAAAACTACCTGAGCTTGACTCGCCCACCTGACGAGTCCGAATAGACCTCTCTACGTAGCTGCCCTCTGAGCTGCTTCTTCCACTGTCTTACACATGAGAGTACTATTGCATCTTGCAATTCCACTCTCAAACCTCTAATGAAATACTCAACCATCATATTATTATCCAATACTACATAAGGCGCATATCGGCTAAGCGCCATAAACCTCATATGGTACTCTCTAAAACTGAAGAGTTACCTTGCTGGAGTGTCCGAAACTGCTCTCTCTTCACTTGCTGCACTTGAATCGGAAAGAATGTATCGTTAAATACATCAAGAAATTCCGACCAAGTGATAGCCTCTTCTGTCCTGCCTGCGAAGGTGGTCTGTATCTTCAATCGCCACCATTCCAATGCAAAACCTCGCAACTGATAGGCAGCTAGCACAACTTTATCTGTTGCCGGACACCTCATGGTCGTAAAAAGTCTTTCAATCTCATGGACCCAGTGTTCCGCTGTATTGCATTCGGCCCTCCTGAGTAAGTAGGCGGCTGCAATCTCAGAAATTTCTCAAGTTGCATCACTGGTTCCTCTGCTAATAACACTGGTGGTGGTGGTGGCACAGGTGCTAAAAAGGCACCTCCACTCCTGGTGGAACTGGAGCAATAGGTACAGTCTCTCCATCCCCAGGTGGCACTGCAACCGGTGGTACCGGCGCCTACTGATCCATCCTCCTTTGGATATCAGTGAGGCTCTCCCAGATCCTCTCTATCATACGCTGAGTACTCTCCTCTGGATCATCTCCTCCACCACCCCAATCTCTTCTATCAGCCATTTCAAATTTCTACATAAACAACACACCAAACAAAACAAAACAACAAATTATCAGAAACCAGGGCCCCTACCAGCAGTGTACAAAGATCGAAATAAGGCTATGTATCTTTCTAGTTCCCTTATATTAACACGGACCTTGCTCTGATACCAACTGTGACGGAACGCCTCGGCCAAGCCCGTTAAACCGATAACGTACTTGATCCGAGTCCGCCTCCCGCGAACAGGCCGAAGCCTCGCAAGAGATACCACACCACAGTCCGTATAAACACAAAGGAACACACCAATTTATATATATATTTCACAAGTTTACATAGCCATATTTTCACAAAACTGAAAGAAAGTACAAGAGCCTGGGGCATACCCCGAGGTACAACTGAAGAAAGTAAACAACTAGCTACACTACTACTACTACACTGCTCTATTGAGACTACACTGCTGGAGGTATTGACCCTGCACCGCTACGACGCGGCTCTGAACTGGATGACGGTCGAGAAATGTCCTCCTCGCTCTCACCTGTGGGGGTAGGGGTGAGCCTCGCTAGTCACTGGCTCAGTAGGGAACTCCCCCAAAACCGAGCAAACCAAAACTATAGGTACAAAAGCAGTAAACAGTACCAACAATTTATAGAACAACTAAGCAGGATATGAAAGCTGTAAAAGTACTCACCGTCTGCCGACTACGAAAAACAACTGTAATAATTAAACGGCAAACCAGTACAAGTGTGCGAGCTAAAGTAGAGACAGCCAAACACGAGCCACGTGAACTGGTTCGTGACACCAGAGACTGACTCGGACAAGCTAACACAGATCTACCTCTCAGTCTCGCAGCCACGGACGAAAAGTCCAACTGCCGCTCCACGTGAAAAGGTCAAGCAACTATGGAGACCAACTAAACACCACCACCTGCGGACCACACGGTCGCAGGCCAATGCCTGACACCTCTGGAGACCCTGGCCTGGGCCTTCTAGAGTGAGGCACTGGAAAAGGACTAGCTGGGGACCAGTGTCGACTACTGGTGTCCGTACCCCCAACTACGAGCGCGCTACAAGTGACTAAAAACAAACACAAGTGTCACTGTCCCACTGTCGTCTTTCCCTCAGCCGGACGTACAACTCAAACACAGAAGTGAGGGTGTCCAGGTCAGACGACACAAACCTCGACGGTACAACACAAGTACCGGGACAAAGCCCCGAGCTAACAGCCTAGCTCACAAAGAACCTGGGGCACCCAACTGGAGAGGTAACCACGGTAGGCGTTGTACTACTCGCCACATACACAAAACCACGTGCACGTCACACACAAACCACGTGAAGACTCACGTAAACCGCGTGCACTAGTAGTCCACTACACGTGAACACTATACAAACACGTAAAGAACCAGCCAACTGCGTACCCAGTACGCTAGTCTCAGAAACCACGAGCACTAGGTGCATCACAATTATCGTTGCACCGCATAATGATATCTAATATAACAATATTTTCATAAAAACATGCTAGCGGCAACATCGACTTCCGTCAATGGGATGTAAACGGCAAGGTATCTGGCCGTTAATCTCCCAGCTGAAGAACCTGGCATCAATCGATGTTGACGCCAAGATCTTCGGCCATCAACTTCACAGAAACCCTGGGCTGATACCTCAGGTATTCCCAGCCCTAAATTTAACAGAAAAACATGAGGAATCACTTCCTCAAACATGCATGAATCCTAATTAACCCGAAACAACCGGTTTCCTTTGTTAAATTGGTCAAACCACCCATCAACCCCACATGAGATACCATTACCCAAAAAAACAATTATCCTGCAAATTCATGTGTTCCAGATGCGTTATCACAACCTATAGGGACTAAAGGGATCGTTCCCTACCTTAATACACGCTTAACCTCCTAAATTCTCTCGTCCACACCGAACCCTCAGCGAGCTCCTACGGAAATTACACCACGTTCCGACGTTTCCTTGGCCGATTGCGTCACCGTCTCGTGTTCCACGATCCTCCAACTAACATTTTACAACTGTTGGAAGTAGTGGGGAAGCAAGGGGCATGAAAACAGGGCAAGGGAGGGAGAATGAGCTGAGGAAACTGTCCTCGGGCAACCTATATTCTACAGGTCGCACAGGTTGCGTCAACCATAATGCCGTTTAGGGAAACCGCCACCATGAACGTCCAAAAGCCTGCCGTTAAGTTCATAGGGTTGGCGTCACCTTCGATGGACGCCAAGATAGTCAACGTCCACACCTAGCCGTCAACTCCCTATCAACTGCAGCAGGTTCTACCTTATTTCAGAACCAAACTTGTAGCACACCTGCGCACACCACACGTCCACACCACACTGGCCTCACAATGGCCATCACAACCATTATACACATGATCCGTAAGGATTCGAAAAGTACGCGACGTTACACTTTTCTTCACATTTGCATCATTATTTTAACTACATTCATATCATTATATTTTGCTATACTTTGTGTTGAGTGTGTCTTTGCGATTAAACTTTATTGCACAATACAAAGAACACAATAATTTCTCTCATATGTCAATATCACTCTGCCTCATTTATTTTGATCATTTCTGACCATTCATTTCCAACATTTCATTTTTTTGATCTACTACAATGTTTGTTTTTCTCTCTCTTATCTATCTTTTTGATGCTGTCAAAAAGGGGGAGAAAGTTCCTTAACAGGGGGAGAAAGTTCTTCAAGGGAGAAAGTTATTTATGGGGAGAAAGTTCAAAGGGTGTATATGGTCAAGGGGGAGCTATTGCAGTCAAGGGAGTCAAGCTATTGGGAGATTGTGCATATGTTTTGTCATCATAAAAAATGGGGAGATTGTTGGGTTGAGTGTGTTTTGGAATTTCCTAAAGTTGTATTTTTATGATGACCAATGAACATCACTCATACTTTGATTTTGATGATGACATATTGTGATTTTGATGATGACATGTTGAACATGTTATACATTTTATTCATATCACAATAATACTTAAACAACATGTTTTTTATGCTTAATATCTCATATTTTAATGATAATATATTGTACTAATGTCTTATGTGTTAAATTTTCAGGAATATCTAGATTTTATCATGGTATGTCGACACACCCATTGATGGTGTCGACACTGGGTCAGAATTCCTGAAGCTTTTTCATGAAATCAGGGTCAAGTGTGTCGACACAGTCCATGGTCATGTCGACACTAGACCCAGTTCCCAGGAGACCCAATTGCCTGACTGGGACAGTGTGTCGACACATCCAGTGGCAGTGTCGACACTAGACCCAGCATCCAAAAAACTCGTTTTGCGTAAATGGGACAATGTGTCGACACACTCAGTGGTAGTGTCGACACACTCTAGCTGAATTTTCATCTTAAGATCCATCTGGACACGTGGCCTCCTAGGGATCAATGGGATTGGTCTTGGATCATGTGCCCACGTACCCTAAGGCTCCTTATGGACATATGGAGTTATAAATACCCATGGTTTTGGTACTTCAAAGCATCCCACGGAAGAGCAAGCCAAGAGCATTCTGGAAGAAGGGAAGAAGAGCGGGAAAAAGGCATCTGCATCTAGAGGAGCAGAGCAGTGCCGCCAAGGGAAGAAGAAGGAGAAGAAGAGAAGGAGCTCGTGATTGCAGCAGTGCTGGTCAAGAAAGAGATCCAGCCGAGTCTGTACTTGGTTAGAGTGTCAATTTCTCTGGGGAATCTGTGTATGTGTTCTACACAGATCTCCCAATTCTATTTGTCTCTACCATTCCTATTGTACTGAGATAGATCGTGCTAGAGGATCTATTCTCTAAGTGTGCTTGTTCTAGCAGAACTTGGATCTTTGTGATCCAGAGGTTTGAGTACTTTGTACTCTGTTTTGGAGCCCTAGTGCTCTAGGTTGGAGCCGTTGTGCTCTGGTGCTTGAGCCGTAGTGCTCAAGGGCTTGTGAATTTGCTGAATTCACAAGTGGTCTTTGGAGTAGGTCGTTGTGCCTATCTCCTGGGTTTCTTTGAGTCATTGCACTGAAAGAGGTTGGAGTCGTTGTGCTGAGTTTGTACTGCACTTGTGCTAGTGGTTCCTCCGTTGTGAGGAGGTGGACGTAGGAGACACAAGTTGTGTTCTCCGAACCACCCTAAAAATCTTCAGTGCACTGTGGTTTGATGTGTGGTTTGTTGTTCTTATTCACTATACTCACACACCACACTTGTATCTGATCGAATTGTGTGTTTCACTTATTTTAATTCCGCTGCCATACACACAATTTCTTAATTCATTTGTCAAAGTCACCTATCGATCCCCAACAGTCTGTGTCTGTATTGAGTGTCAATTTCCCTGGGGGATCTGTGTATGTGTTCTACACAGATCGCCCAATTCTATTTATCTTTACCATTTTATCTTGTACTGAGATAGATCGTGATAGAGGATCTATACTCTAAGTGTGCTTGTTCTAGCAGAACTTGGATCTATTGTGATCCAGAGGTTTGAGTACTTTGTACTCTGGTTTGGAGCCGTAGTGCTCTGGGTTGGAGCCGTTGTGCTCTGGTGCTTGAACCGTAGTGCTCAAGGGCTTGTGAATTTGCTGAATTCACAAGTGGTTGTGGAGTAGGTTGTCATGCCTATCTCCTGGGTTTCTTTGAGTCGTTGCACTCAAAGAGGTTGAAGTCGTCGTGCTCAGATTGTACTGCACTTGTGCTAGTGGTTCCTCCGTTGTGAGGAGGTGGATGTAGGAGACGCAAGTTCTGTTCTCTAAACCACCTTAAAAATCTTCCGTGCATTGTGGTTTGATGTGTGGTTTGTTGTACCTATTCACTATACTCACACACCACACTTGAATCTAATTGAATTGTGTGTTTCACTCATTTTAATTCTGCTGCTATTCACACACATTCTTAGTTCATCTGATTAAGTCACCTATCTGATCCCAACAACAAATGTTGGGTTGAGTGTGTTTTGGTATTTCCTAAAGTTGTATTTTAATGATGACCAATGAACATCACTCATATCTTGATTTTGATGATGACATATTGAACATGTTATACATTTTATACATATCACAACAATGCTTAAACAACATTTTTTTGATGTTTAATATCTCACATTTTAATGATAATATATTGTATTAATAGTTTACACTTTATATTTTCAGGTTTACACAAATTTGTCTCAGTGGTGTCGACACAGTCCACCTATGTGTCGACACTAGCTGACTGTCCCAAAAGCATGTTCTAAGAGAAGCAACCAGTGGTGTCGACACAGTCTACCTGTGTGTCGACACTAGATGACTGTCCCAGGAAGCAGTCAGAACAGTTGAAGCCGGTGGTGTCGACACAGTCTGCCTGTGTGTCGACACACTTCGACTAAAGTTCAAAAACGTGGATTTTTCTAGACACGTGACTGTTTAGGGATCAAGGCAATTGGCCTAGATTTCTATGTCCATGCACCCCAATGCACCTTATGGATATATAGGGCTATATATACCTATGATCCTTGTACTCCAAAGGATCCCACGAAAAGAAAGCTCAGAGCATTCCAGAAGAAGAGCATTTGAGCGGGAAAGGCTCCTGCGTCCAGAAGGAGAGCAGCAGAGCGCCGCCAAGGGGAAGAAGAAGGAGAAGAAGAAGAAGAAGGGGAGGAGCTCGTGGTTGCAGCAGTGCTGATCCAGAAGGAGATCCAGCCGAGTCTGTGTTTGTATTGAGTGTCAATTTCCCTAGGGGATCTGAGTATGTGTTCTACACAGATCGCCCAATTCTATTTGTCTTTACCATTTTAACCTGTACTGAGATAGATCGTGCTAGAGGATCTATACTCTAAGTGTGCTTGTTCTAGCAGAACTTGGATCTATTGTGATCCAAAGGTTTGAGTACTTTGTACTCTGGTTTGGATCCGTAGTGCTCTGGATTGGAGCCGTTGTGCTCTGGTACTTGAGCCATAGTGCTCAAGGGCTTGTGAATTTGTGAATTCAATAGTGTTTGTGGAGTAGGTTGTCGTGCCTATCTCTTGGGTTTCTTTGAGTCGTTGCACTCAAATAGGTTGGAGTCGTCGTGCTTAGATTCTACTGCACTTGTGCTAGTGGTTCCTACGTTGTGAGGAGGTGGACGTAGGAGACACAAGTTGTGTTCTCCGAACCACCTTAAAAATCTTCTGTGCAATGTGGTTTGATGTGTGGTTTGTTGTTCCTATTCACTATACTCACACACCACACTTGAATCTAATTGAATTGTGTGTTTCACTCATTTTAATTCCGCTGCTATTCACACACATTCTTAGTTCATCTGATTAAGTCACCTATCTGATCCCAACAACAAATGTTGGGTTGAGTGTGTTTTGGAATTTCCTAAAGTTATATTTTAATGATGACCAATGAACATCACTCATACCTTGATTTTGATGATGACATATTGAACATGTTATACATTTTATACATATCACAACAATGCTTAAACAACATGTTTTTGATGTTTAATATCTCACATTTTAATGATAATATCTTGTATTAATAGTTTACACTTTATATTTTCAGGTTTACACAAATTTGTCCTAGTGGTGTCGACACAGTCCACTTGTGTGTCAATACTAGCTGACTGTCCCAAAAGCATGTTCTAAGAGAAGCAACCAGTGGTGTCGACACAGTCCACATGTGTGTCGACACTAGATGACTGTCCCAGGAAGTAGTCAGAACAGTTGAAGCCAGTGGTTTCGACACAGTTTGCCTGTGTGTCGACACACTTCGACTAAAGTTTAAAAATGTGGATTTTTCTAGACACGTGGCTATTTAGGGATCAAAAGAATTGACCTAGATTTCCATGCCCATGCACCCCAAGGCACCTTATGGACATATGGGGCTATATATACCCTTGATCCTTGTACTCCAAAGGATCCCACGAAAAGAAAGCTCAGAGCATTCCAGAAGAAGAGCATTTGAGCGGGAAAGGCTCCTGCGTCCAAATGGAGAGCAGCAGAGCGCCGCCAAGGGGAAGAAGAAGGAGAAGAAGAAGGGGAGGAGCTCGTGGTTGCAGCAGTGCTGATCCAGAAGGAGATCCAGCCAAGTTTGTGTTTGTATTGAGTGTCAATTTCCCTGGGGGATATGTGTATGTGTTCTACACAGATCGCCCAATTCTATTTGTCTTACCATTTTATCCTGTACTGAGATAGATCGTGCTAGAGGATCTATACTCTAAGTGTGCTTGTTCTAGCAGAACTTGGATCTATTGTGATCCAGAGGTTGAGTACTTTGTACTCTGGTTTGGAGACGTAGTGCTCTGGGTTGGAGCCGTTGTGCTCTGGTGCTTGAGCCGTAGTGCTCAAGGGCTTGTGAATTTACTGAATTCACAAGTGGTTGTGGAGTAGGTTGTCATGCCTATCTCCTGGGTTTCTTTGAGTCATTGCACTCAAAGAGGTTGGAGTCGTCGTGCTTAGATTGTACTGCACTTGTGCTAGTGGTTCCTCCATTGTGAGGAGGTGGACGTAGGAGACACAAGTTGTGTTCTACGAGCCACCTTAAAAATCATCCGTGCACTGTGGTTTGATGTGTGGTTTGTTGTTCCTATTCACTATACTCACACACCACACTTGAATCTAATTGTATTGTGTGTTTCCCTCATTTAATTCCGTTGCTATTCACACACATTCTTAGTTCATCTGATTAAGTCACCTATCTGATCCCAACAACAAATGTTGGGTTGAGTGTGCTTTGGAATTTCCTAAAGTTGTATTTTAATGATGACCAATGAACATCACTCATACCTTGATTTTGATGAGACATATTGAACATGTTATACATTTTATACATATCACAACAATGCTTAAACAACATATTTTTTATGTTTAATATCTCATATTTTAATGATAATATCTTGTATTAATAGTTTACACTTTATATTTTTAGGTTTACACAAATTTGGCCCAGTGGTGTCGACACAGTCCACCTGTGTGTCGACACTAGCTGACTGTCCCAAAAGCATGTTCTAAGAGAAGCAACCAGTGGTGTCGACACAGTCCACCTATGTGTCGACACTAGATGACTGTCCCAGGAAGCAGTCAGAATAGTTGAAACCAGTGGTGTCGACACAGTCTGCCTGTGTGTCGACACACTTCGACTAAAGTTCAAAAACATGGATCTTTCTAGACACGTGGCTGTTTAGGGATCAAGGGAATTGACCTAGATTTCCATGCCCATGCACCCCAAGGCACCTTATGGACATATGGGGCTATATATACCCATGATCCTTGTACTTCAAATGATCCCACGAAAAGAAAGCTCAGAGCATTCCAGAAGAAGAGCATTTGAGCGGGAAAGGCTCCTGCGTCGAGAAGGAGAGCAGCAGAGTGCCGCAAAGGGGAAGAAGAAGAAGAAGGGGAGGAGCTCGTGGTTGCAGCAGTGCTGATCCAGAAGGAGATCCAGCCGAGTCTGTGTTTGTATTGAGTGTCAATTTCCCTGGGGGATCTGTGTATGTGTTCTACACAGATCGCCCAATTTTAATTGTCCTTACCATCTTATCCTGTACTGAGATAGATCGTGCTAGATGATCTATACTCTAAGTGTGCTTGTTCTAGCAGAACTTGGATATATTGTGATCTAGAGGTTTGAGTACTTTGTACTCTGGTTTAAAGTCATAGTTCTCTAGGTTGAGCTGTTGTGCTCTGGTGCTTGAGCCGTAGTGCTCAAGGGCTTGTGAATTTGTTGAATTCACAAGTGGTTGTGGAGTACGTTGTCGTGCCTATCTCCTGGGTTTCTTTGAGTCATTGCACTCAAAGAGGTTGGAGTCGTCGTGCTCAGATTGTACTGCACTTGTGCTAGTGGTTCCTCCGTTGTGAGGAGGTGGACGTAGGAGACACAAGTTGTGTTCTCCGAACCACCTTAAAATTTTCCGTGCACTGTGGTTTGACGTGCGTTTTATTGTTCCTATTCACTATACTCACACACCACACTTGAATCTGATTGAATTGTGTGTTTCACTCATTTAATTCCGATTGTTAGGGATCGGATAGGTGACTTAATCAGATGAACTAAGAATGTGTGTGAATAGCAGCGGAATTAAAATGAGTGAAACACACAATTCAATCAGATTCAATTGTGGTTGTGAGTATAGTGAATAGGAACAACAAACCACACATCAAACCACAGTGCACGGAAGATTTTTAAGGTGGTTCGGAGAACACAACTTGTGTCTCCTACGTCCACCTCCTCACAACGGAGGAACCACTAGCACAAGTACAGTACAATCTGAGCACGACGACTCCAACCTCTTTGAGTGCAACGACTCAAAGAACCCAGGAGATAGGCGACAACCTACTCCACAACCACTTGTGAATTCAACAAATTCACAAGCCCTTGAGCACTATAGCTCAAGCACGAGAGCACAACAGCTCCAACCCAGAGCACTACGGCTCCAAACCAGAGTACAAAGTACTCAAACCTCTGGATCACAATAGATCCAAGTTCTGCTAGAACAAGCACACTTAGAGTATAGATCCTCTAGCACGATCTATCTCAGCACAGGATAAAATGGTAAAGACAAGTAGAGTTGGGCTATCTGTGTAGAACACATACACAGATCCCCCAGGGAAATTCACACTCAATACAAACACAGACTCAGCTGGATCTCCTTCTGGATCAGCACTACTGCAACCACGAGCTCCTCCACTTCTTCTTCATCTTCTTCTCCTTCTTCTTCCCCTTGGCGACGCTCTGCTGCTCTCCTTTTCGACGCAGGAGCCTTTCTCGCTCAAATGCTCTTCTTCTAGAATGCTCTAAGCTTTCTTTTCGTGGGATCCTTTGGAGTACAAGGATCATGGGTATATATAGCCCCATATGTCCATAAGGTGCCTTTGGGTGCATGGGCACAGAAATCTAGGTCAATTCCCTTGATCCCTAAACAGCCACGTGTCTAGAAAAATCCACGTTTTTGAACTTTAGTCAAAGTGTGTCGACACACAAGCAGACTGTGTCGACACCACTGGCTTCAACTGTTCTGACTGCTTCCTGGGACAGTCATCTAGTGTCGACACACAGGTGGACTGTGTCGACATCACTGGTTGCTTCTCTCAGAACATGCTTCTGGGACAGTCAGCTAGTGTCGATACATAGGTGGACTATGTTGACACCACTGGGACAAATTTGTGTAAACCTGAAAATATAAAGTGTAAACCATTAATACAAGATATTATCATTAAAATGTGAGACATTAAACATCAAAAATATGTTGTTTAAGCATTGTTGTGATATGTATAAAATGTATAACATGTTCAATATGTCATCATCAAAATCAAGGTATGAGTGATGTTCATTGGTCATCATTAAAATACAACTTTAGAAAATTCAAAAACACGCTCAACCCAACATTCTCCCCCTATTTGATGATGACAAAATATATGCATAATCTCCCAATAGCCTGACTCCCTTGACTGCAATAACTCCCCTTGACCATATTCACCCTTTGAACTTTTTCCCATAAGAAACATTCTCCCCTTTAAAGAACTTTCTCCCCCTTTTTAACAGCATCAAAAAGATAGATAAGAGAGAGAAACAAGGAATGTAGGAGATCAAGAAATGAAATGCAGGAAATGAATTGTCAGAAATAATCAAAATAAATGAGGCAATGTGATATTGTCAAATGAGAGAAATTATTGTGTTTTTGGCATTATGCAATCAAGTGTAATCACAAAGACCCACTCAACACAAAGCAGAGCAAGACATAATGGTCTGAATGTAGTTAAAATGATGGTGCAAATGTGAATAAATGTGACCTATATGAGTGAGCAGAAATATTTAACAGAGATGTTATGAGCTTGAAGTTTAACACATTATAGAATAATAGGTCTAAACTCAATATACATAAACTTTATTCAGGTCATGAGCTTTTCTATCCTATCTTTTTTAATTTGCTTTCATTTTTAACGGTGAAAGAATACAAGAATAAATTAGTTAAATCTCACTTTTCAATGCAAGAGATCACATTTATCAGATGCAAGACATCATGATTACTCAGTGGTTTAACTTTCAATACCTTGTACAGAGATGACAAACTATTAAACACTTTTTGACGCGAGACAAATCACTTGGTTAGGTGAGATGGCTCGGTTACTCAGTAATAGACAAGTTTGCATTGCTCTGTCTGTATCCTTCCAGAGTATTGTTTATTTTCTTTTGATATTTTGCAGGAATATGTTTGCTTTGACCATAAGAGTCATGAATATGAGTGTAGAGAGATTATTCTTAACATGTGGTAAAATTGAAGCTTAAACATACACATGTGAAATATTAAAGCCACTCGTGCCTATTATAGTGTTTTGCAAATCATTTTAAAAACATTGAGTATTAAGATTGCACAACTTTGAGATGAAAGTAAATCTTTGAAATTAAACTAAATGCACAATGAATTTAGTTTTAATATTTTAAGTTTCTTACATGAAAATAGCACAAGGACTCAAAAATTCTGATAGTTGGGGCTCAGAATAGACAATAATTGTCAAGAGAAATGAGTGAAGAATAGACAATGACTCCCCCTATCAAGTAGCTCTCCAACACAAGGTAAAAGAAATTGAATGAAATGAGAATAGAATCAACAAGTGAGTGTTGTGAAAAGACAAATACTCCCCCTTAACAATTGCATAAAGGGATCTTGATACATGGCGGAGACATATACTCACGCATAGTGAAAGTGTCCAGATAAGCCTAACTTGCCTTTCTTCAAATCACTATTTGATATACCAAGAATTTCAATGCAACTGAGAAGTAGGAATTTATTTGCAAGAAAGAATGACTTTTATTTGCACAAAGAAATGAGATGAAGATATCAGACAATGTGTTTTGTGCGAGAATGCTGAATAGGATTTTTGGACAAATTTATAGCACTTGTGTTGTCACAAAGAATGGGAATGCAACCTAATGTGTGATTATAATCTAGAAGTTGATGTTTGACCCAAAGGACTTGGGTACCACAGCTACCAGCAGCAACATACTTAGCTTCTGCAGTTGAAAGAGCTACAGAATGTTGCTTTTTGGAAGCCCAAGAAATAAGACACCCTCCTAGATATAAACACAACCTACTAGTGCTTTTTCTATCAAGTTTGCACCCGGCATAATCAGCATCACTATATGCAATCAAGTCCAATTTACACCCAGCAAGATACCAAAGACTCAAATCACATGAAGAAAGAAGATATTTGAAAATTCTTTCAACAGCAGACATGTGACTATCTTCAGGATTTTCTTGAAATCTTGCGCACATGCAGACACTGAATTGAATATCTGGCCTAGAGGTAGTCAGCCGCCCTCCCTCCTGGTTGCCCCCTTCTGCCTGTAGGGGGCCAGCCATGGCTGCCCTTGGGGGGGAGGCCAGCCTCTTGTGCGCCAGCTCATGTTAAAGCTCCTGCTTCTTTATGCGCACCTGCTGTGAGCTCCTTCGCTGATGCTGCTGCTTACGCACCTGCTTCCCTTGGCCCAGTTGCTGTTTGCACACCTGCTTCTGCTCTTGCGGGGCCCCAGGATTCTGCAGCTGCGTCTTTAAACTCCTCGGTCACAACTCCATTCACTATTCCACGGTACATCCATGACCGATTCTCATAAGACATTTTTCCTACAGAATAAATGTCATGTCCCGAGTTAAAATCCAACACACCCTCACATCATTCAAGTACCATACATATGATACATACGTTATATGGAGAGTCCCAGAGCTAATAGGTGAAATAAAGCGTTGACGTAAAAATAAATGAAGAGTAAACATACATGAATATCAAATAAATTTGAGCACTATATAAATACTTAATGGTATTGAACATTAAAAACAACACAAACCGTGATGTCTTCATATTAGGCCACCACCACTTGATCGGCTCTTTATTCACCAGCTTCTCAGTAGATTTCCTAGGGAGTGAACTAACCACTGATATCCCTAAATATAGTTTGCCAAATACATCTCTTCGTACATAATGGGAAGACATAACTTTAAGAATGTCAAGTTCTTTGACACAATTATTTTTCACAAATTTACACCAGTCTTTTCCAATAAACATGTACATACTACCACACCAACTGCGTCGTAAGATTACAGAATATCGCACTCCTTTTTCATCTTGAACAATAACAGATAATCCACTTTTATTTTCTAAACTTTGTCTTTCTTCTTTCCGAATAATCTTTATGATTTTCGTCATCTTCTCTTTCACCAAAAGTAAATCATCATGCAATCTTCGAATATCGAGCGGAAATATTTTACGTTCAAACAAACAAGTACTTTGATACGTTGGACATTTGTTCTTCTTTGAGTCTAATTTCCAATCGCGAACTCTCATCACTAATTAGAAAAAAAAAATTATAACATTTTATTCATGAGTAATTTAAACTATGAAATTACTCAATGACTGTCCTAGGAAGTAGTCAGAACAGTTGAAGCCAGTGGTGTCGACACACTTCGACTAAAGTTCAAAAACGTGAATTTTTCTGGACACGTGACTATTTAGGGATCAAGGGAATTAACCTAGATTTCCGTGCCCATGCACCCCAAGGTACCTTATGGACATATAGGGCTATATATACCCATGATCCTTGTACTCCAAAGGATCCCATAAAAAGAAAGCTCAAAGCATTCCAGAAGAAGAACATTTGAGCGGGAAAGGCTCCTGCGTCCAGAAGGAGAGCAGCAGAGCGCTGCCAAGGGGAAGAAGAAGGAGAAGAATGGGAGGAGCTTGTGGTTGCAGCAGTGCTGATCCAGAAGGAGATCCAACCGAGTCTGTGTTTGTATTGAGTGTCAATTTCCCTGGGGGATCTGTGTATGTGTTCTACATAGATCGCCCAATTCTATTTGTCTTTACCATTTTATCCTGTACTGAGATAGATCGTACTAGAGGATCTATTCTCTAAGGGTGCTTGTTCTAGCAGAACTTGGATCTATTGTGATCCAGAGGTTTGAGTACTTTGTACTCTGGTTTGGAGCCTTAGTGCTCTGGATCCGTTATGCTCATGTGCTTGTGAGTCGTCATACTCACAAGTGGTTTATGGAGTAGGTCGTTGTGCCTATCTCCTGAGTTTTCTTTGAGTCGTCGTACTCAAAGGGTTTGGAGTCATCGTACTCCGATTGTGTCTTGAGTCGTCGTGCTCAAGGGTGTTCTGGAGTCGTCGTGCTCTAGTGTGTGTTGCACTCAAGGTTTTGAGTAGTGTGGCCTCACTGTGTGAGGGGTGGACGTAGGAGTCACTGGAGGTGATTTTCGAACCACCTAAAAATCCTCTGTGCAGTGGTTTGACTTTGCATTGCGCTAGATGCATGCATAGGGATTTCGCTCACACTACGAATTGATTTGCTCACACACTAATCACACATATTGCATCTGTTCAGTGGGGTTTTATTTGAATAGATATCTTAATTCGAAGTAATTTTTAAATAGCTTTAGTTTCCGCTGCAAATCTATTCAACCCCCCCCCCCCCCCTTCTAGCTTTGCCATTATCCATCTATTCGATCCCAACAATTGGTATCAGAGAAGGTTAACCACTCTAATTGTTAGATCTAATTCCTTGTTTCATTGATTCACTGTGATTAGATCTATAGTCTTTTGAGTTTTGGTATAATGGCAAATTTCTTTAATCTGCATGAATTTCCTGTTATAATTTCAGAGAAATCCCCAATCTCACTTTCATCAAGTTTTTCAGAGGAGCACAAAGAAAAAGTGCAAAAGGAATTCCCAAATGCTCAATGGCAAAGAAGAATTTCAATGAATCTAGAGAATCACCAATTCAGAAAACTGTGGCTCTCACAGCACATTCTAAGAGCTCAGATCATTCTTCATCCTCTTCAAAACACAAGAAATCAAATGGGTCTACAAGGTCAGGTAAATCCACTCCAGACTCATCTATGTATTCTAACTCTGATTCTGATGTAGATGAAGGAATGTCTCAGGTTAAATTGATTGAATTCTGTGAGAAGATACAAAATCTTAATTTACAGCTGAACACTAAAAATAAAGACTTGAAAAAGACTTTAAAACATTGCCATG
The DNA here is from genome assembly GCA_014218235.1 of Colocasia esculenta. Classification (NCBI taxonomy): domain Eukaryota; kingdom Viridiplantae; phylum Streptophyta; class Magnoliopsida; order Alismatales; family Araceae; genus Colocasia; species Colocasia esculenta. Next base: position 49,446,878 of record CM024763.1, on the reverse strand, counting down.
AAGCAAATGACAATTTGAAAATTGAAGTTCAGAAACTGAATTCTAAAAAAGAAAGTTTGAAAGATAAAATCAAAATTTGTGAAAACAAGTTGTCCAAGTTGAAAGAAAATCATGATCAGTTGGAATATGAAAATCTTGATTTGAAAGATGAAAATGAAAAATTGATTGATCTCAATGAAAACTTCAAATTTGATAATGATCAATTAAACAAACAGATTTCTAACATGGCTCATGATCATCAAATAAATGAAAAATGCAAACAACTTGTTGAAGAAAATAGTCATCTAAAAAGGAAGATTGAATGCTTGTTGCATGAAAAACTATTGGACAATGACTGTAGCAATTTCAGTAATAAAATTGCTGATATGGAAAAACAAATTGCTCAATTTGAAAATGAAAAGAACAAGATGAAAAATGGTTTGGATGTCATACTAAACAAGTTTCAAATTTTAGAAAAAAAAAAGTTGTTGCATTAAAAGCTGAAAAACAGAAGCTTCAACATGAATTGAAGAATACTAAATACACAAGTCTTGCTTCTGTGAGAGATAAGAAAAATGAAAATAAATCAAAATTAACATTTGTTAAAGCTACTGCGAACAAGAACTCTGCTAATTGTAATGAAAAACTAGTGAAAGTTCTTGTTCAGAAATAGACAGAGAAAAAGAAAAATTGTCATGCCCCGCCAATTTAACAGTGGAATAAATCGGGGAGGCATGAACAACGCGTATGGTAACGTAAATTGCGCCTATAATCGCAAATATCAGAGCAACTCAAAAAATAATACTTGAAATAAACTCTTCTTTATATTGATAAATCACCTAAACTATTACAACCACTAAATTCAGAGCCAAAAACATAGGGCTCAATAACGTCATTACATTGGAAAAGAAATCTAAAGCAAATATCTAACTAAACTCTTAGATACTAAGGTCATTCCATCGCTATGACTCCATTGTACTAGAGCAACTTCATTAACTGACTCCAGGTCGCTCATCACTCTGGTCCATTCCCATTGGTGTGTGTAGGGTCGTCATCCATCTTACCTGAAACACATACAACAATAGCGCAGGGTGAGAGATAACGTTCAGTAGGACTTAATATCTCATGTAAACAAGCATGCTTAAAGTAATTAATGTCTTTAGGAGGTAGGATACGAGAACAAGTTGTCATGTATAGTCAAGAGAATGATGTAGCAAGATATCATGAAATATTATCATATTCACGAGAGTATATCATCACAAGAATTTGGCCATATCACGAGATAGCAAGTAAACTAGTCATGATAGCAAGTATGGGTCGGTATTCTTTAAACCCCGAGTTCAAGTAACAAACAATTGATTGATTGATTGTCTAGATTAAATCTTGCGTGTCATGCGTTAGGTGCATGCCATCACCCAGATCATTAGACCCTCGCGAGTTATAGCCTTTTAGGTGCTCCTCCCAAGGACCAGATCGGGCCCTTATAATGTTGCCTAGCATAGTCATGTTTATTATCTTAGATAATCAATTGATGGCCAAGTATAGTACTAAGAACATAAGAGAGTAGTAGACGAAATAGATGAAAGTGTAGAGAGAACGTGAACAAATGAGAGTAACGAGATAGTAGATGAGATAGGTACAATATCGTAAAAACATGAGAAACAACGATAGTCATAGTTGCACGGCACACCCTAATGGGCCGGCAGTCTGGTAGAAATCACCACCGCCCATTAGCCGTGCTGTGTAGACAGGCTAGATGGTTCGGTGTGATCGCAGAGTCAGAGGGAAACACACTAAGGCCATGGATCGTACTGATCCCTAAGGTGTAACGGGTTTTAGGGTACAACCAGCTCGTTGACTAAGGACGTGCGCCAAAGCCAAGAAGACTTACGGAGGTCTTGACAAGGAGTCACTGGCCCAGTCGAGAGTATTCCCGATGGAGAGGTGGTCCAAGTCAAGAGAAAGTGTATAGAAACGAGTCTGTCGTGCCTCGAGTGCTCGAAGGCCAAGGAAAACGATAATGGTGTACAAAACTTGCGAATAAAACGAAGACATGTATATTTAAATAAGAAAAATTAGTCATTTATTTCACTAAATTACCAGATACATTATTAAATAATTCAATAGGGTATAAGGGCCAATATGATCGTTAAGTGTGTGCTTGTGTAAGAAATCAAGAGATCATAGTTGATTGTGCATATGGCTTTTACATTGATTGATTGCATGTATCATTAATCATTAATTGCTAATGCTATCAAAGTTATTCATAACAGTAGTTAATTAGTGTTGGTCAAGGTTGAAATGGTATAAACATAGGGTTTTATTGCAAAAATTGCACTTTGTTGAAGTCGCGGCGGGATTGGCTGTCGCCTTCAAGTCGCGACGTAAGGCCCGGTCGCGTTCTGCTGAACCGGTCGACGGAATGAACCGAGGGTAGGTCACGACGCGTCGATCCGCCGCGTTCATAATGCGTCGGACCTTGGTGTCGCGACCCCTCTGAGATCGCGGCGTATCGTGCCGTCGCGACCTCAGGAGGTGGTCCGAGCCCTGAAAAGTGGTTTTTCCCTTTTTCCAGAGCGGATCCTGTTTGATATATGATACTTGTAAATTCAATATAAAATCGTACGATGATCCAAAAATCACAAAACTAGTTTAAAATAAAAGTAGACACATAGATCCATCAACATGTACGGTTAATTTGAAAATAGACAAGGTTTATGCATGCTTTGAACAGGTTATATTTCTGTGACCTAAACTTGCACAGTTAGGGTTTAATGAATTAATTAATGATGGATACATGATGAAAAATTTCGAAACTAGGGGCATTAGAAAGCTAACATGATGTAGTATTTATGAGAATTGTCTCATGGTATGAAGTCAAGTATGAACGAGGTTCACAAACAAACATGAAGGGTCGGGTGCATAGATCTGATATGGATTCAAAGAATTAATTCTCCCTCATGGGAGATCGAAATAGAGCGAAACTAGGGGAGTTTGAAAGCTAATACGATGTCGTATTAATGAGAATTTTCTCATGGCATGAGAATAAGTACATACGGGGGTATAGAGCAAACATGAGAGTTCGGGTTCATGGTAACAGCAGGGCTTCAAGCAATTAATTCGCCTAATTGGATGAGCGAAATACAACGAAACGAGAGGGCTTTTGAAGAGGTTCATGAACTCTACCTAGGGTAATTCTTACATGAATTTAGCTTGAGAGATTGCCTATCTTTTTACGTTGTAAAGATCCTAGGGTTTGGGTTGATGAAATTTCCAAGTTCTTCTTGCTCCAAGCCTCCCTCTTCCTTGCTCTCCTCGTCCTCAGCCTCCTCCTTCATTCTCCAGAGTTCCAGGAATGAAAATGAGGCTTGGTAGACACTAATTAGAGGTCTATTAGGTTGCTTAAGAGTCCTAATGACTTAAAACTCTTCCCTTCCCTTCAAACTTCGAATTTTTACATTTATCTCCCTATTCTCTTACATTTATCCACCTAATAAGACAGGGAGAGGTCCAATTTCGTGGGTAATGGATTAGGATAGGCTTAGGACCCTTTTTAAGATATTTACATCCTATTTTAGTATTTATCTTACCCTTATTTAATTTATTTATTAATTAACTCTGAATTTCTTATTTATCTCCCCCTTTACTATCATTATTCCACCTATTTGGCTTGGGGAGAACTTAAATTTTGGGGCTAATGGATTTGGGTATGTCTAGGATTCTTTTTAAGATAAATAGTATTATAATTATGAATTTCCCTATTTATTATAGGTCTTCCATTTTTATCCCTATTTCGTCTTATCTAAATTCCCTTTTTAGATTAAGATAGAGTTCTATGAGTTGGGCTAGGGTTAGGACTCTTTTTAAGATAATTAGGAGTTAAAATAGTCATTATCTTATCCCCTTTATTATTAATATTTTAGGTACGAATTTATGCTTAATTAACTCCCATGCAATTTGGGCTCTTCACATTTGGGCCCATCAATCCATGCTTGGACCACTTATACAACTCATACTTAATTTGGCTTAATGAGTTTTTAATTACTTCGAATTATTCACCCTTTATTCCAATTTAAATCCATTTATCATATTTATTCAATTGATTCTTATTTTAATTCAATTTAATATTACTTATCCCAATATTAATAACCTTCATCCATCCTTTGGCATCTTGCTTTTGCCAAGTAACTTATGTATAACTTAATTGTACAACCAATATACTTAATTTACTTAATTGGTTAATTATCCTTTCGTTAGTGAATTTATTCATGGGCCAAGATTGTCCATTGGTCCAACTATCATAATGGGCTATCAACCCATATTATTTAAAGTCTACCCATATGTTTATTTTAATTTTTAATTCACTTTGGCTCATATAATAATGAGTTCTTTGTTTTATTCATTATTTACGATAATAAGTCGCATAAATTCTCAAACTAGGTCCAAATGACTTCTTTATGCCTAAACTTCTTGACGAATCATTAGAGAATATTATTTAAAGCATGACTATTATTTTTACGTCATTTTTATATGGGTTTATACGCATGTGATAATGATGCGTACCTTCTTAACTAGTTGAATTTATTAATAGATAAAATTTTAATTTATCCTATATTTAAAATTACAGAATTTTTCGGGGTACTACAAAAATGCTACTGTCAAGAAGATTCATCTACTTCCTCCATCAATCCAAAATGCTCCAAAGCAAGTTCCAAATTCACATCATGTCAAGAGCCACCAAAAAGTACCTCCTTCTCATCATGGTATGCCTCCTCACAAGAAAAGGAGATTCCAACAAATGCATACATGCCAAGGTAAGTACCCGGTAGAAATACTTTCATTTGCTTTAACTGCGATAAACCTGGTCATCTTGCCAAATATTGTTGGATTAGAAATCAAAATTTCAATAAACATGCCAAATCAGTCCAATGCTTTCATTGTCATAAAATTGCTCATATTTCTAGGGACTGTTGGTACAGAAATGATTTTGTTGTGTATGCTCAGAAATTCCAGTCTAATGCATATGCTCATACACATAGGAATAAATATCATGTTCATATTGAAAATATTCAGAAATTCCATGTGTATAGGCATAGAAATGCTGCACAAAATCATTCTGTTTCTGCTTATATTAAAAATCTAAAAATTAGAAAACTTCATAAAAATATAGATGCATTGAGCAAGGCAAAAAGAAAATCTGGAACTAATTCTGCTCATAGTTCTATCAGTGAAAGAAATGCATCTATACCAAAAATAAAATCATTTTGGATTCAGAAATCTTTATTGCACTCTAACATTGATTTCATTGCAAGACCCAAGCAAGTGTGGGTCCCAAAACTAGCTTGATCAGTAAGCTGAGAAGTCTTTCAGCCATACATTGTAAATAGATTCAAGATATTGGTTGTGCAAGGCAAGAAATGATTGGAGAACACAGGTAAAATTTTTGAAAAATAAATGAAGACTGTTCAGGTAAAATTTCTTTATCATTTCAAATGTAAATTGTCTGAATTGAAATGAATGGTTAATTTTTTACTTGAACAATGAGAAATATGTTTCAATGCTGCTTCCAACAAGAAATTTATGTCATAACAATTGAAATCATGTTTGTTTGTTTGTGCCCATGACACCTTGTGCATATATTCTTTTTTGACTTCTTGGTATATCAAATGATGACATGTGGAAAAACAAGTTATGTTTGTTTGGAAACTATCATTATGCGTGAGTAAAATACTCAGCCAAGTATCAAAAGTCATGTTATACATAAAGCTAATTGTATGCATAATCATGTGTGAATTGATTACAATTTTTTTTTATTCCATGCACATGTTAAGGGGGAGTAAATTTTGGGAAGTACAAAATGCTCTTAAAAATGCTGTAAATAATTGTTAAAACTTGTTAGAACTTGAAAAGTTCAGAAACTTGAATTTGATCATGCTCTGGTCGACACACATCTTCTCTTGTCTCAACACCAATTCTTTTTTATCATGATCAAGTCGACACATAGTGCACATGTGTCGACACTAGTTGTTCACTGCTGCTCTATTCATGAAAAGTTATTCTGACAACATTGAGTCTGCTACTTCTGTAACTGTCGACACATGAGATCCAGTTGTCGAGAGATTCTTTGAAAATCTTTGGATATTGCTTCATTCCAGAATGAAGGCTTTTCACACTGCATTGGCATTCTTGGTATATTAAATAGTGACTTGAAAAAATACAAGTCAAGCTTGTCTGGACACTTTCACTATGCGTGAGTATAAGTCTTCGCCAAATATCAAGAGCCTTCTTTTTATGCAATTCTTAAGAGGGAGCCTTATTTTTTCTAAATCATTCTTGATGATTCTATTTTCACTTCATTACATTCCTATTTCTTCAATAATCTTCATGTTCACCTTGTGAGGGGGAGATACATGAAAGGGGGAGTCATTGTCACATTCATTGACCTCACTTGCCTATCTTGAACACCAAAATTATCAGAATTTTTGAGTCATTGTACTATTTTCTTATGAGAGAATTAAGACATTGAAACTAAATTCATTGTGCATTTAGTTTAATTTTAAAGATTCATTATCATTTCAAGGTTAAGCAATCTTAATACTAAATGTCTCTAAAATGAGTTGCAAAATACTTGTAGGCATATGAGTGGCTTTACTATTTAACATGTGCATGTTTAAGCTTCATTTTTACCACATGTTAAGAATAATTTTTTTAAATTCGTAGTCATGACTTGTCTGGTCAAAGCCAACATATTCTTGCAAAATATCAAATGAAAATGATCAACAATCTGGAAAGATACAAACAGAGCAATGCAAATTCTTGAACCACTGAGTAACCGGACCATTTCACCTAAAAAGTGATTTGTTTCGCGTCAAAAAGTGGAAATTAAAATTTTCAACTCTGTATAAGATAATAAAAGTTAAACCACTGAGTAATCAGGAGGTCTTGCATCTGATCAATGTGATCCCTTGCACTGAAAAGTGAGATTTAACTAATTTATTCTTGTATTCTTTCCCAGTTCAAAATGAAAGAAAATCAACTTGACAGGATTGAAAAGCTTAAGACCTTAATAAAGTTCATGTATACTGAGTTTAGACATATTATTCTACAATGTGTTAAACTTCAAGCTCATAACATCTCTGTTAAATATTTCTGCTCACTCATATAGGTCACATTTATTCACATTTGCATCATCATTTTAACTACATTCAAACCATTATGTCTTGCTCTACTTTGTGTTGAGTGGGTCTTTGTGATTACACTTGATTGCACAATACCAAAAACACAATAATTTCTCTCATTTGACAATATCACTTTGCCTCACTTATTTTGATTATTTCTGACAATTCATTTCTTACATTTCATTTCTTGATCTCCTACATTCTTTGTTTCTCTCTCTTATCTATCTTTTTGATGCTGTCAAAAAGGGGGAGAAAGTTCTTTAAAGGGGAGAACGTTTCTTATGGGAGAAAGTTGTTCAAAGAGTGAATATGGCCAAGGGGAGTTATTGCAGTCAAGGGAGTCAGGCTATTGAGAGATTGTGCATATATTTTGTCATCATCAAAAAAGGGGAGAATGTTGGGTTGAGTGTGTTTTGAAATTTCCTAAAGTTGTATTTTAATAATAACCAATGAACATCACTCATACCTTGATTTTGATGATGACATATTGAACATGTTATACAATTTATACATATCACAACAATGCTTAAACAATATGTTTTTGATGTTTATTATCTCACATTTTAATGATAATATCTTGTATTAATGGTTTACACTTTATATTTTCATGTTTACACAAATTTGTCCCAGTGGTGTCGACACTAGCTGATTGTCCCAGAAGCATGTTCTGAGAGAAGCAACCAGTGGTGTCGACACAGTCTACCTGTGTGTCGACACTAGATGACTGTCCCAGGAATCAGTCAAAACAGTTGAATCCAGTGGTGTCGACACAGTCTGCCTGTGTGTCGACACACTTCAACTAAAGTTCAAAAACGTGGATTTTTTTGGACATGTGGTTGTTTAGGGATCAAGGGAATTGACCTAGATTTCTGTGCCCATGCATCCCAAGGCACCTTATGGACATATGGGGCTATATATACCCATGATCCTTGTATTTCAAAGGATCCCACGAAAAGAAAGCTCAGATCATTCCAGAAGAAGAGCATTTGAGCGGGAAAGGCTCCTGCGTCCAGAAGGAGAGCAGCAGAGCGCCGCCAAGGGGAAGAAGAAGAAGAAGGGGAGGAGCTCGTGGTTGCAGCAGTGCTGATCCAGAAGGAGATCCAGCCGAGTTTGTGTTTGTATTGAGTGTCAATTTCCCTGGGGGATATGTGTATGTGTTCTACACAGATCGCCCAATTCTATTTGTCTTTACCATTTTATCCTGTACTGAGATAGATCGTGCTAGAGGATCTATACTCTAAGTGTGCTTGTTCTAGCAGAACTTGGATCTATTGTGATCCAGAGGTTTGAGTACTTTGTACTCTGGTTTGGAGCCATAGTGCTCTGGGTTGGAGCCGTTGTGCCCTGGTGCTTGAGCCGTAGTGCTCAAGGGCTTGTGAATTTGCTGAATTCACAAGTGGTTGTGGAGTAGGTTGTCGTGTCTATCTCCTGGGTTTCTTTGAGTCGTTGCACTCAAAGAGGTTGGAGTCGTCGTGCTCAGATTGTACTGCACTTGTGCTAGTGGTTCCTCCGTTGTGAGGAGGTGGACGTAGGAGACACAAGTTGTGTTCTCCGAACCATCTTAAAAATCTTCCTCATCATCACATAATGTGATCTAAACCACTTTAGCTGCTTCATATGGATCTTTTTGGTCCAACCAGAACTCAAAGTCTAAGTGGTAATAGATATGGCTGTGTGATCATTGATGACTTTACTAGATACACTTGGGTCTTATTCTTATCCCATAAATGTGATGCATGTTCAGAATTCAGGAGATTTTACAATTATGCCTTAATGGGTTTGTCTTTCAAATTGAATTCCATTTTGACAGATCATGGGGGTGAATTTGAAAATAAATTATTTTCTGATCTCTGTACTGAACTGAACATTCTCCATAAGTTTTCTTCCCCTAGAACTCCAGAACAAAATGGAGTTGTAGAAAGGAAAAATAGAACTCTTGTGGAAATGGCCAGAACTATGCTTATTGAAAGTAAACTGTCTAAATCTTTTTGGACAGAAGCTGTAAATACAGCAAATTTCATTTTGAATAGAGCATTGGTAAGACCAAAGATCAGAAAAACCCCTTATGAGTTGTTCAAGAATAAAAAGCCAAGTGTGTCATATTTCAAAATTTTTTGTTGCAAATGTTTTGTTCACAATAACAACAAAGAAAATCTTGATAAATTTGATGCAAAAAGTTTTGAATCAATCTTCTTAGGTTATTCTAAAACTTCAAGAGCTTACAGAGTTTATATTTTGAAAAATAAGACTGTGGAAGAATCTCCACATGTCATTTTTGATGAAAACTTTCAAAAGATTGACATTCCTACTTTGTGCAGAACTCCATTATGTTATGATGAGGATGATTTTCTTGAACATCCATCTACAAATCTTGAAGAGCAAGAAGTACCAAATGCACATGAGATTCTTGAATTGCCAACTTCAAGTGATTCAGGTAATCATGTTCCTGAAAATCATGCAAATCCTGAGGTAATTTCTAAACCCAGATTTTTAAGAGACCATCCACTTGAAAGTATTGTTGGTAATTTGCAAGATGGAATAAGAACTAGATCATCTTTTCATTCTGTCATAGATGAAGATTCTTTGGCACTACTTTCTCGAATTGAACCCAAAAATGTTGATGAAGCTTTATCTTGTGAAAACTGGATAAATGTTATGCATGAATAGCTTCATCAATTTGAAAGAAATCAAATTTGGGATTTAGTACCAAAACCTTCATATTTAACTTCTGTCATTGGAACAAGATGAATTTTTAGAAATAAATTGAATGAATCTAGTCAAATTGTTAGAAATAAAGCTAGACTTGTTGCTCAGGGGTATAACCAAGAACTTAGTATTGATTTTGAAGAGTCTTATGCCCCTGTAGCAAGACTTAAAGCTGTTCGAATATTCCTTACATTTTCTGCTTCTTTGAAATTCAAAGTCTTTCAAATGGATGTCAAGAGTGCATTTTTAAATGGATACATAAAAGAAAATGTTTTTGTCAAACAACCCCCTGGTTTTGAAAATGAGAAATTTCTCAATCATGTTTTTAAGTTTAATAAGGCTATTTATGGTCTTAAACAAGCTCCAAGAGCTTGGTATGACCGGTTGAGCTCCTTTCTTGTAAATAAAGGTTACATAAGAGGAAATATTGATCAAACTTTGTTTGCAAAAACTACAAAAATCATTTCATTGCTATTCAAGTTTATGTTAATGATATCATTTTTGGATCAACGGATAATACTTTATGCAATGAGTTTGACCATTTTATGCAATCTAAATTTGAAATGAGTCTCATGGGTGAACGTACATTATTTTTAGGTCTGCAAGTGCATCAAACTGCTGAAGGAATTTTTCTGAGTCAAACAAAATATGTCAAGGAGTTGCTCATGAGGTTTGACTTCCAAAACATCAAGCCATCCAACACACCAATGGCCACAAGTGTAAGACTTGAAAGTGATGCTTCTGGTAAGCCTGTTAATGTTAAACTTTACAGAGGTATGATTGGATCTCTTCTTTATTTAACTACCACTAGGCCAGATATTCAATTCAGTGTCTGCATGTGCGCAAGATTTCAAGCAAATCCTAAAGACAGTCGCATGTCTGTTGTTAAAAGAATTTTTAAATATCTTCTTTCTTCATGTGATTTGGGTCTTTGGTATCCTGCTGGGTGTAAATTGGACTTGATTGCATATAGTGATGCTGATTATGCCGGGTGCAAACTTGATAGAAAAGGCACTAGTGGGTTGTATTTATATCTAGGAGGTTGTCTTATTTCTTGGGCTTCCAAAAAGCAATATTCTGTAGCTCTTTCAACTGCAGAAGCTGAGTATGTTGCTGCTAGTAGCTGTGGTACCCAAGTCTTTGGGTCAAACATCAACTTCTAGATTATAATCACACATTAGGTTGTATTCTCATTCTTTGTGACAACACAAGTGCTATAAATCTGTCCAAAAATCCTATTCAGCATTCTCGCACAAAACACATTGACATTCAACATCATTTCCTTCGAGATGAAGTGTCAAAGAATTCTTTTGAACTCCACTTCATTGACACAGAAAAATAAATTGCAGACATTTTCACTAAACCTCTTACAGAACCTAGATTCACTTCTCTTAGAAGGGAACTTGGTTTATGCAAGTTTTCACATTCTGATATCTTCATCTCATTTCTTTGTGCAAATAAAAGCCATTCTTTCTTGCAAATAAACTCCTACTTCTCAGTTGCATTGAAATTCTTGGTATATCAAATAGTGATTTGAAGAAAGTCAAGTTAGGCTTGTCTGGACACTTTCACTATGCATGAGTATGTCTCCGCCAAGTATCAATATCCCTTTATGCAATTGTTAAAGGGGAGTATTTATCTTTTTACAACACTCACTTGTTGATTCTATTCTCATTTCATTCAATTTTTTTATACCTTGTGTTGGAGAGCTACTTGATAGGGGGAGTCATTGTCTATTCTTCACTCATTTCTCTTGACAATTGTTATCTATTCTGAGCCCCAACTATCAGAATTTTTTAGTCCTTGTGTTATTTTCATGTGAGAGACTTAAAACATTGAAACTAAATTCATTGTGCATTTAGTTTAATTTCAAAGATTTACTTTCATCTCAAAGTTGTGCAATCTTAATACTGAATGTTTTTAAAATGATTTGAAAAACACTATAATAGGCACGAGTGGCTTTAATATTTCACATGTGTATATTTAAGCTTCATTTTTACCACATGTTAAGAATAATCTCTCTACACTCATATTCATGACTCTTATGGTCAAAGCAAATATATTCCTGCAAAATATCAAAAGAAAATAAACAATAATCTGGAAGGATACAGACAGAGCAATGCAAACTTGTCTATTACTAAGTAACCGGGCCATCTCACCTAACTAAGTGATTTGTCTCGCGTCAAAAAGTGTTTAACAATTTGTCATCTCTCTACAAGATAATGAAAGTTAAACCACTGAGTAATCAGGAGGTCTTGCATCTGATAAATGTGATCTCTTGCATTGAAATGTGAGATTTAATTAATTTATTCTTGTATTCTTTCACAGTTAAAAATGAAAGCAAATTCAAAAAAACAGGATAGAAAATCTCGTGACCTGAATAAAGTTTATGTATATTGAGTTTAGACCTATTATTCTATAATGTGTTAAACTTCAAGCTCATAACATCTCTGTTAAATATTTCTGCTCACTTATGTAGGTCACATTTATTCACATTTGCATCATCATTTTAACTACATTCAGACCATTACGTCCTGCTCTGCTTTGTGTTGAGTGTGTCTTTTTTATTACACTTGATTGCACAATACCAAAAACACAATAATTTCTCTCATTTGACAATATCACTTTGCCTCACTTATTTTGATTATTTCTGACAATTCATTTCCTACATTTCATTTCTTGATCTCCTACATTCTTTGTTTCTCTCTCTTATCTACCTTTTTGATGCTGTCAAAAAGGGGGAGAAAGTTCTTTAAAGGGGAGAAAGTTTCTTATGGGAGAAAGTTGTTCGAAAGATGAATATGATCAAGGGGAGTTATTGCAGTCAAGGGAGTCAGGCTATTGGGAGATTGTGCATATATTTTGTCATCATCAAAAAGGGGGAGAATGTTGGGTTGAGTGTGTTTTTGAATTTCCTAAAGTTGTATTTTAATGATGACCAATGAACATCACTCATACCTTGATTTTGATGATGACATATTGAACATGTTATACATTTTATACATATCACAACAATGCTTAAACAACATATTTTTTATGTTTAATATCTCATATTTTAATGACAATATCTTGTATTAATGGTTTACACTTTATATTTTCATGTTTACACAAATTTGTCCCAGTGGTGTCGACACAGTCCACCTGTGTGTCGACACTAGCTGACTGTCCCAGAAACATGTTCTGAGAGAAGCAACCAGTGGTGTCGACACAGCCCACCTGTGTGTCGACACTAGATGACTGTCCAAGGAAGCAGTCAGAACAGTTGAAGCTAGTGGTGTCGACATAGTCTGCCTGTGTGTCGACACACTTCGACTAAAGTTCAAAAATGTGGATTTTTCTGGACACGTGGTTGTTTAGGGATCAAGGGAATTGACCTAGATTTCCGTGCCCATGCACCCCAAGACACCTTATGGACATATGGGGCTATATATACTCATGATCCTTGTACTCCAAAGGCATCCCACGAAAAAGAAAGCTCAGAGCATTCCAGAAGAAGAGTATTTGAGCGGGAAAGGCTCCTGCGTCCAGAAGGAGAGCAGCAGAGCGCCGCCAAGGGGAAGAAGAAGGAGAAGAAGGGGAGGAGCTCGTGGTTGCAGCAGTGCTGATCCAGAAGGAGATCCAGCCGAGTCTGTGTTTGTATTGAGTGTCAATTTCCCTGGGGGATCTGTGTATGTGTTCTACATAGATCGCCCAATTCTATTTGTCTTTACCATTTTATCCTGTACTGAGATAGATCGTGCTAGAGGATCTATTCTCTAAGTGTGCTTATTCTAGCAGAACTTGGATCTATTGTGATCTAGAGATTTGAGTACTTTGTACTCTGGTTTGGAGCCATAGTGCTCTGGGTTGGAGCCGTTGTGCTCTGGTGCTTGAGCCGTAGTGCTCAAGGGCTTGTGAATTTGCTGAATTCACAAGTGGTTGTGGAGTAGGTTGTCGTGCCTATCTCCTGGGTTTCTTTAAGTCGTTGCACTCAAAGAGGTTGGAGTTGTCGTGCTCAGATTGTACTGCACTTGTGCTAGTGGTTCCTCCGTTGTGAGGAGGTGGACGTAGGAGACATAAGTTGTGTTCTTCGAATCACCTTAAAAATCTTCCGTGCACTGTGATTTGATGTGTGGTTTGTTGTTCATATTCACTATACTCACACACCACACTTGAATCTAATTGAATTGTGTGTTTCACTCATTTTAATTCTGCTGCTATTTACACACATTCTTAGTTCATCTGATTAAGTCACCCATCCGATCCCAACATGAGTAACTTTTCATTGCTGGTAACTATACTTATATATGATTCCTCAGCATCCACAAAAAAAAAAAAAAAATCTGATTGCTGTTATCAGCAAGAAATCCATTTAACAACATTAATATTAACCTCTACAACTTTAACATGTAATTGCTTGAGTTCTGTAGGGGAGAGAGAAGACGAGGCATTGGTTAGTGTCCTTGATAAATTTTGCGGGACAAGTTGATTGTGAAAAGGAAAAAGTTCATTGCACTTGTCCAGTGCAAGTACTGTACTTGACATAGCGGTCTGTATGACTTCACGACTTCACGTTGGACGCTGGATTAGAAGGTGGAGAGGGCAGCACAGGCGGACGGTGTGGGTAATCGGTGAACAACATGTGGGTCGAGTCGGTCCACTGATTCTTTTGGTAAATTTTTAGATATTTAATAGATCAAAATTTTAAATAGATCAATCAATTTTTTTTATTTTTATTAGAATAACGTTTAGATCTTTTAATTTTTTTGATCTTCAAAGAGATAAAAATCGATTGATCAATTTTTTTTTTATTGATCGATCAATTTTTATCAAGATAATATCTAAATTTCATGATCTATTTAATCTTCAAAGATAGTCAAAAAATCGATTGATAAATTAAATATTTTCGGTACAATATGGTACCATCTTATCATACTGTGTTACAGAAAACCCAGTACAATCAATCTAAGTGGTACAACCAACCTTGTTTAAGATAGAAATTAAAATTTTAGATTTAAAATTATAAAATTTGAATTTTAAAATATATATTTAAAATTTAAAATTATTAGTTAAAATTTAAAAATAAATTGAACTCATTAATACTACTCTCGAAACTTAGAAATATATATCAAAGACCTTAAAATATTACTTTAAAATTTAAAATACTAATTTAACTTTTAATGATAACGTAAACTCAAATACTGCTATTGAACTCAAAAATATAAATCTTAAAATTTAAAATATTAATCTTGAGACTTAAAAATATTAGCTAAATTTTTAATAATAATTTTAAGCACATAAATAATAGTTAAACGATGACGAGTAGTCATCCACCCACCATTGCCCGCTGTCGTCCATCACCCGTCACCGCCGCCCGCCAACCCACAGTGCCCAACGTGACGTCACCACGAAGTTTGCTATGTCACATCCAACTACAAGTGGAGTTAAGCCCTTCTCTTATGAGAAATACTACATGTCACATGAACATGATCAGACATACAAACGGAGAAGAGAATGTATGTCTAAGGTTCAACAATCTGCAACATTCTCATAAACATGGGCAAACAGCATGCAACTTTCAAATCGTACAAATACCAGTTGCCCATCTGTTCCATGCCATGGAATTCACAAGAGGAGTGTCTTGCGGCAAGATCTTTGAACAGAGTTAAAATTTTTTGACTCAATGCTGATTAGAATGAGAAGAACGCCTGCTCGGAGGAAAATCTACCGTGCAGTAATATTATACATTACTAATTGACATGCTTGGTGGATTGTAAAGCTCGACATGCTTTACATTTCAGACAGCACTATTACATTGCAAAATTAAAATCTAACCGGTGTTATTTCAAATCTGCAACCAGGCTGGTAACCACGGCACATCAATTGCTTTTATTCTCGAGCCATCACAATGTTGAGAAGACAACAGAGAGTTGGCATGCTCCTTCAACCTGCGCGGAGTCAGACGGGCAGACACCTAAACAAGTTGATTTACGGCATTATGCGTCCTTCCAATCTCCACCTTCTCAATTCTCTAAGCCACCACATGTTGTCCAGAAACAGCTGCATTTAGCGAAGAAATTCACAATGTTTGTTTATTAGCAATAAAAATTTAAGTGTCAAATAAGGAGCTCACATAAAGTCTATTCAGAGTTCTACCATCGCGCAATTTGCAACAATTAGCCATACATGAACTGATCTACATGTATAAGTTCATAGGAGAAAAACAGACATGCATCTAGGGAAAACTTCGATTGATAGACTAACCAACCAAACTCTGCTTTAACATTGTCAACGTCTGCCAAAAAGCAGATAAATTCTGGGTCCAACTTGGTTTCTGAGATTACACACCAATGGTTAAACCAATCATGCATGTAAACACACAGCATGAGAAGGTTGTTGGATGGAGTAAAATCTCCTGTGCTAAACATAGGCTGTATTGCCCAAGAAACCTAACCGTGGGATATTCCTCTTTTCTTCTGGACATGGAATGCCCTCCAAATATGAGCTATGAAGCACAATATCAGCAAATGCATGACTATGAAGGAGCCAAATTTGCGCATTTCATGCATAAAAAAATTGAAGGCAGATCAATTGCAGCAGCCATATTACTCTCAAGAAACAAGGCCATCAGAAAATATGCTCTTATTGAAAAAGAAAGCTTTCATTTGAGTAAAACAGTTTGATAATATGGTGCTTAATTGTTCTTTCTTATGAGAAAAAAATAAGGGTGCTGCAGTATCAATAAGTTTCCAATAATAAAAAAGGATTCAAGTGCAGTAAGCCTTTAAGAAAATCTTAGGAAACTCATATTTACATTGATTTATATCCACTTACATTTTCCTTCTGAATTTTCTATAAAGAAGGACGAGAATGCACCATTAACCTAATTGAGAGTTGCGGCATGATCCAGTCAAAGAAAAGAGTATATCCCAGACCCTCACCAAAACTATATACATCATAATCCATGCCAACTCAGGGAGAAAATGGTATTAAGAAATTGCAATACAATGTTTCCAAAGATGCTGCAAAGATTGAAATGCCAAGAAATGTATTAATCATTGATGTTTAGAAATAGGCCCATCCAATAAAGTTGCTGATCCAACCAAAAAAGGAATATCTGGTATATGAAATGAGGTCAGTCCCATGAAGCCCATGGAGCTAAACACCACTTGCATCCCAAGGAATACAATGTTGAAAATCATATCAGAAGGCTGAAGAAAAAAAAATCACAGGGACTGAGAATAGTGTGCAACGATCACAAACTTTACAATTCTTTGCGGGCCTCAAGGTGCTTTGAGTCTTATTCAGCTGGGAAAAAAACTTTAAAAGTAAATTTAAACCTTCCTGCTGGACGACAGTTGGAGCAGCAATATGATGCCAACCATCTGGCACAGTTCAGCATGTGAAGCAGCCAGAAGAGCAGCACGGGCAAATAGTTGAGAAACAAAGCATAACAACAATTCTTCGTTAAATTTCTCAGTTTTTCAGGTTTTTACCTTAGACTCAGTAAAGTGTTCCAGTCTTGTCTATTGTTCTCTCAAAAGGCGTCAATATGATTTGGTTCATCTGGCTCAGAGCAATTGAGCTTTGGCCCATGTCACATAGCAATTTGAGCCTTTTGCATAGCTGAGTTTACCGGATCTAAATTAAACATGATAAGCCATACCATCTCAACCATCTCACATGGCAAGAGGAAACAGACTGCCCTTTCCAGCGAGTTTCACACATTTTTTCCTCCCGCTCAATTGTCTCCTCAAAACTTCTGTACTTTGTTTTCACCCAATAAGTTAATTTATTCCTCATTTTTCTTGGTACAATCTATATTCAATAAGAAAAGAAAAGAATGTGATAACGAAAAATAACTTTCCCTGTTAGTTCTGGTCTTGTTTTTCTTTACTCTTAGCATTATTAACGTTTTCTTTTTTTGCCTGGTGAATCAATACCATCTTATTCCAAAACACATCAATCCCACAAAAGATGGTCTGCTCATCAATTAATAAGGGATTAATGAGTTCCTGTTTTCATGCCTGTACACCTCTAAAACAGTGTAAGATGATTGATTTAATTTAGTTGGTGGACTAAGACAAATGTAAACCTTCCTTTGTCATAAAAAATTATAGCTAAAATCAAACAGTGGGATAAAGCTCATGATATATTTTGTACTGAATTGAATTGTCAGCAAAAAGCTCAACTTAGTATGCGGACAAGCTCATGAATACTCAGTAAGAGACTAAAAAGCTTTCATCAACACCTCTCCCCGAGTCAAACTTGAAGATGAACGACAAATGCTGCTCTCCGAATAATGGTAAAACGCAGAAAAAAAAAACATATCTTCTAGTGGAGTCTCATCATAGCAAGAAATAGAACTTCTATTTTACGACTTGGTCCATCTCAGGTTCTTCTGGCTTGCATTTTTCTTCTACTTTGATGAAATAAAATCCTTTGGGCTGGCCTGGGTCCTAAAGAATCCCAGGTTTTCTTTAAAAAAAAAAAGGGGGATTTTGACTTCCGGTCCAAAAAGTGCACTCTGAATTAATTTTAAGTCCAACGTTTTAAAAAATTAATTTTAAGTCCTAAATCTGTTAGGTTGTTAATTTATTCTCCTTTCTGTTATCTCCCCCAACTTTTTTCTAAAAAACCCCATTCTACCCCTGCATTCCCTAAAAACCTAAGGCCCCCCCCCCTCACCCCCAACCCCCCAACAAACACAGCCTCGGCCCCCTTCCCCACCTACGTTTCCTTCTCCGACATGGGGACTCTTTCTCCAGCAGTGTGTGGTCTTATCCGCAGTGTGGGATCTTCTCCGGCGGCAACAGGTAACCCCCCCCCCCCTCTCTCCCACACCCCGCCAAACCCCCTGCTCCCCTTCCCCCCTCCGCCAACCTCCATTCCCCAGTCGACAGTGGAGGCGTTGAGTTGGTATGGTGTCCTGGAGCTGATTCTGGAGAAATGACATGGGAAAGAAGAAATAAGTCGTTTTGATCATGGAAGAAAGATCTCCGCCGAAGAATTTGCACGGATTTGGGAAGAACCACCCACCTATCTTTCCTCTTCTCAAGGAATCAGTAGAGGGAGACCCTTCTTATGATGGGCAGATCTGTACTCTCTTGAATCCTTCTATGACTATCCAACGATTGAGAATCAGATGCGAACTGTATTAATATGAGCAAGTAAAGAGCAGGTGATCTATACGACCCTCTTCTTACAGAAATAAGGTGCATTTCATTTTTTAGGACAATAGAATCCTCATTCTTTCAGATTATCTAACGTGGGAAAGGCACATTCTTTCAGACTTTAGGACAATAAAATCTTTGTCTGCTTTATACAAAAGCACATTCCTCTTGTGATCATTTCAGTCTTAAGAGGAGGGACATTTCAGTCTTTTCATCATACAAACCGTGAGGAACTAACTGTTAAGCCCACTTTTGGACCGGAAATTAATAGTCCATAAATTTTTGGACTTAAAATTATGTTTGACACTCATAGGACCGGAAATTAAATAGGAGTACAAAGGATGGACCGGGTGTTGATTCTGTCAAAAAAAAATCATCACTTGGCTTATACCTCCTGTGGGATGCATTATCTCACTTGATCTGTCTGTGTGTGCTGCATCTATGTGTGTGTATCCATGTCTGTTAGCATGCACTCAATATACCATGGGTCATGGCTAAGTAATGTTACAAGACAAGCTCATTATTAACCCCTACCAACCCGACTTTCCTGAGGACATGGATTTGCTAAAATATCACTTCTTGAAGATATTATTTCAAGTATATTTATCTACACCTCCAAATTCAACTAAACAACATCAAATAAAGGCCAAAAAGCTGAACATGACTTTTCCAATAATGCTCTTCTAGTTCGCTTCAATAGGCTACATGGGTCGAATGACATTATTGAAGCATCTAGCTAAAAGAAGACAGCCAAACTGAATCAGTCACAGACTCAGAAGTCAGACCCACTAGCAACATCACATAAAAAACAAGTTACGTAGTGAACAGATGTTCATAAAACATGAAACAACCACCTATTTCAGCTAAAGGTTTTATAAGGACCCATCAAACATACCTTCACATGAGTTGGAAGGAAGCATCTGGCAAGAAAACCCATCTTTGACAAATTTGTTTACGACATCTCTAAGCCTGTAATAATCATCTACCACATTATATATCTGGTGGGAAATTCTGACATAGCCAGTTATACGGGCTGTTGAATCCAACAGTGCATCCTCTCCTTCCTTCTGGACGTTGTAGTATATTGGCACTTCAACCTGGAACTCCTCCCGCAGGTGGCGCCTCAGCTTCTGAGCGTCTTTATCACTTGTGATACCCAGACAACCAGGCAAGCCCACCATGATCATACTGCAGCTCATCTTTGGGGGAGAGCCAAGGCATGTCCCCCATGCCTTTACCAGCATCTCCCCCATCTCCACAACCTTCTCATGATTCCTCTTCAATATCCCGTCAATCCCCCCTTCAAACCTATTCACAAAGTCCAAAATTTCAGGCACTACAAGCTGGGCACTGTAATCCCGCGTTCCAATCCACCCGCTCTCAATCGCCAACCCCTTCCCATACTCACTCGACACCACTGGGTGGTGCACGTCGGACGATGCAGATGACTTCCGGCAGTAGAGGAATGCAACGGAAGGTGGGCAGAAGAACCACTTGTGGAGGTTGCTGGTGTAGAAGTCAGCCCCAATATCCTTCACATCGATCTCCACATTCCCAAGGGCATGCGCTGCATCGACAAAGACCTGCAGAAAAACAAAACATCACCTTCATCAGATACTCCCTCATTAATCAATATTCAACCCAACCCCACTGACCGCACGTTCTCCACATGCAGTGATACTAGAAGCATGTAGAGAAAAATCTTAGCGATGACAGTAAGCAGACTGAAAAGATCGCAATTTTCATATGAATCCAATGCATAGGCACTGCTGCTACTGTCACCTCCTCGACACCCTCCTCCCGACAGATCCTCGTCAGCCGCTTCACAGGGATGACAACGCTCGGCATCGAACTGATGTGATCGATCACTGCCATGCGCACCTTCCTTCTTCCCCCCTCCTTCGCCACCCCAAGCGCTTTCCTAAACTCTGCCACCACCTCCTCCTCCGACCTCACCGGGAACGGCAGCGGCACCTCCACGACCGTCGCCCCCGCGCGCGCCACATACGCCTGCGCGGACTTCTTCACGGCCCCGTACGCGTAGTGGAGCATCACAATGGCGTCGCCCTTGTCATAAACCCCCTCCTGGAAGGCCCGCTGGACCCGCTGGAACACGATGGCCGCAGCAGTAGTAGCATTGTCGACGAGGGAGACCTCCTCGGCGTGGTCGGCGTTGATGAGGGACCTGATCACCTGGCGGGACCGGAGGAGGGAGGGTTGCAGGTCGTCGAAGTAGAAGGCGTCGGGCTGGCGGAGCCAGAGCCGCTGGAGCCGCTGCTGGGCGGCGAGCACAGAGGCGGGGCAGCTGCCGAAGCTGCCGTTGTTGAGGCGGGCGACGGCGGGGTCGTGGTGGGCAAACTCGCAGCGGATCTCCTCGGGGGTGATCGGCGAGGGGCGGAGCCGCTTTGAGGGGCGGGCGCAGTCGGATCCGCCGTTGCCGGCGCCGCTGGCGCGTGCGTCGCCGTTGCAGCCTGCTTCGTGGCGGGGCTCGCAGTGGCCGTTGGTGGCGTCGTGGAGGGAGGCCATGGCGGGGGATCCGATCTCAAGATCACATGTAATAGGAGAAGATGGAATTCTAGGGTTTCGGAGGGGGAAGTCCCCGGCTGGGACAGTGGGAGTTGCAGAACAGGGGCAGCCGAGCTCACCATCTCGTCCACCGCGGCCACTTCCCTGGTGGAATAATTTCACATGGACCCCCTCCATGTAGATTCTTGATGGAATAACCCCTCTTGTACGTTCTATTTGTTAAAGACTCCATCTTAGTTTTGCCGCCTGTCAGAAAAAAGCAAAATGAGAGTGGCCAAAAAAGAAATTAAAAAAGGTCAAAGGGGCAATGTACAATTGTCAGATTTATGACAGCAATTCGGTCTTAAATAGCAGGGTTGGAGGATATAATTATAAAAAATAATGGGTAAATTAATTAGAAGTTCCTGACTGTAAAGTAGGGCTGCAAACGGGTCGGTTTCAGAATCGGAAACACATATTCCGATTTCGATAACCGAAATATGGTTCTGATTCCTATTCCGTTCCGATTCTGATAATATTACCAGAATCGAAATTCCGATAAGCTAAGGTGTTTACTATAATTTTTCCTTTTAAGTTTATAGATAATTTATCGGAATAACCGATACCGATTTCGATTTCGATTATTTTTCAATTCTGATTCCGATAGCTTATCGAAATATCCGATACCGATTCTGATAAGCTATCGGTATCATTTTCCAATTCTGAAACCGATAATTTTTATCGAATCGGTTCAGAATATCGGGATATCGGGTTCTGTTTACACCCCTACTGTAAAAGGGAGATCCTTACTGTAATAGGGCTTAACGTATATAGGATATCGGGTTCCGTTTACACCCCTACTGTAAAAGGGATATCCTTACTGTAATAGGGCTTAACGTATATACTTACTGCAATGAATTACAGCTCTGTTAGGGACTAACAAATAAATCAAAAATCTGATAGAGACTCCTAATTAATTTACCCAAAAATAATAAATAAAAATAAAATAGTTAAATCAGATCGACCGTGTAACTCATCTTCCCTGTAACGTCGCGCATCTTTCGGATCCTTGTGGATCCTGTGTTCAGCGCCTATGAGGCCAATGCGTGGCCAATGTGGCATGTGTTCGGTGTGTACATGTGTTTTTGGAGCTTATTGGGCTGATAGTTTGGGCCTGTAGCACCCTGGAATTCTCTGTTTGTGAACGCGACAGAGAGGGATGTCGCGTTATGAACGCGACCGCCCTGCCCGTTGCGTTCTGGAAACCGCCAGGGATCGGCGATCGTCTGCATGTGCGCCGCGTGTCGCGCGCTGGGCGAGTTGCAGATGTTAGCCTCAGGAAGGCGACGCCAAGGTCCGTCGCGATGAGGTCGCGACGGAGTAGTCTGTCGCGTTCTGAATCGCAAGCGGTGCTTAAACCCTACTGGCCAAAACAGAGCACGGTATGCTCTATTTGGCCAGGGGGAGGTGTTGCGCGAGTTTCCTGGGGTGATTCGGCATGGAAGCTTGCGGTTTGACATGTTCTCGCCGTGGGGAGTTCGTGTGGAGTTGGGGAAACGTCGAGAAATCATCGGGTTGTGTGTTCTTCGTAGTGGTAGGGTAATTCTTCCTGTTTTTGGGCTGTAGATCACATGTGACGATTGTTTGAATGGTTATTTGCTTTTCTAACTATAGATACTATGTTAGGATGATCACAAAAGCATGAAAAACACGAATTAAGGGTGGTTTGTATAGTGTAGGGTGGTAATCCGTGGAAAGAATCCCGGATTAGGGTTCCTGCCTGTGAAGGCGACGGAACCCCCTGTCGCGATATGAACGCGACAGGTCGATCCGTCGCGTTCAGGTGGGGAACGCGACATGTTTGTGCATCGCGTTCATGTGATGAATGCGCCATATCGGGCCGTCGCGTTCTGAAGGCGACACAGGCCCATGTCGCGACCACAGCCGAGTGGTCTGAATGTCTATGGCTTATGTGATATGATTATTCGATTGTTGTTATTCAATGTATTCGGTAATACCGTGCGATGCATTGGCACCTATGGCGCTCTAGGAGCGCATGTTTACGAGGCTAGCATGTTGGTTACGGAGCTAACTTGTGACGGCCCTGGATATTTATGCCCATTAAGGCTCCATATCCAGATCTGCCTCCCGCGAACGGACCGAAGTCTCGTAAGGGATAGCTCACACAAGTGTCCAGTAAGAACATAAAAGACAACTAAACAGTATAAGACATAAGAAAGTATATGTGCTCATACCTGCATATAACAATTTACAACTGTCACATTATATTATTACATGTCCAATTAAAAAGTACAACTAGCTGGGGCATACCCCGAGGGAGCACAAGCTCACACAGGAACTAACTACAACTCAACTGCTTGTGGTAAAAGTCTGCCACAAACTTCTCCACACGCCACATAAACGGCAAGCCCTGAAAAGAAATGTAGGGAAGTGAGCCTCAACAAGTCACAGACTCGGTAGGGGCTACCCAAAACAACAACAAAACTACGGACACCTCAACCCCAAAGGATCTCACTGGCAGCACCAATAGTCAAATCATTTTATGCTCACCACAATTAAATTTAAATTGCAATTAAGTATAAACACATTAACTATTCACAACCTCGGAAAGTAAGAGGGAACAACAGGACTAGCTCCACACCACTAGTCCGCTCAACAACAGTAACGCTTGGGCCTCAAGCCTCACAGGCAAACCACAATCACAACCAATCATTTAAGCTATAAGCCGCACAAGCAAACCATTGCCTAGGCTATTAGCTTCACAAGAGAGTCTCAAGTACGTGGGTAACAGGACTGCTAACCAAAAGCTAGCCCTTTATACCCCAAACCACAATATGTCAGAAGCCACACACAGAATGGCAGGGTTGGCTACAACGGCCAATCCTTCACACGACGAAAACCTTATACGGAAGCTTACTCGAGGAAGGGTAAAGCACATTGAGTGGAAGGTCACACCACACGACCTCCATGAAACACAGTTCCACGTCAACACCAGAAAAGACTGGTATACGACGTACTACCACAAATCATTACCCACACGGGGTACAGGTACCTATTACCACAAGGTACCAGCATGAAAACTGCAAGTAAACTAATGACATAACATGGCACACCATAGCGAGCTAAACCACATTTGGTGAGTCAACACTCACCAACCATAACCAAAACTGTGCCACCACTCGGGCACACCACAAGCCACAACCGCAGTCACAACTGTGCCAACACCAGGGCACACCTCGAACAGGTCAAACCTCGACTATGAGTCACAAACTCACGAGCCACAGCCAGTGGCAAAGCACGAGTCGGAAAGGAACGACGCCACCATACGGGAACGGACTACTGGCTGATCAGACCAATATCTAACTCGGACAGCACAACACAAGAACAACCTCTCAGTCTCGTAGCCACGGACCCTCAGTCCAGCTACGGCTCCACAAACTCACAAGTCAAGTAACTAACTGTGGAGACTAACAAACACCACCACTACCTACTGTAGACACGCGAATTTTCCCACCGCGGGCAAGTTTTCGGGTTGCACTGTAACGCCCAAAATGGCCCTTGTTTTGCCTCGTAAGAGTATTTTCCCAATCTTTCTGGATCTCGCCCATTCTTCCTCGGAGCTTCCCCAGGGGGTCTGGTCGCGGAAGAAAAATTAAATTCGCGTTCGCTATAGTGGACGCGTTTCATAGAATAGCCTTTCAAATCGCGTCCAACATTCCAGCCGCGATTCTTAAACCGCCCTTTAATCGCGTCCAGGACCCCTGCCGCGATTCAGAGTCTGACAGCAGCCCAGTAAGTCGTCACGCGCACATCGTGTAATCATGACTAAATCTCTGAATCGCGTCTGTGTCAGACGATGCGATTCAGAGATGTCAAATCCGAGTGTCGCGTCAGCAGACAGCGCGCAGGGGAGTCGGTTGCCTCGAACCATGCAAGTCTTAATCGCGTCCGGTCGTCCCGTCGCGATTCAATTCGCGGCGGCATGACCCGACGCGATTCATAGAGGCGGTGCAGCGGTTTCCGCACTATCAAACCGACCTTCTTAATCGCGGCCGGCAGAGTCGATGCAATTTACAGCTTTAATTGCGGCGGCTGTCCTGGACGCGATTTTGCCCCAGAGCCTTAAATCTCAACCAGCAGCCTTCTTCGGCCATTCAAGAAGAAAAAGAGAGGGGGGGCTTTTCATTTTTGGGTTTTGCCGGGGGGGTTTAGAGAGAGAGAGAGAGAGAGGTTTTAGAGAGAGAAAGAGTGAGGTTTTAGAGAGAGAGTGTGTGAGATTTTAGAGAGAAAGAGAGAGGGGATCCTCCTACGGCAGAGCCCTGCTCGCGTCCCGTCTGCTTCCTCGCCTTCCCCGTCTCGTCTTTGGCCCGACGTCGCCGTCATCCATGTCACTCGCGCATCTCGAAGGCGGCTCGTCGTCATCCTCCTCTCGTTTGCCCTCCACAGCGTCGTCACGCCGTCCGGCCTCCTCGGGGAAGCACCCCAGTTTTTCCTCCCTCCAGACCCCACGTGGTCCTTTCCATTTTTGTTTGGGCCCTACGTTGCCCCTTTTCCATTTTACATATTACATGCATGCACACCACACACCTACATAATTTAGGGGTTTAAAGACCACCCAAAAGGTGTGTTCTTCCCCTCTTTCATCTATGATTTTTATTTGTCTAGATTCATTTACTGCACATTCCGGGCTAATCCCGTTGTCTCTTTTGTTGTCTTCTTGTGACAGGTACCCCGAGCTGAATCTTCTTCGCCGGCCGGCCGGTGAAAGGAGGAGGAAAGAACCCGCCCCACACATCCCGCGCGATCCATGGGTGAAAGGTACACATCCCTTCTCTCCCGTTCTTTACGCCCCACGCGGCGTTCATTTGGCGCCCACGAGCGTCTTGCGATCATGGTTTATTGCTTTTTATTATCATTTAATCGCCCGAAGGGCCACCGTGTATTTTATCACCCTTTTTTGATCCTCCGTCCTCCCCCTAAAAAGGGAGCGGAGCCGTGTGGATCCCGGTTTTTCGCCTCCCCGTAAAAAGGGAAGAAAAACTAGTCTACACCTGCAGTCTCACACACTGCAGGCCCATGCCTGGCACCTTTAGGGACTCAGGCCCGAGCTCCCTAAAGTGAGGCACTGGAACAAGACTAGCTGGGGCCCAGTACGTCTACTGGTGTTCGTACCCCCAACCACGAGCGCGCTACAAGCGAATGCACACCCACAAACACAAGTCGCTGCCCTACTATTGTCTTTCCCTCAGCCGGACGTACAACTCAAACACAGGAGTGATGGTGTCTAGGACAGACGACATAGACCTCGACGGTACCACACTGTACCGGGACAAACCCCGAGCACAACAAACCACGTGCCTGGCTCACAAAGAACCTGGGGTACCCGACTAGAGAGGCATTCCGAATAGGCGCTGGACCACCACACTCGGCAATACACAAACTACAACATTTACATGTTCCATCTTTATTACAAACCACGGTACATATGTGAGGAATAACTTGTTCTGGTCACTCGTGACTCACAAGCTAACCTACACCATAACACATATAAACCATATTAATAATAACACCACGGCCTGTCATCGGTCACCTTGTGACCTCCACTGCCACACTAAACATAGTACACAATAATCACATAATAACCATACTTATACTTTACTAATTATCCATCGAGGATAACTTATAAAAGATCCTAAAGGATCAAGGCTAGGTTCAAACGTGAACCTCACTGCCACAACACCACGGACTAACCACAATAATTAAGATACAATAAACACGACGACGTATGATGTGCCATGTACACAAACCATATGCACGGCTTCCAAATCACGTAGACACCACGTGTATAATACACCAGCCAGGTGCACCACACGTCATTCACATAAACAACATGTCCAACACATAGACAGCATGCTCCAAGAGCGCTACAGGTGCCAACGCACCATACATACTACGTAAACACCAAGCCGATTACGTACATAACACATTAACCACATAAAACATGCCCACCTCGTGAGCAACACGCTTCGTGAGCGTAACAAGTGCACTGGCTCTACCTGTCATTGCCATGCACAACAAATACCACTAACCGGATATTCAAAATATAGAAAGCATGCATAACAGGACCTCTCAGCTGAGGTCGCGACAAGGGGCCAGGTCGCCTTCAGAACGCAACGCCCCGACATGCCGCCACAGAAAACCACAACGTGACGGGTAAGGTTGTCGCAACCTTGTCGCGACAGAACCCTTGGTCGCCATCCGGTCGTGACCCTTTAATGTGTCGCTTTTCAAACCGGAACGCGATGCATCGGGCTGTCGCGTTAAGAACGCGACGCCCAGGGTCGTCGCCTTAGCAGGTGCGAACCCTAATCCGGAAGCAACTCCACGAACCACCATTCCAGAGCATTCAAACCATACTTAATTCACATTTTACATGCTTTAATGGATACCCTAGCATGGTATCTATAGTTTTCAAAGCAATAAACAAACTAACATGCAATCCACAATATGAAACAAGGTAGAACACCCTACCTTCGTGAAGAACGCAAAAATCGGAGATCCCTTGGCGTTTCCCCCGCTCTACACGACGTCCTCGCGGAGAGAACACGCCCCACGCACCTCCAGAACCTTGAACCGCCCGAAGGAACTCCGCAGCAGCTCCCCCTGGTCGAGTAGAGCCTGTGAAAGCTCTGTTCGGCCAGGGTTCCTTAAAAACACATTGCAGTTGAGAACGCGATGTAGCCCTACGTCGCAACCTGAACGTGACGTAGGCGGCCGTCGCCTTCCCACTCCTGACGTCAGCAAGCCCTGCCCCGCGCGCGACACGTGGCGCGCATGCAGACATCAACCCAAACAGCGGCAACAGGAACGCGACCACCAGGGCTGTCGCATTCAGAACGCGGCGCACACCCCTGTCGCGTTCACAGGCAGAAAACCTGTGAGCGCTTTGGGCCCAATCTGGCGGCCCACCAAGCCTCACAACGCGCGTAAACACCTGAAACACGCACTAATGGGCCACACATTGGCCACCAAACCCACTAAGCAGGGATCTGCAAAGATCCAAAAAAACGCGCGATGTTACATTATTATCACCTAAAAAAGAATGTCGTCCTCGACATGCAAAGCAAATCACAACAAACCGGATTATCACCTAAAAAGTAACAAAACCGTATATAGAGCAAGTAGGATATGCTTCCTTTGTATCTTTCTCTTTAATCATCTGCGCTAACTGATCCATCTGTTCATTCCCATGTTTGTTCTATCTTTCCTTTCTTTTCAATTCATTCCACAACTGTCTTAATTTGTAATTTCAATCTGCTATTTCCTTACCTTTTATCCATAGGTAATTCTACCTTGTTGGTGGCGCTTTATCTTCTTGGACTGAACCTACTTTCACATTTTTCCGGCTGTGTTTGCAACATTTCTTTCAGAACCGCTTTACCTTTTTCAAGTATCTTACACTGTAATACTTTACCGTGCTATAATCTTTCCAAATTCTTGAATTTTTCGGTGCCATTTTCTTTTTCTATTTATCATTGCTTACTGTTACCCTGCCTTATCTGTATTTACATTCGCAACTGCCACCTCTTCAAAGAAAACCAAACACCATCTTTGAATTTCCTGCCCTTTTCATATTATTCTGCCCATACCGCTTTAAATCATTTCTGATTAAAAACCATAATAACCTATGTTCCTTTATTCACTACACAAAACTTTATACTTTCTCCTTATTCAAGCAAACCTTAAACAATCTGCGAATATTAAATCTTTCTTGCTTTAGCTTCTGCTGCGCTACTCTGATCACACTGAACACTTTTGCAAAATATTCCACAAATTCTGTTCTCATTATTACTTTCAATTATTTTCTTCTGGCTTCAACTGTATTCATTTCTAACTTTAACTGCTTCTCAAATCATTTTATTTAATTATTTCATGCTGAAAATATTACTACAATTTCTGACCTGCCAAACCGCTATTGACATGTTTGTACTCTTCATATACCTTTCTTGCTTTACTGACATTCTCTGGCTAATCTCATAATTTTGTTGCATAACCTTTCCAAATATTCTTTAATTAGTCTGTTCCTACTTCTGCATGAAACTCTAGAATATCTTAATAACAGTCCATTTCTGCTCTATTGAATCATTTCTTTGCACCGATATGCAAACTCTAACTGACATTTTCTGACTCATCTAATTTTATTCACTTCATCATTTGCTAAATTCTTCTTTTCTCTGGTCCATATTTCTTTTTTTATCTAAACTGCCAATCATTCTAATCATAACATCTTTTTCTGTAAAATATTTCTCTTATTCATTCTGTTGCCTGGCTAATCTTGTTGTACCGTTCATACTATAAATCTTTCTGGTATCTAATCATCCTTCTTTAAAATACAACAAAAACTCAAATTTGAATCCCAATTTCTTTAAATATATCAACTTGCTCTGTCTGCTTTCCTTATTCCATTAAATGCTCTTTTCTCAAATAACATAAATATGACAATCTGTCTTGCTATTTTTCTCAACTCAATATTTATTAACTGCTTCTCCATTAATACGCTTCTTTCCATTTATTTCTTTTGCCTTGAACTCATTCAAATATACTTAACTTTAATTTTGATTTTCCTCAAACTGCTCATAGTTACTAACTTTCACTGCTCTTATCTTTAGCACAGTAATCTTTACTAAATTTCTCTGAAGAATTCCTCATAACCTACCATTCATCAACTAAATATTTTTCTTGTGCAATTCT
Source organism: Colocasia esculenta (assembly GCA_014218235.1). Lineage (NCBI taxonomy): Eukaryota > Viridiplantae > Streptophyta > Magnoliopsida > Alismatales > Araceae > Colocasia > Colocasia esculenta. The sequence continues at coordinate 49,416,586 of CM024763.1, read as the reverse complement.
TAGAAAATCTCTTTGCACACTGATTCTTCTTTTCTCTCTTTCTTTATTCAACTGATCCTTTCTGTACATATTTATACAAATCCTCATATCAAACTTCATATTACCATCCTTATTAATAACAACACTTTTTTTCAAATTTCTAATCTCAGACATATTTAATCTATTTGCCATAAACCACTGCTCCCTTCTGTACCAGTACTCTTTTTTTAAAAAAAAAGGCTGATCTGCCTTACTTAATCATGCCAAATTTTTCATAACACAAATCACATTCTCATTCATACTATTTCTTGATATCATCTAACTCAAATCTCTGATGTCACAATACCTCTGCTGAGGTTCTCAACTATATTTTGCATATTTAATCACTTCTAACACACACACTGACCTGTTCCTCATCACCTTGTTACCATATACCAGTCTCTGCTATCTCTGTATTTCATTATAACTTACTTACTGAATTCCATATCCAAACTTGTTAATCTACTCAATTCCTTTAACTGCGAATCTTTAACAACCAAACTGATCTATCACAAACCAGCACGCTGGTATAATCACATAGATTATACCACCTCTAATCACATCAACTTTCAATAACTGCTAACAACTAAATTTCTCAACACAAAAACACGTTTTATAGAACAAAAACTCAGATAAATACTACCTTAACCAACACAAAACCGCAGACTTACTACCAGCAGTGGACATTAATCCATGTATTGGGACATTGTACTCTCAATGTCTTTTCATATTCTAACTGGACATTGCTCTGATACCAACTATGACGGCCCTGGATATTTATGCCCATTAAGGCTCCATATCCAGATCCGCCTCCCGCGAATTGACCGAAGTCTCGCAAGGGATAGCTCACACAAGTGTCCAGTAAGAACATAAAAGACAACTACACAGTATAAGACACAAGAAAGTACATGTGCTCATATCTGCATATAATAATTTACAACTGTCCCATTACATTATTACATGTTCAATTAAAAAGTACAACTACCTGGGGCATACCCCGAGGGAGCACAAGCTCACACAGGAACTAACTACAACTCAACTGCTGGTGGTACAAGTCTGCCACAAACTTCTCCACACGCCACACAAACGGCAAGCCCTAAAAAGAACTGTAGGGAAGTGAGCCTCAACAAGTCACAGGCTCAGTAGGGGCTACCCAAAACAACAACAAAACTATGGACACCTCAACCCCAAAGGGTCTCACTGGCAGCACCAATAGTCAAACCATTTTATGCTCACCACAATTGAATTTAAATTGCAATTAAGTATAAACACATTAACTATTCACAACCTCGGAAAGTAAGAGGGAACAACAGGACTAGCTCCACACCACTAGTCCGCTCAACAACAGTAACACCTAGGCCTCAAGCCTCACAGGCAAACCACAGTCACAACCAATCATTTAAGCTATAAGCCGCACAAGCAAACCACTGCCTAGGCTATAAGCTTCACAAGCGAGTCTCAAGTACGTGGGTAACATGACTGCTAACCAAAAGCTGGCCCTTTATACCCCAAACCACAATATGTCGGAAGCCACACACAGAATGGCAGGGTTGGCTACAACGGCCAATCCTTCACACATGAAAACCATATACGAAAGCTTACTCGAGGAAGGGTAAAGCACATTGAGTGGAAGGTCACACCACACGACCTCCACGAAACATAGTTCCACGTCAACATCAGAAAAGACTGGTATACGACGTACTACCACAAATCATTACCCACATGGGGTACAGGTACCTATTACCACAAGGTACCAACACGGAAATCGCAAGTAAACCAATGCCGTAACAGGGCACACCATAGCGAGCTAAACCACATTTGGTGAGTCAACACTCACCAACCATAACCAAAACTGTGCCACCACTCGGGTACACCACAAGCCACAACCGCAGTCACAACTGTGCCAACACCAGGGCACACCTCGAACGGGTCAAATCTCGACTATGAGTCACAAACTCACGAGCCACAGCCAGTGGCAAAGCACGAGTCGAAAGGAACGACGTCACCTCACGAGAACGGACTACTGGCTGATCAGGCCAATATCCAACTCGGACAACACAACACAAGAACAACCTCTCAGTCTCGTAGCCACGGATCCTCAGTCCAACTACGGCTCCACAAACTCACAAGTCAAGCAACTAACTGTGGAGACTAACAAACACCACCACTACCTGCAGTCTCACACACTGCAGGCCCATGCCTGGCACCTTTAGGGACTCAGGCCCGAGCTCCCTAAAGTGAGACACTGGAATAGGACTAGCTGGGGCCCAGTACGTCTACTGGTGTTCGTACCCCCAACCACGAGCGCGCTACAAGCGACTGTACACCCACAAACACAAGCCGCTGCCCTACTGTCGTCTTTCCCTCAGCCGGACGTACAACTCAAACACAGGAGTGAGGGTGTCTAGGATAGACGACACAGACCTCAATGGTACCATACTGTACCGGGACAAACCCCGAGCACAACAAACACACATGCCTGGCTCACAAAGAACCTGGGGTACCCGACTAGAGAGGCATTCCAGAATAGGTGCCGGACCACCACACTCGGCAATACACAAACCACGACACTTACATGTTCCATCTTTATTACAAACCACGATACATATGTGAGGAATAGCTTGTTCTGGTCACTCGTGACTCACAAGCTAACCTACACCATAACACATATAAACCATATTAATAATAACACCACGGCCTGTCATCGGTCACATTGTGACCTCCACTGCCACACTAAACACTGTACATAATAATCATGTAATAACCATACTTCTACTTTACTAATTATCCATCGAGGATAACTTATAAAAGATCCTAAAGGATCAAGGCTAGGTTCAAACGTGAACCTCACTGCCACAACACCATGGACTAACCATAATAATTAAGATACAATAAACACGACGACGTACGATGTGCCATGTACACAAACCATATGCACGGCTTCCAAATCACGTAGACACCACGTGTATAATACACCAGCCAGGTGCACCACACATCATTCACATAAACAACATGTCCAACACAAGGACAGCATGCTCCAAGAGCGCTACAGGTGCCAACGCACCACACATACTATGTAAACACCAAGCCGATTACGTACATAACATATTAACCACATAAAACATGCCCACCTTGTGAGCAACACGCTTCGTGAGCGTAACAAGTGCACTGGCTCTACCTGTCATTGCCATTCACAACAAATACCACTAATTGGATATTCAAAATATAGAAAGCATGCATAACGAGACCTCTCAGTTGAGGTCGCGACAAGGGGCCAGGTCGCCTTCAGAACGCGACGCCCCGACATGCCGCCACAGAAAACCACAACGCGACAGGTAAGGCTGTCGTAACCTTGTCGCGACAGAACCCTTGGTCGCCATCCGGTTGCGACCCTTTAATGTGTCTCTTTCCAAACTGGAACGCGACGCATCGGGCTGTCACGTTAAGAACGCGATGCCCAGGGTCGTCGCCTTAGCAGGAGCGAACCCTAATCCAGAAGCAACTCCACGGACCACCATTCCAGAGCATTAAAACCATACTTAATTCACATTTTACATGCTTTAATGGATACCCTAGCATGGTATCTACAGTTTTCAAAGCAATAAACAAACTAACATGCAATCCACAATAAGAAATAAGGTAGAACACCCTACCTTCGCGAAGAACGCAAAAATTGGAGATCCCTTGGCATTTCCCCCGCTCTACATGATGTCCTCGCGGTGAGAACATGCCCCACGCACCTCCAGAACCTCGAACTGCCTGAAGGAACCCCGCAGCAGCTCCCCCTGGTCGAGCAGAGCCTGTGAAAGCTCTGTTCGGCCAGGGTTCCTTAAAAATGCATTGCAGTTGAGAACGTGATGTGGCCCTACGTCGCAACCTGAACGTGACGTAGGCGGCCGTCGCCTTCCCACTCCTGACGTCAGCAAGCCCTGCCCCGCGCGCGACACATGGCGCGCATGCAGACGTCAACCCAAATAGCGGCAACAGGAACGCGACCACTAGGGCTGTCGCGTTCAGAACGCGGCGCACACCCCTGTCGCGTTCATAGGCAGAAAATCTGTGAGCACTTTGGACCCAATCTGGCGGCCCACCAAGCCTCACAATGCGCGTAAACACCTGAAACATGCACTAATGGGTCACACATTGGCCACCAAACCCACTAAGCAGGGATCCGCAAAGATCCGAAAAATGCGCGATGTTACATAACTAATGGTTTATGTGTTGGCATGGTATGCACGTGAGACGTGTTGTGTTCATGTGTTGTGGATCATCGGTACTCATGAATGTCGTGAGATTTCATGTGGTTTGTGCGGTGCACACGTGGTTTTGTCTACGTGGCAGATAGTACGACGCCTACCGTGGTTACCTCTCCAGTTGGGTGCCCCAGGTTTTCTGTGAGCCAGGCTGTTAGTTCGGGGTTTGTCCCGATACTTGTGTTGTACCATCGAGGTCTGTGTTGTCTGTCTTGGACACCCTCACTCCATTTTTTGAGTTGTTTGTCCGGCTGAGAGAAAGACGACAGTGGGACAATGACTTTTGAGTTTGTTTTTAGTCACTTGTAGCGCGCTCTTAGTTGGGGGTACGGACACTGGTAGTCGACACTGGTCCCCAGCTAGTCCTTTCTAGTGCCTCACTCTAGGGTGCTCCGGCCAGAGACCCTAGAGGTGCCAGGCATGGGCCTATGGCTGTGTGTCCGTAGGAGTGGTGTTTAGTTGGTCTCCACAGTTGTTTGACTTTTCCACGTGGAGCGGCAGCTAGACCTTTCGTTCATGGCTGCGAGACTGAGAGGTAGACCTGTGTTTGTTTGTCCGAGTCAGTTACTGGTGTCACGAACCAGTCTACGTGGCTCGAGTGTGGCGGTCCCTATTTTAGCTCTTACACATAATTGAGTTTTGCCGTTTATTTAATTACTTTGTTTAATATAGTCGGCAAATGGTAAGTATGTTTATTGCTTTAATAATTTGCGTGGTTGTGCTATAAAATTGCTAGTATAGTTTACTGCTTCCGTACTTGTGTATGGTTTGCTCGAGTTGGGGGAGTTCCCTAGTGAGCCAGTGACTAGTGAGGCCCACCCCTACTCCCCACAGGCGAAGGCGAGGAGGAGGTTTCGTTACCGTCTTCCAGTTCAGGGTCGCGTCGTAGCGGTGTTGGGCCAGCGCCTCCAGCAGTGTAGCTTCCGTAGCAGTGTAGTTTCTTTCCTCAGTTGTACCAGTTTACCTCGGGGTATGCCCCAGGCTCCTGTACTTTCTTGTACTTTTGTTGAAATTTGGCTATGTAAATCTTGTACATTATATATGAAATGGTGAATCATATATGTGATCAAGTGTGTTCCTTTCTATTTTCACGGACTCGTGTGCGGTGTCCCTTGTGAGGCTACGACCCGATCGTGGGAGGCACACTCGGATCAAGTTCGCTAATGGTTTAACGGCCTTGAATGAGGCGTTCCGTCACAGTTGGTATCAGCGAGGTCCGTGTAAATATAAAGGAACTGGGAAATTATATAGCCTTATTTCTATATTTGTACACTTTTGGAGCTGACTCTGGTTTTGTAATGATCGGTTTTGTTCGTAATTGATATGTTATTTGTGCAGGAAGTTGAGATGGCTGATAAAAGGGATTGGGGTGGTGGAGGAGAGGACACTGAAGAGTCCACTCAGCGTATGATTGAGAGAATTTGGGAGAGCCTCACCGATATTCGAATGAGGATAGATCAGCAGGCACCGGTACCTCCAGTACCACTAGTTGCTGGAGTACGTGTGGCCCCAATTCCACCCCCACCAAGGGTGGAGGTACCTTATGTGGCACCTGTACCACCACCACCAGTAATGGCAGCAGAAGAGCCAGTGATGCAAGTTGAAAATTTTCTGAGGTTGCAGCTGCCCACTTATACAGGAGGGCCGAATCCAGATACTGCAGAGCATTAGATTCATGAGATTGAAAGGGTCTTTACGACCATGAGGTGTTCAGCAGCGGACAAAGTTGTGCTAGCCACATACCAGTTGAGAGGCTTTGCGCAGCAATGCTGGCGTCTGAAGATGCAGACCACCTTTGCAGGCAGGACAGAGGAGGTTATTACCTGGCCGGAATTTCTCGAATTCTGGACACTCCAGCAAGGTAATACCTCAGTTTTAGAATATCAAATGCAGTTTATGGCACTTAGCCGATATGCACCTTATGTAGTATCAGATAATGCTATGATGGTTGAGTATTTTATTCGGGGTTTGAGAGAAGAGTTGCAGAATGCGGTGATACCGTTAATGTGTAGAACAGTTGAGGAGGCAGCCCAGAGAGTAGCTACACTTGAGAGGTCTATTCAGACTCGATAAGCAAGCGGGTCAGGTTCGGGTAGTTTTCGGCTACCCCAGTAGACAGTAGGAGTCAGTAAGGGAAAAGGACCAGCAGGACCTTCTTCTTCAGGTTTTGGTAAGTGGGGTCAGAAATTGAAGCAAGTATTTTAGGGCAAAGGAAGAGGAGAAGGAGGTCGTCAGCAGTTTCAGCAGGGGCGTAGCTATAAGCCAGAGGTAGAGGAATCGCAGTAGAGCACTGCTAGGAAGCCCACTATTCCACCAGGTTACAGGTGTTATAATTGTAATCAGCCAGGGCATTTGATCCGCAATTGCCCCTATCCGAGAGAATATGGGTATGGTAGAGGTGTTCAGCAGCAGCAGCAGCCCCAGCAGCCATTACCATGTCGTGGTGGAGGTGCACTGCAACAGCGAGGTAGGGGTCGGGTTATGGCTATCACCCATGCCCAAGTAGAGGCATTGAACATGATAGAAGGTACAATACCTATTTATGAATTTTCAGCCAGAGTTCTATTTGATTCAGGTGCTTCTCATTCTTTCATTTTCGAAGAATTTTTGGATTGTATGCCTCATCCTCTAGAAGAGAAGTCATGTAAATTAGTAGTGGAGGTTCCCTCGGGTGAGTTTATGCTCACCTCGTGTTATATAGATGAAGCTCCTATTGTGGTTCAAGGGAATCAGATACCGAGCCGGTTGTAAGCTCTTCAGTTGCCTGATTATGATGTCATCTTGGGTATGGATTGGTTAGAAGCTTATGGAGATATGCTAGATTGCAGAAAGAAAAGAATCAAGTTTTGTCACCCTAATGGTACAGTGTTTGAATATCAAGGTATGCCCTCTCGTACTTCTAAGTTTATAATTTCTGCAATTAAAGCTAGACAATTAGTTAATGAGGGATGTGTAGCTTATTTAGCTTCTGTGAGTTTGGTTGAGACTGGTAAGTCAGTAGAAGCAGTTCCCGTGGTTAGGGAATTTGTAGATATTTTTCCAGATGATTTGCCGGGTTTAGCCCCACACAGAGAGGTGGACTTTATTATTGAATTGTTGCCAGGCACCATGCCGATCTCTAAAGCACCATATCGGATGGCGCCGGCAGAACTTAAAGAATTGAAAAGGCAATTAGAAGAATTACTGGAAAAAGGGTTTATTAGGCCGAGTCACTCCCCATGGGGGGCGCCGGTGTTGTTTGTAAGAAAGAATGTAAGAAAGAAAGATGGAAGCTTTAGAATGTGTGTTGATTACAGAAAATTGAATGAGGTGACCATAAAGAATAAGTACCCGTTACCCAGAATTGATGATCTGTTTGATCAGTTGCAATCAGCTAAGATATTTTCTAAAATTGATTTAAGGTCAGGGTACCACCAGTTGAGAATTAGAGAGGGTGATATTGATAAAACAGTATTTAGAACCCGATATGGTCACTATGAGTTTGTGGTTATGCCATTTGGGCTAACCAATGCTCCTGCAGCTTTTATGGATCTGATGAACATGATTTTTCATCCGTATTTAGACCAGTTCATTGTGGTCTTTATAGATGATATTTTGATTTACTTAGCATCTGAGGAGGAGCATACAACACATTTGAGATTTGCCTTACAACTATTAAGAGATAATCAGTTGTTCGCCAAATTCAGTAAGTATGAATTCTGGTTAAAAGAGATTCAGTTCTTGGGCTATGTCATATCAACTGAGGGAGTGGCAGCTGACCCAAGTAAAGTGGAGGTAGTGATGAAATGGGAGGTGCCTAAGATAATTACTGAGATTAGAAGTTTTATGGGGTTAGCAGGCTATTATAGGCGTTTCATTCAAGATTTTTCTAGGATTGCGGCACCCATGACTAGACTGACTAGGAAGGGTGTGCCATTTTTATGGTCTAGTGAATGTCAAAGAAGTTTCATGGAATTAAAGAAGAGACTTACAGCGGCACCAGTGTTGACATTACCGACAGGTAATGGTGGTTTTGTTGTATATACAGATGCATCTAGAAGAGGGCTTGGCGTAGTGCTAGTGCAGCATGGCAAGGTAATAGCTTATGCGTCCAGACAATTGAAACCAGCAGAAGAGAATTACCCCTCTCATGATTTAGAGCTAGCAGCAGTTGTGTTTGCCTTAAAGATGTGGAGGCATTATTTATATGGCGAGAGATTTGAGATTTTTACCGATCATAAAAGTTTAAAGTATATCTTTTCCCAGAAAGACTTGAATCTTCGTCAGCGTAGATGGGTGGAGTATTTAAAAGATTATGATTTTAGTTTGGCTTACCATCTGGGTAAGGCCAATGTGGTGGCTGATGCCCTAAGCAGAAAAGCATATTTAAGTCAAATGATGATCAAGGAATGGAAGTTGTACGAAGAAATAGCGGAGAACTCCCTGTATGTGCCAAGCAGTCAACGACAGGTAATATTAGCTAGTAGTGCTGTGGAGCCGTCACTATATTGGTAAATTGTTGAGGCCCAAAGAGCGGATGTAAATTTAGCTGAAATTGTGAAAATGGAAGGAGTTGTTATTGATGATAGCTGTGTGGTCAGGCTCAGAGGCAGGTTATTTGTGCAAGCAGAAAGAGAAGTAAAGCAAAGAGTATTAGAAGAGGCCCATAAATCCCAGTACACTATTCACCCCGGTAGTACCAAGATGTACCAAGATATGAAAATGCATTTTTGGTGGCCTCATATGAAAAAGGAAATAGCAGAATTTGTTTCAAGATGTGCAGTTTGTCAACAAATCAAGGCAGAGCATCAGAAGCCTGGAGGTTTACTGCAACCATTACCCATTCCGCAATGGAAATGGGATGATATTGCTATGGACATTGTAGCAGGCTTGCCAAGGTCAGCAGCAGTACATAATGGAATATGGGTATTTGTTGATAGGCTAACCAAGGTATGCAGGTTAATAGCAGTAAGTATGTCCTGGTCAGTGGATAGATTAGCAAAGGTTTATGTTGATAGAATTATTCCACTGCATGGTATCCCGAAGTCTATTGTTTCTGATAGGGATCCCAGGTTTACTTCTGGTTTTTGGAGGAACTTGCAGAGAGTAGTTGGTACCGAGCTGAGATATAGCTCATCTTACCACCCCCAGATGGATGGTCAAACAGAGAGGACTATATTCAGACAATTGAAGACATGTTGCGAGCATGTTGTTTAGTTTGGGGTGGTAGTTGGGAGCAACATCTGGGTATGGTTGAATTTTCTTATAATAATAGTTATCATATCAGTCTCGGGATGGCACCATATGAAGCATTATATGGAAGGCCATGTAGAACACCATTGAATTGGCATGAGGTGGGAGAAAGGCAAATGGTAGGCCCTGAGTTGATACAACAAACCACTGAAATGATAAAGTTTATTAAAGAAAAGTTGCAGACAGCTCAGAGCAGGCAGAAAAGTTATGCTGATAATCGAAGGAGACCACTTCAATTTGAAGTTGGAGACTTTGTCTTTCTGAGAGTTTCTCCTACTAAAGGTATTGTGCAGTTTGGTAAAAAAGGAAAGTCGAGTCCGAGGTATGTGGGACCCTTTCAAGTGTTAGAGAAAATTGGAGAGACAGCCTATAGACTTGATTTTCCAGCTGATTTTGCAGATGTTCATGATATTTTCCATGTCTCCATATTAAGAAAGTGCATTAAAGACCCAACTCAAATAATCAGTGATCAGGGTGGAGATTTGAGGCCAGATATGTCTATGCCAGAATATCCAGTGCAAATTACAGGCCATAAGACTAGGAAGTTAAGAAATAAAGAAATCGAGTTAGTTAAAGTTAGGTGGGAAAATAGGCTGGGAGGTGAAGATACATGGGAATTAGCCAAGAAGATGGCTAAAGGGTATCCTTACTTGTTTAAGTAAAGTTTTAAATCTTTTTAGATGATAGTATTTGTGATTATGTTTTAAAGTTGAATGTATTTGGAATATGTTATGAATTTCAAGGTCGAAATTTCTTTTTTAGATGATAGTAATGTAACGTTGCGCATCTTTCGGATCCTTGTGGATCCTGTGTTCAGCGCCTGTGAGGCCAATGCGTGGCCAATGTGGCATGTGTTCGGTGTGTACATGTGTTTTTGGAGCTTATTGGGCCGATAGTTTGGGCCCGTAGCACCCTGGAATTCTCTGTTTGTGAACGCGACAGAGAGGGATGTCGCGTTATGAATGCGACGCCCTGCCCGTCGCGTTCTAGAAACCGCCAGGGACCGGCGATTGTCTACATGTGCACCGCATGTCGCGCGCTGGGCGACTTGCAGATGTTAGCCTCAGGAAGGCGACGCCCAGGTCCGTCGCGATGAGGTCGCGACGGAGTAGTCCGTCACGTTCTGAATCGCAAGCGGTGCTTAAACCCTGCTAGCCAGAACAGAGCACAGTATGCTCTATTTGGCCAGGGGGAGGTGCTGCGCGGGTTTCCTGGGGTGATTCGGCGTGGAAGCTTGTGGTTTGACGTGTTCTCGCCGCGGGGAGTTCGTGTGGAGCGGGGGAAACGCCGAGAAATCGTCGGGTTGTGTGTTCTTCGCGGAGGTAGGGTAATTCTTCCTATTTTTGGGTTGTAGATCGCATGTGACGATTGCTTGAATGGTTATTTGCTTTTCTAACTATAGATACTATGTTAGGATGATCACAAAAGCATGAATAACACGAATTAAGTGTGGTTTGCATAGCGTAGGGTGGTAATCCGTGGAAAGGATCCCGGATTAGGGTTCCTGCCTATGAAGGCGACGGAACCCCCTGTCGCGATATGAACGCGACAGGTCGATCCGTCGCGTTCAGGTGGGGAACGCGACATGTTTGTGCGTCGCGTTCATGTGATGAACGCGCCATATCGGGCCGTCGCGTTCGGAAGGTGACACATGCCCATGTCGCGACCACAGCCGAGTGGTCTGAATGTGTATGGCTTATGTGATATGATTATCCGATTGTTGTTATTCAATGTATTCGGTAATACCATGCGGTGCATTGGCACCTGTGGCACTCTATGAGAGCATGTTTACGAGGCTAGCATGTTGGTTATGGAGCTAACTAATGGTTTATGTGTTGGCATGGTATGCACGCGAGACGTGTTGTGTTCACGTGTTGTGGACCATCGGTACTCGTGAATGTCGTGAGATTTCACGTGGTTTGTGGGGTGCGCACGTGGCAGGTAGTACGACGCCTACCGTGGTTACCTCTCCAGTTGGGTGCCCCAGGTTCTCTGTGAGCCAAGCTCTTAGTTCGGGGCTTGTTCCGGTACTTGTGTTGTACCGTCGAGGTCTGTGTCATCTGTCCTGGACACCCTCACTCCTTTGTTTGAGTTGTTTGCTCGGCTGAGGGAAAGACGACAGTGGGACAGTGACTTTTGAGTTTGTTTTTAGTCACTTGTAGCGCGCTCTTAGTTAGGAGTACGGACACTGGTAGTCGACACTGGTCCCCAGCTAGTCCTTTCCAGTGCCTCACTCTAGGGTGCTCCGGCCAGAGACCCTAGAGGTGCCAGGCATGGGCCTGCAACTGTGTGTCCGCAGGAGTGGTGTTTAGTTGGTCTCTACAGTTGTTTGACTTTTCCACGTGGAGCGGCAGCTGAACCTTTCGTCCGCGGCTGCGAGACTGAGAGGTAGACCTGTGTTTGTTTGTCCGAGTCAGTTACTGGTGTCGCGAACCAGTCTACGTGGCTCGAGTGTGGCGGTCCCTATTTTAGCTCGTACACGTAATTGAGTTTTGCCGTTTATTTAATTACTTTGTTTAATGTAGTCGACAAATGGTAATTATGTTTATTGCTTTAATAACCTGCATGGTTGTGCTATAAATTGCTAGTATAATTACTGCTTCCGTACTTGTGTATGGTTTGCTCGAGTTGGGGGAGTTCCCTACTGACCCAGTAACTAGTGAGACTCACCCCTACTCCCCACAGGCAAAGGTGAGGAGGAGGTTTCGTTACCGTCTTCCAGTTCAGGGCCGCGTCGTAGCGGTGTTGGGCCAGCGCCTCCAGCAGTGTAGCTTCCGTAGCAGTGTAGTTTCTTTTCTCAGTTGTACTAGTTTACCTCGGGGTATGCCTCAGGCTCCTGTACTTTCTTGTACTTTTGTTGAAATTTGGCTATGTAAATCTTGTACATTATATATGAAATGGTGAATCATATATGTGATCGAGTGTGTTTCTTTCTGTTTTCACAGACTCGTGTGTAGTGTCCCTTGCGAGGCTACGGCCCAATCACGGGAGGCGGACTCGGATCAAATTCGCTAATAGTTTAACGAGCTTGAACAAGACGTTCCGTCACATTCCCTCTAACACGATACGATATATCCGTGCCATTGAGATCTGCAAGGGCACATCAAACCGTAGGTTGGACGCAATAGATAACTTAACCGATCTAATTTCTCAAGGTACGAGTTTATGTGGAGCATGCTAGGGATTGAAAAATGCCTGGTATGATTTGGATGTGCCGCACCATACCAATCCTGCTAAATAGAATCTTATAAGTATTCGTGCTAGCAGTTGGATAATAAAACATAATTTATTGAAATTTACTTGATTTAATCATTCAAATTGATCCAATTTTCGAGTGTTGTGGCTCAGATAGATAGGGTTTTAAATTACATCAGGCATGTCAGGGTTGAAAAAAAGTACGCAAATTTTATGACAATAATATGATATTGGGGTAAAAATATGAGTTTCATCGATCTGACCCAAGATTGGCAGGTATTGGGATTAGACGTTTTCCTTTTGTATACGTTGATGATGACAAATTATAGCATATGTAAAAGAAAGAGATTGAACTGTCATGAATAGTCTACATGGTTAGGCACTAGATGAAAACAAAAGAATTGAGCACTAAATGGGTGGGTAGAGTAAGTAAGAATAATAGTTGATTTACACTTTAGATGTATCGCCCCCTTTTTATGTGATCAGTTTATATTAAAAAAAATTGAGTAAACTATTTTTATTAAAAAATAAAAATAAAATTAGGTGGGACGTGTACTTTAATAAGAAATGGCTTATCTCTATATTTATTCAATTTCTATATGCACCAAGAATTGAGTTAGCCCCCAAAAATTTGTACTGCTATGATTACTCAATAAAGTAGAGATCCAACGTCACAAGTTTCTTCTTCTTCCAAAACTGTGGATGGATCAGCAGTTGGCTGCTTCTGTGAAAGGGAAAAAGAAAACACTTGTTTTTTTAGCCGAAATATCTTGTGCCTGTAGTCACAAGTGGATATAAGCTTCACTGTTATGTTCGCAATAGAGTCTATTTATTTGTGTTTAAAGTCAGATGGTTGGATATTTTTTCATCCGAACAACTAGAGATCTCTCCCTCTTACTAGGGAATTTGTAAAAAAAAATGCCCCCAAGAGGGTGGTGATCTTTGAAGGTATCATCTTGGGTATTCTTGTATTATTACATGAGGAGAGTTTATTGCACTTGAAATTTATATTTGTACTTATATTTTTTGCTTCTTATTGGATAGATATATTATACCCTTAATATATTAACTAATAAAAAATAAAAAGTACAAATGCAAATCTCAAGTACAATAAATTTTTCTCTTATTATTACATATGTATGTTCATTGGGAGAGAGAGAAAAAGAAAAATTTATACTACGGATATTTAAATAATAATAATAATTTAAGGTTGGGTAGTTGGGCAGACCTGCATGAATATACTACGGATATTTAAATAATAATAATAATTTCAGACCAATCTACATAAAGAATGCTTTTATATCGCACTTTTTCTTACAATCAAATCTGCTGTCTTCAAAGATTACATCCTTACGGTTGTTGGTGGGGGCACTGCGAACAAAAGTTGGTTTCTACAGTGACCATGTGACTGTCAGGGTCAAGGTTGGACTCATGTTTTCTGCTAGCATTAGAAAATTTGAATTTTCTATGCCCACACTTTGGTGTAATGTGATAATTGCCGACGAAATGATGCTTTTGAACGGGTCCTCTCTACTTTGTTTTTATATTTAGAGAGAGGGAGTGTCTGCGGTAAAAAAAAAAATCAGTGAAGCCTCCCACTTGATCCACCTCTTCAGTAGGGAATTCTTTTTGGCACAATTGTAACAATTGTTTATTCGGGGACCATTATATGGATTGCTGGCAAGTAATTTGTTAGACCATGTGAAGTCTATGTGGCGTCAAATTGACATTTTTCTTTGCGGGACAAGGAGATGCCACTGCCAATCACCGGTGAACAGTGGCACCACCGGTTACCGACGGCCAGCAACTGACAGCGACGTCGCCGACTTGTGGCTCCTGTCACCAAACGACTAGCAGAGTCACCAGCAATTGACGCCACCGCCAATAACTGGCTGACGGGTGGATTCGGTCACTGGCCGCCACCGGGAGCAGCCACCTCCGGTGGTTGCCTGTGAGTGACACCGCTGCCTCCGGTGAGTGCTGCCACCTCTTCATCGTGTAAAAAAAAAAAAAAAAAAGTCAATATGACTCCCAATGAATTGCATATAAGGGTGTAAACGGAACCCGATATTTCGAACCGATTCGATAAAAATTATCGATTTCGAAATTAAAAAATGATACCGATAACTTATCGAAATTGGTATCAAATATTCCGATAAATTATCGGAATTGAAAAATAATCAGAATCGGAATCGATATCGGTTATTCTGATAAATTATCCATAAACTCAAAAAAAAAATTATGGTAAACACTTAAATTATCGGAATTTCGGTTCCGGTAATGTTATCAGAATCGGAATTAACCATTCCGATTTTATCATAATCAGAATCAGAACCATATATCGGAATATGTGTTTCTGGTTCCAAACCCAACCGTTTGCAGCCCTAATTGCATGCCAACAATAACATGGAAATAGCAAGGGGCGGGGAAAATTGCATGCCAGCATCTTCTCAAGATAAAAAAAACAAAACAGCACATTCTTGGAAAAAAAGAAAACATGGAACTTAGTGACATCTTTTCAACTCTTTCAAGTACTAAAAAGGTGGCCAATCTAACCATTCGAGCACCGTTTTATTGGCCACAAATATGGAGATGCCATTCACATCATCCACCACCAAGTACCAACAGTCCGACACTTTTTTAAGTGCCTGTCTGAAAGCCGATAACCATGGCCCCATGGTTCAGGGGATGTTGAAGTAGACATGAGCACTTCAAACAAACACAAAAATGAAGACATTCAGTTCACTTTTTTTTGCTCACTCCCTGGCGATGGCACCCAGCCCTTAACTCCCGCTTCCCTTTCTCCATTTGAGAACATCAGTTCATTTCGTTCAGGATGTCGCAATACTTGCTATGTTCTGTTGTGTTCTTGAATCCAGGAATGAAATCGGAGAAGAACCTCAGAACAGCTGCAAGGTGTTGTGAATCATGGGACAAAGCTGCTTCAAGAAACGTGGATGGATGAACTGTAGTCACCTGAAAGAATCAATTCCCATCAATCATTTTACATGGAAGATCCTCAGAATTCTTGAAGGAAAAGCGAAATTCCTTTTCAATGGTCTATTTCCCTAAAGATACCACTTTAACAGTTTCATACACACATTTAGACATCAGTTGGATTTGATACACTTGTTCCATAAAGATACCTCTTTCATTACAATTTCTACTTCGAACTTCTTTTGCTCATTGGGAAAAATACGAAGACAAAGTTTCATACTTGACTGAATTAGTCAAATGTATGTCAACACTCAATTTCTGTGGTACTTGGCCCAGGAACTTCCCGTGAAAATGTTCCTGAATGAGCTGGGCTAATCATGTGTCGTCTTTCATTTTACACCCTTCTTTCTCTACACCTATAGATGACACATATTCTTAATATGATGCAAGCATCATAATCTAGGATTACAAGCTGCACTTTGGAGTAAAAATTGAAAATAAAAGATCTTCAAGTGTATACATCATGTCAAAATGTAGAGAACATTTATTTCACCTTATTTTTTCGTGCATATCGCAAAGCTTCCAGATAGTAGCCATCTTCCACTAGCAACAGAACATAATGATGATGAAAGGAGAGCTGCCTGAGCATATCCATGCCTAACTTCCTTGTCTGAAGATTTTCATTGCTTGATTCAAGTAGTTGTAGAGCAACTTCTTTTGATGGCTCCACAATCTGAGGAACAAGCCATGACTGATTAATTTCTGTTTATCAAATAAATTTTAAGCACAATATGTGCTCAAATGCAAATGAAAGGACGCAAGGTGAAAAGAAAATGAAATGTAGTATGGTCCATAAATTCATGTTATTTCAGCATGGCCTGCTCTCCTTCATGAACTAGAAGACCGTCTCCTAGTTCTATCTTTCAAAGGATCTGCGGATGAAATTTAAGCCAACCAGCCAGAATTACCTGAGGGGCATCACTAGTGTTAGAAAGGCACTAAGTGGATTTGCAGAGTCAAGTTCCAAGATGACAGTTAGAACTAGGAAAAAGAGGAAGAAGAACATGAAGCTCGCTTAAGTAAATCTTTTCATTGAGCTCTCTGTTGAGCCTGCTGCTGCCAAGTATATATGGTGCTTTTCTCTTTGGGAGAGAGAACGTCTATTAATTATTATCATATGCTTGCCAATCACATTTTCTTTATACTAATTAATTGCAAGAATCATCTGCCATTCATCAATTGTGGCAACAATGAAGAATAATGAACAGCGTGAAAAAGAGGACACCACAGGAACAACCTTATTTAAAATAAACAGAGCAAGCTCTGCATAACGTCCACTACGAACAAGAAGTTGGATAGTCATCACAAAAACATCTGAAGGAACCTTGAGCTTCTCGATGGCAGCACTGCAAATGAGGATACATGAGAATGTCGTGTAGGCATGCTAATTCATTTAAAAGCAAAAGACAGACTAGTGCATTCCATACTTAACATAAACAAGGCAATGATAAAGAGTCAATCAGTCAATCCCAGAAGTAAATGATAAAAGAAATATTGAATAAGAAGCCACAAAATGGCTTCATTTTGATCTCTTTCCAACCTGACATAAATAAAGAGCAAGTAATACTAGAACCTGTACTTATAAACTTAAAATTGTTTACTCCGTTGCCGCCTCATTTTCTGGTTGTAGTAAGATTTTTTTCTCTATTCACTTTTCTTATAGGTCAACATTGTTATCTGTGCTTATTTAAACATGGTGCCAGCCTACCAGCAGTCTACCACTCATGGACATTCTGGCATGCTTCTTGCAGAAGGCAGACTTCCAATGCCTACAACAAATTGAATTTTGGCATCAGGCTAGTAGCCAAGGGTGAAACTTAGTTTAAGGTTTTGGAGTATTCAGCTGGCCCTAGATATGGCAACAGGCTTAATAATGATGATGATTTTGAACACTGGATACTGAAAGCACCACATCTGATTATTGATTTACCTCCTTAGGAATTCTACAATAACAGCAACTAGGTATGAAAGCTCTCCAGTCATTTCTTCTTCAACAAGTGCAAAGACGAAGCGATGCATTTCATCAGGAGAAATTGTTACAGAAGGATTCTGCATCACATTCTGATCACAAATATTAGAATTCGAGGGGCTTCTATCATGTTCAAGTCCTTTAGGCTGCGATGTTGATTGTCTACCATCAGCAACAAAAATTTCAGAATATGTCTCGTTCTGTCTCTCATCTCTGGCACCTAAAGTACGAAGATCATCGACAGAGGAACTTTCATAAAGGTCGCCTGAATTGGTCCTTAATTGCTCTGACTGAGAATTCCCCTCATAATCATAAACAAGACCCAAAGTATGTCGTCCAACTGTGGATACAGCAGAAAAAGAAAGTGATTCCTTCTCTGTGTCTCCACTAACAGATTGCTGAGATTTGTTCTCTATCATGCCAGAAGTGTTGTCTGCATGCTGGGATTGATGCTCTTGAGCAGAAGGTCCAACTGAAGAAATGCTTCCATGCCCCTGATCTGTAAGTCCCATTTTGACAGACTGAGAATAAGATGTGACTAGGACATCTATGGCTCTAGAGATCAATGAGATAGGCCTCCTCTCCAGAACAATAGTGCGCATCATCCCTAAACATAATTGCTTAATCTGAAACATTTATTGGATAAGATATATCAAGTGAAATTCAGGGTAAGAAGGAATAGCCGGAATGTAATGAATGTAAACATACAAGTGGACTTTGCAAGAAGAAACAATGGATCCTACCCTGATTGGTTCAGACCTTCGCCGCTGCAGAAATTCAAGGATAGAAGGAACTTCAGAGCTACTGGCAGCAATGGCCTGCAAGAAAGAGATTCTAATGAAGTTAAGATTATTCCCTACAAATAGTCCATCGCTGTGGAATAAAGTGTAGAAAACATCAACATGGGCAAAGAGGAATGAAAGGCCTACCTCCAAGTCCAAGTGGAGTTTCCACAACATGCCATGTTCAGTATCACATATTAGATCAGGAACTAGAAAGCTCCAGTTATCCCCATACATGATCCCTTCATACCCACTTACTGATTTATTCCCTTGAGAGGAAGATGCAGTTGATATGGACAGACCCCTTAATAGGAGAGGAAGTGGAGCTGATACTGGTACTATGGAATCTAAAAATAGATCATAAAGTATAACAACCTTTGCATCCACTTGATGCACAAGAATGACATTGTCAACCACACTAACCGCAATTCTGGTTGAGTAAGTTGGCAAAGAACCCTGAAATACCAACAAAGGCACGTCATTGCATAAAATAAACAATGCAAGACATAAGATTCTACATGGACACATCATTTCAACAACTAAAGGTCCAAAGTTCTAATGAGATAAAAGCAGTAGCAGTTATTGGAATTTCATAACCTTTGCCATCGCTACGTATTGGAAATGAAGAACCACTGTTGGACAATTAGTTACCACAGGTCTTCAGAATGTCTAATATATGATCTAACTTTTAGTTCCCTCTCATAGACATATCTATAATAATTAATACACCAGACTGGCCTAGGGAAAATTACCTGATGCACAACAGCATCACGATAAAACCTGTACAGGTGTAGTTGCCCACTGATCCTATCAACTTGAAGACAATATATCCTACCATATCTGTCAATGGCTGAACACATTAATTGAATGACATTCTTAATAATAGCACACAATGAGAAAATCAAAATTACATCATGTGAGAAAATGATATGAGAGATGAGAACATAGGGTTAAAGGAATTCCAGAGTCTAGAGCAATAGCAACTAGATACAATAGCATACACTGTAACAATATGTATGTCTTCTGCAGCAAGAACAGGTTTCTGATTCGCCTCACTTTTGGTCATTGTCATCTCAAACTTTGGCAAACGAACAATCCCCACTGAAGAGAACTGAAGACAAAGAAAAGTTGTTTAAAATGAACAGACAAATTGGGGATTTTAAAGGGCTTGAACAGCATCCCAAAACTAAAGCAAAATACAGAAAAATCCACTTCCACCGAAAAAAGGAAAAATCTTTGGCACAGGACAAACATAGAAACATGAACAGATCTAAGTACATTTACCATGTCATGTTTTAGAGCTTGTACATGCATATTTTTCTGAAAAGATCTACTTGAGTATGAACCGAGATGTGATCACCACCTTAATTTTTTCACTTATGAAGTGGGAATGAAAATAAACAAAGAAAGGTTTTAAAAAGAGATGCCTGGCAAAGCTTGTTTGTTTTTAGAAGATGGACAACTTCATCCTGAGATGCATGCATAATATTCTATGTTGTCATGAAAATAAGCAGTTTTATACTTAATATCAATTTTTAGAAGCTTAGCTCAGATCTAACAAATAAATCAGATTCATAAAATATGTACAAGAAAACCGCAAACATATCAGATAGAAAGCAAGAGCCCAGTATAAATAATCTGACGAAATGATACAGTTCCTCATGGCCAGTGGCAAATCGCAAAATATGATGCCATAAGTAGTGACAATATGAAGAATATAACAAGTTCACAATAGCTCTCTGTCTAAATAGATGTACCTGAAATCCAGAAAAAACCTTGCACTGCATTCCAGAAGCAAGAAGAACCAGTCGACTTTCATGAGTATAGACATACCAGCTCACATTAAGTCGTTTTGCTTCCACCAAGCGCAGTGTATTAAACTCAGGTTCATATGCAAGTAAATCCAATCCACTGAGAATGTGTTTTAAGAAATTCCAATTAGAATCTAGCATGCACTAATTGGACTACAATTTTAGCAGGGGGACTCTGTTCACATCCCTCTTGGACAAAAGATACAAATGAAACCATCTCTAACTGCTAACTCAAATGGAATAAATCTAACTCAACAACAAGAGGAAAGTGTGGAGAGTTCCAGAAAGATACCAAGAATAAACCAGAACTATCATTTAATGCGGCATAAACATATCAAGCAATCCATAATGAACCAGTCATGTGACATAGATCTTAGAAACCAAACTACTTGAGATAAATATCATATATATCCAAGTGTTCAACTTCTCAAGATGGTTCACAATCAACTGCAGAATATTTTTGTGCCTACATTCCACTATAATATAAATGTGCAGCAAGAAAGAACAAGCATTTGCTAGAGACCAAGTGTGCTCTTTTGTCTCGGCATCTCTTACCCAATAAATTTTGGGCTGAGGTTGTGTTAACGGCAACCAAATGATACAAAAGGCAATCTAGAGTCCTACAGAGCAGATCATCAATCACATTATGGATCCTAGAATTTGCTCATTTTCTCTTACTCCAAGAATGTTCTGCTGCTTATGTTTAGTCATTGTTTCAGTTCAGGATGTTCCATGTTTGACCCCAGAGAAACTAAGGGTCAAAAGTGCTTTGATCCAAGAACCAGAAGAAAATACATCCTCAAAGATGTTAGCTGGCTCCAACCAGATATACTATTGTTTTTGTAAGAAAAGGAAAACTTTTGGCTTTGTTTTCTTTATTTATGTTTTTTTTTTAAAGACCAGGCCCACTGATGTAGGTTTGTGTCCTTTGCCGCTGCCCATCAATGCAAATCGATGTTAATTACATCAACTGCATAATCGATTACCCCTGATTAACCACCACATGACGCCCATGATCCGATCAATTAGCAAAGGAATTTTAAAAAAGGACTTTCTGAAAAAAAACATATTTAAATGTATTGTCATTGCCTATTTAGTATATACTTGTTTGTTTATTCATTATTTGTGTGTGTAGTTGCCTCCTTTTTTTTGTTCAGATAATGTGCCTTGCTTATTTAACCTTCTCATTTGTTATCGTTTACATGCTCCACAGGGGTTAAATAAGCAATTAATCAGGAATTGGAGCATAATTGCAATTAACTGAAAGACCAGGTATTATTGCAATTACCCCCAAAATTAGGAACTACTGTGATTACATTCTTTTACCAGGCTAAAAATCCTTTTTTATGTATTACATACACAAAGTATACCAGAAAAAGGTTATACAACTTAAGAGGACTATTGCTCAATTGGTTAAATTAGCAAGGTGTTTTATCGCAAATTTTCACCCCTGCTCCCAATGTGCAGGAACAGCCTCCCTGGGACTTTTCCTGGATTGCCCTTTTCTTCTTCTTTTATTTGTCCTCTTCTTGGTGCTGACCTGAAATAGTTGCTTTCTTCTCTTCTTCTGTTCTTCTTTTCTCCTTGGTGCAGTGAACACCTTCTAGCCTCAGGGCATTTTTCCTCACCCCTTCATTGCTCTTAAGTCACCTTTTTTTCTGCCTTGGATGCAGGAGCCCAGCCCCCTTTATAGTTTATATAGAAGGAGAGGGGGTGGAATTTTTTTTTTTTTTTTGGGGGGGGGGGGGGGGGGTTGGCGGGCGCAATGGCAGCCCCCATTGCCTTGCTTAGAATCCCACCGGTGAGATGCACTGGTGGTATTTTCTTTTCCCCCTTTGCTCTTCCCTGCTGGGCCATTTATTGCCCTTTTTGAAACCTCATTGGTTGTATGCACCGGTGAGGATTTCTTTTCTTTCCTTCTTTTTCTCCTACTGTTCAGAGCACAGACCGTCCTTAGTTTCCTTGTTTTGAACCCCACCAGTGGCATGCACTGGTGGGGTATTTCTTTCCCCTTTTTGTTCTTCCCTACTCGGCCAACTTATTACCTGTTTTGAAACCTCACTGGTGTCATGCACTGATGCACCGGTGGGGATCAAAATAGGCAGATGATGAGGTGGGGGCGGCCTGATTATTACTTCTTTTGAATCCACCAGTGTTATGCATCAATGGGGATTTAAAACAGGCAAGCAGTGAGGGGCAGCCATGACTTTCTTTATCTTGAATCCAATAGGCAAGCAGTGAGGAGGTAGCTTGCTCTTCCCTCTTTGAAGTTTCCCACCAGTGTCATGCACTGACGGGGATTTAAAACAGACAAGCAGTGAGGGGGCAGCCTGCTCTTTCCCTCTTCGAAGTCCCAGCGGTGGGGATTTCCTACTTGGAAAGGATAAGGAGGGTGGCCTGCTATACACTGGTGAGGATTGGGAATAGCCTCAAAAGGGTAAGAAAGGCAGAGTGGTCTGATTGGGTTTGGGAATTTCCATTTTAGAACTCCACCACCGGTAAGGATTCCTATTAGGAGAGGGAGAAGGGCGAGAGAGGTTATTCCTAGTAGCACTAGGACTAGAAGGGGAAGAAGGAAATAGGCGAAGGGGCGACCCTTCCCACTTTTGATCCCCACTGGGTCCAAGTCCCGGTGGGACGTGGACATGCTGCCCCTCTCACTTCTCTTCTGTCTTGCCTTTCCCTATAAATAGGGGTCCGCCCCCTTTTTCTTCTTCCTCCTCATACTCTGGCCCACCAACCAGTGGAAGAGCGAGGCCAATTGGTTCACCCCCAAGGGCATTTCGACCAGTTGAAGGGGATGCTTTGGACTAGCTTTGCAACTGCTCAAGTTTTTATTTTCTCCTTAATTCCCTTTAAACACCTAGCACCCATGACTGTGCATGAGTTTAATGGCCTTCTATTTGTTGAAATTTATATGTTCTATGTAAGACAATATTAATGGGATTCAACAACTATCATGTACTCATAACAGTACAGTGAAGAGATACAAAGTGAGATCAGTGACAAAAGGGTTTACACAGACCTATAGGATTGACTAAAAAGAGAACTTTTGCATCCATAGCAACACCTCTGTGGAAGTCATTCTTTCATCTGTTATCCAATTTTCCTGGGAACAATGACTCTGTAAATGGTTATTTGGAGGAGTGTATATGCACTCTCATCCAAGATACATAGACAAGGGGAAGATTGTAAGTGAAGAGGAGGCATGCCCTGTTGGCCGAGACAATCCCCAACAATTTAGCTTGAAAATTTTAACTAGCCATGATTGACGTTGGCTATGCTAAATTGTCAGTCACATATTATTCACCAAATGTAAAGGTGGTAAAAGTGCTTAATATTCCCATATGCAAGTGGAAAGGACATCAACATGCAAAGAAATCTCATACTATGACAGTAAGTGCATTATGGTAAATTAAAGCAGATGGCATGATCAACAACTAATAATCTGGTGATCTACAAGCCTCTAGCAGACAAATATCCAAGAATCAAAGTGTTTACCTTGATTTTATAACTACAATGTCGCAGATTGGACAATCAGTCCAAAAAAAGCCTAGGATGCACTCTGACTCTGGCCGGTATCTTCGACTAAGAGTCTCCCCAGTCTCCCGATTTTTAAATTGAATCTCACTATTTGACCTCTGAATTGCAATGACTTTTCCATCTAAAGAATAACGAATGGATAAGACTGGTCCTTCACTTATTGAATCAGAGTTTGGAGGATCATGTTGAATAGATGGACCAATTTTCCATGACAGAACCTGCAATAACACACAGTCAGAGAATTGCATGTATCAAATTTCACAACATATATAAGAAACCTGATAAATGCAAGCTACATGCAAACGATAGAATAATAATTCTGACCTGATCAGATGTTGGACAAAGAAGTAGCTTATTCCCATCATCAAAAAATAGTCCCCTTGTTTCAGGTATGCTGCACCGAAGGGGAGGATGATGAATGTAAACATGTGAGAGAGCCCCAGACCCTACCAAATCCATCCTAGCTGGATCCTTCCGTGGCTTTCCTGGAGTAGTGTTTCCCTCGTCTCCAGGCTGTGATTCTTTGTATAAGAAACTTTTACCCTTTTATAAGGTAAACCTCAAAAAGACAGCCGAACTACCGACAAATGTACTGCCAAATAAGTCTAGAAATGTAAAAGCTCTGGAAGAAATTCTCTCATGCTATTTTCTGAGAACTGCATTCCAGAGCATCCCGTCCAAAATATTCAGACATACCTTACCACACACACACATACCTGAAATCAATCTCCAGTAGTAAAGCACTTTCAACTGCTGTCACGCTCTCTTCTTAAGCTTTAAATGATGTAAAAAATAGTTTTATAAGAATGCAAAACAACAAAGAATGTAAAGCATAAGAGAAATAGTTGAGGAACACATAATTATATACCGCATTCCCCATGCATGTCTTTAGAGAAAGAAACTCCTTTAAACACATGTCACGTTCAATCTCTGGGACCTTTTCTGCAATGCATCTGCCATATGCTTTTGCCTGCAGCAGATAAGAACTAAACATGAAAAAGCTACAATGAGAGATGCCAACAAGAATAGATGCATCGCTGAAATATTTTGACTAGAAGGGGGATAGAAAGTTGGGTATTTTCAGAGGTAACTTTACAGAAAGCTTTACCTTGAGTTTGACTCTTACAACATATCTGATGTTTTTTTTTCAAGTTATGGTAGTCAATGGTGTCAAAATTTTCTTCTCCATTCCATGTAAAAAGAGACCAGATATTTGAGAATGCCATGTAGGTGGCCG
This sequence comes from Colocasia esculenta, assembly GCA_014218235.1. Taxonomy (NCBI): domain Eukaryota; kingdom Viridiplantae; phylum Streptophyta; class Magnoliopsida; order Alismatales; family Araceae; genus Colocasia; species Colocasia esculenta. Next base: position 49,391,549 of record CM024763.1, on the reverse strand, counting down.
TCCAATGTTAATCCATGGGTGAAGGGAATAGAAGATGACGTACTTAGGAACCAAAGTAGGTTTTCACAAACAAAGAAAACAAAAAGGCTTTACGTGCTTCACTACACGTATGGGTTAACAGAGCTTATTGAAGAAAATATTAATTTTTGGATACAAAAGACAACCAAAACAAGAACTTAGAGCACGCAAGGTCACGCGGACAGTTTTCTCCATTCCCATCGTATCAACCAAGTTAAAATACCGTCAGCCACAATTCACTCCAACCACAGCCCAGCTCATGGAATTCTTGCCTCACTAATTTCGATTCTCCACCCCGCCATATCGTTAATACATCCGGAGGACCATTGAGCATTTCAAGTTTAAAGCATGTCAAACACCTCTTTTTTTTCTGAAAAAAAAATCCTCGATACTCTCGCAGCCAATAAACATCATAAAGCTCCCAATTCACACTGCTGGCAAACCACTCTCTAATAGCTAAACCCTACAAACCTGGGCCGCGCAGTTCAGCAGCACTCGCTTCAGCACGGGAAGGTTCCTGAGCTCGCTCTTCCCTTGGCTCATCGGGGTACTACCGGAAGATCAAGGCGACCCGGGACATTGACTGCAACAGATTTCAGAGCTTTCATGAGATTTTTCATGACTTCTACAAGATCTAAACGTCAAAAACCCTTTTGACAGAAAAGAAAAGGAAAAGAATTAGATCTCAAATATAAAACACTGACAACTAACAAGGATCCTCTAAACTCACCCGATACCAGCTGCCAACCACGAAGATACCCACGCGAAATGGAGATGAGAACTCCACCGGAAGGCGGCTCAGAGATCCTTTCAGCGAGGTGAGAGAAATCACAGGAAAACAAAAAACTCCACCTTTTTCAGACGAAAATTAGGAATATTTCGGTCCCTAATTCGGATCCTGCGGCGCCTCCCGAGTTCCAACTTCCAACCAACCGGTCTCCGGGGCGGACCGGGCGGTGCCGAGGGCAGGGCGGGTATCGGGTCGGTACTCGGATACCGAATCTGCTAGAGTTAAAAATAAATAAATAAATAAAAAGAAATGTTTCGTACCCGACCAGAGCAAAGTGCCCGCCGCTGTCCCTAGACAGTAGACATAGATCTTCCGCTTGTGCCTGTGTCAAGAGCGCGAATACTTTAGTATTTTTCATGAATAAATAAATAAAATAAGAGCAAAAAATACCAAGAGTAACAATAAAGTCACACTAGTTTCACTTACCTAGTTTCTTAAGAAAATTTGGTCCAATTTTTCATTTTTCAATTGATGGTTCTTTCCATATTTTTTTCCATTAGTGCGGTAACTCTAGTATTAGGTTGAAACTAAGATATTAAGCTCACCAAACTCCATAAAAGTGAGTATCTATAATGATCATATGATAAAAGGGAAAATTTATTACACTATCTCAATATATTTTTTACTTTTTTATATTAATAGTATATTGGCCAACGAAGAAGATCCAAAATACATTAAGAGTGTATTAAAAAATATAACAATTTTTTTTTTGACAAAAATGCTATTTGAAACAAGGTTCATGTAATTTGTTTGAGGTTCAAATCCAGTAAAAAATGTTAAGTTTAGAATAAAATGCAAACATAAATGAAGAGACAAATTTTTAAGGTGGAGGAATCGAGTTACCACAATATCTATTCAATTTTTTAAATAAAAACAGTGTTAAATCTACTGAGACAATTTGTTAAAAATAGGGATACATATGCAATTAGAAATAATCAAAGGACTCAGGAGTGAATTCATCCATCTCTCTCCTTATCCCTCTGTGGTGTTCTTATAAGTTCTTATCCTTCTTTCCCTCCACAAAAACGGTTCTTCTGACAAAAACCCCGTTCGAAAAAAAGATCGAGAACATCTATTCTCTGGATCCTCGCGGCGGAAAGCGCAGAGCTTTCCAGCCAATTGGTTCTTGGGGAACCTAGATCCTCTGGTCCAATCGGTTTCTTGGTCTCCCCCGCTCCACCATGATGGCAACAACCCCGTTCCCAGCCCCGGTGGCTGCAAACCCCACTTCAGTATCGCCTGTTTCTCCCAAATTGCTTCCCTTCCACAGCGATTCCTGTCCAAAACTGGATGTGGGCACCTCTTTTTTCGGCCGGAAACCCCATCAAAATGCGAACTTTGAAGCAATGACGGGGGCCGGGTGGAAGCTACGGCCGAGGCGGCTGAGGCATCCGCCTCTGGTATCGGCGTCCTTGGGGGGGTTGCTGGGGGGGATTTTCAAGGGTGCGGACACTGGCGAGTCCACGAGGAAGAGGTTCGTGGAAACCCTCGCTTCGGTCAACCGGTTGGAGCCGGAGATGTCAGGCTGTCGGATTCAGAGCTAAGGGAGAGGACGTCTGTTCTAAAGGGGCGGGCGCAGAATGGCGAGTCGTTGGACTCGCTTCTACCTGTAAGTCTTTGTTAGGGCTATGTCTCCTTTGATGATCAAGTTTTCAATTCGGGCAAGCAGTCAAATTTCTGGCAATTTTTTTTTGCCAAATTTCATTTCTTGGTTAAAGCGTACGCTGGTCGAGATTGAACGGTGAAGTACTGATTTGTGTCTGTTCAGTTTCCTATAATAGGTTTGTGGTTATAGAGTGCCCGAAATCTGAAAACTAAAGTCTACTGGTGGTAGTTGTCACGTGCTGGTCTTCACTGATGTTCCCTTCAGCTCAATTGCACAACCTTTGATTATGGGCCAAATATCACTCAACCCCAAAACCTAGGACTGAGGTGAGGAAGCCCAACCATTATATAGAAGGGTGACTCCCTTGGGAAATCCGATGTGGGATTTATTTCCCAACACACCCCGTGCGTGCAGGCCGATATCAGGCAATGACATGTGGGCATTGGACATTATGGTCAAGCATGTGATTCCCAGGATAATATCTCGTTCTGATACCATGATAATGGGCCAAATATCACTCAACCCCAAAACCCAGGTGCTGAGGTGAGGTAGCCCAACCAACCACTATATAGAAGGGTGACTCCCTTGGGAAATTCAATGTGGGATTATTTCCCAACAACCTTGACCTAGAAAATTGAGATTATTCATCCCTTGATCAGATGATATTGCTCAGTCAACATCCCGAGTCTGAGTAAGTGCAAACACTTTCCTTCTGATTAATTTTTTATTGTCCTTTAGAGAATGTATACTGCCTGTTAACATCTTGTTGAACTATGATACTTTGCTGAGAGAAAACATGTGTTCATATGCAGGAGGCATTCGCTGTAGTAAGGGAGGCATCAAAGAGAGTTTTAGGGCTTCGCCCTTTTGATGTACAGCTGATAGGTATTTATATTTTTTCATGTTATTAGTTGTCACTTCTTGCGTAGAAGAGTTTCTTCCCTGTCTAAATTGAACAAAATACATGAATCGTTTGCATTATGAGGCTATCACATAAAGAATCTGACAGAAGTCTTGAACATTAAATAATTGACTCAGCGTAAACCAAATCCAATAGCAAGAGATGATGGTCTCCAAAATTTGTTCCTTCTTTCTTCCAGGATTTCCGTGAATACAAAATCCTGCATTGATATTAGATGCAAGTTTCAAGCATGTTGGTTCCATGTTGATGTCCACGTTGCCTCTTAATCTTTTGTTTCTATTTTCACAGAAATCAGGCCTCATTTGTGTTTTATATTATAAACTATGAAGTCATTGCCAATATCAGATTGTTGTGTTGGATACTTGGGTGGGTGACCCCCCAAGTACCCATTCATTGCCCCTAAGCAGAATCAAACTTGAGGCCTCCACCTCATTAGCTGGAATTTCCCCTACTGTTTCCATCACTGGGTGGTCCCCCTCTTGTTTTTACCTTGCTACACAACTGTCGGTACAAAAATCAGTAGGTTCTTGTGTAAAAGTCAATCAATAGGCAGCTTCTAAAAAGTTGATTGATAGGCATAGCCTATTGATCAGTGGGTTTGTGCTTTGCATCTCTTTCAGGCTTAACTTTCAGTTGTGCCTAGCATGTGTTTTAACTCAGATTTGTTGTTTAATCATTGAGACTGCTGTATAGAAATTGGATAGTTGATAGTTCTGGTATTGTATGTCATTCCTCTGAATGACAGATTAATGACTGTCATGTTGATTTAGAGAATCATGGTGTTTTTGTTTTACACTTATGTCTTTCCTGCTGTGTAGGTGGCATGGTTCTTCACAAGGGAGAAATTGCAGAAATGAAGACTGGTGAAGGGAAAACACTTGTGGCTGTCTTACCTGCTTACTTGAATGCATTGAGTGGGAGGGGGGTCCATGTTGTTACTGTGAATGATTACCTTGCTCGACGTGATTGTGAATGGGTTGGACAAGTACCACGTTTTTTAGGACTGCAAGTGGGGTTGATACAACGTATGCCACATCAACTATCATCCATGCATATTGTCTTCACTTTGCAAATTATAAATATTTTATGATGAATATTGCTTCCACGTCTTTCTGCCATTACTTCCTATCTTCAAGATGACATTTCTACTTACATGGAACATTGGTGAACTCTCTTTTCTAATCACTATTGTGATTTGACTTTTGAAATGTTTCCAGATTGCTTTGTTGTACACATTGTAGTTCTGGATTAAAGTGCACAACCAAATGTAGCTATACTTGTATCAGAGCAACCTTGCCTGCATTTTCTTTATTTATGCTAGTATGGTCTTTACATATCCAAGATAGTGTCTAGACTATGTCACCTGAAACCAGAAATGGGCACTACACAAATCATCATCCTTTATTCTTGTATACTTTCTTACATCTCAGTTCTTCCTGGTGTTCAGTAAATTTCAAAGATTATGGCATTTCTTGTCATTATCTTGATTGCTTTTTTTTTTTTTTCATTTGTTGATATTCTTTGTTATGTTACCTCACCAAATGGTTTCTCTGATACTGTTGTCTTTTTCATCAGAAAACATGTCAAGTGAACAGAGAAGAGAAAACTACTTGTGTGACATCACGTATGTCACAAACAGTGAACTTGGTTTTGATTACTTGAGAGACAACCTTGCCACGGAAAGTAAAATTTTCTGGCCTAGACATTGAAGGTTATTCCTGCTACATGTTATGAATGACTTATCTGACAAACTTGTCTGACTCTTGGTTTGTTCAGAGTGTAGATGAGCTTGTACTGAAGGACTTCAATTACTGTGTGATTGATGAGGTTGATTCCATTCTTATTGATGAAGCAAGGACGCCATTGATTATTTCAGGCCCTGCAGAAAGACCAAGTGACCGATATTACAAAGCAGCAAAGATTGCAGCTGCCTTTGAGCGAGACATACATTACACTGTAAGATGAAGAAGAGCTGCTACATAAACTTCTTGACTCATGTTTATCAGGAGTATGATTGCTTGGAGGTCCACTTTTCATCTCCATGTTCAATCTACTCGGGCATAATGAGTCTTGTAATAGAAACTTGTGACATGGATAAAAATCGATAAAGTGCAGACTAATGATTAAGAATTTTGGTTCCATATGTTAGCAAGGATTTCATATATATATTCCATTTACTTGACTTCTCAAATATCAGGTAGATGAAAAGCAAAAAACAGTTCTACTCTCAGAACAAGGCTATGAGGATGCTGAAGAAATTTTGGATGTTAAGGATTTATATGATCCTAGAGGGCAGTGGGCATCATATATCTTAAATGCAATAAAAGCAAAGGAGCTCTTCCTCAGGGATGTAAACTACATTGTCCGTGGCAAGGAGGTGCTTATTGTGGATGAGTTTACTGGTCGTGTCATGCAGGTGACTATAGTCCTGTTATTTACTTTCTTTTTGTATATAATGAACTTATAATTCTTTATTTCTTCTAAAGGCAAGGGTGAAACACTCATATCTCAGTTCAGTTCAGGTAGTTATGAACCTGAATCAGATAATTTGACCTGTGCCATCTTGAACCATTATAGACAGATTGGTTCTAATTTGTCTTATAAAACATGACGGTCAAAAGGAAATTCCTTGACCCCTAGTTTGTTAGAATCTAAACTCCAGCAGGTTTTTCAAATGGTACACAACTGCAATGCTGTTATTGCTTCTCATGGATTTGGTCCGTATAGAACCCAAGGAAAAAAATATTTACCATTAGCTTTTATTTCAGGATCTTTTTAGACTTAAAGCTTAAGTGAGCTTTGTATTATTTTATCTACTATATATTGTTTCTTTTGCTTCTTCACTGTGCTGTTTTTGCTTGAGCTTTTGCAGGGTAGACGATGGAGTGATGGGCTTCACCAAGCAGTTGAAGCAAAGGAAGGCTTGCCAATTCAGAATGAGACAGTGACACTGGCATCAATTAGTTATCAGAACTTCTTTCTCCAGGTGAGAATATCACTACATTTTGAGGAATTAACTGGAAACCTGCAACAAGGTCTTGTTCTCTTGATGCACGTGTATGTGTTCATCCATGCAGTTTCCTAAGCTATGTGGAATGACTGGAACTGCAGCAACTGAAGGTGCAGAATTTGAGAGCATATATAAACTGAAAGTTACTGTGGTTCCAACAAATAAACCCATGATAAGAAAGGTATAGTCCTTGACAGTGCATCCATCTGGTAAATATTTGCAAGTTCTCTCGATCCCTTGCAAATGTATCTGGGACATCTGGCCTCTGCATTCTCGGTTGTTGCTGGTTTTCCTGACCTTCTGACTTCATAGTTTGGTGGTTCTGTTCGTGCATGTTTTCATTTTTTGTGCTCTAATTATTTACCCTTTGCTTGTTGATTTTATTGAGGAAATCATATTGTAGGTGTCTTTACTAAAAATAATTTTTTGGAACTCCATTTAGTTCAGAAGTATGCAATTACTTGTGCTCATTTATGCTTCTTATCCCATTTTTTTTTAGGGTTCAAGATTCATGTGCAAGTAATATCATAAACCTGTATGTGCACAAGAAAGTGATTATTGTTATTTATTTTTACGTGTCATTATTATAAGAATAGTGAAATACTAAGTGGTGCTTATATAGCTGATTGTGGGATTTATCTGATGAATGGAAGACTGTCTTTCTTTAATTCACTTTGCCTCCTGTACCATGTGGAGTTACCTTTTATCTTGTTTATCCCTTTTCAGGATGAGTCAGATGTTGTCTTCAGGTCAACAACTGGAAAATGGCGTGCTGCTGTTGTGGAGATATCACGAATGCACAAGATTGGTCGTCCCGTGCTTGTTGGTACAACTAGTGTTGAGCAGAGTGAACTGTTATCGCAACAACTTCTTGAAGCTGAAATTCCTCACGAGGTGATGTAATAGGATTTTTCTAATGGATGCATTAACTGCATCAGTTGTCTTTTCCTGCATTAGATGCTAATTGAATATCAATTTGACAGCTTCTTGAAATGTTATAGTAACTTTTACCATGTTATTTTAAAATTGAAACATCTCTATACCTTTCTCAACCGGGTTAACTTTAAGATCTTAATCTTGATGTTAATCTTAATGTGTGTAGGTTTTCCACCTCTTCCTAGTATTAAAGTTTTGACTTGATGTTTCCTTTTCCAATAAAACTTCCTGGACAGAGTGTGTTAAATTTCTTCTGGATGGAATGGCCTTGCTATTTGTCAAGGAAGATGCATGTTTAATTTACTTTAACCTGCTCATTGTGTGAATTACCTGACATATCTCTTCGCCTATTTTATTTTTGAGATCTGATATTTTTTATTCTATTTTAAAAAATATTTAAAGGTTCTCAATGCAAAACCAGAGAATGTTGAGCGGGAAGCTGAAATAGTAGCGCAGAGTGGCCGTCTTGGGGCAGTAACCATTGCAACAAATATGGCAGGTCGTGGAACAGATATAATCCTAGGAGGTAATGCTGAATTCATGGCAAGGTTAAAGCTGCGCGAAATGCTTATGCCCAGGTATCCTTTCTAACTATAAGCCATATGATATCTTCTAATTATAAGCTATAGGATATTCAATCCACCCTAATACAAAATGTCCTACTTGGGTTGACAATAGGCTTTTGATTCACCTGTTCTGTTGAATAAGATAGGAAGGCCCAAAGTTGGCCCTGATGCACCAAGGTCAGCTGGTTCAGTCAAGTGAGGCTTCCATGAAATGGCAGAGAAGGAAAAGAAGAGGTGGAGGCCACATTTCTTCTGCTTATTTTACCTTCTCTGCCCCTTCACATTACCATCTGACATGATGTCCATTTGGTTACCCTCTCATTCAATATATAGAAATTTTCATTGTTATCACTCTTTGCCTGACTCTTTTCCTATAGAAGATTATATATTCCTGTATTGAACTCGAAGGTAACATATCCCCATACCGAATTTGTTATTACCCTTCTTCACCTGGACTCTTTACAAAGCGTTGTGGAACCTTTGATGGCTTGTCTTTTATTCTCTGAGCCTAAAATTGGTTGTGTTATGAGTATAATGCTGATATTATGCCAATAAAAGGAGGTTCGTCTTACTGAATTTACCTAATAAAATTATATTGTAATACCAATTGTTTTGTATAGTGTATAGTAAGAATAATTTTTTCACATATCCTAATAACAGCCATGTTCACATTATACATAAGCAAAGGTACTGAATTATGCAGAGTAGTGAAGCCAATTGAAGGCTTTGTATCAGTGAAGAAACTTCCACCAAGGAAGACATGGAAGGTGCTACTTTATTTGGTTCATCAGTAATAGTGTCTCTTGAAGGATAATGTATTATGTGATATTAAAATGATTTTTTAACTTTCAGGTCAATGATAAATTATTTCCCTGCAAACTATCAAAGGAGAAAATGTCTTTGGCTGAGGAAGCAGTGGAGTTGGCCGTCCAGACGTGGGGAAAAAGATCACTGACTGAGCTTGAAGCAGAAGAAAGGCTTTCATATTCTTGTGAGAAGGTGAAAACAATTTAAGTATTGACACATCTCTCTGCACACTGCACAAAATAATGGACCTCTAGTTACTTCATGGTTTTCTTTTCTTATATGAGAATCTGCAATGATCTTTTAACTAGTCCAATGGTGTCCATGGCACATTTTCACTGTTTCTTTCTTTTCAAAACTTTCTTCTTCCTCGTTTAATGCTTGCTGCCATATGCTTCTTATCACTGTGATCAGTTTATGTTATGTTTATTTCTTTCGGATGCTATATTATGTATCACAAAAAATTTATAGTAGTCCCAATGGAAATTTAGGGTCCCACCGGAGATGAAGTCATAACAAAGTTGAGAGAAGCTCTTATGGAGATTGTTGAAGAATATAAAGTCTATACTGAGGAGGAGAGAAAGAAGGTTTTATGCAGCTACTTGCATTTTAAGCTCCCTGCATAATAAAAAGTACGAGAATAGTAACTTCTTGTTTCAAAAATCCTTCAGGTCGTTTTGGCAGGTGGGCTACATGTGGTTGGGACAGAACGTCATGAATCCCGGAGAATTGACAATCAGGTAAGTCAGAACCTTGAGATTCATAAGGAAGCAAATCTCACTACGAGCAGATTGTTACTTCGAATGCCTATAGTCCTTTCTTGGTTTATCCTTCTATATCTTGTGGACAGTCTAAGACATTCCTTGAATTTCGTGTGAAGGTACACTGTCATCTGAGTTGCCTGATTTGTACCTTGTGTACTGTCTTTTATGTTCTTATGTGGGACATTGTAATAACCAATTTGAAGAGTAGCATGACATTTGTTGGTTAACATAGCATGAACTAGACAAACTGACAAAAGGATTACCAGCAAGTTGGAGAAAGATTTGGGCAAAAGGCATCATGCCAAACTTGTATGGAGCCATGTTATTTAGCTGAAAGAATTTAGGGAGCTAGGCACCTATAAATTAGGAAATATTCCTCTAACCATGAGAACTATTATGCATATGCATTCACAATGTTGAACTCGTGCGGAAGTGATATTTGGGTGCCAAGTGCCTATTGAAAAATATGATCGACTATGTGGATACTTGCTTATATATGATGTGGATAAAACAGTATAAGAGATTTTACAACAAATATAGGGTTTTTAAGGTGTAAAGTGAAGGTTTGACCCATTTTTTGGAAGAGTAAATTTCCATTCATGTTTCTTGCATAAGGATGTAATACTTATCTGTAGTTTTTACTCTGGTCCCATTTTCTCTTGATGGGCAATGAACATGCTGTATTTCCTATTCTTCTTCATTGATCAATATGTAAGTTGTGTCATTTGTGTCCCTGGGTTTACAGCTACGAGGTCGAAGTGGCAGACAAGGAGATCCCGGCAGCTCTCGTTTCTTCCTTAGCCTTGAAGACAACCTCTTCCGAATTTTTGGTGGTGACAGGATTCAGGTTACACAAGTGACTATAAATGTTGGAAATATAACTTTCGGGACCTCCAATATTTGTGGGAATGTTATTCATCATTAGTTTTTTAAATTGTTCCCAGAAAACTCATGCAATTTCAATCACTTTTCTTGAAATCAATGGCTGAATCCATCTGCTTTGATAACTTTGAAATGTACTTTGGTCCTACCGGAAGAATTTTCTGTGCAAGATACTTTCCCCCAAGAAACTTTTGTCATGATAGATATCATTGTTTGACATATGTACATGAATGCATATTATATTAGCTTTTTTCCTAAAAGAAGTGACTGGGTACCATGCATGATTATTATGAACGAAAAGTCCAAGAAAGTATGTGAATGTATATAGCTCATATACGCTCTCTAAAAGAGAAATGAGCTATGTAACCTATCTATGCAAGATGTAGTTTTAAAACTTTATGTAGAAGAGTTTTTTCTGTCAAGCTCCCTTCTGCTTTTTCAGCACATTAAAGTTGTTTGAGGATTTTCCTTCTTTTAATCACTAATCATATTTTATCCATATATTCCTTTTGTCAACAGAATTGGGCCATATGAGAAATTCAGGAGTTCTAACTTCTAATTCAGAGCCTTTTGGCAAATAAAATGTCTAAAGTATATCAGATCCTGATGTTGAATTAATGGAATACTGTTTTTCCTTTCATTGGTTGACGATTGTTGCTGAAGCACTATTTCCCTTTCAACATGCAGGGCTTGATGAGAGCATTTCGCGTTGAAGATCTGCCATTGAGTCACAAATGCTAACAAAGGCACTCGATGAGGCTCAAAGGAAGGTTGAGAACTACTTCTTTGATATCCGAAAGCAGTTATTTGAATATGATGAAGTTTTGAACAGTCAAAGAGATCGTATCTACACTGAAAGAAGGCGGGCACTTAAATCTGATAACCTGCAATCTCTTATTATAGAGTATGCTGAATTGACAATGGATGATATTTTAGAGGTACAGTATAATGGCCTTTGCCATTGTTTCAGTGTAGGTTCTCTGTTGAAAGAAATGGGTACATGTTCAGTTTAGAATCATAAATGAGTATGTATTGTTGAGTCATTCTCAAAGCACCATGCTTCGTGTGTAGGCAAATATTGGTCCAGATCCTCAAAGGGAAAGTTGGGATCTTGAAAAGCTAATCGCTAAGCTGCAGCAGTAACCACTAAGCAACCTTCAATACTCCAAATTATCTTTATTATCATTAGCTGCATATCTTACTAAGCACGGCCTTCATGTAAGTTTTTTTTCTCCTTAGTCTCCATCATGTATTCTTTGACTATTGACTTGGCAGGTATTGCTACTTGTTGAACGATTTAACTCCGGAGTTGTTGCAAAGCAAATGTTCAAGCTATCAGGATTTGCAGGAATACCTCCGTTATCGGGGAAGAGAAGCATACTTACAAAAGACTGTAAGCCCCCCAAGTTACCATAAATTGTGCTTTAAGTGAGATGCTATCAGCATGTTTACAGTGGGTAATCAGAATTGCTTGCATATGGGAAATTGTGCTTTTGTCTTGATGTGGGCTATGTTTCTGAAATCCTGTTTATGTTCATGATCCTGCTCTGTTTTTCATGGCCCTAAAAATGCTCCACTAATGAAATTAGTACCACACTACCAGTTAACTGGAGATAGTTAAGGCTTTAAGCCATTCTAGACCGGTAGTCATCTCGCCTCTGTCTTCAAATGCACTCGAATTATGAACCATCAAGCATTGTGATCATTTCCTTTCCAATACTCCTCCTCTGTGCAGTTTGTCCCCACCAAGATTGGACTTCTTATTTTCTTCAATCATTTCAGGAAATTGTAGAGAAAGAAGCACCAGGGCTGATGAAAGAGGCTGAGAAATTTCTAGTTCTGAGCAACATTGACAGGCTTTGGAAGGAGCATTTGCAAGCAATCAAATTTGTACAACAGGCTGTTAGTTTGCGGGGATATGCACAGAGGGATCCCCTTATTGAGTATAAGCTTGAGGGTTACAACCTTTTTCTAGACATGATGGCACAGATTAGGAGAAATGTGATATATTCCATCTATCAGGTTTGCCTTTGATCCTGAATCTAACTCCTTTCTCTTCTCCAACATGTTTTTCACTTTTCTTTGGGGTTTAAATATTTCAAAATTTGCATTTAGCATTTATTAAGCATCTCGCAGTAGGCCGTCAAGGGAATTCTGAACTATGTGTTTAGGTCTTATCATTGTTGAGATCTGTTTCGTTTTGATCATCCTGAGCCTCTTGAAGACAGTTTTACTGTTCTTTGTCTTCATAACTTGGGCCAGAGCCCATCAGAGAACGTAAAATTTGGGAGGTTGCTTTAGATTGTTATGTTTTCCTGTTCAACTGATATGAGAGTAAGATGACAGATTGTTCTTCTTTGAAATGGAACCTGTTGGTTGTCATCCTTTGGACATGCTGCCTTCTTTTCCTATGTTATGAGAAATTGTACCAGGAAATGCACTTCAAACAACTTCGCTCTTTTTGTTGAAAGTAATCAACTGTATGCTATTTCTGTTTGGTCCCTGACATATGATCTGATTCTCCTTTCAGTTCCAACCAGTAATGGTGAAGAATCAACAACAGATGCAAAAAGAATCAAAGGGAAGCGGAAGTGACGGTAGTGCGAGCCCAGTTGGGGCTGCACAGGCATCTTAGTAGCCCTTGGGATTTCATAAGGAGTAGAAATTTGAGAATCCCGGTGTACACCTTCCGGCCCTTTTTTTTTGGAAGGAGAAGTGACAGATTAGCTTCTCTGTTAAGTGTAAACTAGATCTATGCCTCATCCTTCGGCATCTTTGCTGACTTTCGAATCTTCTCATGTAATTTATAACCCTGGGGAGGATTCAATGAGGAAATGTGGTGTGAAAGATGGATTAACAAGCAGTTCTTCCCAATACTTTGAAGAAGTTGAACATTCATTTGATAAGAATGTATAATGACTTGTGTATTATTTATTTCAAGAAAGGGACAGTGTTGCTGTCTGATCGATCCTGTTGTCTGACCTGCATGTGTGATGGCAAATAAACAATGAACCCTAATTTGAGCAAAAGTTTGAGGATTAGGCCGTTGTCGATTTCTAAGTGTTGCTGATTTGCCTTTCATTCTGGTAGCCATGGCTGTTTTGGGCTTCTCAAATTCACAATACCTTTGGGAATCTACTGTTGCGCCAAGCTTGGGACATGCCTCTTGCATGTGGGCATTAAGCTTGCTGATATGTCCAATAGATATGATATTTTATGATATATGAAAAAGCAAATAATCTCTGAGGATGTGTGTGGCAAAGCTTTGACCTATGAATCACTCTTCACTCCACTTTCAACCCAAGAATAAAAGTTGAAGGTTATTATAATAATATCATTTTTTAGTTGGAAGACTAGAACGATCCCAAAATCTCATAAACAACTTATAATGTTTTCCATTTCCCCCTCAAAATAATTAGCTAAACCTTGTGAAAAAAATCTAAAACTATTTCCAATTAAGATGATGTCAAACATGGCTTAAGATGTATACGTTTGGGCACGAATGCCCACATGTCCTATCGGGGACTCTAAAGCACTGCTGGGGCAGGGGAAGGGATGAGGTGACGCTCACATCCTTAGGCCTTAAGGCTTGAAGCTTCTTATGTAAGTGTTCATGAATCTTATTTCTCAATAGTTAAGTGGGTTTCACATGTTATTGAATGATGGTACGCACAAAATTATAAATACAACCACAGTTTGAAGAGAATCTATCAATTTTCTTCTAGGATAAGTATACCATCATAGCTGAAAAACTCATAGTATATATAGCTGTATCTTTGAACTACGAGTTTATGTTGCATGGTTTTTTTACATAGAATGTCGACACTTCTTAAACTTCTGAAAGGAGGGGGTTATCAAGAACTTTCTTGTCACCGTTTGTGCCACCACCAATGCTACATCCTTGCCTTTTGTCTTTAGTTCAAAAAAAAAAAAAAAAAGCCTCACTAACATACATGTTTTATAGAGGGCCACCAAGGAAGATGCATGCCCATTTGACTTGGCTACACAAATATAAGTTTTGCTGGGGAACCCAACTAATCTCACCTGGAGTGCATCCCTATGACACCTTCTGGGATGCAAAGTCTACATCATTCCAACTTAAAAATCTAATGGAGTTTCTTATCTTCACACCCAAGACTTCCTTTTTAACACTAACATGGAACTTACCCCTGTCAAGATCACCAGATTAATGGATTTTTCCCAAATCAAACTCACTTCAATTGCTCTACCAATCAAATGCATGTGGAGATAGGATTACTCCCTTCTCTTCAATAGCATCAGCATTACACAATGTGTAAAATTAACAAAGAGTGAAGAAATTAAAGTGAGATGTACCAGCTCCTTGTGATGATCACTGCAAAAGTACAAAAGACTACCGAAGTCTGTCTGGCAGCCTGCATCTGGGGTGAAGTCTCTGTTGCCTCTCTATCATCCTCACATTACAAGGCAGTTCCTGTTGACAACATGAGAAGGCCTACATGACAGGAGGTAAGAAAGAGGAAAGAAAAAGTCAATAGTTATAAAAGGAGTACTGGAGTCCAGTAAGAAGCCAGTGGGCAGGAAGATAAGGCTCAGCACCACCTAGAGTTCCCCCAAACACTTCAGTAGTGGGTGCTGCATGGTCTGACCAAGTTAGACAGGCTAACCTAAGTTGAGAGCATTGGCAAGCACACACTGAAGGTGTTGGAGGAACTCTTGGGGGAAACAAGCTAGCTAGAGATCCTTCTTGGCCTTTTGGGGACTTCCTTCTTGGGAAGAAAAGTCAGCACCCATGTCCCCTATTTATACCTGATATGTGCTATGATGAGTTAGAGCCGGACATGGTATCAGACGCGGCTTACTGGTTGTGTTCTTCTGCTATCTGGTTGTGCTCTTCTGCTTGCTGGTTGCTTTTCTTATGGGTATAAGCAATGTTCAATGAACCTGCCCATATTTGTGGCCAGGTGGGAGCAGAATCTGACACTACATGTGAAGCTCCGCCTTTGCGGTCAACTTGTCTGCATGATTTCACAGGCCCTCCCTCCGTTGCATTCGATATCCTTCCACACAGCAAAGTTTATTCTTCGCATCTAAATCTCACTCAGCCTTCCACCCCTCCTCCATGTAAGGTAGCAGACGCTGTCATGCATGGAAAGATACATTGGATGCTTTGCATGGTAACATGTCAACGCTTCACAAAAGACCAGGTTGATAGCTAAATTCCCATATTGTATGATGATACCTTTACATGAGCGTGTGTGCGCACACGAGTAATACTTGGTACACACCATCGCGAGATGGTGTGCGGACAAATCAGACAGTCATTGGCTGCCCATCCTCTCAACGTGAGGTGCCGGCTAATCATGTCCCGATTTGCGTTCACATCACCTCACGATGGTGTGCACCAAATATTGTTACACACAACACAAACACACACATAAAGACCCACACACACACACAACACAACCACAAAAACACACACACTCACGACACAACCACGCACACATAAACACAGACACGGAAAATATTTGGGTTTTCTTTTAAAATAACACATTTTGGAAACTTTTTAAGGTGAGTAACACAGTAAAAATAAAAATTCGCAATCTAACACACTTTTGACCATAGACCATATTTCTGTTTTAAAAAATAATAAAATATAAAGTCGGTAGATATAAAGTCGGTAACACACTTTTGACAAGTCGGCAAAACCTTTGCCGACTTGCTTGCTGGGAGGGGCACCCAAGCTGCCCACCATTGTTTTTTTTTTTTTTTACTTTGGCTCCCACATTCGATATATTTAAGAGATCTAAATGATGTCTAATTAAAATAAAATTAAAACATAAGCTAATTAAGATATGATAAAAATTATAATAATTTTAGTTTAATTTTTTAAATTAATTTTTTGTCAAGTAAAAATTAGCCCAAAAATTATTAAATCAACTTAATCTCAACATTTAAGGATCGAAATGATGTCTAATTGAGATAAAATTTTATACATAAGCTAATTAAGAGATGATACAAATTATTGTAATTTTAGTTTAATTTTTTAAATTAATTTTTTGTCAAGTAAAAATTGTCCCAAAAATCATTAGGTCGACTTAATCTCAACATCTATGCATCAATAACTCCTGATATTTATATGTTAGAATAAGTATATTTTTCTAGTAATTATGATGACTTTATTTCCGGAATCAAATGTCGTCTATGCAGTGTCTAATTATAGTTGATACGGGTCGTCATTCGGGCACTCGACTCGGGATTGGTACAGGTTGTCACTCGATAAACTGGCGTAGGGAGGCCTTCGGTCAATTGAACCCTGAGACGATTCGGTCTAGCCGCCCTGACCGAGGAAGGGGTTACTCGGTATTATACTAACTCCCAATGGCTCGGTCGGATGAGCTTCATCGGCCGAGCTGCTTCAAAGTACAACACTCGGCGATTGGCGCATGCGATCTATGCAGTGACATGTTCTCGGTCGACCGAACCCCAGACTCTCCATGTTCTCGAACCGAATTGCCAAAAAAATAATACATAGCATTCCCAAACACTATAGTTCCGCCCAAAAATAATACATAACACGACAAGATGATTGTAGTGTTTGGGAATGCTATGTATTATTTTTTTTGGCAATTTGGTTCGAGAACATGGAGAGTCCGGGGTTCGGTCGACCAAGAACATGTCACTGCATAGATCGCATGCGCCAATCGCCGAGTGTTGTACTTTGAAGCAGCTCGGCCGATGAAGCTCATCCGACCGAGCCATTGGGAGCTAGTATAATACCGAGTAACCCCTGCCTCGGTCAGGGCGGCTAGACCGAATCGTCTCAGGGTTCAATTGACCGAAGGCCCCCCCACGCCAGTTTATCGAGTGACAACCTGTACCAATCCCGAGTCGAGTGCCCGAATGACGACCCGTATCAACCATAATTAGACACTGCATAGACGACATTTGATTCTGAAAATAAAGTCATCATAATTACTAGAAAAATGTACTTATTCTAAACATATAAATATCAGGAGTTATTGATGCATAGATGTTGAGATTAAGTCGACCTAATAATTTTTGGGACAATTTTTACTTGACAAAAAATTAATTTAAAAAATTAAACTAAAATTACAATAATTTGTATCATCTCTTAATTAGCTTATGTATAAAATTTTATCTCAATTAGACATCATTTCGATCCTTAAATGTTGAGATTAAGTTGATTTAATAATTTTTGGGCTAATTTTTACTTGACAAAAAATTAATTTAAAAAATTAAACTAAAATTATTATAATTTTCATCATATCTTAATTAGCTTATGTTTTAAATTTTATTTTAATTAGACATCATTTAGATCTCTAAAATATATCGAATGTGGGAGCCAAAGTAAAAAAAAAAAATGGTGGGCAGGTGGGCGCTCCCAGCAAGCAAGTCGGCAAGTGCGCTATCGACTTTATATTTTATTATTTTTTAAAACAGAAGTATGGTCCATGGTCAAAAAGGTGTTAGATTGCGAATTTTTATTTTTACTGTGTTACTCACCATAAAAAGTTTTCAAAGTGTGCTATTTTAAAAGAAAACCCAAAATATTTTAGGGAGTCAATAATGGAGGGGCAGTGCAGATTTTTCTCATGGGTTCTGGCATCTTTGATTATTCTGATAGAGAAAGTGTCTCTCTCTTCCACATACGAACACTTTGTAAACTATTTTATATATGGGATTCCCTACAGATTGTGATGCGTGGGCGTGGAGGGGGAGTTAGAAACCATTCAAATCATGGGTTGCACACCCTAAAAATTCTATTAAAGAAACCAACTTCTGTTCCAGAAGCCGAATCCTTCCACTCCTGACTACAATAAAATATAGTATATTGTACTGTCTTCAAAGATGACACAGAGAAGTAAATAACATTATCAGGATGGAATTTAAAACCAATCTAAGATTTGGAGGCTAAAAGCTTCAGCCAGATGATACAGGCGGAGATCTCTAGATACAGCATGCTTGGTCAACCGGGCGAGTAATTTATACATGAATACATATACATGCATGTATGTGTATATAAGTAGTATACATGCATATATAGGCCTAGAAATAACTTTGCATCCCAAGTTATATCTATACCAACACAAGAATCCTGGACATATATAGATCTTTGAAGAGCTGAAGATTTTGCAGATGGACACTTTGGGCTCAAATTCTAACCTCAAAAGTGGAGTTCGTATACAGATGTTTGTGAGAAGATTACCATTGAAGGGTGCCTCTCATATCATGGCATGTCTCCATCACCTGTAATTCTGAAGCCTTAAGTAAGGTATCAAAATGATATCTACGTTGACGTGATAAGTTTGGAGGTTGAGTCAGCATATCTCTTGAGTAACGTTGTATGGCATGAGATTTAGATAGTCAAGTTATGAGATTTGACAAGTTCAATTTACAGTGTTATTGATTGTCAAGTTAACAATATTAATATCTACACACAATTTGAGTTTTAACATAGTGGTAGTTTGATCCTGATAACAAGTGGTATCAGAATAAGATTGAGAGCTCAATATATGAAGTGTCGTTAAGAGAAGATTGTTGGCATGATAGGTTTAGAGGGCCTAGTGATCAGTGTCTCTCCTAATTAAGTAAGTGGTGTGAGATTTGAAGAGCCAAGCTGTGGCACCCACCACCTTGGGAGAGGGAGACGCCCCCCCTTTTTGACTTTGTCTCCCCCCCTCCTTTTCCCACTCCCCATGCACGCCCATCTTCTTTGACCCCCCGCCCCACTTTCGCCGCCTACTTTCCCCTTCTTCTTCCTCCCTTCCTCCCCCGAGCTCTGTCTGTTCTCTCTCTCCCTCTCTCCATTTTCTCCCTCTCGCTCTCTTTCTCTCTCGCCTACACACCGTGCTGTGGAGGAGGGAGTTGTCATCGCCGCCTTCCTCCCCGTCGCCGTCGCCTGCTTCCCCTCGCCGCCGTGCCGCTGCTGCCCCCGCCGTGTCGTTGCCGCCCTTCTCCCTCCCCTGCTCGATGTTTGGAGGAGGAGGCCGCCCCCAGGGAGTCGCTGTCGGTGGGTCCTACCGCCGAGGTAGGTCCCCTCCACCCTCTCTGGCATCGACCGGAGCTCTCTTCCCCCCTGTGTTGGCCGAAACCCCCCTTCTCTCTCTCTCTCTCTCTCCCTAGGCTACCGGAGAGGGTCGGTGCTGGTGGGGTCCCTTCCTGTAAGGCCCTCAAACTTTGTTCTTTTATTCGAACTTTGTCATGATATGCGTATTTGATTTTGTGTATTCTATAATTATTTATTTACTTGTGTGCATATGTATATACATGTTTATTTATGTACATATTATCTTTATGTAAGTTTGTGCATATTGTATTTAAATAATATGGTGTATAATGTATGTACATAATATGTGAATGCATGTTTATTTAATTTTCTGTGTTCTGGCCGAAATCCCAGTTAACGTCAATATCCCTTGACGTTTATGTCAGGTTAATGGCAACCAGTGTGCCGTTTATTTCTTATTGACGTCCAGATCGATGGACGCTGACTTCCGGTAAATGGTAGTAAAATGGCCGTCTACTTCTCCATTTTACTGCGATTTCAGATCTGGAAACGACTGCATTTCTTGCGATTCTGGATTAGGAAACCTAGCTCTAACGGTAGGAAACTTAACCTAATGCGTACCCCGACCCATTAGCCTATAAAATACCTAGTTTCTGGCGAGATTTGGTCCTTTTCGCTCAAAGGAAAACCTAGGGTTTTTGGGTGAGAAAACCGAACTTTTACAAGCTCGATCTGGCGATTTGGGAGTTTCTTCCGGCGATCTACATCGACTGGGAGGTGCTCTCATCATCGGTGAATCTTCCCCGACTCCGGAGATCGATCAACCCATAACGGTAGGAAGACCAGATTCAGGAGGGGATTTAGGCATCTTCTTGGCTTGGCCGAGGAGAGCTTCTATGACAAATTAAACCCATTACACAATTATTCACAGGCAAGGAATCGAGGGATTTCATCCCTACACATGTCCTTTAGGTCCTACGCATTTTTCTGGATTGTATCTCGTGTCCTGGAACCCCAATTCGTCAAGTTATTTACGTTCAGTCTGCATTTTCTGCAGACAGAAACTTGACGGCAAGCTTGCTGCCGTCAAGATCCCGAGTTGGTGGCAACATCGTGTGCCGTTAACCCTGTTGGCGGCAACCCCCTTGCCGCCAAGTTCTTCTGGGTTTTCAGAACAGTTGTTTTGATCTATGTGCTATGATTTTCGGACTTATGGTTGTCTGTGCATGCTGTAGAAATTATGTTTGGTCAGATATGGTCAGTAGGTCATATCATGAGGGTATGTTGAATTTCTGTACATAGTTTCATTTAATAAAATTTCTGTAATTAGACAATAAGCATGATTTGATCATGTTAAATTCTGAATAAATAGATTCGTTGTATATTAGGGTTTCAAAATTTTTCCATGATGTTATGATTACTGTTCTCAAGTTTTGGAACTGTTAGAACATACTGTATTGCTGTGAACCATGCTTAAATGAATTTCTGGATAAATCTACATGAAATCTATTTTAATTGTTAAAATTAGTTTTACAGTTTTGAAAAATATGAAAATTTAAACATATGACATATTGCATGCAAGAAGCCTATGATAAAAATTTGATACTATTTTGACAACTGTGAGTACTGTTCATCTTTTAAAAGAGTAATTAGACCATGCTAAATGCGTGTGAATTAAATCATGTGAAATTCGATGTTCAGCAGCATGTTAGGGCTTTACTATGGTCTATTTATAACTATGAAACAGTAACATTGAGTTCTGTAACTGAAGCATGTGTGTGTGTTTAAAGCATATGTGAATGGATTATAAGTACATGTAAATAACGTAAATCATGTGGATAAGTGAGAGCAATGTATTTAATGTGAAATTGTGCCGATATTGACACTGCTGCTATAGAGGGCTGCGGAGCCGTACTATAGTAAAGTCCCTATGGGAAGGCTCAATGTGTGTGATATCCTATGAGCATTAGGATGAAATCCTGGAGGTGGACAAGTACCACTGGTTAAGGTGGAGAGGGCTTCTCTCGGTCTGCGCAGTACCAAGATTCGTCACTATATTGCCTAGGTGACGGGTATGTATATGTGATGTGTGTCCTTCTTATGGTGGTTCGGACTATGTGTCATGGCAAATTAAGTGTAAAAAGTGTGAATTTGTGAATGTAAATATGTGAATTGTGTAAATGTGAAATATGAGCATGTGATAGTGTAATGTGAATGTGTTAAAATGTGAAGAGATGTGATACCATGTAAATGTGTAAATTTTATATTAAAACAGCAAGCTAATTATGTGAATAAGTGTTTTAAAAGCATGTGAAATGATTAGATATCATGCTAAGATTGTTAATTATCTTGTACATATTTTCATGATCTATATTTGTAGAATTGTGCAATGATTTGAATAGAGTTTGAACCATGAATCATGTTACATGTCGTGTAGAAAGCATGTGTAGGTTGTATATGGATATTTGTAAATTGATCATAAAATATGTACCATGTGTTACTTTCATTTTTAAAGGAGAATAGCATATGTATGTGATATGTGTAAGGGTGCTATCTTTGGATTGCTTGCTGGGTCTTTTTAGAAGACTCATACTTACTTTGGCGTACAGGTGAGACAGGTGTCCCCATTCTTGAGGAGGACATAGTGAGGAGCGACTCCGAGCACGAGGAGTAGCTTCACTTGTGGACATTGCTACCTAGTTACTTTTTCTTCCATAGTATGTAATCAAATGTGATGAACAATGTACTTTATTTGGGCATGTAATAATGTGGACATTGTTAGTTCTTTTATTGCTATATAGACTGTGAGTTATGTGATGATGATGGAATGAGAATATTTATTTATTTCCGCTGTACTCTTTTGATATTTGTGTACATCTCAATCTATTGTATAGTGTTGGGTAAATGTCCCACTGTGATGGCGCCCTTTGTACCGACGTGGATTGGTATAATCGTACCGGTATAAAGAGGGTCATTACACTTCCCCTCCCCTCCTCCTCCTCCCCTATTGCGGAACAGAGGATCGGAGGGAGGATGGGAATTGGGGGGGGGGGGGGGGGTGGGCGCTAGCACACTGCGCCAACCCCTGCCCACCCGACGCAATGCGTCGGGGCCTGGGTAGTCAGGCCTGCAGCGCATTGTGCCAGGCAGGGCTTCTTGCCCCCTTTTTTGGCTTTCTAAACTCTGTTTTTTTGTGTCGTTTTCGGCGTTGGGGTTGTCCCGACTGGGGCAGTATGGGGTTGACAACCGTCGTACCTGGTTTCTCGATTTTCGCTCAATTTTCGGCCCCGTCTAGGTCGGCTCTGACCGGGCCGACAGGGCCATTTTGATCGATTGATCTGGACAGTCGCACTAGGATTTTTGGCACCCACGGAGTGAGTTCCGAGGGCCGATCAACTGTCCGAGGTGGTAATATGGGCCTTTCGAGTTTGACTGTCAGTCAGGTACTTTTGCGGGTTCACTTCCGTGTTGAGTTTTCGTACTGTACTCGTGACATTGTGCTGACTCCCTAGCACTGCGCCTTACTAGTCTTCGCTCAGTGCTTAGGCACTTGACGGCTTGTCCCAGCTCGTGGTGTAGCAACTCTAAATTTTTAATTTCGATAAATGTAGTTAAATTAAAAGAAAATGAGAATAATTAAAACCCATTAAGTCAAAATAGGTAATGGGTTTACACTAATGGTCCATGTATGGATTAATGGGCCCAAACGCCAAGAGTCCAATGATAATTTGGAGATAATTAAGCCTAATTTCGTACCTTAATTATTGATAAATAAAAAAGGGTTAAGATAATCACTATTTTAACTCATAATTATCCTAAAAAGAGTCCTAGACCTATCCTAACCCTTTGGCCACGGATCTAGAGCCCACCTCATGCTAAATAGATGGATAAATACTAGGAAAAGGGAGATAATTATGAGAAATTCGGAGTTGGAGGGAAGGAAAGAGTTTTAAGTGCATTGGAGACTTTAAACATACAAATACTCTTCCATTTTGTACCTAGCCAACTCTAGACACTTTCTGAAGCTTGGAGGACGAGGAAGAGGACCCTTTGGACGAGGAGATCAAGGAGGAGGAGGCTAGGAATAAGGAGCTTCTTCACATTCTTCTCATTCAAACCCTAGGATCACAAAAGTGCTCAAAGGTAGGCAATCTCTCAAGTAAAAATCAATTAAATTTGACCATAGGAAGATCATGATCCCCTCTTCAAAAGTCCCATATTTTCCCCAATTTTGATCATGTCGTTGATGAGTATTTCATGCTCCAAGTCCTATTAAGAACATGTACTCCCGACTTGACATGTTCACCTTAAATCCATGTCCATATATACTTGATTTCATGCCCTGAAACTTTTATCATACATGCTATAAGATGCCAAGGATCGAATAACACCACTTTCCCTAATTTCTATCAAGTCTCATTTTCTAATTAAATTATTTTTCATCGATGTGTACAATTTTTGGTTCATCATGAAGAACCTATTGATGTCATGCTTAGATCATGATGAAAGCCTAATTACTCATTACTGTTGATACTCCTACATGTCTAGTTTCGTTTAAAACTGATTTCAGAATTTTTTGTTTTGTATACAATTTGATAATGATTTTTATGCAACCCAAAGTGATCCAAATCACTTTTGGGGTTCGGCCAGGGTCTCTGAGAATGCGACGGCCCAACTGGTCGCGTTCTCAGCCTAGTCGCGACACAGTCTCACATCGCATTATGAATGCGATGGCCCGACCCGTTGTGTTCTGCCTATCCTGTACTGACTGTCCTGAACGCGACAGACCCAGACATCACGTTTATGTACCGATTGCCTAAATCGGGACCGGTCACCCCGTCGCGATTACAGCTTCATCGATTGGCCTGACCCAGTTTGTAAGACCCGATTTCCTGGCTTCCGTCCGGTGTCGTGGGATGACTGGCCACTGACGCATCCAGGCTGGGTGATGCGTTCGTGTCGCGTCGGGGGTGCTCGACGCGACAGTCATCCGTGTCGCGGCGAGTCTGTGTGTCGTGTTCTTGTCGTGCCCGGGTTGCCCGTCGCGTTCTTGTAGCGCCCGGTCAACGGCCCGCGACAGTGTTTTGTCGTGTTGCGTTGTCCAGTCGTCTGACGCCTGTCAGGGTGGCAGGTGTGTCAGTACGGCATGTCGCGTTGTCGCGGCGCCCTTGGAGGGCGCGTTCTTGTCGCGGTCCATTTACCCGTCACGTTAAGGTTCGTAACACGACGGGGCGGGCCGTCGCATTCTGGGTGTCGGGGGCTTAAGGCACAGGCCGGCTACTCCTTCCCCCTCTCTCTCCTCTTCTTCCCTTTCCCCTCTTCTCCAGCGGTGGGGAGGCTCCCCTCCGGCGATCGGGGCGTGGTGGCGTCGGCGGGCTCGTGGCGGCGTTGTGGCGTGTGCGTGGAACGAGGAGGAGGTCGCCAACCGATGTGAAGGGCCCCTCGTGGGTTCGTTCTTCGTGAAAGGTAGGGATTTCTTGTACCCTCTCCCATCCGGGTGGATCGGGAGCCCTCGGGGTTTTGTAGATAGCTTTACAGCTTTCCCCATGCTCCCCTCCCCGTATGTGCATGTTTGTATGGTTTTGGGCGGCCCGAGATGGAGCATCCAGTGGTCTGCCTCCTGACTGATGTCACGGCTGCAGTGTGCGTCGCGACATCAGTAGAGGCGTCACCCCCCGGTCGGGCGCGACCTTATCGCGGCGCGGTTGGCGGTCGCGATAAGGGTCGCTGTCGCGACCTGGTTTCCCTTCGCGACAGGGAGCACTGCCCCGTCGCATCAAGGCTATTGTCACGGCGCCCTTCCCTGTCGTGATGGTATCGCGATGGCCTGTGGGGGTACGACAGTGCCTGTGTTGCCTCAGAGGTTTCCGTGGCCGGTTTGTGTGTCGGTGTGTGCCCCAGGGCAGGCTGTGCCCTCAGGACCTTCTGGTAGGGAACGCGGCTGGTTGCCTCCCTGCGTTCAGTGACCGAAGGTGACACATTCGTGGCCGTGTCCTGGCAGTGGTGCCATGAGGGTCGCGTCTGTCTAATAATCGATTGACTGGTGGTTAATCGATTATTAGCAGAGCGACGAGTTTCCGTGCTAGCTGGTAGTGTTCCGAGACTCCAGCTTTTCCGTATGTGGTTGGTTGGCCGACAACCCTGTTGGGGGTTTGTGCGTGCTTCTTGCCTGCTGGGCTTGTCGTGGTTACAAGCCAGCGGTTCTGCGTGGTTTTGTTGTGCTGCCCCACCTGTTTGCCCGGTGCTTGGCACTTGAGGGCTTGTCCCATTCAGAGGTTGTCTCTGTTGCCTGTGACCCCTATCCTCGAGAGCCTGTTGAGGGAGTACTCCGGGCTACGAGCATGCTAGAGTTGGCAGCCCACGTGAGCGGACTCTGGAGCTGAGGGGAAAACGAGGTTAGGACAGCGGCGCTGAGTCATTTGTAGAGCTCTCTTGTCTGGGTCTGGGACGCCGAGGGGTTCAGAGTGCTTTCCTGGCGCAGACCAGACAGTCCCTTGTCTCACTGCCTCTCTCTACGTTGGTTCCGGAGCCACGTAGTGGTGCTAGGCGTGGGGCCGCAGCTTGGCCAGGCTGCGGTGTTGTGTGTGTTGTGTGTCTCTGTGGCGGCCCTGTCTCACCCTTCGCGGAGTTGGAGGCAGGAGCTAGGCTAGTGAGCAGAGCGCGTGGACTACGGGTCCCCCTCTTGGCTGCTAGCGGTGGTGGCTTGGTTGCTGTTGTTGTGACGGTGTTTCCTCATGATGTTTCTAAGTGTTCTCCGTTGCCCTAGCTGCACGGCAGTTATAGCCTGGCCGTGCCTAGTTTCCGTGAGCGTCGTTGGTCTGGCCTTGGGCAGACCCGTGCTTCTGGTGGTTCCCGCTTCGGTGTTCTCTCGGTTCCGTGGTCCCATTCTTGGGTGCCAGCCCGTTATGGCACCGCGTGTGTAGCTTCCCGACCTGGCGGTGTGTCCGGGGTTCCGGGGTGGTTCTGGCCTTGCTTGCGGTGAGACGTCGTTCTCACTTGGTTGTTCCGTGGTCTCGGCAGGTGTGCTGAGCACTGCTTCCGCTTTGTGCCCGACTCCGTTGGTTTCTGCGGGAGTCGTGTGTGCCACGACCCTGGTTGGTGGTCGTGGCATCGTACTGTTCTCTTCTGCTGCTTAGTAGTACCATGCTGTAGGTGTTCCTCACTTTACAGCTTTCTAGTGTAGTTTCCTGTTTTCGGAGCTCCTGCTGCTCTGGCCGGTGAGGGACTGGTAATCCCTACTGGGCCTTGTTTGCGAGGCTCATCCCCCCTACTTCCTTCAGCTAGGGGCTCGTCGTCGCGGGAGCTCGGTGTCGGACGGGTTGCGGAGGCGACTGTGGTGCCGTGTTGTTGTCAGCAGCAGTGAGAGTGAGTGCTGTGAGCTCTTGTAGCCGAGTAAACTAATAGCTGTGTTTTGCAAGTCCTCGGGGTATGCCCCTTAAGGATTGCACCTTTCTTCTTGTACCTGTGCTTTTGCTTGGGACGCGTTGTACAAACTTTTGTTTATTATACATATTGTCATAGTTATTTGAATTCAGTACATATCTCACTAGACTATTCCTTATAACCCTTCCGGATCTTCGGATCCGTGGGTGGCGACGCGAACTTTGGGGCCCTGGCGGGGGTCCAGGAGGTCGGGTCGTTACAGTTGGTATCAGAGCGAGGAGTCTGCTGAGATTTGTAAGGAGTTAATAACTATAGCTATCCCAAAGGAAGGTACTAGTGCGCTGCTGACACCGTCCGGCTAGTGTTAGGCTTGTGCTTTTGATTGTTTTGCAGGTGTGCAGCTTCCCTGCAAGTTTCGTGAGCGTGCTGCAGCAGTTCGCAGTTGTTGCTGCGTCGCGTGTGTGGCGAGTGTGATCGCTCGGTGTTCGTTCCATGGTGGCGCGGGTTGCGGTGGACTCGTCGGCAGTGGTCGTTCCATATGGAGGACGCTTGCAGGCAAGTCCAGGTGCGGTGCTCCTGGTCGTCTTCGACGCATTTGGGTGTGTGTGTGCCGCTGAGGCTGAGAGAGCCTGCATGTTGTGTGGCCTTTGCCGGTGCTGGGTTGTTGCCTGTGGGACCGGTCGAAGTGTCTCTGCCTTGTTGGCTACCCCTTTGTTGTTGGGGTGTGTGTTGTCATTGTTGCGTGTTTGGCCTCGTGTGCCTGTGCGCCATTGTGCGCTGTGCTCGGGACGCCGAGCTAAGCAGGTGCTTTGTGTGCCGTGTTGCACCGCTAGTTGAGCGCTGCGACACTTGTCTGTGGTCGTTGTCAGCCTGGCGCTGACTGGTTGTGGGCTCTGGTGAGGTGCTCCCGAAGTTCTTCCTTGTTGGTTCTGGCGGGAGTAAGGTTCCCCAGAACTGTGTTGTGCTCATTTCTGGTTGCTATTGCGTTGCCCTCTAGGCTGAGGTGCATCACTTGGTTTCCCTGTGTTCTGGTGGAGGTTCTCCCAGGACTGTTCCGCGCTCGTTTTTGCTGTTGCCGTGCTACCTCAAGTCTGAGGTGTGCTGTTGGTTTGGCTGGTGCGTTCTGGAGGGTTTTTCCCAGAGCGGTGCCTTGGTGGTTCTGGTGGAGGTTCTCCCAAGACCGGCTTGCGTTGCTTTTGTAGTTCTGTTGGCTATAGTGTTCTCTCTGTTGGTCCGTATTGTTTGGATCGTGCATTCTGGTGAAGGTTCTTCCCAGGATCGCCCTTTGTTGCGCTTCTGGCAGAGGTTCTTCCAGGAGTGCTCTGTGTTAGTTTCGGGCCACCGTTGTGTTGCCGCCCCTGTGATTCGAAGTGTGCCGTTTGGTTGGGCTGCGTTCTGGTGAGGTTCTCCCCAGAGCTGCTTCGCATTATTTCGGTTGTCGCTGCTCTCTCTCTTTGTAGAGATGAGCTGTCGTTGTTGCCGGTTGGACTGTCTGTGTTACAGTCTGCTAGGCATTGTCGGTCAAGGTGTTGTGTGCTTGGCTGTGCGTCTGGCTGCCGCGTTGGCCAGCTTGTCTTGTTGTTCGTTTCCAAGTTTCTCGATTGCGCGGGTGGGACTGCGTGTCCCCGTGGCTCAGATGGTTTGCTTCGTTTCTTGCGCCCTACGTGCTCTCCCAGATGGTGGTCTGGTGAGTGCTGTGGGTGTTTGGCGGGCTATGCTTCTTGTGGAAGTGCCAGTCCATTGTTGTGGTTTGCCCCTCGCGTGTGGAAGAGACTCGTTGCGTGTCTCCTTCCCCTGCTTTCCATTGGTTGCTCGGGGTGGAGATGCTCCACTGTGGTGTTGTATTGCTAAGGTGCGCATCGTTGCGACCTTCTGGTGGAGTCATCTTCCCTTGAGTTGTTTTTGGGTTGAGCTGGTTACTCCCCTCGTGCTGTCGTTTCCTTGTGGCACCGTGGGTCGGTGGACCTGTTCGTGCTGTTCGTCGTTGTGATTGTTTCTCGCTACTTGCCAGGCTCAATTCGGGGCATTAGGTCCCTGTTGGTTTGGTGCGAGGTAGCATTGTTTTCTTGTTGGGCCGCTCATGTGAGCGTTATTCCGCTGTGCAATGGTTTTTCGTGATTGGCTTGCTCGTGCAAGCATTGTTTCGTTGTATGCCAGGTGGTGCCTCGGCTTGTGCCTTGGAGGCTTTCCACGTCATCGCTTTAGTGTTCGGCCTCTCTATCAGTTGCGATGGAGGCTTCTTGCTCTTGCGCGCCAGGGAGTCGTCGTGGTTTTTGCTCCCCATGCGGTAGAGTCGGTGCTCCATGTTTTGTGTGCTTCTTGGAGTAGACATGGGTGTTGCGCTCTTGAAGAAGTTGTCGACTTTCTGTGTGCTTCCATTGTGGGTCTCTGGTAGAGAGTCCCCTTCGGCGGGCCATGTGTCGTTTCGGGCCGTTGGTGCGGTGGCGTGTGCTGCACCTTGTGCGTTTTCCGACGCTTCATGTCTTTGTGCCTCAAGGGGTTGGGGTCGGTGTGGCCTGTTGTGCCCTTTCAGGCTTGCGGTCCTTTGTGTGTGGCTTTCGGTAGGCCTCTGTAGAGAGTCCTTCCCGTTAGCCTGTGTTGTTGTTTCGGCCGCTAGTGCACCTGGGTTGCACTTTGTTTACTTTTGGTGCTTGTGGTAGCACCGTGTGCTCATGCGTGAGTGTTTCGGTTTTGTGCCGTCTGGAGCCTTGGTGCATTGTGTTGTACCTTGGGTGGCTCCTGGTGCTTGTGGTAGCACCACGTGTTGTGCCGTGTGCCTGTTCGTGAGCTTCGTGCGTCGTTTCACGAGTTCGCTCAATGTTGGAGGCGTTGGGCTTTCCGCCTCTGGGACACGTGTGCTAGCCTGAGCCTTGTGGTTGTACCGTTACCGCTGTGGGGTGGCTGCTTTGCCTTGTCTAGGTAGCCCTATCGGTGGTATGCCAAGCTTTGGTCGTGGCCTGTGTCCATGATTTTCCTTCTCGCTTTCGTAGCGAGTGTGTTTGGTTGTGGTGCCCTACTTCGGTTTGGGTCCCTCTGAGGTCGGCGTGTTGTCCTTGACCTCTGTGGTTGTTTTGGTTCTCGAGTGGGCGTGTGCCTTCCTGGCGGTTGGCATGTGGGTAACCGCACTGAGCCTTGTGTGCGCGTGCTCGTGTGTTGCCAATCCCTCGTTGGTTCTCCGCTGTGTGTGGTGTTGGTGAGTCTGGAAGCCGATGGCGGAGTCTCCTGTCGGTTCGTCTGGTGACAGTGAGGCCCATTGGCTTGCTAGCACTCGACCACGTGGTTTGTCGACGTTGTGAGGTGCCAAGTTTTGGCTTGACCTCAGACGTCTTCCGTGTTTCCGTCGCGGTGTGCCACGTTGTGGAGTGTGTAACTCTCAGTTTTTGTGGCCCCGCATGCGTTTGGTGTCCTTGTCGGATCACGCGGACGGTCTGGGTGAGACCTAGTGGTGACAGTGGATACCATTTTTTGCGTGTTGAGGTTTCTCCGCATGCATTTTCTGTTCCTGTTGGATCGTGAGGAAGGTCTGGGTGAGACCTAGTGGTGACAGTGGACGTTGTTCCGTGTGTTGCAGATCCTCTACGAGCGTGTTGTCGCTCTGGTTCTGTCTCTCGCGTGGCTTCTCGGTCGAGTTGGTGACTGATGCTAGCTGCTGCTAGTAGCGCGAGGCCGTTCCCCTGAGACTTGTGGTTGGTTCTCAGGTGTTTATCGTGTTGCTGTCGGCAACTACGTCCTCTGTCGGGTTTTTCCGGCGACAGAGTAGGTTGCTGGTCGGTTGGTCCCAACAGTGAGGTCTATTGGTGGCTTCAGTCGTGTAGTTTTCGGCTGGCGTTTTCCGCTGTTCGGGCCGATTTTGGCGTCGCTTGGCACCTGTGGGGTTGTCGTTGTTTGGGCGCCCCACGTGTGCCTGGAGTGAGCTGTTGGTGCTCGGCTTAGTGCTCCGCTTGTGTTTGGAGCGTGTTGTGAGCTGCTGGGTTTTCGGTTGTCTGCTTCCCGTGTGTTTGAGGCTCGTTGTGTGAGCCGTTAGTTTTCCGGCTTCGCGTGCCGCGCGTGTTTGGCTGTGCGATTACTGCCACGAGGAAGTCGTGTTGAGACTTAGTGGCTTATTCGCATTGGTCTTGCGTTTGCTCCCCGTGTTTTGTTTCGTGCCTCGAGACCTTCTGGACTTGTCCCAATTTCGAGGATGAAATTGTTTTAAGCGGGGTAGAATGTAAGACCCAGTTTCCTGGCTTCCGTTCAGTGTCGTGGGATGACTGGCCACTGACGTGTCCAGGTTGGGTGATGCGTTGGTGTCGCGTCGGGGGCGCCCGACGAGATAGTCATTCGTGTCGCGGCGAGTCTGTGCGTCGCGTTCTTGTCGTGCCCGGGTTGCCCGTCGTGTTCTTGTAGCGCCCGGTCAACGGGCCACGACAGTGTTTTGTCGTGTTGTGCTGTCCAGTCGTCTGACGCCTGCCAGGGTGGCAGGTGTGTCAGTACGGCCTGTCGCGTTGTCACGGCGCCCTTGGAGGGCGCGTTCTTGTCGCGGTCCGTTGACCCGTCGCATTAAGGTTCGTAACGCGACGGGGCGGGCCGTCGCGTTCTGGGTGCCGGGGGCTTAAGGCACAGGCCGGCTACCCCTTCCCCCTCTCTCTCCTCTTCTTCCCTTTCCCCTCTTCTCCGGCGGTGGGGAGGCTCCCCTCCAACGATCGGGGCGTGGTGGCGCCGGCGGGCTCGTGGCGGCGTTGTGGCGCGTGCGTGGAGCGAGGAGGAGGTGGCCAACCGACGTGAAGGGCCCCTTGTGGGTTCGTTCTTCGTGAAAGGTAGGGATTTCTTGTGCCCTCTCCCATCTGGGTGGATCGGGAGCCCTCGGGGTTTTGTAGATAGCTTTACAGCTTTCCCCATGCTCCCCTCCCCGTGTGTGCATGTTTGTATGGTTTTTGGCAGCCCGGGATGGAGCATCCCGTGGTCTGCCTCCCGACTGATGTCGCGGCCGCAGTGTGCGTCGTGACATCAGTAGAGGCGTCGTCCCAGTCGGGCGTGACCTTATCGCGGCGCAGTTGGCGGTCGCGATAAGGGTCGCTGTCGCGACCTGGTTTCCCGTCGCGATAGGGAGGCTGTCGCGATGCGCTGCCCCGTCGCATCAAGGCTATTGTCGCGGCGCCCTTCCCCGTCGCGATGGTATCGCGACGGTCTGTGGGGGCGCGACAGTGCCTGTGTTGCCTCGGAGGTTTCCGTGGCTAGTTTGTGTGTCGGCGTGTGCCCCAGGGCAGGCTGTGCCCTCAGGACCTTCTGGTAGGGAACGCGGCTGGTTGCCTCCCTGCGTTCAGTGACCGAAGGTGACACATTCGTGGCCATGTCCTGGCAGTGGTGCCAGGAGGGTCGCGTCTGTCTAATAATCGATTGACTGGCAGTCAATCGATTATTAGCAGAGCGACGGGTTTCCGTGCTAGCTTGTAGTGTTCCGAGACTCCGGATTTTCAGTATGTGGTTGGTTGGCCGACAACCCTGTTGGGGGTTTGTGCGTGCTTCTCGCCTGCTGGGCTTGTCGTGGCTACAAGCCAGCGGTTCGGCGTGGTTTTGTTGCTGCACCGCCTGTTCGCCAGGTGCTTGGCACTTGAGGGCTTGTCCCATTCAGAGGTTGTCTCCGTTGCCTGGGACCCCCCCCCTCGGGAGCCTGTTGAGGGAGTACTCCGGCTACGAGCGTGCTCGAGTTGGCAGCCCACGTGAGCGGACTCTAGAGCTGAGGGGAAATGAGGTTAGGACAACGGCGCTGAGTCGTTATAGAGCTCTCTTGTCTGGGTCTGGGACGCCGAGGGGTTCGGAGTGCTTTCCTGGCACAGACCAGACAGTCCCTTGTCTCACTGCCTCTCTCTACGTTGGTTCCGGAGCCACGTAGTGGTGCTAGGCGTGGGGCCGCAGCTTGGCCAGGCTGCGGTGTTGTGTGTGTTGTGTGTCTCTGTGGCGGCTCTGTCTTGCCCTTCACGGGGGTGGAGCCAGGAGCTAGGCTAGCGAGCAGAGCGCGTGGACTACGGGTCCCCCTCTTGGCTGCTAGCGGCGGTGGCTTGGTTGCTGTTGTTGTGACGGTGTTCCCTTACGATGTTTCTAAGTGTTCTCCGTTGCCCTAGCTGCACGGCGGTTATAGCCTGGCCGTGCCTAGTTTCCGTGGGCGTCGTTGGTCTGGCCTTGGGCAGACCCGTGCTTCTGGTGGTTCCCACTTCGGTGTTCTCTCAGTTCTGTGGTCCCATTCTTGGGTGCCAGCCCATGATGGCACCGACGTGTGTAGCTTCCCGACCTGGCGGTGTGTCCGGGGTTCCGGGGTGGTTCTGCTTGTGGGCCCTCGACCTTGTAGAGGTCTGAGGTGGCCGTGCTTGCGGTGAGACGTTGTTCTCACTTGGTTGTTCCGTGGTCTCGGCAGGTGTGCTGAGCACTACTTCCGCTTTGTGCCCGACTCCGTTGGTTTCTGCGGGAGTCGTGTGTGTGCCACGACCTTGGTTGGTGGTCGTGGCATCGTACTGTTCTCTTCTGCTGCTTAGTAGTACCATGCTGTAGGTGTTCCTCCCTTTACAGCTTTCTAGTGTAGTTTCCTGTTTTCGGAGTTCCTGCTACTCTGGCCGGTGAGGGACTGGTAATCCCTACTGGGCCTTGTTCGCGAGGCTCACCCCCTTACTTCCTTCAGCTAGGGGCTCGTCGTCGCGGGAGCTCGGTGTCGGACGGGTTGCGGAGGCGACTGTGGCGCCGTGTTGTTGTCAGCAGCAGTGAGAGTGAGTGCTGTGAGCTCTTATAGCCAAGTGAGCTGAGAGCTGTGTTTTGCAAGTCCTCGGGGTATCCCCTTAAGGACTGCACCTTTCTTCTTGTACCTGTGCTTTTACTTGGGACCCGTTGTACAAACTTTTGTATATTGTACATATTGTCATAGTTATTTGAATTCAGTACATATCTCACTAGACTATTCCTTATAACCCTTCCGGATCTTTGGATCCGTGGGTGGCGACGCGAACTTCGGGGCCCTGGCGGGGGTCCTGGAGGTCGGGTCGTTACACAGTTCATGAGAACATGACAAACCTAACCGTCGCGATTTAAACGCGACAGGTACCCCCGTCACATTTTCACTGTGTAAACTAGAAACCCTAATTTTCATGTTAACTAAGTTAATCATGCTCTATAATCATTGTCAAACCTCTGTAATACACTGTCATGAATAGTAACGACATGTTGACGTATATTTGATAAAAAATTCACATGATTTATTAATTAAAAGATGTATGCACAACTTTCTCTTGCTAGCTTGATTCTCTTACACATGCACACACTAAACATGAATTTTTGACATGAGACCCTATGAAAATTACTCTATAATGTATCTGGTAATTAAGTGCAATTAATCATGTAAAATTCTCTATTTTATTAAATGGACTTGTCCTTGATTTAGTCGCGTGATTTAATACCATTATCGCGTTCCACTGCCTTCGAGCACTCGAGGCAAGATGGACAACGTTTCTATACACACTTGATCTTGGCTTGGACGACCTCTCCATTGGGAATACTCCTGATAGGACCAGGAACTCCTTGTCGAGGCCTCCGTAAGACTCCTTGGCTTTGGCGGACGTTCATTGCCGACGAACAAGTTGTACCATCAATACATATTTTATCCTTAGGGATCAGCAAGATCCAACTATCTTAGTTTGTTCTCTCTTATCTTGAGATCACATTGGACCTCTGGCCTGTGTTCATAGCATGGCTATTAGATAGTTGTGACTTCTACCGGACTGTCGACACATGATAGTGTGTGTGTTGTGCAACTGTTACTATCGCCTGTTTATTGATGTTTTACGAACGTAACCCCGTTCTCATCTACTATCATATTTCTCTCATATGATCACGCTCTCTCTGTACTCTCATCTATTCTTCAATTACTCTCATCTATTCTTGGTACTCTATTTGACCATCAAATTGATTGTCTAAGATAACAAAATAATCATACCAGGCAACATTAACTCGCGGGGGTTTAATGATGTAGCAACCCGGAAAATTTAATACTTAAAAGAATTCAAAATAATAATTTCTTTAAATTGAAATAATAGAAACATACGTACCATTATTGTATGTGCAAGAATACACCAGAAAATTCTGTAAAAATTATAAATCAACCCCAAATAATATCCCTAAGTGTTCCACGAAGAAATTCGTACAACGAAAAATCTGATTGGTTAAGTGTACGTCACAATGTGACTAATTATCCAAATTAGGAAACTAAGTCGGAAAATCGTTAACACAGAAAAATAACGCGCTCATAAATTAAACGATCATGTTGGAGAGACTCCCAACATCATGAATGATTAACCATTATCAGAATTAGACCAATGGACCTCTCATAGTCCATGAATAAATCAGGTAAGAAAATTATAATAAAATCCATAACTCTATTATTCCCTAATTAAAAGGGAAATCCCAAAAGATAAAATCTAATAAATAATGGACTTTGATAATGGATCATATAAAATTTATTGGGCCATAATATGGATTTTTAAAAGAAGAATAATAAGAAAATACCCTAAATTCGTAACTAAATTATTACCTAAATAGAAAAGTGATATTTAATGCATTAAATATAAAGTTTGAGTTAGAATTGGATTCCTAAACCTACCTCATATAGTCTAGCACGAATTTAGATACTATCCTAACCCAATTAGAGATTGGAAAGCAAGAGAGGAAAGGTGGAGATAGAAAATCTCAGAATTAAGAGGAATTTGAGTAGTAGTAGGAATAAGAACTTGTGTTTATATAAATACACCTCTTAAATCCTCATGGCCGACCCTAGCTCGTGCAAAGGGGTTCTTGGACGTGGAGAAGAGGCCAAGGAGGAGGAGAAATCGAGGAGAGGAAGATCCATCAAGCTTCTTCCTTTGTTCTTGGAGTTCTTAGCCCTAGAAGATAAATCGAGTCAAAGGTAGGCATTCTCACAAGCTAAAATCCTAATATTTCGTCTGTAGATTGTTCCATACATCAGGAACAAAACTCTCAAGTTTTATAATTTTCCAGCAAGCCAATATTTTCTTCTTGAATTTAGAAGTTCTGCAACTCTTATGACCCCGAACCTTCATGCTTAATTCATATCTCTTTGAATACTCTATCTCATGCCTCCAAATTTTAATGGGAGATACTGATGCATGATAGACATCTTTTGCCCCTAAAAGCCCTAATTTTTATCAAGCATGTTGCTCGAATTAAATCATTCATCTCTGCTGCACCTGGAATCAGGTTGCTTCTTGTTCAACTTGGTAGAACTATGTCGATACCATGATTGTTTTCAAATTCCTAATTATTGGAAGTAACCTTGCATGTCTAGATCAATTCAAATCTAGTTTCATGATTTTTCATCGTGTATACAAATAGTTATGATTTTCTGAACTACCCTGTGTCGAAAAGATAAGTTTCTGGACCGCAATCCAAGACAGATCAGAACCCTGTCAGGCTCTGGCGCAGACCCTGTGAACGCGACGGCCCGATAGGTCGTGTTCACAAGGGCCATCGCGACAGAGCGCTCTGTCGCGATCTGATAGCGACAGTTCCCATTGTCGCATTCTCAAGCCCGTCGCGACGCTTCCCTTGTCGCTTTCTGAACGCGACAGTATCCTACGTCGCGTTCTGGCCTTCTGTTCTGACAGCCCTGTCGTGACCCTTTTCATGCCCTGTCTCTACCTGCCCTACCCCTGTCGCAATCCTTACTGGCCTATGTCGCCTTCACAGGATTTTGCATGAAAACCCATAAAAATTATTGCTCTCACTTTCTAAAATATCCTTACGCCTTTTAACAGTCATACACGCAGTAAAAACACCTGTTTTAAAATGGAGCTTTATTGAATGCTTTAAAATACATATTCACGACTTCTTTTCTATCTATGATTTCTCTTACACATGCACGCACATGAACCATCTATATATGGCTGAAATCTGGCATACAATACCTCATAATGTATCTGGTAATTTATTGTAATAAAGTATATTAATTGCCCTATTTTAAAGGACTTGTATTCGTTTCTTGCGTTGTTTATATACCGATATCGACGCTCCACTATTCTAGAATTCCTCTAGAACGTCGAGTACCTGTTTTATATACACACTCCACTTGGCTTGTGGTGAACTCTCCGTCGGATATTCCTTTCGCCGGACTCGTGAACCCTTGTACAAGGCCTCCGTAAATCTCCTCTGATCATGGATTCCCACATGGTCGACGAGCCGGTTGTACCCTAACACCCATTACACCTTTAGGGATCGATATGATCCAAACGGCTATTAGAAGTTCGCTCTCGTCTTGAATCATGCCGGACCTCTGGACCTGTGCATAACAAGGCCAGTGGTAGGGTCGTGAATTTCCACCTGACTGCCAACACCAAGTGCGTGTGTTGTGCAACTGTTACTATCGCCTGGTTACTCGACGTATTACGTGCAATGTCCACTAGCTCTCATCTATACTCTACTCGCTCACCTATTCACGTTCACTCTACTATCTCATCTATTCATCTAGTGCTCTTATCTATTTCTTGGTACTCTCAAATTGGCCATTAATTGATTGTCTAAAGATAAACAATATAACTAATGCCAGCGCAATAGGGCCCGATCAGGTCCTGGGGGGAGCGCCCGAAAGTGCCATTTGCCCGCGGGAGTTAAATGATCAGGATGTCGGCATTACATCCAAGTGCCATACTATCAAGATTAATCTATGACAATCAACACAAAGTGCTATATTCTCTCGTTGGCTTTTGACAAACAAGTGCTATACTCTCTCTCGGCTATCTTCGGATAACCAAAGTGCAATTACTATCTCGATTGACGAAAGTTAATCAAAAGTGCCAGACTATTTCGATGATAAGAAAATCAATCAAAGTGCAATTTACTCTCTATATGGCCAACTACTTTTTCTCTCCTTGCTATACATGTTGCTTGATATTGCTTGACGTTGACGCTATGTGCCATCGTGGTGTTGTGTTGCTTTCTATCGTGACTCGATCTTATTCATTGTACTATACTTGATTCATCTGCTATTTGAACCATGTTACTTGTGCTCTTACTTTCGACTTTACATGACTCGCTCTATCTTTAGTTACTCTACCATTTAATGCACTAATTATTTAAAGCCTGCTTGAGCCTGAGATTTAAGTCCTACTGGGCGTTATCGCTCACGCTTCGTTATTTGTTATTGGTCTCAGGTAAGTCGGACGATGACGTTATACGTACCAATGGGACAAGACTAGTGATGAGCGACCCAAAGTCAACTCATGAAGTTACCTTAGTACCATGGAGTCTAGTAGTTATTGCTTTAGATTTCTTTTCAATGTAATGATGTCATTGAGCCCTATGTATTGGCTCCGAATTAGCGGTTGTAATGGTCTTAGTGATTTTATAATGAAATCAAGAGTTATTTCAATTATGTTCATTAGATGCTCTGATGTTTGCGAAAGTATGCACAATTGTCGTTACCATACTCGTTGTTCGCGTCTCCCTCCGATTTATTCCGCTGCTAAATTGGAGGGGCGTGACAGTTGGTATCAGAGCCTAGGATGTCCTTATTGGATATTTTAGGTCCTAGGATGTTCTAGGTAGACTGCCATGACACGTGTCTAAGACAACCACCATGCCTATGTGAGAGATTGGGTAAAGCTTGGGGTTATGCTAGGAGCTTAACTATATGTACAAACACCCTAAGTCTAAAGAAGATCTTAATAAATTATTATTGCTCGCAGGAGACTAGAGGAGATGGCTGGCGAGCGTGCACCAATGGTTGAAATACAACGGACCGTACAAGTGTTGACTCAAACCCTCAACAACGTAATTCAAGCAAGAGCAAGAAATGTGGCTGGAGACTTATAGGGAACTTTCAACAAATAAATCCTCCTAGGTTTAATGGAACTCCGGATCCCGATGAGCCAAAAAAATTGGGTGAAGGCGATGGAACAATCTTTAGAGTTATGCAATGTTCAGAGCAGGAGAAAGTCCTTCTGGCAACCTTCCAGTTGGACCGCGATGCTAGAGCTTGGTGGGAAGCGGCTAGTCGTCAATTACCCAACATCAATATAGAGTGGGATGAATTTTTGGAACTCTTCAACACCAAATATTTTCTCGAGAGGATTCGTGAGACGAAGGAACTCTTAATGGACGATGACATGAGACCAACTAAGAGGCTAGTCCTGGCTTGTCAGCAAGCCACTCAACAGCTAGAAAAAGCTCTGGAAGCGACTAAGGAGATTAAAGCGGAGACCAACCGGAAGGGGAAGAGAAGATATAATCATGGCAAGAAGGCCAACCAGCAAGTGAATCGTAATGATGAGATTATCTTGTTGGGTTTTCCATATATCATGTTTTTGATGATCACATTAATATCCTTGAACATTGATTTAATGCAAAATTGATGTGCTAACTAACATGAAAAACACCATGAAAGTGATTGAGTTAAACATTGCTAAATCATACAATGTATATCACTAACAATGTATTTGCATGTAGGTGCACAAGCATGAAAGATGGAGCATTGAAGAGGCATTGAAGAGATGAGCAAATAGCACAAAAAACTGTCAAAGAGGTGCACCTGTCGACAGATGCAATGTACCTGTCGACAGATTCACACAGTCATTCCAAGACAGAACTCAGGTTTGTATCTCTGAGTGCACCTGTCGACAGATGCAATGTACCTGTCGACAGATTCACACAGTCAACCCAACAGAACTCAGGTTTTCTATTCCTGAGTGCACCTGTCGACAGATGCAAATTGCCTGTCGACAGATACACTCAGAAACTCAATTTTCTGAAACCCAGTTCTCAGCCTGAGTGCGCCTGTCGACAGATGCAAGTGCACCTGTCGACAGACGACAGAAACATGAGATTTAGAGTTTCCAAATCCGGCCCCACTTGGGTGTTTCCTTCCTCCACGACCCCCCACCTTTACCTAACACTATATAAGCATCCTTTTGGAGCCAAATTCGCAGAGAGCAGCCTCCCAACCAAGAGCCTCCAAGGGACAAAGAGGAAAAGCCCCAAATTGCTGCTCTGCTTCAACTTTCTACCCAGATCTTGTCGCCATCCTGGAATCCATCCATCGGACGCCGGATCGTCATCAATTCAACCTTCTACATCGATCAATCTACATCCATCGAAGTTTGAAGAGCGTTTGGACGATCCACGAGAAGAATTCCAACTGGATTTGTTCCCCAACTCTAAATTCTTCTCCATTTCACAATTTCCATTCCATTGTGTGTGTGTGGTTGTGTTTCGAGCATCCCTTGTGCTTGATTCACGAATTTGTGGTTGTTCTGATCGTGGTTCATCAGACAACGTGTGTGTGGTTGAGTTGTTGTGTTGAACTCGCTCATAAGCAGTCGTTTCTGCGTGTGTGTGTGGACGGTGGATGTAGGATACACGAGTTGTGTACTCCGAACCACCTTAAATCATCGTGTTCTGTGGTTTGTTCGCGTTTTGCGATAGATGATTGGTAGGCACGGTGTTCATACGCACGTTTAATTCCCTGTTTTCAAAACATCAACTCAAGCTTTCTTAATCTCAATCAAATTCCAATCAAGTTTCAATTGAGATTGCTGTAGGACCGAAAAGAAGCCATCAGTAATTAAATTTGCCGTAATCTATTCAACCCCCCCTTCTAGATTACCACATCGTGTTATTCCGCATAACCCTTCAATTGGTATCAGAGCACATTTTCTCCGATTTACTGTTTTTCGTCATTTGATCTAGCGATCAGGAGATTTTCGATCTTATGGATTCTAGCAAAGGGTATATGGCCGAGGGACATTCAGTAACCAGGCCACCCTATTTTGATGGCACTGACTATTCTTATTGGAAAAATCGTATGCAGGTATTTTTGAGAGCTCAAAATTACGAGCTGTGGAAGATAGTCAGCAAGGGACCATACGTGTTGCCCGAGGACGAAGACACCTGGACGAAAGACCAAATAGCTAAAGGAACTCTCAACTGGAGCGCACTAAACATGATGCAATGTGCGGTGCATCCAAAGGAGTTCTCAAGAGTCTCCACATGCTCAACAGCAAAAGAGATGTGGGACAAACTTGAACTCATTTACGAAGGTACGTCCGAGGTAAGGGAAACTAAAGTTAGCATGTTAGTGTCTGAATATGAAATGTTCAAGATGAAAACTGATGAAACCATATCAGATGTTTGCAAGATTCATGCTAATAGTTAACGGGCTAAAAGGTCTTAAGAAGGAATACTCTGAAAGTGACTTAGTAAGAAAGATACTTCGATCTCTTACTTCATCTTGGAATACTAAGGCCACTGTCATTGAGGATTCCAAAGACCTTTCCAAATTGAAATTGGATGAACTAATTGGCTCCTTAATGACATATGAAATCAACATCAAAAGAAAAGAATTAGAAGAAAATCCTAGGAAGTCAATTGCTCTAAAAGCATCCAACAAACATCAACAAGCTCCAAGAAATCCATTCAACAAGATAGTGATGAGCAAGAAACATCTAGTGAGAGTGATAATGGTGAAATGGCAATGCTCACTAGACAATTCAAGAAATTTCTGAAGTTCAAAAGGAGAGACACAGGTAACTCTAAACCTTTTCAAAAGAAAATTTTTTCACAGAAATGAGTCCAACAAAAAATCTGATATTGTTTGTTATGAATGCAAGAAACATGGGCACATGAGAGGAGAATGCCCGGAACTCAAGAAGAAGCTGAAGAAGGAAAAATTCACCTCCAAGAAAGCCAAAGCAATGTTGGCTACCTGGTGATGAAGATGAAGATGAAGATGCACAAGAAACATCCGATGATGAAGAAGTGAAATGCTTAATGGCTAGGAGTGATGACTCCACCGAGGTAAACTTCTCATTTGATGATTTCACTGCAAGTGAATGGGAGGAAGCATACACTACTCTATTTGAAAATTTTTGTGAATATAGATCTGAAAATAAAGCATTAAAAAAGAAATGCAACTCCCTTGTGCATGATAAGAACAATGATGAACGATTGCATTCCTGACAAAAGAAATAGAAATGATGAAAGTTGATGAAAAGACTCATAATGAAGAGATGGATTGCTTAAAATGAGATTGCAAGAAACACAAAAAGAAAAGACTGTTTAAGCCATTCTCTTGAATTCTTCAAGAACAACATAAAACAAAGAAAAAGTTGGAACAAACTGAAAAGGAATTGAAAGAAAAATCTGAGGACTTAATGAAATTTGTCAAAGGGAAGCAAAATCTAGATGCGGTTTTGGGCTAAAATACATGTAACCAAGCATGGGTTAGGATATCAACCTGTCAAACAAAAGAAAATAGGAGAGTCATTGATCACTTCCTTTGTTGATCCTAGCCCAAGCACAAGCAAGCATGTTCCCACAAAGCTTAAAACAAGTCCAATCTCAAACCAAAACATTGCAACCCAAACAAAAGAAAAGCCACCTGTCGACAGATGGAATGGTGCCTGTCGACAGGCAAGAACAACTTCAACCAATAAACAGTCTATCAAGCAACAATCATTGAAAAGAAAGTTCCTTCATGCAATGTGTGTAAAAAGATTGGTCATGATGAAAAACAATGCTGGAATAATCCGAAGAAACAGAAATTCAAACAAGTTTGGATTCCTAGCATTTACTCTGTTGCATGAATGAAATTTTGGGACCCAAAGTAATTTGGGTACCAAAACCTCTTGTCTGATCCACATATGCAGGAATGCCTAGCAGCCCAACATCAAAAAATGGTACTTGGATAGCGGCTGTTCGAGGCACATGACGGGCGACAAAGCTAAATTCTGTTTCCTAGTGGAGAAAGACGGAGGACAAGTCATTTTTGGAGGTAACAACAAAGGCCAAATCATTGGCACAGGTAATGTTGGTAAGTGTCCCTCCAATTCAATTGAAAATGTACTGTTGGTTGATGGCCTTAATCACAACTTGCTTAGCATAAGTCAATTGTGTGATAGAGGTCACAACGTCATGTTTGAATCAAATTCATGTCAAATTGTTGATAAAGAAACGGGAAGTGTAAAATTTTCTGGAAAAAGAGTGAATAACATTTACTTAGTTGACTTAGATGATCCAGAAAATGACAACTTGTGTCTTGTTGCAAATAGACAGGATGAATTGACTTGTGGCATCGTAGGCTTGGCCATGCGAGCTACAACGTGTTGCACAAGATCATGAAGCTCAAATTGGTAAGTGGACTTCCTGACATTTCTTTTAACAACAATGAAAGTTTTTGTGATGCATGTGCACAGGGAAAACAGACCCGAAGTCTTTCAAATCTAAAGCACCGGTAAGCACATCTAAACCATATGAACTGTTGCACATGGACCTTTTTGGACCAACCAGAACTTTAAGTCTCAATGGCAAACGTTTTGGTTTTGTCATTGTAGATGATTTTTCTAGGTTCACATGGGTCAAATTCTGGCACACAAAAGTGAAACACTTACAATCTTCCAAGAATTCTTTAACAAGATTGAGCATGGCAATGTGAATAAATATGCTCAATCCGCACCGATCACGGGGGAGAATTTGATAACAATGCATTTTCTGATTTTTGCAGGCACCAAGGGATTGAACATCTGTTCTCTTCCCCAAGGACTCCAGAACAAAATGGAGTAGTGGAGAGGAAAAACAGAACATTGGTGGAAATGGCTCGCACTCTTCTAGTTGAAGG
Organism: Colocasia esculenta; assembly: GCA_014218235.1. Lineage (NCBI taxonomy): Eukaryota > Viridiplantae > Streptophyta > Magnoliopsida > Alismatales > Araceae > Colocasia > Colocasia esculenta. Next base: position 49,348,216 of record CM024763.1, on the reverse strand, counting down.
CCAACTCTCCAAAAGCTTTTGGGCAGAAGCAGTGAACACTTCGTGCTACATTCTAAAAGAGCCATGGTAAGACCTGTGATAAAGAAACCCCCTACCAGTTGTTGAAAGGTAAGAAACCCAACCTTGGTACTTCCGAGTTTTTGGCTCAAAGGTATTTATTCATAACAATGATAAATCTGATTTAGATAATTTGAAGCCAAAAGTGATCAAGGTGTTTTTCTAGGCTACTCAGAACACTCTAGGGCATATAGGGTGTTTAACAATAAAACACGCACTGTGGAAGAAACTCCACATGTCATTTTGATGAGACTTATGCCAAATCTAACAGCTTGAATGTTAACAGGACTGAAAAAGAGGATGAAGGAACATCGCTTAAGGATCTACAAGTCAAAGCAAAAGACAAATCTGAAGAAGATTCAAGACCAAAGGTGGATATCTTCACAGGGACTACGATGAAGATGATGAAAAGCATTCAGAAAACAAGATGAAACACTTGAAGAGAATCCACCAGAAAGTGAACCTCCTGAAGAACGACATTCACAAGATCAAATTCCTCAAGGACAAGATACTCCCGGCCCTTCAACAATCACAAATGTGAGGTATTCCAAAGATCACCCACTTGATGATGTGATAGGTAGTTTAAATGACTCTGTTCAAACAAGGTCTCAAGTAAGACAAATAATTGAACATGATCTTTTTGCTTTTGTTTCTCAAGTGGAACCCAAAAATGTTGAAGAAGCCTTAAAAGATAACTCGTGGATTGATGCTATGCATGAGGAACTTGGTCAATTTCAAAGAAATAATGTATGGAGTTTAGTTCCTAGAACCCCTGAAATCTTCTATCATAGGAACTAGATGGGTGTTTAGGAATAAACTTAATGAAGAAGGAAAAGTGGTCAGAAATAAAGCAAGACTCTTGCAAAAGGATATAGTCAAGAATTTGGTGTAGATTTTGAAGAATCCTTTGCTCCTGTAGCCAGGTTAGAAGCAGTCAGAATTTTATGGCATATGCATGCTCCCATAAGTTCAAACTTTATCAAATGGATGTTAAAACTGCTTTCTTAAATGGCTATATCAAAGAAGAAGTCTATGTCTCTCAACCACCAGGTTTTGAAAATTCTGAAATGCCTAACCATGTGTATAAATTGCACAAAGCTCTTTATGGTTTGAAACAGGCACCTCGAGCTTGGTATGATAGACTAAGCAATTTTCTGGTAAGCAAAAACTACTCAAGAGGTAAAGTGGACCAAACTCTCTTCACTAAGAAAGTTCGCAATCACATGATTGTTGTTCAAGTTTATGTGGACGATATTATATTTGGTTCACTAACCCTTCACTGTGTGAAGAATTTTCTAAACATATGCACAGTGAATTTGAGATGAGTCTAATGGGGGAGCTTCAATTCTTTCTTGGTTTGCAGGTGAAACAACATAAAGACGGATTCTTCATAAATCAAGAAAAATATGTCAAAGAGCTTCTCAAACGATTTCAATTTGAGCAAGCTAAACCGGCCTCCCCCCAATGAGCACAAGCATCAAATTGGAAAATGATGAGAAAGGTAAACCGGTAGATGCAAAGCACTTCCGAGGTATGATTGGCTCACTCCTTTATCTTACTGCAAGTAGACCGGATATACAATTTAGTGTTTGCCTTTGTGCTAGATATCAATCTAGTCCAAAGGAAAGCCATTTAATTGCAGTCAAGAGAATTTTCCGATATCTCTCAGGCACATGCAATTTGGGTTTTTGGTACCCAGCAGGCAGTAGTTTTGATTTGATCTCATATTCTGATGCTGATTATGCTGGATGTAAAATTGATAGAAAAAGCACTAGTGGATATTGCCAATTCCTTGGCGGTTGCATGGTTTCGTGGGCATCCAAGAAACAACACTCGGTTGCACTCTCCACTGCAGAGGCAGAATATGTCGCTGCAGGAAGTTGTGCAGCTCAAGTGTTGTGGATCAAAAGTCAGTTAGCTGACTATAATGTTGAAATTGGATGCACACCTATCCTATATGACAACACAAGTGCTATCAACCTTTCAAAAAACCCTGTCCAACACTCAAGGACTAAACACATAGAAATCCGTCATCATTTCTTGAGAGATGAAGTTGCCAATAAAACCTTGGAACTTAATTTCATTCCCACAGAAAAACAATTGGCTGACATTTTCACCAAACCCTTGTCTGAAGATAGATTCACATCCTTAAGAAGAGAATTGGGTTTGTGTAAAATGCAATGAAACTAACTATCCATATTGGAGTACATGCTCTTTATGTGTGAATGACTATGTGGTATATCAAATGGTGAACTGTGGAAGAACAAGTTCGGCTTGTTTGGAAACTATCATCATGCGTGAGAAAATATTCTCCGCCAAGTATCCATAGTCCCATTGCATATAAAGGTCCTGTACTTCACATAGGATTTTTAGTTTCCTTACATTTTATCATGTTAACTCCATGAAACAATGCTTTTCTGTGACCATGTGCTTGTGTATGACTTCTTGAAATGAACATGTTTGCCTTGTATCAAATGCTTGTGTGAATCCTTGCTTAGATGTTGTGTCAACACGTGCACACACTATGGGGGAGTGAGTTAAGGGTAGATGAGTATTTTCATGAGGAAACTCTTCCTTCACTTCATTTTTTAATCCTCACTTCCTTGAACTCAATGTGCACTCAAACTGAAACCAGAAAAATCCACTCTGTTCATATCTGTCGACAGACACATTCCATCTGTCGACAGGTACACTCAGATTTGCTCTGACTGAAACTTCAATTCTTCAGTCTGTGTGCATCTGTCGACAGACAGATTCCTGCTGTCGACAGATACACACATTCTCACTTTTTTCTCATTCCTTCTTCATACTTCTCAAGAAAGTGTTCCTTACTTGATTTAAAGGTAAACATTGGATTGTTTTGTGCAATATAACCTTTCATATCCTCTTCATGTCAAAGTCGTGAACCAAGTCTAAAATGTTTGATGCAACACTTGATTGAGGTCTTTTTAGATCATTTTGAACACAATGAGCAAACCAAATGATTTTTAAACATCTCCTTTGAATAACTCCCTTGTCTTTAAACATGAATCCAAAATGATTTGAAAAATCAGAAGGTTCTTGAATTTAATGTTCTACATTATCTCTTGCCTAAAGAAATCTCATGTACTTGACGAAAAGTAAAACAAAATAAGGGAGAAAAGCTACCTATTTCTACGCTTAATAAAAAAATTATCTTTCATTTATGGGATGGAGGTAGAGCAATGATGAAAATCACTAAGTAACCGGGGACATGGGCATCACCAATGTCGGTCTTCGCGTCAAAAGGTTGTTTCATTATCTCTACACAATGGCTTGATGGACACTCACATTGAGTAACTGGGGGTATTGGCATCACAAATGTCTACCTTCACATGAAAAAGTGAAAGTGCTCCTCATTGCCACTCTTTTCCATCTTCGTTGTTTAAAGATTCTAAAATCATACCAGAAATAGAGTGAAGCCTCCGAAAACTTTTTATGTCAAGTCCAATGTGCTTCTTATGGGTAAGATGTTCTTGTGGCCATCTAATTCAACTGTCATCTGACTATCATCTCTATTTAGATGCATGTTTTTCTTCAACGGCCTTAATCAAAAGAGTTATTTAATTTTCACTGGCTATTGTGAAATGTGTTCTTCATGATCTAATTAAAGAACTTATCGGTTTTAATTCAAAATCATTTTAGAATTGTGTCATGTCTTCATCATAATGGATATGAATTTTTTATTGTACATACACCTATTTTACCTTAAAACAAAATGAACACTGTCCCTTTGAAAAATCTTGTCAAAAATCAAGTTTTAGCCAAAAAGGGGTTATCTGTCGACAGATAAATTGTCATCTGTCGACAGACGACGGCCCAGATCCGTTTTTGAAGCAACCCTCGCGCCGGTTCAAGTCTTTTGTGTGGGGCCTCTTCTTTTTAAAACCCTTCTAAACCTATTCTAAGGCCTCCCACGACCACTTCTCACCATTCCCCTCTCATTTCTCCTCCTCTTCTCCAAACCCATCTCTTTCCCCTTCGGGCTCAAGATCCGCTCCGTCCTGACGATCCTGCTGCTCCTCGTCTGGGATCCCTCCACTCTCCTTTCCCAAACGCCATTCTCACCCTCCTTCCTGAGATGGCACCCAAATCAAAGCTTCTCGCTCGCCGTCGTCGCGCTTCGACGGACGCCGGAGAAAGCTCCAGGGCTCCTTCCGAACGTCGCAGCAAGCATCGTGAGGATCGGTTGCCGGAACTCATTGTTCCTCAAGGTCTCCGTCTTATCCGGGCCACCGGCACCTTCAAGAAACTTGTCCAATCCCGGTATGTGGACTTCGAGTCCTTAGCACCGATGTTCCCCTCCCTCCTACCCTATTTTGACACTCAAGGGTGGACATCTTTCTTGTACTCACACTTGCAATACTCTCCAACTGCCGTCACAGAATTTTTCAATAACCTAGGGCTTTCCGATCAGGGAGATCTCTACTCTTCGGTGAAAGGCACTCGTTTTCGCCTCACCGCCAATCTTATCTCGACAGCCCTTGAAATTCCAAACTCAGGAGTTGCAATCTTCAACTACACTCCTTCGCTTCTGAGTACTATGAACTTCTCACGTTGCAACCTTATGACTCCACTAAGGAAATTGCTCGTCTAAATGCCAACTCCTTTCCTCCTTTGATCCGGATGATCCATCACATCTTCACTACCTTGATCGTCCCGAAGGATGGAAGCCGAGAATTAGTCACCGAGGTCCACAAGTCTTTGTTCATATTCTTCCTCAAGTGTCAACAAATCAATCTGCCTGAACTCATGATAAGCCTCATCCGTCGGTGTTTCTCAACACCAAAAGATCAATGCCATACGCTTGCCCCATCACCTCTCTTCTCATTTTCATTGGCATTCCTATCGCTTCAACTGAGCTCATCTCCTTGAAATCCCGCAGTGCTTTTGACCTCACTGCTGCTAACCGAATGGGCTACAAGATTGTAGACGGTGTAGTCACAAGGACTCTCAAAGGAAAGGACCCAAGGAGCTGAAGAGTCATCTGCTGAAGAAGACAATGAAGCCGATGAAGCAAATGAAGGCAGTGATGAAGAACCTCAGGATGAGCAAATGCCTGATGAAGCTCAAGAATTTAATGATGTACCTGTGCCTCAAGAACAACCTCTTCGTGATTACTTGGCACAAATGCATCAACAAATGATCTCAGGTTTTGCTCAGATGAATTCCAGATTTGATCAAGTGGACGCTCGCCTCAACTCACTGGATGAATCTCACGTGCAAATCCGAGACCGGCTTGATTTCCTCTACTCCGAGAGAGATGGATCCCGTCATCCTCCTCCTGCTGGTCATGACAATGAATAGAGGGTCTCAGGGTCATTAGAGGTCATTAAGAGTCTTAGCTGGGAGTTAGTCTCACTTGTCCAGTCATCTTTTGCTTGTTCATGTTATTTCCCTTTCTTTTGATCTTTATTGAGTCATGTAATGATTGTCTCTTGTACTGTGAAATTTGAATGATCAATCAATGAAAACTCACAGTTCATGTTTATTTGTCTCCTAATGTGCATGACTTGACATTTTGAATGTTGTCAAAAAGGGGGAGAACATCAATATGCATCAATTGAATGTTTTTGTCATCATCAAAAAGGGGAGATTGTTGGGTTTTCCATATATCATGTTTTTGATGATCACATTATATCCTTGAACATTGATTTAATGCAAAATTGATGTGCTAACTAACATGAAAAACACCATGAAAGTGATTGAGTTAAACATTGCTAAATCATACAATGTATATCACTAACAATGTATTTGCATGTAGGTGCACAAGCATGAAAGATGGAGCATTGAAGAGGCATTGAAGAGATGAGCAAATAGCACAAAAAACTGTCAAAGAGGTGCACCTGTCGACAGATGCAATGTACCTGTCGACAGATTCACACAGTCATTCCAAGACAGAACTCAGGTTTGCATCTCTGAGTGCACCTGTCGACAGATGCAATGTACCTGTCGACAGATTCACACAGTCAACCCAGGACAGAACTCAGGTTTTCTATTCCTGAGTGCACCTGTCGACAGATGCAAATTGCCTGTCGACAGATACACTCAGAAACTCAATTTTCTGAAACCCAGTTCTCAGCCTGAGTGCGCCTGTCGACAGATGCAAGTGCACCTGTCGACAGACGATGGAAACATGAGATTTAGAGTTTCCAAATCCGCCCCACTTGGGTGTTTCCTTCCTCCACGACCCCCCCTTTACCTAACACTATATAAGCATCCTTTTGGAGCCAAATTCGCAGAGAGCAGCCTCCCAACCAAGAGCCTCCAAGGGACCAAGAGGAAAAGCCCCAAATTGCTGCTCTGCTTCAACTTTCTGCCCAGATCGTTGTGGAATCGCCATCCATGCGAAGTTGAAGCCGGATCGTCATCAATTCAACCTTCTACATCGATCAATCTACATCCAATCGAAGTTTGAAGAGCGTTTGGACGATCCACGAGAAGATTCCAACTGGATTTGTTCCCCAACTCTAAATTCTTCTCCATTTCACAATTTCCATTCCATTGTGTGTGTGTGGTTGTGTTTCGAGCATCCCTTGTGCTTGATTCACGAATTTGTGGTTGTTCTGATCGTGGTTCATCAGACAACGTGTGTGTGGTTGAGTTGTTGTGTTGAACTCGCTCATAAGCAGTCGTTTCTGCGTGTGTGTGTGGACGGTGGATGTAGGATACACGAGTTGTGTACTCCGAACCACCTTAAATCATCGTGTTCTGTGGTTTGTTCGCGTTTTGCGATAGATGATTGGTAGGCACGGTGTTCATACGCACGTTTAATTCCCTGTTTTCAAAACATCAACTCAAGCTTTCTAATCTCAATCAAATTCCAATCAAGTTTCAATTGAGATTGTTGTAGGACCGAAAAGAAGCCATCAGTAATTTAGAATTGCCGTAATCTATTCAACCCCCCCTTCTAGATTACCACATCGTGTTATTCCGCATAACCCTTCATATCTGCCCTCATTGTTACAAGCCGGGTCATGTTGCCCAAGGAGTGTTGCGAAGAATTGGCGCATGCCTACGTTGTGGTAACTCGAGACATCAGCTGCGAGACTGTCCACTCTTAGAAGAATCAGCTACTAGTGGGAAAGATCCCAACTCATGATAAAAGGAAGCGACTAAACAGTGGTAATGGTAAACAGAACATAAAATAATAGGCAGTACTCTCAATCACGAGGGTCGATGCAAGGTTGCTATGGCGGCCACATGCGAAAGACTGCTGGAAGAATCAAGGAAAGTGTCTCCGTATGGAAGCTCAGACCAAAGATAGGATTGCCCCGCGAAAGACAAGTGTTACGGAGAATCAGCACATAAAGATACACTCGAAGCCTCGGCAACACCTAGTCCAATGACGAAATAAGAACATGAAGGTAAACCTAAACTCGTCTCGATTAATCTCTTAGTATAGTATGATGATTCATATTTAATTGAAGGAGTCATGGAATTTGGTGGACCAAATTCTTTTTTAGTGGGGGAGAATGTAGCAACCCGGAAATTTAATACTTAAAAGAATTCAAAATAAAATTTCTTTAAATTGAAATAATAGAAACATACGTACCATTATTGTATGTGCAAGAATACACCGGAAAATTCTGTAAAAATTATAAATCAACCCCAAATAATATCCCTAAGTGTTCCACGAAGAAATTCGTGCAACGAAAAATCCGATGGCTTAGTGTACGTCACAATGTGACTAATTATCCAAATTAGGAAACTAAGTCGGAAAATCGTTAACACAGAAAAATAACGCGCTCATAAATTAAACGATCATGTTGGAGAGACTCCCAACATCATGAAATGATTAACCATTATCAGAATTAGACCAATGGACCTCTCATAGTCCATGAATAAATCAGGTAAGAAAAAATTATAATAAAATCCGTAACTCTATTATTCCCTAATTAAAAGGGAAATCCCAAAAGATAAAATCTAATAAATAATGGACTTTGATAATGGATCATATGAAATTTATTGGGCCATAATATGGATTTTTAAAAGAAGAATAATAGGAAATACCCTAAATTCGTAACTAAATTATTACCTAAAAGAAAAGTGATATTTAATGCATTAAATATAAAGTTTGAGTTAGAATTTGATTCCTAAACCTACCTCATATAGTCTAGCATGAATTTAGATACTATCCAACCCAATTAGAGATTGGAAAGCAAGAGAGGAAAGGTGGAGATAGGAAATCTCGGAATTAAGAGGAATTGAATAGTAGTAGGAATAAGAACTTGTGTTTATATAAAAATACACCTCTTAAATCCTCATGGCCGACCCTAGCTCGTGCAAAGGGGTTCTTGGACGTGGAGAAGAGGCCAAGGAGGAGGAGAAATCGAGGAGAGGAAGATCCATCAAGCTTCTTCCTTTGTTCTTGGAGTTCTTAGCCCTAGAAGATAAATCGAGTCAAAGGTAGGCATTCTCACAAGCTAAAATCCTAATATTTCGTCTGTACATTGTTCCATACATCAGGAACAAAACCCTCAAGTTTTATAATTTTCCATCAAGCCAATATTTTCTTCTTGAATTTAGAAGTTCTGCAACTCTTATGACCCCGAACCTTCATGCTTAATTCATATCTCTTTGAATACTGTATCTCATGCCTCCAATTTTAATGGGAGATACTGATGCCTGATAGACATCTTTTGCCCCTAAAAGCCCTAGTTTTATCAAGCATGTTGCTCGAATTAAATCATTCATCTCTGCTGCACCTGGAATCAGGTTGCTTCTTGTTCAACTTGGTAGAACTATGTCGATACCATGCTTGTTTTCAAATCCTAATACTGGAAGTACCCTTGCATGTCTAGATCAATTCAAATCTGGTTTCATGATTTTCATCGTGTATACAAATAGTTATGATTTTCTGAACTACCCTGTGTCGAAAAGATAAGTTTCTGGACCGCAATCCAAGACAGATCAGAACCCTGTCAGGCTCTGGCGCAGATCCTGTGAACGCGACAGCCCGATAGGTCGCATTCACAAGGGCCATCACGACAGAGCGCTCTGTCGCGATCTGATAGCGATAGTTCCCATCGTCGCGTTCTCAAGCCCGTCGCGACGCTTCCCTTGTCGCTTTCTGAACGCGACAGTATCCTACGTCGCGTTCTGGCCTTCTATTCTGATAGCCCTGTCGTGACCCTTTTCATGCCCTGTCGCTACCTGCCCTACCCCTGTCGCAATCCTTACTGGCCTATGTCGCCTTCACAGGATTTTGCATGAAAACCCATAAAAATTATTGCTCTCACTTTCTAAAATATCCTAACCTATTTAACAGTCATACACGCAGTAAAAACACCTGTTTTAAATGGAGCTTTATTGAATGCTTTAAAATACATATTCACGACTTCTTTTCTATCTATGATTTCTCTTACACATGCACGCACATGAACCATCTATATATGGCTGAAATCTGGCATACAATACCTCATAAGTATCTGGTAATTTATTGTAATAAAGTATATTAATTGCCCTATTTTAAAGGACTTGTATTCGTTTCTTGTGTGTTTATATACGATATCGACGCTCCACTGTTCTAGAATTCCTCTAGAACGTCGAGTACTGTTTTATATACACACTCCACTTGGCTTGTGGTGAACTCTCCGCGGATATTCCTTTCGCCGGACTAGTGAACCCTTGCACAAGGCCTCCGTAAGTCTCCTCTGATCATGGATTCCCACATGGTCGACGAGCCGGTTGTACCCTAACACCATTACACCTTTAGGGATCGATATGATCCAAACGACTATTAGAAGTTCGCTCTGTCTTGAATCACGCAGACCTCTGGACCTGTGCATAACAAGGCCAGTGGTAGGGTCGTGAATTTCCACCTGACGCCAACACCAAGTGTGTGTGTTGTGCAACTGTTACTATCGCCTGGTACTCGACGTATTACGCAATGTCCACTAGCTCTCATCTATACTCTACTCGCTCACCTATTCACGTTCACTCTACTATCTCATCTATTTATCTAGTGCTCTTATCTATTTCTTGGTACTCTTAAATTGGCCATTAATTGATTGTCTAAGATAAACAATATAACCAATGCCAGCGCAATAGGGCCCGATCAGGTCCTGGGGGAGCGCCCGAAAGTGCCATTTGCCCGCGGGAGTTAACTGATCAGGATGTCGGCATTACATCCAAGTGCCATACTATCAAGAATAATCTATGACAATCAACAAAAGTGCTATATTCTCTCGTTGTCTTTTGACAAACAAGTGCTATACTCTCTCTCGGCTATCTTCGGATAACCAAAGTGCAATTACTATCTCGATTGACGAAAGTTAATCAAAAGTGCCAGACTATTTCGATTGATAAGAAAATCAATCAAAGTGCAATTTACTCTCTATATGGCCAACTACTTTTTCTCTCCTTGCTATACATGTTGCTTGATATTGCTTGACGTTGACGCTATGTGCCATCGTGGTGTTGTGTTGCTTTCTATCGTGACTCGATCTTATTCATTGTACTATACTTGATTCATCTGCTATTTGAACCATGTTACTTGTGCTCTTACTTTCTCGACTTTACATGACTCGCTCTATCTTTAGTTACTCTGCCATTTAATGTACTAATTATTTAAAGCCTGCTTGAGCCTAAGATTTAAGTCCTACTGGTCGTTATCGCTCACCCTTCGTTATTTGTTATTGTGTCTCAGGTAAGTCAGACGATGACGTTATACGTACCAATGGGACAAGACTAGAGTGATGAGCGACCCGAAGTCAACTCATGAAGTTACCTTAGTACCATGGAGTCTAGTAGTTATTGCTTTAGATTTCTTTTCAATGTAATGATGTCATTGAGCCCTATGTATTGGCTCCGAATTAGCGGTTGTAATGGTCTTAGTGATTTTATAATGAAATCAAGAGTTATTTCAATTATTGTTCATTAGATGCTCTGATGTTTACGAAAGTATGCGCAATTGTATTTACCATACTCGTTGTTCGCGTCTCCCTCCGATTTATTCCGCTGCCTAATTGGAGGGGCGTGACAAATGATCAGGGTGTATGGCATAACATCTAAGCGCCATACTATCAAGATTTAATTGAAGACAATCAATCACAATACTATGTTCTCTCGATTTACAAGAAGATCGACCAAACGTGCTATCTCGACTAGTGCACTTTTGTGCAAACGTTACATGCTATCTCATTATATGGCCAATCTGTTATCATACTAGATGTGTTATTTTCTTGTGAAAAGTACTATTATTCTCTTGCTATCGTTACATTACTCTCGTGACTATACTTGATCATTCTCCATAGTTATCCTGCTTGACAAGACATTAATCACTTAAAGCATGCATGTTTACACGAGATATTAAGTCCTACTGGGCGATTATCGCTCATCCTGTGCTATTTATTTCATGTGTTTCAGGTGAGTCTGATGAGGACTACCACACACACGAGGAAGGGGATGAGGAAGTGCAAGAGTGACCAGTCTTTTCGACAACCAAAGCTTTTAGTAGTTAGTTAGATAGTTCAGTTTGTTTGATTTGAATAAAGTACTCTGGGCCCATAGTTATGGCTTTGAATGAGTGAGTGTAATAGATGATTAGTGGAATTATTAATGAAGTTGGATCATTTGGCATTATTCTAATTTGTGCAATGCTTTGATGTTTATTTCTCACTTTGTGCTATTTAATTAACTGTTTACCGCTCCAATATTCTGTGTCGGGGCGTTACACACGGTGCGCTTTTGGGGTTGTTACTGTTTCTGGGGACCCCCGTCCTCGTGGGCTTGTTGAGGGCGATCTTCGAGACACGAGTGCGTCCGTCGAGCGTTTCTTCAGATTGAGGGGAAAACGTTGCGTTTCTCCAAACAGCGGCGTCGAGTCGTTTCCAGAGCTCTCTTAGTTGGTCCAGGTTCCGCAGAGTTTGGTGAGTCGTAGTGTGATCCAGCTAGTCCGTTCTCACTGCCTCACCTTGCACGGTTCCAGAGCCGTACCGAGAGGACAGGCATGGGACAGTGGTTCGGCCAGACCACGAAGTGTGTTGTTGTGGTGTCCTCGAGTTTTGCTTCGACGGGAGAGGAGACCAGGACCTGTGATCGAGCGATAAGATGCTCGTGGGCGCACTTGACCACTGACTAGTAGAGGTTGGTTTATCGCTAGTACCTGTTGTCCAGACGAGGGCTTTTCTATCTATGTGTACAACCTAGTAGTGTTCACAGAGCAAGTTTACCGAGTTTGTGACTGCATGTAGCTGTGCCGAGTTGGCAGTGCTTGTAGACCCGCATACTTCCCGTTTACTTACTTCAATACTTGCACAATTATTATTTTATTATATTCATGCTCAGTTAGTAGTTGTGTTTATTTGAGATACCATCGCCATTCCGCTTGGTTAGTTTAGTTACTTTAGTACTACTATTCTTCCTGCCTAGTTTAGCTGCGTTACTTCTTGTTTCCATTGTTCGAACCGGCGAGGGGTTGGGTTTCCTACTGGGCTTTCGTTCGTGAAGCTCACTCATTTTTCCCCTCCACAGGTGAGAGTTCGCAGCACCGGCATGACTTTTCCCGGACGAAGGGCTAGTTCCAGGACGCCGTGTTCAATAGCTGTTTCCCCATTTTGAGTAGACATCACCCTCGGGGTATGCCCCTTAAGAGTTTTGTGTTCCCTTTTATTTACTGTACTTGTACTTGAGACAGACAGATAGACATGTACTTGAAGTGTGGACTCCTACTGTTTACTTCAGGTCACGTTTGTTTGTCTTCTTTGCTTACTTCATAAGGTCTTTTCTAACCCTTCCAGGTCTAAGGGTCGAGTACTTGGAGGGTTCCAGATATCGGATTCTTGGGTCGTTACACAAGCCACAAGATCTGACAAGTTCAACCTAGCAGTGTGGTTAATAGTCGAAGTTAGAAAAAACGATAGTGATCTTTACACATAACTCGAGTCTTGTTATAGTCGTAACCTTATATTAGTAACACCTTTCTTCGAGATCCTTCAAGGGAGACATTACTCTTCATATGCTTTGACAGTTCTGATTTTGGAGAATTTCCTTTCCCAAGACATGCACCTCCATAGCTTGCAAAATATTCTAGGGTCCTTTTCTCTTCCATATTAGATGCTACAAGAGAATTAAACAGTAAAACCTTTGAATTAGTGAGTGTAATAGATGATTAGTGTAATTATGAATGAAGTTAGATCATTTGGCATTATTCAATTTGTGCAATGGTTTGATGTTTATTTCTCGCTTTGTGCTATTTAATTAACTGTTTATCGCTCTGATGTTTTGCGTTGGGGCGTTACACACGGTGAGCTTTTGGGGTTGTTACCATTTTTGGGACCCCCGTCCTCGTGGGCTCGTTGAGGGCGATCTTTGAGACACAAGTGCGTCTGTCGAGCGTTTCTCTAGATTGAGGGGAAAACGTTGCGTTTCTCCAAACAGCGGCGTCGAGTCGTTTCTAGAGCTCTCTTAGTTGGTCCGAGTTCCACGGAGTTTGGTGAGTCGTAGTGCGATCCAGCTAGTCCGTTCTCACTGCCTCACCTTGCACAGTTCCAGAACCGTACCGGGAGGACAGGCATGGGACCGTGGTTCGGCCAGACCACGAAGTGTGTTGTTGTGGTGTCCTCAAGTTTTGCTCCGACGGGAGAGGAGACCAGGACCTATGGTCGAGCGATAAGACGCCCGTGGGCGCATTTGACCACTGACTAGTAGAGGTTGGTTTGTCGCTAGTACCTGTTGTCCAGACGAGGGCTTTTCTGTCTATGTGTGCAGCCTAGTAGTGTTCACGGAGCAAGTTTACCGAGTTTGTGATTGCGTGTAGCTGCGCCGAGTTGGTGGTGCTTGTAGACCTGCATACTTCCCGTTTACTTACTTCAGTACCTGCATAATTATTATTTTATTATATTCATGCTCAATTATAGTTGTGTTTATTTAAAATGCCATCCCTTTTCGCTTGGTTAGTTTAGTTACTTTAGTACTACTATTCTTCCTGCCTAGTTTAGCTGCGTTACTTCTTGTTTCCATTATTCGAACCGGAGAGGGGTTGGGTTTCCTACTGGGCTTTCGTTCGTGAAGCTCACTCATTTTTCCCCTCCACAGGTGAGAGTTCGCAGCACCGGCATGACTTTTCCCGGACGGAGGGCTAGTTCCAGGACGTCGTGTTCAGCAGCTGTTTCCCCGTTTTGAGTAGACATCACCCTCGGGGTATGCCCCTTAAGGGTTTTGTGTTCCCTTTTATTTATTGTACTTGTACTTGAGACAGACAGATAGACATGTACTTGAAGTGTGGACTCTTACTGTTTGCTTCAGGTTACGTTTGTTTGTCTTCTTTGCTTACTTCATCAGGTCTTTTCTAACCCTTCTAGGTCTAAGGGCCGAGTACTTGGAGGGTTCCGGATATCGGATTCTTGGATCGTTACACAAGCCACATGATCTGACAAGTTCAACCTAGCAGTGTGGTTAATAGTCAAGTTAGAAAAAACGATAGTGATCTTTACACATAACTCGAGTCTTCTTATAGTCGTAACCTTATATTAGTAACACCTTTCTTCGAGATCCTTCAAGGGAGACATTACTCTTCATATGCTTTGACAATTCTGATTTTGGAGAATTTCCTTTCCCAAGACATGCACCTCCATAGCTTGCAAAATATTCTAGGGTCCTTTTCTCTTCCATATTAGATGCTACAAGGGAATTAAACAGTAAAACCTTAAAATGAATGAAAACCTTAAATGAATGAAACACCCCCCATAATTAAATGGAGTTTGTTTTCTTTGAAAAGAAAGAACCAGAGAGCAACAACTTAACACAGCCAGCCCACTTGTCATAAACAAAAGAAAACCAGAATTTAAACCATGCTCCAACACCACGATTAAGTGGAGAAAGAGGAGAGTGAAATTAAGCCAAACGCTACACAATCAACACAGACTCATTTTGTTATGCGAACGACTTGTAACCTATCTGAGACGGGTTATTCGTTGTCTGTCCTAGACATAATTAAGTGGGGCCTATAGTATATTGATGATAGTAGACCTCACTTTAATTGTGCTTGAGGCGAGCAACGGAGGACCCGTCTTAGATGGATAATAAGAGTTTCTCTTCTGTTAGATGGATGGCTTCTTGCTCTAGAATCATCATTTTTCAAATATCCCATCCACACTAAACTAGGATCATATCCCTATCAGTTGTGCCCCTTGTCGCGACATAAAAAAAGAAAAGTGAGCTGGGGTACCTTGAGACAAGGATCTCCAAGGTTCCCGGCCCACCTCCTTCGCACCAAAAGGAAAAGGAGCAGAAAACGAAGCTTCCATTGCCAAGATCACCTACATTACATATTTTGAGAACATTCATGGTGTGCAGTAACTTGCAGCACAATTAGGAGATCTGTTGGTTCACTTGAATCAACAAAATTTAAGAGAAAAAAAGGGAAAGAAAAAAGGGGTAAAAATCTACGTTTTGTTGTATCTCAAATCATGTCCATCCCATATGTTTTTCTTTTGCCTTCTTACCCTTCAAGTTTTAGCAATCTACATGTACCAATGAAGACAAAGTGCACAACACATTAATGCACAATGTCCTTTTTTGGTATGTAGTTATATGTACACCTTAACATGCTGATGACTGCTGAGCCACCATCATGTGTCACACGAGATCATCGTAAAAAAAATAGTATTTGTTCTACATTTAGGATTATAGTAAATATCAATATATATAGGACGGATATATTATTAAGTGATTGATCTATATAAGCATGACAGAAGTCTCAAGAAGAAATATGAAGGCGTGGTCAGTTCTAGTTATCTTTTTCTCTTATCTTCTTATATCATTTCATTTTTATATGAACTAATTATATGAATGGGGATATATTTGTTATTTCAACATCTACTTCACACTTATGTGTGTAGTAAATATCGCTCTTACAAAAGTGGGACACTGTTTTTGAGAAAGATACAACATATCTAGGGTTTATGTAAGATCCTATCCTTTACTCTACTCCACCCCAAAATCAAGTCAAAAGATCAGGGGAGAAAGATGCTCCTCATTTCCATCATCAACAAGATTTATTAGAAGAACTTACTTAAGAGGATGCTTTATGTTAATTCGGCTGGATCACGCTAAAAAATTTTAATGTGTCATCAAGAAATATTGTTCCTGTTTGGTGTATTATTCTTTTTTAAGAATTTTTTTTTCGGAGGAAGAGAAATAGAACTTACTTATAAATATATATTTATTTTTATTATTTTTTTAATATGAGATTAAACTATTCTTCAGCACACTTAATTTAAAAGTCAAAAGAATAATCTAAAGAATCTACCAGTACGAATGGAACCCACCAACAATTGGTACAGCTAGATCTTAGAAAGTCACAACTTGAAAGGGGTGGAGGATATTTATACACAGGAGTGTTATTAAGGTAAATTTCACAAAGTAGAAGGATAATTTGTAGTTTTCCTCGCAAATCCGATCGCGCATGCGAGGTGGGTGCGACACGTGGGAGTGAACAGGTAGGGTTCGGATCTTATGGTAGATATGAAAAGGTAAGGAGCGACCCACCATGTCAGGACTTTTTAGAAATGTGGGTGGAGATTTTCCTTTCCATTAAGGGGTATCTACGTAATTATTTTAAAATATTGTCTTTTCCTATTTCTCTCTTTCATAATTGGTTGCGGATCGTAATAACGGGGTCAAGTCAGACCTTGCATGGGATTCAATGAGTTTTTAGCAGGGCCGATATGATACGGTTAATATATTAATTTAATATTGTTTTTTATTTTTTAATATTTTAACATCTTTTTTATTTAACATTTTAATATTATTTTTAAAAAAATCATACAATCAAAATATATAGATATAATATATTTTGATCTATAACATGTCATAAAAAAACTCGATATGATAGAGTTGCTTGATCCGACCAATCTTGCTTTCTTCTTAGTGACACAATCTTTCTTGACCTCTTTTTTTTTTTTTTTTAATTTTTACGTATTAGTCTTTACAAACTTAACTAATTTCAGATTAGTTCTTCAAATCTAACTATTATTATATTAGTCTTTTAAAATTTATAAAGTTTTATAAAAGGGTCTTTTTGACAAAGATTAATATGTAAGATTTAAAAATTTTGAAAAATTAATATGATAAAAATAAATTAATTTGTAATTAACTAAGTTTATAAGAATTAATATGAATAGACCGCCGTAGTCCATAAAGAGGTGCTCAAACTTCCACCTGCTCTGTCCTAATGCTTGTGGGTGTGGGTTGTTTTGCTCCTCTCGGTTCACACTCCTCTCTCTCTCCACGGGTGGACTCTGCAAGGTGTGTATGAGACTGTGAGTAGCCTGAGCTCAGATGTGGGATGTTTTTGGTTCTTTTTGTTATTTTATTGGCTTAAACTTGGTGGCTTTTCTTTTTCTCTGTTTGCCCTCCTTTGATCACTTGCAGCGTGTTTCTTGTTCTCGAAAGTTGGGTTCTTTCTCTGAGGTTCTTCTGCTTCCGGTGAGTTGAAGCCGCGTTAGAGTACTTGGGTTTTGAATTTTCTGCGTCCTTGTGGGTGTTTCTGGTTTCTCCTCTCGCTGAGCTGTTTGCTCATGACTGCCGTTGTCTTTGTTTAGAATTTCTTGTTCGTTTGTTGCTTGGTTTATGTCGTCGACACCATGATCAGTCTTCTGGTTCGGAATTGTGAGGTTTTATGTGTTCGTTCTGGAACCCAGGTGGGTTTTTTCGCTGGGCCTAACTTACCTGTTAGCTGGGTTATTTCTTGTTGCATCTGTGAGGTATTTTAGTGGAGATGGTGCTGATAATTTTGGCATGGGAATGATCGGTTGATTGCGTCGGATGCCCCCTCTTCCCTCTATGGTGTTTGCGCTTCGAATTTTAGCCGACTTTTCTTTGTTGTCCAGTTGGCGATGTTATAGTGCTGCTCTCGAGGATTATATAACTACAAAACCTGAGCAACCTTGTTTTTTATGAGCGGTGACGAAGCAGTATCATCTTAGGTGGCATGTGTGTTTATCAAATCTTCCTGGGTGGATCTTCTTTCGTTCGGGCCTTTATAAAAGGCATCGTTTCTCGTTACCATTCTTAATTTTTTTGGTTTTTTATGTTTAATCAGATAGTTTCCTCATTTGGGAGACATTAGATTTTCAAGGTTAAGTTTTTCCTCTGTATAATTTCATTATGCAGGTCTCTGCAGCTCTGTTCTTTCACATGCTGCAGCCTTTTGACAGCATCCTCTACATATGATACTGTCCTTTTGGCCATGGCCCCCTCTTCAGACCCATATCCAGTTTCTTCGCTTGTACTTTACATTAGGTTGATATCGTTGAATGCATAGATAGCAATCTGACTTCTTTTATATATTTTCTTACCGTTTAGGATTTTTTGTGTTCCCTCTTGGCTTCTTCTCTTCCAGTCATTTTTCTTAATCAATTTAACATCCATGGGAGGTTGTGAACTTTTCTTTCTTTGCTAATGTTAATTTATTCCAGATTATCTCAAAATCACTTGACAGAATAGTTACAAGATTCACATCCCAGTGTCTTATTATTGTAAAGAATATCTTCTCTACAGGGTATTCTGTTAAGATGAGAGGGACATATCTATTGGGCTATGCTTGCTTGTGGATTTTGTTATTCCCATTGGCCCTCCATGGTTCTTCTGTGGGCTTACAGAGGATTAGTCTGAAGAAGAGGAACTTGGACTATAACTCTGTTAAAGCAGCAAGAAGGGCAGCAGCTGAGTATTTGCATCGTCAAGGACATGGTTTGGGTGACTCAGATGTGGACATTGTATCCTTGAAGAACTATCTGGATGCTCAGTACTATGGAGAAATCAGTATTGGTACACCTCCACAGAATTTTACAGCAGTGTTTGATACAGGAAGTTCCAATCTCTGGGTTCCCTCAACAAAATGTTATTTTTCTGTGAGTTTTTGACTTCATACGAGCCTTTTGTTGACTTAATTTTTATGTCTATCATCATTCTAACTATTCAAGTTTTATGATGAAAAAGGATTTACATGGCACAAATCTCCATTGCCTTTGCAGGTTGCCTGTTACCTCCATCATAGGTACAAGTCCAGTTCATCAAGCACCTACAAGAAGAATGGTATTGGTTTTTCTTAGATATCTCTGTTACCTGATCTATTGAATTATGCAGATCTTGCTGTGGTTTTGTTAAGATTAAGCTGTTTTCATCTATGATGCCATTTTGGTTGTCCTTTTCTTTTCACCAAAAAAGTTCTCTAATTCTTTGAATTATTGTGAATCTAGTTATTTCAGCTACTCTTCCTCCCTCCATTTCTTATCTGCATGAAGTCTGCTGAGTTACACAGATGCACTAACTTATCTTACTTCTTGTCTAGGGAAAACGTGTAAAATAACTTATGGTTCTGGGTCTATCTATGGCTTCTTCAGTGAGGATAATGTGCTAGTTGGAGACCTCACTGTCAAGGGTCAAGTGGGTTCTTTGTTTCTGCTTACTTGTGTTGTCCTCCTGTGCAATCAGCATCACATTTGTTCTTGATGTTGATCCTAATGTGCGTTACTGGTTGCAAGGTTTTCATTGAAACAACACGGGAACCGAGTCTTACATTTATTGCATCAAAGTTTGACGGCATTATTGGGCTTGGATTTAAAGAGATCTCTGTTGGAGATGCTCCACCAATCTGGTATCTTCCTTTGCTTCTGAAATAAGAACTGTTAGTTTTGCAAGTCCATTGTAACAAAAGGTGATTTGGCTTTCCTCATATGTCATCTTCTAAAACTTTCTAATTTGCTTTGTGCAGGCAAGGCATGATTGATCAAAACCTTATACACAATAAGGTTTTTTCGTTCTGGCTGAACCGTGATGCAGATGATGCTATTGGTGGGGAGATCGTCTTTGGAGGTGTTGATTCAAAGCATTTTAAGGGTGAACACACCTATGTTCCTATTACCCGGAAGGGATACTGGCAGGTAGGATAACGAAAGAAATTTTATAACGAAGTTTTAAAATCTGAATTTTGTTTGGAACCTGGAAAATCTGTAGAGAATATTGCATCATTCTATTTACTTCCTTTTTTTCTGTTTCAGTTTGAGATGGGAGATGTTCTCGTTGGAAACCAGACAACCGGTAAGGCATCAATATGAGAATCTTTCTTCCTTCTCATCATTCAGTCACACACTTGTATCTGCATGTTCCTGTGCATGTGGTAGCTTCTCTTACTGTTCCCTTTATTCTCAGGTATTAGTGCTGCTGGTTATGCTGCTATTGTAGATTCTGGGACATCCTTGCTCACTGGTCCAACCGTATGTGCCATTACACCTCTATGATCTGACTTGTCCCAGTAAATACTTCCGATAATTTTGCTCAAGATTTCATCTGTTTTTTGATTGGACAAGTAATCATTATGATAAATTAACCAGGTGTCTGTGATTATGATTTTTTTTTTTTTTGAAAAGTGGATAGTACCACTGGCATATAAATGAAAAGGATAAAGAATGTACAAGTATAGGCTAAAAAAAAGGCCCAAAAAACAGCCCAGCCCACCTATACACATCCATCCATCAACAAAAGGACAACCTCTATCTATCCCTCCAACTAGTAAAAAAAGATTATGAATATAAGTTGAATGAATGAACACTGTTTGACCATTTAAAAAGGGAATCATAATTTAGAATTCGCTTTCTTTTGTGATATTGGTCTCTTACTTTTGGTTGCATGGGAGCAAGGTTCGCCGCATCGGGGAATCGGGCCAAATCGAATTTTTCTTGATCCGCCACGATTCGCCAGAATCGGACCGATTCGCATGGGAATTGGGTGAATCGGGTTTCTCCTGATTCGATCCGATTCGGCCGAATCGGACCGATTCCATCCGATCCGGCAAACCATGCATGGGAGAACACCTGTAATGTATTCTTTTTATTTTCGTATCACATGTTTTCAGTTATTTGTTCTCATAGAAACTTGATGATGGCATCACATTGTATAATCTATCTTCTTCCTTATATTTGTTTGTCCTTTGATCCTTGAAGCCAAACAAATTTTGTAATCTAAGATCTGAATGGATACACATTGCTCTGAAATTAACAAGTATGATATACATCTGTATATAAAGTTTATACCAAATTTTCTGCATCTCTAATAGTGCATGATCTATTTATAAATGATCCAAGGTTATTATGTTTGCTAAATGCCTGCTCTGTATCCATGGAAGAGTTGCTCATATAAAATATTGATGTGACTTGAAATAGGCCAATGATCCAGAAAACGTTGAAATGGAATTTGTTCCTTGTATGTTCGTCCTTTGGTGTTTATGTACGATATCTTTTCATTTGGGATTAGCATGTTTTTGTCAGTTCTTGCTACAATTATTCAATACAATTCTGAATAATAATAATAATTATTATACTCTTGCATGTTCTTTGACTGAGGAGGACATTCAAAATGTTACTTGATTCTGGTTCATCTAGTTGGTTTCTCAGTTTCTTGGTTTATCTGATGATGTGTAAAAGGTGAATTCGAGCTGGTTAGAAACAATGCTGATTGTTTATTATCGTTTGTATCATTTTGTTAGACAATTATCACCCAGATCAATCATGCAATTGGCGCTGAGGGTATTGTTAGTGCAGAATGCAAAGAAATTGTGTCAGAATATGGAGAAATGATACTTGAATTGCTGATTGCTCAGGTTTGTCTCTCCCCACATACTTGCACATGCCTCTGACTGACTCCATCCTTTGTTAACCCTGTTTAGTATGAGAAAAGTTTTACTCAGACTTATCTAAAATGCTGAGAGTGATCTAATTGTGTTTTGCTGGTTCCCCAGTCGAGGCCTGATAAACTATGCAGCCAGATTGGTCTCTGTGTATTTGATGGAGCTCAATACGTTAGGTCAGTGATTTATTTTTTGTGATTAAATAAGAGCGTGGTGTTGCTGGCTTTCTTGCTTGATTCCTTATATTATCTGAATGACAAACTGATGCAGCACTGGCATTGAGTTTGTGGTAGAGAGGCAGAGTGAAGCAAAGTCAGCAGGTGATGGAGATGTTATGTGCACTGCATGTGAGATGGCTGTCGTTTGGATGCAGAACCAACTTCGACAAAACAAAACAAAGGAAGTGATATTGAAATATGTCAATGAGGTACCATCTTCTACTTACATTGTTTCTTGAGGACAACAAAGCTTCATACTGATCAGTTGCATCCGCTATAGCTTTGCGAGCGCATACCAAGCCCGATGGGAGAATCGGCAGTGGTGTGCAGTCAGATTGCAAGTCTGCCTAATGTTTCATTCACTATTGGAAATCAACCTTTTGTTCTTACTCCAGAACAGGTATCAGTCAGGCATTTGGTTGCTTGGGATTTCCACGTTTAAGAGTTGCTGCTAGAAATTGTGTTTTAGCAATGGCATTTGCACATTTATCCACATACCTCAGGTCCTCAATGCAAAGACAGTTTCATAGTTTGCAGCAGGTTCTTTCTTTGTGGGGGTGGGTGTTGTTTGATGATTTCACCTTAGGTCTTTCCAGTTATGTAATTCACTTGTTTTGGTTCTCCAAACTTGACAACTCACATCTTTCTACCAAAACTTCATAAGTATATATGTGAATGATTTTCACATGTTATCTCTTACCATTTTCTCAATTTCTTCCTTTGCATCAAATAATCTCTCAATTCGATGTTTTTTTTTTGTCCCCCTCTTTCAGTATGTTTTGAAAGTAGATGAAGGTGAAACGACCGTTTGTATTAGTGGGTTTGGAGCTTTCAATGTTCCTTCACCTCAAGGCCCCCTCTGGTATGCCTTCTCATCTCAGATATGTCATTCAAGCATGGAAATCGAATAATATCATACTTAATCTGCATGCATCTTTTTTCCCTTAAAACGAATAGAACAGGCAGATATATACACATGTATTTCTTTGGGCACATCCAATATCCTTCGATGCATGCACTAGCTCAGTGTGTGTATTCTGTGATTCTGTCTGAATGTTTACCCACAGCAATACATACATGCTTGCCTCTCTTACCCTTGTGCCCCCGTATGCATGTCTCTCGATGCCCACTATGCAACTTATCTATCAGTGGATGCACAATCTTCAGTGCATGCATGCACCCACGAGCTTCTAATCACATGCAACATTTTGACTGGGTTCTTATTGCATGATCAGGATTCTGGGAGATGTCTTCATGGGCGCATACCATACGGTGTTTGACATCGGCAGTGAACGTATAGGATTCGCTGAAGCTGCTTAAAGAGGAAACTCTGATCAAAACTCCCTGTTTGCAAACTGATATGCCCAATCTGTATGATGAAACGATCTCTCCGTCGTCTACCGAACGTTCCTTGCTCATGGATGTACTAGTAAGGCTTGTATGAATGTTTAGTGTCTTTAAAGGTGCTGGGGATCTGTAATTAATATATATGTGGCTGTACATGGGTGGTGCTTTTATTAGATGCTGCTTGAAGGCCACAATATTCTACATCTGAACAAAATATTCCCTCAAATATTCTATACCCGAAGAACATATTCAATAATACTTGCATGTATTCAAAGCTGCTCAAGCTTATGAAAACTCCCATTTTCTTGGGCATTTTACCATACTCATTCTACCTCTTGATTCGATGAACTCTGCCCTCGTCGGTTGGTCACATGCAATTGCTAAATGGGTGGCAGAGCACTCTAGACTAGAGCGCACCATTTCAACTTGCAGAAATTGTGAAGGCCGGAGCTATTCATACCAATCTGATTTAATTCCTAGTTTCAGGTAGATTATTTCGATGCTGAGATGTTTGCTCCCTAACTGGTTAATCAACAACTTCGTTTTGCCACAACCATAATTGTAGAGCATGTGAAATAACGTAAACGTGGGAGCTGTTCTCTTCACTCCCCCTCCTTCAAAAACCCTCTCTTCTCCTCCATCTGAGTGGCTAGTTCAATTTACTTGATATGGGACGTCTACTCCATCAAAACTACCCAAATTCTTCTCCATTGTTCAATACCCATTGCAATGGCACCATTCATCATAGAACGAGTATGGAGGGGTGGGGGAAGAAGAACATAATTTCGTAACCATTGCATAAAAATGGGACCCAAGAATGTACCACAACGGATTCATCCCAGGACTGAAGCGAAGACAAGAGTTTGCTTGTGCAATACAGGAGATGTTCTAAATTTTAATTAACTCATTGAGAAAGAAGTATATATGGGAGGAAGAGGGGGAAGAGCAGGAGACAGAGATGCTAGTGGGCATTTACACAAATGCTTTGGGGGCACACGCCGTCGACAACAGTCCTCCCAGGCCACCTAAAGGTAGGTCATTGCGGAAGTGTCATTGCAAGAAGTAGCCGCTGAGGAAGAGGACGAAGAAGAAGAGCAGGGTGCCGTAGATGAGCGTGGCCTTCTGCCCCGAGGTCAGGGAGTTGCCCCCCAGCCCGAACTGCTGGTTCTGCGCGAACCCCGCGATCTCCATGCTCTTGCTATCGAAGAAGGACTTGGCCGCCCCGCAGGTGGGGCAACGCCAGTCCTCGGGGAGCTTCTCGAAGCCCAGCCCCGGCGGGATGGGGTACGACGCGTCCCCCACCGTCTCGTCGTACCGGTAGCCGCAGGACCTGCACTCGTAGATCCCAGTGTTCAGCACCGCGAACCGCTCCTCCAGCCGCCGCTTTTCAAACTTGTCCATCTCCGCATCCTCCCCCTCCACCGCCGCCGTCGCCGCCGCGGCTTCCGGCGTGCTGCCCGTCTCCTCCGTCTGCGTGAGGGTCGCGGGAGGGTCTTGCTCTTGTTCCGACAGGGACTTGTCCTCCTTGGAGACCTCGACAGAGAGGAGGGGGGTGAACTGGCGGACGAGGGGCCGCCTGCGGTGGGGGGCTCTGGTGCCGGGGAGGTGAAAGGGAAGGTGGGTTCTGCCGGGTTTCGTCAGGGGAGGCGAGGGGGGGTGGAGGTGGAAGGAGAGAGTGGGCCTTGCCGTTGCAAAAGCTGCCATTTTTACGAGTCCCTTCACCTCTTCCTCCCTACTCTTCTCCTTCTTGCTGCTGCTGCAGATGGTCTGCTTCTTCTTTCTCCTCACAGGGGGAGATCAGCAAAGCGAGAGTGTGTGTTGGGAGAATCCATGCGGTGGAGAGGGGAGAATATGCTCAAATGCTAGATTTGTTCGGATTTTGCCGAGCAATTTTGGGTGGATGAGGTGAGGGTTTGTCGGCGGCTGTGCATATGTGGAGCTGCGGTTTCCCCAGAGATCAGCACGTGTCTCTGTGCCCTGGCTCACTGTCTGAAACCAGCTGTCGGGATGTCGTCTGATATGGTTCTTCCTAGAGAAGTACAGAAAGGAGGCATCTTCCTATTGGCTTGGTGCATTAAGCCATGGTATTGTCCGATCCCACTCAAGTGGGAAGGTAGGGCTCAGTTTTGGATTTGGTCAATTTAAAAACAAAACATATTTTCTTCTTCTTCTTATCAGCCGTCAGTCCAAATAAGTTATTAACTTACATTTTAACTTCCAAGCTTTTTTCTGGAAAAAAATTCAAAGTTTGAATTTTATTACCTATAGATTGCGTTGTCTTGGACACTATTGTGGATTAGGACTTGAACTTAAAAGAGAAATGCTATGTGCATGTTCGCACGGGTAAAATGGCCACGCTGGAATCGCCGGGTCGCTGGTGATTGGTACACGCTGGAAGCCGCCCACGTCAGCGACCCCAAACACGTCGCCGCTTGCTCCGCAGCTTCCCGAGGCATTTCATCATGAAACTGCCTTAATTACAAACAACGATTGTGTGAGACATTTTTTTAAACTCAATTTTGCCTTCCCGCCATTTCTGCGAAAATAATATGAGACAAGCCTCTATTGCATCATCCCACTCTTCACTCTTCGTCTACCTCATCCATGAAAAATCATACCATCTCTCTACGTACACTCGCCCTCTGCAAATCCCTACCACTATTTGCAAAATAACTATTTTCTTGCTCGTGCACTCCTGTTCATCCATGGCGCCTAAGAAGAGTCTGCTTATGTGCTTCAGTCGCCGCATTGCTAAGGAGGCCATGTCAGAAGATCCCGTGGAGCAACCAACGACGTTTCCTCTCCCACCCGACGCAGAGGAAGCAAATGTTTCTGTGCCAGCATCAGAAGCAGAAGAAGACACAGGACCAAGGGGGACATCCCGAGTGAGAGGTATGGTTCCCAGTGTCGAAATATGTTCCTTGTGTTCGATGACAAATATGTCTCTTCGGGTGAGAAATAGCTATGTTCCAGTGAGAAATAGATTTCTTCTTTATACTGGAGGTTTATTATGGTGACAAATAGATCTCTTCAGGTGACAAATAGGAGATCCAGTGACAAATAGGTCTCTTTGGTTGATAAATAGATTCTTTTCAGTGACAAATAGGTCTCTTTGGGTGACAAATAGGAATTGTTCCAGTGATAAATAGGTCATTTTCAATGAAAAATAGGTTCTTTCCCGTGACAAATAACTAACTTCCAGTGACAAATAGGAATTGTTCCAGTGATAAATAAGTTTCTTATGTTCAGTGACAAATAGGTCATTTCCAGTAATAAATAGGTTCTTTCGAGTGACAAATAACTAACTTTCAGTGACAAACATGAATTGTTCCAGTGACAAATATGTTTCTTCTGTTTGGTGACAAATAGGTTTTGTCCAGTGATAAATAGGTCATTTCCAGTGACAAATAACTAACTTCCAGTGACAAATAGGAATTGTTCCAGTGACAAATAGGTTTCTTCTGTTCGGTGACAAATTGGTTCTTTCCAGTGATAAATAGGTCCGTTCCAGTGATAAATAACTAACTTTCAGTGAAAGATCTCCTTGGTTGACAAATGGTTTCTTCCAATACTAAAGAGGTTTCTTTTGTTGGATAATGTTGTCTCATTCTTCTGTTGACAAATGTGTTTTCATATTTTTATTTGAATGTAGTGAATCCTCTAGTTATTAAAGCCCGCTCTTCCATGGAGATATATATGAAGGATAGAGATCACATGGCATTCCGAGAATGCCATAAAATGTTAATGAGGAGCACCCCTTTTTCATTTTATGTGGATAATACTTCTGCTTGTGCCTTCAGCATGAGGATGTTAGAGGATATCATAAGCACTCATGTTGGAGGTAACATCTTCTTACTGGGCAAGAAGGAGGTCCTATTTACTATTGAGGATGTGGGCATTATTTTGGGATTGCCTAGCTTTGGACATCCCGTCCGTCATTATGGCAGCTCGAAGAAAAAGTCTAGGCTGCATGAGCGGTTTGGGGTGGCCACAAATTTTGATCGGAAGAAGGTGCATTCTCTCATCCAGCAACTGGTAAATTCGGATGAGGAAGCCGATGTAGAGGACACAGTTCGGCTGTGGATTGTGCTCCTCCTGTGCACCTTTCTTTGTCCGAGATCAGGGCATTCTTGTCCACAGCAGATACTCTCCTGCTTGGATGACATACAGAGAATAAGAGAGTACAATTGGGTAGCCGCAGTTCAGGAGGTAACACTGCACAATTTTGACAAATTAGTTACCTCTGTAAATAATAAAAAAAGTAGTGCAAGCTGCCCCACAAAGAGAAGAAGTGGGAATGAATCCCAAACTCATTATTTCATTTATGGTTGTGTTGCCTCCCTTGGTGTAAGTTCCTTTAACAAACTCTGTGTAAACACATCATCCATCCTTATTTGGGTTTAACTTGTTTGTTTTTTCAGGTTTGGTTCCTTGAGCACACGAGGGTGAGGTAGCCAATAAATCGGATGGCATATCCCCGCCTCTTCAGGTGGGGAACATTCGCCAGCAAAACTTCACCATTCCCTATAGCATCCCTCACCGGCCAACAGGTTTTTGGAGTCTCTTTGACAATGAAATTCTTATTTAGTAATGAACTGTGTAATTTGATGTTTATTTCTATATGATTTTCTTTTCTAGATTATCAAAAATTTGACGGTTGAGTGGAATGAATGGGAAACTATATACGAGGGGAACCAAACAATACTAGAGGACACATCAACGGTTCCTCCAGCTGCTGCTTCCTTCTCTATTCTACAAAAATTACAGCTTCAATAAAGTCTCAAGAAGTGAAAGTTGACCAGTTAACCACTAACATCAATGATCAAATGAGGGAAATTGAGAAAATCATGCGGTACATTCATAAAAGGGATGAACCGGTGACCCATGAAGAAGGGGCAACTGGGCCAACCCCTACATTTTCTGAACATGTCGATGTCCAGCCTCCAATGATGCATGATGATCCGGTGACCCAAAAAAAATGGGCAGCTTGGCCCCCTACATTTTCTCAATATGTTGCCGATGTCCAGCCTCCAATGACGAATGATGATCAGGCTCCACCAATAGGTTATTTTGAGGAGGTTCCAACAACTACTCTTGAGGAGGTTGATGCCCAGAATCCTAACTCAATGGTTCGGACGATCAAGGAGCGTGAGGCCCGGCGTCCTGGTGTGTATGATCAATCCCCTTATGTACGGGTTAAGAATCCCGTTACAATGTCTGAGAAAGAAAAACAGTGGTAAGTCTCTAATCTATTTTGTTGCTGCATAGCCTATTATTCTATTTATCTAAAATGAGAACACAACCTAGGCAACACAGTCGCAAGTCACTACAGATTGGGTATGCAAAGAGGACTTGAAGGACGAGGAGAATGCCATTGTCGACAGCTTTCTTCAAATGTGTGCAACTGTCGGCAGTGAAAATGAGTAAGTTGCTTGAATTGTAATGATTTCATATTTATTTCAGATTTAACGTATTATGATGTTTTCAACCTCTATAGTTTTGGAGTTTTTAAATTTGCAAATGGATTGGTCATCCGGAAGTCACACATGGTAAACCTCCTTTACAGATGCATGATAAAAGACACGGTTTGTGTTTCACCTTATGTTTTTTATAGATAAAGTCCCTTGAAAGCCAGTTTCATTGACCATATGCAGGTTATTGATGGATTGATTTACCTAATGAATCAGAAGAAGCACATTGGAAATACTTATCACAAGTGCGTTTGTTTTCCAAAATTTTGGTAAATCATGTCCAAGGAATGTCATGCTCAACGCAAGAGAAGGCATTACAGTTGTTACAATGTTGTTATGAGAATGACTATTTGGAGGCCCTCCAGGAGAACAAGTGGCTATTCTTCGTGTTACACTCCCAAAATCACTGGCATTTATTTGCGGTGGACACGGAGAATGAACAATTGGTGTCATATAATTCATTGAAAAGTGGGCCCATCCACAAGGCCTCAACAAAAAATGCGTAAGTTTCTCAAACAATTTCTTTGAACTTTCTTGCTATTGAATTATTTTTTTACAGGCCACAACTGTGACGGACCACGTCGTTCAAACCCGTTAACCTAATAACGAGTTTGATCCGACTCCGCCTCCCGCGAACAAGCTGAAGCCTCGCCAGGGATATCACACACAAGTCCGTGTAAACACAAAAGAACACACTGATATATATAGATATATATATATATATATATAACATCCCACACATATTTACATTGGATTTACATAGCCAAATTTTAACAAAAGTCAACTTAAGTACACAAGCCCGGGGCATACCCCTCGGCACAACAGATAAGTAAATTACACTGCTGGATGCGTCGACCCAACATCGCTGCGACGCGACTCTGGACTAGAAGATGAGTGAGAAGCCTCCTACTTTCCCTCACCTAAAAGCAATAAGGGGTGAGCCTCACGAGTCATTGGCTCAGTAGGGAAATTCCCCCAAAATCCGCAACCACAAAATACAAGAGAAGCAGGAGTAGAACACAGTTATTTATAGCTAACAAGTCTATAAGAGCATGGAATATTAATCACAATGGCTTAAAT
This sequence comes from Colocasia esculenta, assembly GCA_014218235.1. Taxonomy (NCBI): domain Eukaryota; kingdom Viridiplantae; phylum Streptophyta; class Magnoliopsida; order Alismatales; family Araceae; genus Colocasia; species Colocasia esculenta. The sequence continues at coordinate 49,318,391 of CM024763.1, read as the reverse complement.
AAAAGTAAGCTAATAACAACAACTCAACTTAAATAAATAAACGACAAACCACGCTCAGAAGTACGAGATAAAGAAGGGTAATGCCAAACACGAGTCACGAAGACTGGTTCGCGACACCAGCTATAGACCCGGACAAGCAACTTAGGTCTACCTCTCAGCCTCGTAGCCAAGGACGAAAGGTCCAGCTACCGCTCCACTACGCAGAACCAACAAGCTGTGGAGACAAACACACACCACAACTGCAGCCCACACGACTACAGCTCCATGCTCGGCACCTTTAAGGTCTTTGGCCCGAGCACCCTAAAGTGAGGCACTGGAAAACAAGGACTAGCTGGGGACCAGTATGTCTACCGGTGTCCATCCCCCAACCAAGAGCGCGCTACAAGAGACTAAGTACACCCACAACACACAAGCCACTGTCCCATTGTCATCCTTCCCTCAGTTAGACGTACTACTCAAGCTACGGAGTGAGGGTGTCCAGGAAGACGACACAGAACAAGCGATACATAAGTACCGGGACAAGACCTCGAGCACTACATGCCTGGCTCACAAAGAACCTGGGGTACCCAACTCGAGAGGTAACCACGGGCGGCACCGTATACCCGACTTGCCTCGCACGCACAACCACACAAACTCGGTAATGCCACTTACCACAAGTGCCGATGCACCGCTTACCAGTGCCTTGCACAATACACAACGATAATCCGATAGTTACACTATCATACACAACCATAAAGCCCTCAGAACTGTTAACGCGATAGGGGCTACTATCGCCTTCTGAATGCAACATCCCGATAGGTCGCATTCAGAAATAGAATGTGACGGGTCGACCTGTCGCGTTCAGAACGCGACAGGAAGGTCCGTTGCCTTCAGAGATGGGAACCCTAATCCGGGATACCATCTCCGAATCTCCCATGCAAACCACGTAAAACAATGTAAAAACCCATTTTTCATGTTCTATTAATTGCCCTAGCATGGTATCTATCATTTTTAACGCAAATAACAACCTACACATGCATCACATGCCATCCACAGTGTAAAACATGGCGGAATTCCCCTAGCTTCACGAAGAACGATAACCACCCGGCGTTTTCCCCGCTTCGTGCGACGTCCTCGCGGCGAGAGCACGCCAAAACGACCCAAAATCGCCAAATCGCCCAAGAAACCCGCAAAATCTCCTCCTCCCGGTCGAACAGAGCTTGCTGGAGCTCTGTTTGGCCGACCTACTCAAAAACACTTTGGAGATGGGAACGCGACGCACCCTCCCATCGCGACAAGAACGCGACGTAGGAGGTCGTCGCCTTCCCACTGCCGATGTCAGCAAGTCCGCCCACTGTGCGACACACGACGGACATGCATACGAAGACCCTCAGGCGTCGGCAACCTGAACGCGACACCCAGGACCATCGTGTTCAGAACATGACGCCAGGCCCTGTCGCGTTCACAGATAGAGAGCCAGTGAGCGCTTTGGGCCCAACTTACCGGCCCACAAAGCTTCACAACATGCACAAACACCTGTAACACACGTCATTGGCCGCACACCGGCCTCCACAAACACTAGGCGAGGATCCACGAGGATCCAAAAAATGCGCGACGTTACATTACTATCATCTAAAAAGAAATTTCGACCTCGAAATCCAAGAAAAAAATTAAACACGTAAAGCAATAAACACAACAGCATGTACTATCATCTAAAAAGAATTAAAAGCTTACTTAAATAGGTAAGGATACGCTTTGACCATTTCCTTTGCTAATTCCCATGTATCTTCTCCTCCTTGCCTGTTCTCCCATCTGACCTTTACCAATTCAATTTCTTTATTCCTCAATTTCTGTATCCTGTGGCCTGTGATCTGCACTGGATATTCTGGCATAGACATGTCGGGCTTCAAATCATCAAGTTGATAGCTGACTACCTGCAACAGATCTTTAATGTATTTTCTCAACATACAAACATGGAAGACATCATGAGCATCTGTGAAATCTGCTGGCAAATCAATTCTATATGATGTCTCTCCAATTCTTTCCAAAACTGGAAAGGGCCCACAAATCTCGGGCTTAACTTACCTTTCTTATTGAACCTCAAAACACCTTTAGTAGGAGAAACTCTCAGAAAAACGTAATCTCCAATTTCAAATTGAAGTGTCCTACGTCGGGTGTCTGCATAACTCTTTTGTCGGCTTTGAGCTGTCTGCAACTTCTCTTTAATAAATCTGACTATCTCTGTAGTCTACTGAATTAATTCAGGACCCATTACCTACCTCTCTCCAACTTCATGCCAGTTTAATGGTGTTCTGCATGGCCTACCATACAAGGCTTCATAATGTGCCATCCCGATGCTGGTATGATAACTGTTATTATAAGCAAATTCCACCATTCCTAGATGGTGTTCCCAACTGCCTCCCTACACTAAACAGCAAGCTCGTAACATATCTTCAATTGTCTGAATAGTTCTTTCTGTTTGACTATCAGTTTGTGGGTAATAAGCTGAACTGTACCTCAGTTTTGTGCCAACAACTCTTTGTAGACTCCTCCAAAAACCAGAAGTAATCTTGGATCCCTGTAAGAAACAATTGTCTTCGGAATACTATGCAATGGTACAATTCTGTCAACATAAATTCTTGCTAATCTGTCTACAGTCCAAGACATACTCACTGCTAACATTCTGCATACCTTGGTCAATCTGTCAACAAACACCCATATACCATTGTGCGCTATAGCTGTCCTCGGTAATCCTGCCACAAAGTCCATAGCAATATCATCCCATTTCCACTGCGGAATTGGTAATGGCTGAAGTAGCCCTCCTGGCTTCTGATGCTCTACTTTTATCCGCTGACAAACTAAACATCTTGCAATATAATCTGCTATTTCTCTTTTCATCTGTGGCCACCAAAAATGCTTTTTCAAATCTTGATACATTTTAGTATTGCATGGGTGAATGGTGTACCTGGATTTATGTGCTTCCTCTAGAACTTTTTCTTTACTTCCACTTCTGTTGGCACATATAACTAGCCTCTGAGCCTGACTATGCAGTTATCATCAATTGTGACACCCTCCATCTTAACAATTTATGCTAAATTTACATCTATTCTCTGAGCTTTAACAATTTGCCAATACAAGGATGGCTCAATAGCACTACTAGCTAGCACTGCTCGCCGCTGACTGCTTTGGACATATAATGAATTTTTTGCTATTGCTTCATACAATTTCCATTCCTTAATCATCATATGACTCATATATGCTTTCCTTCTTAATGCATCTGCTACAACATTCGCTTTACCTGGATGGTAAGCCAAACTAAAGTCATAATCTTTCAAATATTCTACCCACCTATGCTGACGGAGATTCAAATCTTTCTGAGAGAATATATATTTTAAACTTTTGTGATCAGTAAAAATTTCAAATCTTTCTCCATAAAGGTAGTGTCTCTACATCTTCAAAGCAAAAACAACTGCTACTAATTCCAGATCATGCGTTGGGTAGTTTTCTTTTACTGGCTTCAACTGCCTAGAAGCATAAGCTATAACTTTGCCATGCTGCATTAATACTACTCCAAGCCCTCTTCTAGACACATCTGTATATATCACAAAGCCTCCACTGCCCACTGGTAATGTCAATACTGGCGCTGCTGTAAGTCTTTTCTTCAATTCCATAAAACTATTTTGGCAATCACTTGACCATACAAAAGGTACATTTTCCTAGTTAATCTGGTCATTGGTGCTGCAATTTTAGAAAAATCTTGTATGAAACGCCTGTAATAACCTGCTAGACCCAGAAAACTTTTGATCTCTGTAATTGTCTTCGGCGCTTCCCATCTCATAACTGCCTCAACTTTGGCTGGATCAACTGCAACTCCCTCTGCTGAAATAACATGACCCAGAAATTGAATTTCCTTCAACCAAAATTCACATTTTCTAAACTTAGCATACAACTGATTGTCTCACAAAGTCTGCAAAGTAATTCTTAGGTGCGCTGCATGCTCCTCTTCTGATGCTGAATATATCATATATCATCTATGAAAACCACTATAAACTGATCCAGATATGGATGAAAAATTCTATTAATCAAATTCATGAACACTGCTGGTGCATTGGTTAGCCCAAATGGCATAACCACAAACTCGTAGTGTCCATACCTAATCCTGAATGCTGTTTTGTCGATGTCTTCCTTTTTAATCCTTAACTGATGATACCCAGACCTCAAGTCAATCTTGGAAAACACTTTAGCTGATTGAAGCTGATCAAACAAATCATCAATTCTTGGCAATGGATATTTATTCTTTATAGTCACATCATTCAGCTTCCGATAATCAATATACATCCTGAAACTTCCATCTTTCTTTCTTAAAAATAACACAGGAGCTCCCCATGGTGAATGACTCGGCCTGATGAAACCTTTTTCAAGCAATTCCTACAACTGTTTCTTTAATTCCTTAAGTTCTGCTGGTGCCATCCTGTACGATGCTTTAGAAATTGGCATAGATCCTGGCTGTAATTCCACTGTAAAATCCACTTCCCTGTGTGGAGCTAAACCTGGTAAATCATCTGGAAACACATCTGTAAATTCTCTGACCACTGGAACTGCTTCTACTGACTTACCAGATTCAACCAAACTTACTGAAGCTAAGTAAGCTATACAGCCCGCATTCAATAACTTTCTAGTTCTAAGTGCTAAAATTATAAACTTGGAAGTGTAGAACGACATACCTTGAAATTCAAATATTGCTCTATTAGGGTGACAAAACCTGACCCTCTTCTTTCTGTAATCAACCATTGCTCCATAGGCTTCCAACCAATCCATACCCAAAATGATATCATAATCTCTTAACTGCAGAGCATAGCAGGCAACTGGTTTCCCTGAATCTCAATAGGAACCTCATCGATATAGCAAGAAGTGAGCATAAACTCACCTGAGGGAACTTCTACAACTAACTCACACAACTTTTCTCCTAATGGGTGCACCATATTATCCATAAATTCCTCAGAAATAAAAGAATGAGAAGTACCTGGATCAATTAAAACTCTTCCTGAAAATTCATAAATAGGCAAAATACCTTCTATCAGATTAGAAGCCTCTGCCTGGGCCCGGGTGATAGCCATAACCCGACCTCTGCCACGCTGGTGTGGTGCTCCTCTACCTCGTGCTGCTGGCAGCTGCTGGGGCTGCTGTTGCTGCTGCACTCCTCTCCCATATCCGTACTCCCTTGGATAGGGACAATTGCGGATCAAATGTCCCGGCTGATCACAGTTCTAACACCTATAGCCCAGTGGAATTATTGGCTGCCTTGCTGTACTCTACTGTGATTCTTCCACCTCTGGCCTGTAGCCTCACCCCTGCTGGAACATCTGCTGGCGACCTCCTCCTCCTCCTCTAAATATCTTTTTCAATTTTGAACCCCACTTGCTGAAGCCTGAGGAAGATGACCTCGTCGGTGCTTTTCCTTTACTGATCCCCGAAGACTGTTGCGGTAGCCGAAAACTACCTGAACCTGTTTCCCGTGACTGAAGAGTCCGAACGGACCTCTCTAATATAGCTGCTCTCTGTGCCACCTTTTCTTCAGTCTTACACATAAGTGGTATCACCGCATTGTGCAGCTCTATTCTCAATCCACGAATAAAATATTCAACCATCATTGCATTATTTGTTACAACATATGGTGCATACCTACTAAACGCCATAAATCTCATTTGATATTCTAAAACAGAAGAATTCCCTTGTTGCAAAGTCCAGAATTGTTCCCTTTTAGCTTGTTGAACCTATACTGGGAAAAAATGTATCATTAAACGTTTCTAAAAACTTCGACCATAAAATGGCGTCTTCTGCTCTACCTGCAAAGGTAGTTTGCATCTTCAACCTCCACCATTCCTGCGCAAAACCCCGTAACTGATAGGTAGCCAGAATTACCCTATCTTTGGGTGGACACCTCATAATCACAAAGCCTTTCTATTTCATGAATCCAATGCTCAGCTATGTCTGGATTGGGTCCCCCTGTATAAGTAGGTGGCTGCAATCTCAAAATCTTTCTATCTGCATGGTTGGTTCCTCAGCTACCCTCACTGGTGGTGGCACAGGTACCGCAAAAGGTACCTCCACTTCTGGTGGTGGTACAACTGGTATTGGTCCTGCCTCCTCAACAACTGAAGGCCTTGCTACTGCTGGCTATGCTGGACCCTGCTGGTCCAACCTTGTTCTTATCTGAGTTATACTTTCCCATAGCCGCTCAATCAACTGATGAGTGGTTTCCTCCAGATCATCTCCCCCACCTCCCCAGTCTCTCCTATCAGCCATCACAAATTCCTGCACAAACAACATTCCAACCACATATACACCAACAAATCAATACAAAACCAGGGTTAACTACCAGCAGTGGACTAATGTAAAAATCAGGCTATGTAATCTCCCAGTTCCTTTATATTTACACGGACCTTGCTCTGATACCAACTGTGACGGACCACGTCATTCAAACCTGTTAATCTAATAACGAGCTTGATCTGACTCCGCCTCCTGCGAACAAGCCAAAGCCTCGCCAGGGATATCACACACAAGTTCGTGTAAACACAAAAGAACACACTGATATATATATATAAGATTCAACATCCCACACATATTTACATTGGATTTACATAGCCAAATTTTAACAAAAGTCAAACTCAAGTACACAGGCCTGGGGTATACCCCTGGGCACAACAGATAAGTAAATTACACTACTGGATGCGTCGACCCAACACCGCTGCGACGCGGCTCTGGACTAGAAAATGGGTGAGAAGCCTCCTGCTTTCCCTCACCTGAAAGCAATAAGGGGTGAGGCTCACGAGTCACTGGCTCAGTAGGGAAATTCCCCCAAAAGTCGCAAACCACAAAACACAAGAGAAGCAGGAGTAGAACACAGTTATTTATAGCTAACAAGTCTATCTGAGCATGGAATATTAATCATAATGGCTTAAATAAAATTAAGCTAATAACAACAACTCAACTTAAATAAATAAACGGAAAACCACGCTCAGAATTACGAGCTAAAGAAGGGTAACGCTAAACACGAGTCACGAAGACTGGTTTGTGACACCAGCTACAGACCCGAACAAGCAACTCAGGTCTACCTCTCAGCCTCGTAGCCAAGGACGAAAGGTCCAGCTACCGCTCCACTACGCAGAACCAACAAGCTATGGAGACAAACACACACCATAACTGTAGCCCACATGGCTACAGCTCTATGCCTGGCACCTTTAAGGTCTTTGGCCCGAGCACCCAAAAGTGAGGTACTGGAAAACAAGGACTAGCTGGGGACCAGTATGTCTACCAGTGTCCATCCCCCAACTAAGAGCACGCTACAAGCGACTAAGTACACCCACAACACACAAGCCACTGTCCCATTATCGTCTTTCCCTCAGCCGGATGTACTACTCAAGCTACGGAGTGAGGGTGTCCAGGAAGACGACACAGACCAAGCGATACATAAGTACCAGGACAAGACCCCAAGCACTACGTGCCTGGCTCACAAAGAACCTGAGGTACCAGACTCGAGAGGTAACCACGAGCGGTGCCGTATACCCGACTTGCCTCGCACGCACAACCACACAAACTCAGTAATGCCACTTACCACAAGTGCCGATGCACTACTTACCAGTGCCTTGCACAATACACAACGATAATCCTATAGTTACACTATCATACACAACCATAAAGCCATCGGAACTGTTAACGCAACAGGGGCTACTATCTCCTTCTGAACGCGACACCCCGATAGGTCATGTTCAGAAATAGAATGCGACGGGTCGACCTGTCGCGTTCAGAATGCGATAGGAAGGTCCGTCGCCTTCACAGACGGGAACCCTAATCCGGGATACCATATCCAAATATCCCATGCAAACCACGTAAAACAATGTAAAAACCCATTTTTCATGTTCTATTCATTGCCCTAGCATGATATCTATCATTTTTAACGCAAATAACAACCTACACATGCATCACATGCCATCCACGGTGTAAAACATGGTAGAATTCCCCTACCTTTGCGAAGAACGTGAAGAATGATAACCACCTGGCGTTTCCCCCTGCTCCATGCGACGTCCTCGCGGCGAGAGCACGCCAAAAACGACCCAAAATCGCCAAATCGCCCAAGAAACCCGCAAAATCTCCTCCTCCCGGCCGAACAGAGCTTGCTGGAGCTCTGTTTGGCTGACCTACTCAAAAACACTTTGGATATGGGAATGACGCACCCTCCCATCGTGACAAGAATGCGACGTAGGAGGTCATCGCCTTCCCACTGCCGATGTCAGCAAGTCCGCCCAGCACGCGACACGCGGCGGACATGCAGACGAATACCCTCAGGCGTCGACAACCTGAATGTGACACCTAGGACTGTCACGCTCAGAACGTGATGCCAGGCCCTGTCGCGTTCACAGACAGAGAGCTAGTGAGCGCTTTGGGCCCAACCTGCCGGCCCACAAAGCCTCACAACCTGCACAAACACCTGTAACACATGTCATTGGCCACACACCGGCCTCCACAACCACTAGGCGAGGATCCACGAGGATCCAAAAAATGCACGACGTTACAACAACTGTCAGGCGCATGTTGACGGAGTATGGGGCATTTCCTGGTGCTACTAAGTAGGAACTACACTTTGACAACCAATGTCCTCAACAAGCATCTGGTAGCCTCAATTGCGTGATGTATGTAGTCAAATACATTGAAGCGTTGATTAGGAGGGCATTCCTCAGATGGACCTTCACTGAGCATGAATGTAATCTCTTGAGAGCCCATTTTGTGGCCAAAGTGTTAGAACTAAAGAATCAATGAAAAGTTTTTGTTTATATATTTTTCCACATTTTTCGTCATATGTGATGCTTCTTTTCGTTACATTTATGTTGATTCCAGTGAAAAATATGTTGATTCTGATTAACTCTCACTATGTACACAGAATTTATTACAAACATAGTAGTAGATTGCCAGCTACATACTCCTGTTATCTATTTGTCATAGGAATCAACCTATTTGTCACTGGAATCAATCTATTTGTCACTGGTATCAACCTCTTTGTATTGGAATCAAAGGATGTCTATGTAAAGTAGAATCTTCCTATTTGTCATTGGAATCAACCTATTTGTCACTGGAATCAATATATTTTTCATTGGAATCAACCTATTTGTCACTGGAATCAATCTATTTGTCATTGGTATCAACCTATTTGTCACTGGAATCAAATGATGTCTATGTAAAGTGTAATCTTTCTATTTGTCACTGGAATCAATCTATTTGTCACTGGAATTCTTAAGCCTATGTAAAGTGGAATCTTTCTATTTGTCACTGGAATCAACCTATTTGTCACTGAAATCAATCTATTTGTCACTGGAATTAATCTATTTGTCACTAGAATTCTTAAGTCTATGTAAAGTGGAATCTTCCTATTTGTCATAGGAATGAATCTATTTGTCATTGGAATCAATCTATTTGTCACTAAAATCAACCTATTTGTCACTGGAATTCTTAAGTCTATGTAAAGTGGAATCTTCCTACTTGTCACAGGAATGAACCTATTTGTCACTAGAATCAATGTAACGACCCGAGAACCCGACCCGAGGACCCAATTTTCGTGGTCGCCACCCACGGATCTGAAGACCCGGAAGGGCTATAATATGCATCTAACAGGATATGTAACGGAAGTAAACGTCAATGGCTAAACTAGAAGCATACAGGCGGAAACAGAAAAGAGAGCGAGACTGCTGTGCACCGCTCTAAGTACAGTCCCAACGCACGCACGCTAGTACAAGTAAAAGGTAGGGGAAGAACAAGTCCCTTAGGGGCATACCCCGAGGGTGATGTACACTGAAACAGGGGAGCCACTGCTAGCTACGGGGACCACGCCTACCGCCCCATCTCCTCCGCCCTGCCGCTGCTGAGAAGTCTCACCTGGGAAAAGGAGGGATGAGCTTCACAATAGAAGCTCAGTAGGGACTACCAATCTCCTACTGGCTCTAGACATGCAGAAGAATATATATATAAAATAAATGACAACAGTTTATATCTTCTACCTACCAACAGAAGTGCGGAAGAGAAGCTACAACTAGCACGGTACAGAAAGTACTTACGGTCAGAAACTCCGTACGACTGCTCGTCGTGACCACCACAAGGCTAGCAAACACAGACAGAGGGGACTCCACCTGGACAAAGAACACTAGCTACGGGGAGCACTACCACTAGTCAAGGTCAGGTGCATCCACCGACGTCTTACCCTCGACCCAGGTCCTAGCCCCCACGTCTCGTCAGAGCGAGGTAGGAACCCAAAGCACACAACAGTAACCGCCGTAGTCTGGCCGGACTACGGTCCCACGCCTAGCCTCTCTAAGCGGTTCTGGGGCCGCAAAAGAGCGAGGCAGTGAGAAAAGGACTAGCTAGACTGTCCCGGGAAGAACTCCGAAACTGACCTCGGTGTCCCAGTCCAACCACGAGAGTCTGCAAGTGACTCACACGCCACGTCCTAACCACCGTTTTCCCCTAAGCTCCATAGTCCGCCTGGTGGCTGCCAACTCGAGCCCACTCGTAGCTCGGAGTACTCCCTCAATAGGCTCCCAAGGATGGGGGTCCTAGGCAACGATAACAACCTCTCACACGGGACAAGCCCTCAAGTGCCGAGCACCGGGCGAAAGACTAGTGTAGCCCGTACTAGGGAACTAGCACAGGTGCCACGGGTATAGTAAAAGAAGCGGAAATGGTAAAGATCGGAATCTATCTCACGGCTGAAGTCGCGACGCATCGGGCCGTCGCAACCTGGTCGCGACGCCCTACCCTGTCGCGATCCTATCGCGACGGCCCAAGCCGCCGCGACCAGGTCGCGGCACCCAAGAGCACCGCGATACTGTCGCGGTCGGCCGGGCCACCGCGACAAGATCGCGGCCTCTAAAGGGGTCGCGTTCTCAGCAGGGGGGAGCTCCGGAACCCTTCTTCCAGAAATCATCCCAAAACACGAAATGGGCAAACCACAGGGGGAGGGGAGCATGCTCAACATGCAAGAAAGCCATTAAAGTGCCCAAACCACCCTTAAAGCCCCACAGACATGGATTTATACGAATCTACACTCAAGGAAAACCTCACTCAACCACGAGCATGGAGTTCTCACACTCCCAAGCCCCAAACCACAGAGGAAACACGATGTAGAGGGGCGAAGGGAGCATGCTTAGGGTGAGAGGATCAAGGGTCCCTACCTCCACACGAAGAATGAACCCGTTAGGGCCTTCTCGTAGGAATGAACGCCTCCTCCTCGCTCCAAACGGCATGAACACGTCCCCTGCACGAGCGGGACGACACTACTTCAGCACGGACTCCTCAAGCACCACGATCCGCCAAGAAACACAAGAGAAACTCGAGAGGAAAAGGAGAGGGGGAAAAGAGAGCTGAGAGGGCGAGAGGGGGGAATGGGCGCACCTTCGGTTTTTAAGTCGACGGCCCCCAGAACGCGACGGGCCGACCCGGCGTGACAACTAGCGTGTCGCGACGCTCCTCGGCGTCGCGACCATGTCGCGACAGTCGCCCCTAGCGTGACCTCAAAAAGGCGGTCAAACCTCGGAGACCGAAAAAGTAGTCGCGACGCCCAGACAGGCTGCGTCAACACTCCACGTGTCTGACACCTGACAAAGACATTCTGACAGAAAGGACACCGGTAACGTCTGTCATAAAAGCAGTCGCGACCCTGTAAGATGCCGCAACAAGGACGCGACGACAACCCCCGTCGCGACAAGAACGAGGTGGCCGGTTGCGGCGCGACCCAACGCTGTCGCGGCAGACCGCTCTGGCGTGACCACGTCGCGGCCAGGGCGCCTGGCGCGACCCTGAGGACGGGGCCAAAGGGGGCCGGGTCTTACAATCAATCTATTTGTCACTGGAATCAACCTATTTGTCACTAGAATTCTTAAGTCTATGTAAAGTGGAATCTTTCTATTTGTCACTGAAATCAATCTATTTGTCACTGGAATCAATCTATTTGTCACTGGAATTAATCTATTTGTCACTAGAATTCTTAAGTCTATGTAAAGTGGAATCTTCCTATTTGTCATAGGAATCAATCTATTTGTCACTAGAATCAATCTATTTGTCACTAGAATCAACCTATTTGTCACTGAAATTCTTAAGTCTATGTAAAGTGGAATCTTCCTATTTGTCATTGGAATCAACCTATTTGTCACTCGAATCAATCTATTTGTCACTGGAATTAATCTATTTGTCACTAGAATTCTTAAGTTTATGTAAAGTGAAATCTTCCTATTTGTCACTGGAATCAACCTATTTGTCACTGAAATTCTTAAGTCTATGTAAAGTGGAATCTTCCTATTTGTCATTGGAATCAACCTATTTGTCACTCGAATCAATCTATGTCACTGGAATTCTTAAGTCTATGTAAAGTGAAATCTTCCTATTTGTCACTGGAATCAACCTATTTGTCACTAGAATCTTCCTATTTGTCACTGGAATCAAGCTATTTGTCACTGGATTCAAGCTATTTGTCACTGAAATTCTTGAGTCCATGTAAATTGGAATCAACCTATTTGTTAGCTGGAATGAACCTATTTGTCACTGGAATCAACTATTTTGCCACTCGAACCAACCTATTTGTTAACTATTTTTAAAAATATTTTTTTTAAAAAAATTTTAAGTTAAAAAAATAAATTTAAGTCCAATTTCTGTTACCTTTTTCCTTGTAAATCTTTTCTGTTATCTCTCACATATATATATTTTTAAAAATTCCCATTCTAACCCATACGTAAAACCTAAGCCCCAACACCCCTTTACGTTTCACACAGCCTCGCCCCCCTCAGCCTCGCAGCCTCGCCCCCCTCAGCCCCGCAGCCTCGCCCCCCTCACCACCTAGGTTTCCGGCAAACCTGGTCCAGCAAACCTGCTCCGACGGCATGGGAGCCTTTGGTGATCATGCTTCGGCTCTACTGCTCAGGTAACCCTTCTACTCCCATTTCCCCTCCTACTCCCATTCCCCCTACGTGTGACCCCACTGGTTGTGCATCCTCATGCTTCAATCTCCCCGTGTCTGCGATCTAAGTTTCTTTCTCTGAATGTGATGCTCATCTATTTTTTTTGCAGTGGTGGGTGGCGGGGTAGAGTCCAAGATATGGATCATATTTCGGGAATTTTCACATTCAAGAATGATGCGTATGTATTCATATACATAGAGCCATAGAGGTATGGAACTTTGTAGCATAGTTAATGATGTTTGCAAAAGATGGACACTTGTGAAAGAGCAAGTGGAATTAAAATGCCACATCCCGGAGATGAGTAATATTGTCATGAAATTGTTAAATGGAGAGAATATTGATAGAATAATTGACATGCATGAAATCCTCGGACAAAAATTGATTAACATCGATGTTCATGTGTCCGGCTCGGAGGAGATTGTAACTTTTAGGTGAGCAAATCTTTGAACTTTTGAAATGTTGTAGCTATTTCTGTTTTGTTAAATGCCATACCTATGTGGTGTCTATTTTATTTGCAGAGCATCTGGAGAGCAATCTTCTGGCAAAATGGCGAGCCCAAGCCAGTCTCCCATTTCACCCCCACCGATGAGATGTATGAGAGGACATGGTTATTGCATTGTGAGAACTAGCAAAACAGAAAGAAATCCAAGAAGAAAATTCTATACATGCAAGGTAAGCTTATCATTTTTTCATGTATTAGATGACATGGTAATTGCATTATAATGTTTAATGTACTAAAACATAATTTTTCCTGTCGTTTTTTATAGGATGCGAAATGTGATTTTTTCATGTGGTGCGATGAAGTGCAAAACTTTGTGGATTCACAAATAACTTGTGGGAAAGATGAGAACGTGAAAATTCTAGAAAATTGAGTTGCAAGGTTGGAGGATGAGCTAAGAGATTTAAACTACATTGTAAACAAAACTAAAATGGTTGTAAAGTCTTTACTAAAGGTATTTTCATTTTTGAACATTGTGGATGCAGATGGGGATGATGGGAGTGATAATGACTAACAATTTAGATGTTATTTTATTTATTTTAGTTTCTAGTTATAACATTTTCAGTACTCAATACTTACCTTCAAAACTCAGGGTCAGCTTGTGGTAACAAATGCAAGATTTACATAACAGATAATGGTTCAAATAGGATCATATCCATGTTTATTTTCGTTACATGTATGTTCATTCCGGTGACAAATATATTGATTCTAGTGAACTCTCACTATGTACACAGAAATAATTACAAACACAATATCAGATTGCCAGCTACATACTCCTGTTATCTATTTGTCACGGGAATCAACCTATTTGTCACTGGAAGCAACCTATTTGTCACTGGAAGCAACCTATTTGTCACTGGAAGCAACCTATTTGTCACTAGAATTCTTAACTCTGTAAACTGGAATGAACCTATTTGTCATTGGAATTAAACTATTTGTTACTCGAATCAACCTATTTGTCACTCAAAGTTTGTAGTCCATATAAATAATCTATTTGTCATTGGAATCAATTCAGTCCATGTAAATTGGAATGAACCTATTTGTCACTGGAATAAACTATTTTGCCACTCGAACCAACCTATTTGTCACTGGATCATATCCATGCATTACAGTGACAAATGCAAGAATTATAACACAATGGTTCAAATAGGATCATATCCTATAATTAGAGTGAGAAATGAAAGAATTACGTAACAGATAATGGTTCTTTTACATATCACACAAGTTTAGAGGTCATTGTGTTGCAAAGAATGATACTTCACCAACTTGGTCATAGTTTACAGCGGTGGGTGTTTGAATGCACTTCTTGGAAGCTCTGCTCTGTTTTCTGATCTTCTCAAGGGCAGATGGTATCTGTTTCTCATGTTTTCTTCCTTTTATTGACGCTCTTGGTGGATCTTGTACATGACAATTCGATGTAGAATCTATTCTTATGTTCGATTGCACAGACAGCCCATTCATGGAATCGATTACTTTCCCAAGAATTTACGGTATTTCAGCTACTGCAATATCATAAGCTTGCTCTGAGCAAGAGGCTGCTTCAGCCATCTTCATGAATTTGAATATCAAGTTGGTGTACCGTGACGATGAACATTTCTTGTCTTCCTTTTGAACATCAAATGACTGACATGCATGTCTATACTGCATATCTTTACACCATCTCTGCAAGAAGTACTTGCTTGGTATACTGTCAATTCCGGCATATTGCAATGCTAGTAAGGCATGTCGGCATAAGTACCCCTTAAATTCAAAGGATCTACAAGAGCATTCCACTTCTTTTTCCTGTTTTTGTCAATTGACAGTGTACTCTTTTTGCATCTCCTTACATATACCTTTGAATTTAACACGTTCAAAGGACTTTACTCTCAATGTCAACTTACTTTCATCTTCACAAATCCGTTGTGGGTGACAAGCATCGACCTCTATCAATTCTTGCTGGAATTTCTGAATATAGACCTAGTATATATTGTGGCAGCTTGTTTCTCAAATGGGGAACAAGTTTTCAGGTATGCTTCTGTATCAAGGAACTTCAAGTCTGCTTGGTTTTCTACATCAAACCTGCTTTCAAGTGCCACTGTGTATTTCACAATGAACTCAGATAAAGTAGTTTTCGTTGTGACAAATCCATCGAAAAAATGGTTTATACTCTCACTTCGTTGAGAGGTAGACATACCTACAAACACAAAACAATGTAAATATAACAGATAAAGCAAAAACGATAGACAATAGTAGTCAATAATAACCTACCAGCAAAGAACGTGTCCTTTAAAAAAATAGGTGCCCACTTTCTACGACATTCGTATAGAGTTTTCAACCATTCATTTTGCATGGCAATTTCATACTTGGTTATCAATTCATCCCACTTTTCTTCAAATTCAAAGGTGGACATTGTGTCATAGATGCAACTTTGAAACTCATTCATGAAATGTGGATTGGAGATGCATATGTGGCCAATTTTTTCAGGTACCTTCTTCATTATATGCCAAAGACAAAAGCGATGCCGTGCCATTGGAAATACTTGGGCTACTGCAGTCTCCATAGTCTTGTCTTGATCTGTGATGATTGCCTTGGGGTGAATGCCACCATTGGCTTCTAGCCAACAATTAAAAATCCATACAAAACTTTCAATTTTCTCATTGCTTAGTAGTGCACATCCTAGAAGAATAGACTGACCATGATGATTTACTCCCACAAATGGTACAAATGGCATTTGATATGTGTTTGTCAAGTATGTTGTATCGAAACAGATGACATCTGCAAAGTATGTGCAAGATGTTCTAGACCTACCATCAATCCAAAACACATTCCTTAACGTACCATTGTCATTAACAGCTATAGTGTAAAAGAATGTTGGATCCCTAACTTGCATTGTCTGAAAATGGTTTATCATTGTCTTTGCATCACCCTCCTTCAATTGTGTTTGCCTTTCTTTATCAAGAAAGTTTCTGCAGTCCTTCTCTGTCCACTCCAACTGTCAGATGCCCCCCGTCCTTTTTGCCATGGCCGACACAATATTGGGTGTGGAAATACCAACACTACACATGTTCAAAATCTCAGCTTTCTCCGGGGTGCAAATTTTACGATGTGATCTCAAATACATAGCAGCTGTTGGATGAAGAATGTGATTATGCTCCAAAATTACATCATACATTATGTAGGTGTTTGTGTCTTTGTCATGTCTAACCCTCACCGATGCCTTACATCCAATCTTAGATGAATTTCTGTGGCTTATCGCATCTTTGCCCCTTCTAGATTGACCACCACGATGACAATTGAACCTCTTGTATATAAACACATCATTCTTTCTTCTACTGTCAGTAACTGTTATGCCAAATCCTGCTAACTACTGTCAGTAACTGTTATGCCAAATCCTACTCATTTAGCATAGGCATTGTACAATTTCTGTGCATCTAAAATAGTTTTGAAATTCATGCCATCGAAAGGTTCCAAAATTTCTGATTCTCCCTTGTCATGATTCAAATCATCCTCTACTTCAAGTGCTGCCAAATGCATTGAAAGAACAATAAAACAAGTTTAGAGAGACAAATAGAACATTCCAGTAACAAATAGGAAATTTCAATGATAAATAGGTTTCCTTTCATGACAAATAACTACGGTTCAGTGACAAATAGATCTTGCCTCACATGCTTGTGCGAATATGTGCAACTATGTGTTTCTTTCTCTTTCAGATCTGCCTCATCTGGCCAGGGGCACTTTGGTTTTGGACAAAGCTGGGCTCCCAAACTTCAGGCCGTGAGTTGCTGGGGTCTTGTTTCCTTCGAGCTTTAGAGATCGGGTGTATTTTGTTTTTCTCTGGAGGTTGTTTAGTACTGGCGTCGGGTGTCATTCTATTATCATATTTTTGGGAAATAAAATTATATCCATTGGTTGATCGCCTGGTGGAGTGAGATCTCTTCATCCCGTTGGGGTGAGGTGCACTCTCCCGGTCGCTGACCTTTGGATTTTTGGGGAAAAAAAGTGACAAATAGATAGCATTCAAAAAACAATACAAGTTTAAAGACCAATAGAAGATTCCAATGACAAATAGGAAATTTCAATGATAAATAATTAAGGTTCAGTGACAAATAGCTAGCATTCAAAGAACAAATAGGAAATTTCAGTGACAAATAACTAAGGTTCAGTGACAAATGGAAAATTTTAGTGACAAATAACTAAGGTTCAGTGACAAATAGATAGCATTTAAAAAACATTAGACAAATACAAGATTCCAGTGACAAATAGGAAATTTAAGGGACAAATAGGAAATATAAGTGACAAATAGGTAAATCCCGTGATACATAACTAAGGTTTATTCATTGATTACAATGGCAAATGGACTACAAATAACAGTCATAAACAGATACATATCCACTTACAATTGCAGACAGGTGCAACATCCTTGTTCTCTAAATCAGGGCATCCCAGCACAGATCTTAGTTCGTTAACGTCGTCATTACTCCTATGTCCAACATCCTTGTTCTCTAAATCAGGGCTTCCCAGCACAGATCTTATTTCATTAACGTCGTCAATACTCTCATGTATAACAGATCTCACTACCTCTTCAGAAAGTCCTCTAGGAGTCTATTGTGCTTCTACATTTTGTTCGGGAGGTACTTCTGGGCTCTGCTCTCTTATCATCGTTATTTGCATGCAACTGACCATACGCCGTTGGGAGGTAATGCATGAACGACGTTGTGTATGGCATCATGAAGGGGTATAAAAATGGCCTACTTATCTGATAAAGTGGCATAAATGGAGGTGGCATCACTCCCGCTGGCACAGTACCTAACGACCTACTTATCTGATAAGGTGGTGTAAATGCCGGCTGAACGTGGCATTGTTGACTATGCACTTTCATTGTCCAGAGTTCCTTGCACAAGTCAATATGCTCACCTCCTCTAAATTGTCTCACAGAATCAAAATAGTAAAGATGAACTAGCAAAGTGGTGAGAACATGTCATATCCACGGAGAGGCTGAATAAAGCTTGAATTAAACTACTTTGAAAACTCAAGTCTGCAAATAGCTCTTCACTTCAGAAATTAAACTACGAATTCTTGACAGTAGCCCAAACCAAACATACAAACATTCACAAAATTTTTCCTATGATCATCATCTCACGAAACACAGACAACACATTAGAACATTCCAAATGAGACCAGTGACAAGTATAAAAGTCTTACAAATCTAGTAAAACTATCCACTACAAAATCCCTCACAGCTTAAAAGAGACACTAACTATAAATGAAAATTTCTTAAACTATAGCAACAGTCTGAATTTCTCAAAATTCCTCACAGTCTGAGGAAAAGAAACACAAAGGTGCACAGAGGAAAACATTCTAATACATTCTGAATTCAATCTTTCCTCGCAACTGAACATGTCAAACACAATGAAGAAACAAGTAGAATTGAAAATAAAAGGAAATTGATACCACTGTACCCTCACATTCGAGGGATCAAATAGATAGAAAGAGTTTTGAAATAGAAATTATCAAATAACTGGTCGAACAATTTGAAGTAGACAAAGAACACAACAATTTAAAGTAGACAAAGAACACTACGCTACACATGGATGCAACATTTAATTATGAAATAATCTGAAATGTGAAAGAAAAAAAATTCAGAAAATTCACAACTCAATTTGAACTCTGTAACCTTCTGGACTCTCTGGGAAGCCTTCTGACACTAGACAGCCCCAGAACAAGCCAAGAAATGAAGTGTTCTTGGTTGTTCTGTGCCGTCTCTGCTACGCCTGCAGCACGCCTCCGGGATTCTTCGAATGCAGAAGACAAGAAGAAGCCCTCCTGGATGTCGAACCCCGAATCTGAACCTCTCTGGGCAGCTTACAGAAGAATGAAGAAGACCTCGAACCTCCTTCGATTCCCCTCCAGCAGCAGAACCTCCCAGAGCTAAACACAACAGATGCAGAACAGAAGAATTGGAAGAAAAAAAAAAAATGCAGAAGCTCTATGGAAGAACAGAAGAAATCGCCTGAATCATCTTCTCTAAACAAAAGAAATGGAAATTATAGCAATAGCCTATCTAAACAGAAGAAATGGAAATAGCAATCGTCTTCTCTAAACAGAAGAATGGAAAAAGTTCACACAGAACAGAAGAAACAGAAAACTCAAATTCCACTGTCTCGCCCTCCAGCACAGAAGAATGGAAAAACTAGTCTAACTCCCTTGCTCTGCAATTTTTTTAAAAAAACTAAAAACTCCCTAAAAACTCGAACTAGAGAAGCCCCCTGCTCTGAGGACCTTGGGGTCCTTTTATAGGCGCCAGAGCCCCTGGATCCGAGCTCCTCTTCCCGCGCAGTCCAGCTCCGGCCCGCACCGCCTTCACACGCCAGATCCGTTGCTGCGCACCTCTGCAGATCCGCACGCAGCTGCTTCGTACGCCCAAGTCCTCAACTGCCTGAGCGCCTCATGCCCCCAGCCACTGCTTCGCACGCCTGGCCGCTGACCGCCCCAACTTCACACGCACACCGCCTCACTGCCACGCACGGGCCGCACCGCAGCCAGCACAGCTGGGCGCCATCACCTTCTTCTGCCGCTGCGCCCCTGGTTCACACACCTCACACCCAGCACCAGCCTTGGCCACCTCCATCTCCAGCCCGTACACAGCCCTTCGCAGCCAACACTGCTTCCAGTTGCTTCACGAAGGTTCTTCTGCTTCTAGCTGGGAAAGACGAGTAATAAGACTTTTAAATGGATTGTTTGGGATTGGGAGGGTAAAAGGGTTATTTATTTAAAATTTTATTTATTTATTTACAAAGTTATATTTATTTACTACTAAAGAATATTTACAACAATATTTATTACAACAAAATTATTTATGTATAATATCTATTTACACAAAATCTTTTATTTTTCAAAATGAACCTAATTAGTCAATCTGTAAGAGATGACTTATTTAAATGAAAATGCAACATGTGTAGTCTAACCCATTATCAACTAATATGTTTAAAAACCTAAACATGCATAGAATGAAAATTAAAGTCAAAAAGTATGTTATTTATAGACAACTGACGTCTAAAATTAACTAAATGCATGAAATTTAACACAAAAATTATGTAGTTATCACTCCCCCCTACTTGAACATTGCTAGTCCCTTAGCAATAAAAATTACTCCAAATGTAAGACTAGACGATGTAATGTCTCATGCTAAGCAGTCATCACGTAAAAGATTAATGTAGAGACATGTCTTTCCTAATTGTAAAGGCTTATGGCAAGAAATTAGTGCACAAATGATAGCTCACTTAAGAGTTCACATCAGCCCTCCTGGAGCTCCTCTGCCTCAGCTAATACTTGAGATTAGATTAATTTGAGGGAGAAGAAAATAATTGTGGAATAAGATCCTTGCTCAGTCAGATTTGGTTGTTTCTCTCAGTTCCATTCTGCCCATCTTCCTTGAGGATTATTTTTCTGAGTTGAGGACTTTGCCCCTTTATTTGCACTTTGTGCACTCAGAATTTTTTTCTTTCTTTTTTATCCACAATGCTGCACAACCCATCACTTTTCAAGAGTAGCGAGTCCAACTTTACTCAGATCCGGGGCATTTTTCATGGATGTATATTTTTTTCTTTTTCTTTTGTTTTTTTCCTTTTTCTTTCCCTCTTAAAGGAAGGATGGACAGTCAGGTTCCTTGATCACATGCCTTCACTTCCTTCGCAATTCACTTAAGGGGAGGGGAGAAAATCAATCACTTCTCTCCTACTAGCCTTAACAAATTTGCTACATTTGGGTTCAGCTAGTCTAAGTGGCTGTGTAGTGTGTGTATAAAACTTCTTGCCATAAATCCTTACATAAGGTAGACAAGAAGTAGATGTAATCCTTTACTAGAGGCTACCTAACATGGATGTTTGCAAAGGAGTGTGACAACTATAAAATTTTAATGGTTAAAGATCAGACACAGTTTGGGTTACGCAATGCCACACATTTTATTCAAAGATGAAACATTGTGAAATTTTCTTTTTAATTGCACATGCTCAATATAAAGAAAGAAAACGAAGCATTAGTTAGGATGGGGACTATGAATGCATGCTTATTCTGTTGGATCGAAATGGCTAACAAACAGTCCTAGAGGGGGGGGGGGTGAATAGGACTTTTTACCTTTTAAAACTTTCTTCTGAAAAACACAACACTAGATGAATATGTTAGTACTTAGTGTGGTGTGTGTGATTCAAGTGTAAACTAGGCGGAAACAATCACACAAAGAAATGCACAAGGATTTTATCCTGGTTCGGCCCTTCCCACGTGGAAGTCCTACATCCAGTCCTCAAGTCAACCACTTGAGATTTCCACTAATCTGCCAAGAATTTGGCCTTCTCTCACCCTTGAGAGGAATTACACACCCACTTGCTCCCAAGCAAGTCTTCCCTAAATAGGGGTACAAAGACTGCCTTTCACAAGGCCTTCCCTTCACAGGAGGGGCAAATGTAGAACCTAACTTTTGCAGAAAAATTACAAACAGTAGTGGAGATTAAAACACTTATGTGTTTGCCTCAAGTCTGAGCACAAACACACACTGACTTCAGAAGGATAAAAAAAGATCAGAAGATGAAAACTGAATCCTATCTGAAGCAATAAGGGTGGACTTGAAGAATAATGACAATTACAGTTGCCACCCAACAGAATTTCTCAAAAGAGAATTCTAACAGAAAGAAGCTCTCAGATTGGCTAGCAGGAAATCTTGAGAAAGAGCTTGAAAGATTTGAATGATGCTTTTCTCAAGAGATGTAGGCTTGTATTCGATTCTTCATGCATGCACACCTTTTCCTTTCCTCTTGAGCTCCTTTTATAGTCTTCAAAATCTAGCCGTTTGAGAAGATAGCCGTTGGAGCTTGGTGACCGTTTGCAATTTGGCCGTTTGAAGAGAATTTCTGGGATCCTTTGGATCTTGAAGAATTTGTCCAGTAGGTCTTCAAAATTGCATATTCCCAAGGTCTTTAGTTTGTCCATAGCTAGAAGATAAGCTCTTGCAGAACACAGCTGAGAGAGAGACATGCTAAACACATGCTCAATTAATGCCTGCTGAAAGGACAAGACAAAGGAGAAACACATCTCCATACCCTTGTGGTAGGTGAGTCAGTGAGTATAGCACAGGATATGGAACCTAGTATCCCATAAGCTTTTCAATAAATAAATAAAGCAAATAGACAAAAAAGTAAAGCATGGGTCTGTCAGTGGTAGGTGAGATGGTCAGATGCCATGCGTATGAGATTTACATAAATGCTTTGTGTCTTGTGAATGATAAAGTAAAGCAAGAGCATCAAGACTAAAAGATTTCAAAAAGACATTTCAGAAACAGGTTTTGCATAGGATGAATGTTTTAAGAATGACAAGTCATATCCTGTCAGAGAATTATAATAATATTTTTGAGGCTTCAGTAAGAAATTCATATAACAAGTTTTTTTTTTATAACCAAATCAAACTCAGGATACATCAGAATCATGATAGACTTGATAATATATATATCTTTGAAGATACAGAACTGACAGTGAAAAGGTAAAGTACAAGTACCTCTGTTAGTGTAGTCGAATGTATAGAAACAGATGATTCGACTGAGAAAATAAGAATGATTCGACTCTAAAGAAAAATCAAGTGATTTGACTTTAGGGAAGAACACGGTAATTCGATTATAGCAGTTGAATATAGTGTAGTGAGTTCTATGATATTCGGCTGTGTGAGTCAGAGTTATCAATCGAATGCAGAGTGAAGACATTCGGCTGTATAAGTCGAAGTTATCAATCGAATGCAGAGAAGATGTTCGACTGTACGAGTTGAAGTTATCAATCGAATGCAGAGTAAAGACATTCGGCTGTATGAGTCGAATACATAGTAGGAAACATTCGGCTGTATGAGTCGAATGTTATGCAATGTATGAGAGTCGAATATAGAGTAAGGAAACATTCGGCTGTATGAGTCGAATGTTATCAATCGAATGCAGAGTCAAGACGTGGACTTAGAAAAATTTGGATGATATATGGCTGCGATTCTAAAGGAGTCGGATTTAGCAGTTGAATATAGCAGTCGGATGTAGTAGTAGGCTATAGGAGAGGTTTGTGGCCTTAGTTTTTTTGAGTGTTCATGAGTTTTACTTGTATGCAATTTTTTGTGATATATTTGGTATAAATATATATTTAAAGATTTATCAAAGCAAAAATAATATTCATAGAAATTTATAAAACTCTTTAAATTTCTTAGGGATAGTTGCTCAACATATTCTACCTCTCCCCCTTACTTATTTACAGGAAAAGAAAGTAAGACAGAGAATTACCTGATAATGGAAATCTGTACACTTGGGTTGCCTCCGAAGAGCGCTAAGTTTATCATCTTCAGCCAGACGCAATTAGGCTCCATTTGGCTCAGCTAGCTTGGTGGACTCAATTTTCAGGGAATGTGGGATTTTAAAGAAATGCTTTAACCTCTGCCCATTAACAGTGAATGATTGTCCAGTTTTAGGGTCAAGAATGATGACAACACCATTGTCATAAGCTTTGACAACAGTGTAAGGACCATCCCATCGGGACTTCAATTTTCTCGGAAATAGACGAAGCCTAGAATTAAATAACCAGACCTTATCATGCACTTGAAAAGTTTTTCTATGAATGTGTTTATCATAGAATGCTTTGGCCTTGGCTTTATGGATCTTGGAACTTTCATAAGCCTCATTCTCTCCTAAAAAGATGTACTTTGAACTAGTAGGGAATGTTTTAGCTCAACCTTAGGAGGACACTCTGATGGAATTGATGGATCATTATTCTGAAACATAGAACTAAATTGTCCTTCCTCTCCCTCAAACCCTAGAGCACAGGGTTGGTCTATTGTTTCTTCCTCATAAGATTCCTCCAAGGAGTCTACCACTAGACAACTCTCTCCTTCATCATGATGCCTAGATGCCTTAAAAATATTGATACTGACCCGCTCATCCCCAAATGATATATCCATCATCCCGGTAGCACAATCAATGTTAGCTCTAGCTGTGGCCAAAAAGGGTCTACCAAGGATGATGGTGGACTGAGTTAAATCTTGAGGAGTGTTCATGTCCAGAATGATGAAATCGGCAGGGAAGTAACAATTATTGATTTTTACAATAACATCCTCAACTAAGCCTTTAGGAGTGGTGACAGAACGATCGGCTAGTTGAAGGACAACAGAAGTGGGTTTCAATTCTCCTAATTTGAATTTCTCAAAAATAGAAAAATGTAGGAGATTGACACTGGCTCCTAAATCTAAAAGGCCACTTTCAAAAGTGACTCCACCGATGGTACAAGGAATTAGTGGAGTGCCTGGATCTTTGAACTTTTTAGGGAGTTGATTCAAGACAATGGTACTCACAATTTCTGGAAGAATGATTGTTTCAGTTTTATTTCTCACTTCACGTTTTGGAGTACACATTTCTTTTAAGAATTTGGCATAAGCAGGCACATGTTTAATAGCATCAAGGAGAGGAATGTTGATGTGAACTTTCTTAAAAAGTTCCAAGAGTTCTTCATTACCAGTTGGTTTGTTTTTGGATTTTGGCTTTAAAACTTTAGGAAAAGGTACTCTTGGAATGTAACAGCTTGGGTCTTCACTCATTTTAATTTTGTCTAGAGATTCTTTAGTTATTTTCTCTTTTCCCTTTGATTTTTCAACATTTTCCTCAATCTCTTCTTCAATTTCAATTTCAATTTCATTTTCTTTATCCTCATGCAATGTTGACATGTGTGGGTGAGGATTTGTTCTGATTCTTCCACTTCTTAAGGTAGACACAGTTTTTTCATTTTCTACTTGAGGGCCCCTAGCTTGGGCAGGAGGATGGTCCTGTTATATAGGTTGATTCTGAATTTGTGGTGCTGGAATGTTCTGGACAAAATCTTGTTGTGTGTTTGATGGTGGAGGTGCATTTTGGCGAGCAGGTGGTGGTCTGTACCCCTGGATCTGATGGTATTGCTGATTCTGATAAAATTCGGGAGGGTTGTTCCTTGGGTTTGCTACAGCTTGACTTGGTAGCTGACCTGACTCCCTCCTTTGACATACATCAGCAATCTGGGATTCTATCCTTGCCAAATTTTGTTGAAAATTTTGATTTTGATTTTGATATTGATTTTGTTGTTCTTGCACAGTTTGGCATAGAGTCGCCATCATGTTTTGGAGTTGATTCATTTTATCTTCCCAATTAGGTTGAGGAGGTGGTGGTTGATTATATGAAGGTTGCTGGAAATTGGTATGAGCAGATTGATTGAAATTTTGATTTCCTTGGACTTGTGGAGGTTTGGAATAAGAAGATTGGCCAAATCCCAGATTCTGATTGGGATAGGATTGACCGTACATGGATTGCTTAAAAGAAGGTTGAGACACTTGTTCAGATTGATTTTTCCAAGAAAAGTTCGGGTGATTTCTCCAACCAGGGTTGTATGTGTTAGAGTATGGATCATAGGAGGGTTTGTAAAAACCTTGGGCAGCTTGAACTTGTTCTTGAATGAAAGGAGGCAATTGGGCAGTAGTGGGACAAGCATTGGTGGGGTGCGGTGTGCTAGCACACATAGAGCAAGTTTCAGGTGATTGAGAAAATTTGGGTGTGGCTTGCCGAGTCAAAGACAGTAATTGATCGAATTTTTGTTCCAACTTCTGCTCCAATCTCTGATCAAGTCTAGCTAATAGGTCTTTTACCCTCGAATCTGACTCTTCTCTCCCTCTTAATTCATACAACCCTGCCATCTTTATAGGTCCTAGTGCTCTCTCGTAAGAGTGGAGTAAGGCATGATTGATAGAATTCTCACTCAATGTTTCAAACATATTATATGCCTCATCCTCGCTCTTAGTCATAAATGCTCCTCCATATGAGGCATCAACCATCTGCCTATTCGATTATGTCAAACCTTCATAAAAAGCTTGGACTATTTGCCACCTCGACAGACCATGATGGGGGCATTTTCTAAGCAACTCCTTTAATCTCTCCCACGATTCATGCATTAACTCTCTCGGGTGTTGGGAGAATCCAGTTATAGCCCTTCTCATGGTGTTGGTGCGGCCAATGGGGTAAAACTTCTTGAAAAATTCCTGCTGCATTTCTGGCCATGTTTTAATAGTTCTCCCTATGGTTCCTAACCAATGTTTGGCCTTATCTTTCAAAGAGAATGGAAATAGGGTCAATCTTAAGGCATTTTCAGTGAAGTTTTGGATTTTCACAGTGGAACAAATCTCTAGGAACTCATCTATATGCCTATAGGGATCTTCGTTGGGATTGCCATAGAAGAATGGCAACATTTGAATGGTTCCAGGCTTGATTTCAAAGTGGTTTGCAGGAATTTCTGGTCTGATGTAAGTAGCAGGTTGATAGTCAGAAGGAATAAATTACTCCTTCATCTGTCTGGCTGCGACCTCCTCTACATTTCTAGCAACTTGGTTCTGGTCTTGGTTGGCCATCCTATGGAAGAATATTTCAATCTCGTCTATAGGTTGAGCCAAATCTAAGTTCAGGGAACGTCTACCAAGCATGCACAGATGAAAATCCCTCTATTTATGATTTTTGAATTTTTAGATTTTTATTGATTTTTGAATTTTTATGGACAAACACAAACAAACAAACACTTTCAAAACAAATTAACCTAAACACTAAGTGTTCCTTGGACCTATGTTATTTTCTCAAAATCGGATTTATACTTGCTTAAACCCAATCCTAACTCTTCTTGTACTGGCCAAGTAAGAGGTGGAGTAGAGGGAGGCCCCCCTTGCTTTCGCAAGGACCCAATTAAATAACCTCTAGCTCACTTAAGCATAAGCTTTTTAACCTCTAATCCTAGACACCAGACTTAAAGAGAAGTTTTGAATTTAAGAAAGAATAAATCTAATTATGAACACTAGGGCCAAGTCTACTGATTTTTATTGAAAGTTTAGGCAAATGCAAGAATGTGGAAAATTTTTGTGATTTTTGGGCAAAGAAAAGGGTGATGAAATCCCTCACCTTATCTTTATGATTTCTAAAGGGTAATGCCCTTAAGCAGTCCCTTTTACCAATATGAAATGCAACAAATCAAGTACGGACAAGGATTTTCTAATGCCAAGTCTAATGCGTGAAACAAACGATGGAAGTCTTACCTTTCCCCCGCACTCTTCAATGCAAGAAAAGAAGTGGAATTTAAATGACAATTAAAATGATGAATGTCTTAAAACAAGTGACTCTAATCTTGAGAAGATGAAAATTTTATTTGCAAAACAAACGGCTTATATGAAAGAGTGATTTGGAATTTTTTTTTTAGATTTTAGATTTTTTTATTTTTTATTTGGCTTTTGAACTAAATGGAATGAAACTTAACTAAGAAAATATAAAGTGATATTATAAACTAATTCCCAACCATTCAAACCACTAAAAGGCCAATTATTACATGCCAACTAGAAAGAAATCTCTGTACATGCACAGAGAGTACATGAAAATCCTCACTACAAATTTCACTCACACTCTTCTATCTAAAATTCTGAATTAAAAGCAAATGGGAAAACAAATCAGCAAACTCCTCTCCTCCAATGGGCTCAAATGTCAAGCCCAACCTCCATGTTCCTCCTTATGTGCAAATATGAAATGAAAAACCTAATAGCAAGTCAACAAGAAGCACAATGCAATTGAAATCAAATCAAAAGCAAATTTAAATCAAACTCTAACGCCTCCCCGGCAACGGCGCCAAGATGAACGCAGCATTGTTGACTATGCACTTTCGTTGTCCAGAGTTCCTTGCACAAGTCAATATGCTCACCTCCTCTAAACTGTCTCACAGAATTAAAATAGTAAAGATGAACTAGCAAAGTGGTGAGAACATGTCATATCCACGGAGAGGCTGAATAAAGCTTGAATTAAACTACTTTGAAAACTCAAGTCTGCAAATAGCTCTTCACTTCAGAAATTAAACTATGAATTCTTGACAGTAGCCCAAACCAAACAAACAAACATTCACAAAATCTTTCCCATGATCATCATCTCACGAAACACAGACAACACATTAGAACATTCCAAATGAGATCAGTGACAAGTATAAAAGTCTTACAAATCTAGTAAAACTATCCACTACAAAATCCCTCACAGCTTAAAAGAGACACTAACTATAAATGAAAATTTCTTAAACTATAGCAACGGTCTGAATTTCCCAAAATTCCTCACAGTCCGAGGAAGAGAAACACAAAGGTGCACAGAGGGAAACATTCTAATACATTCTGAATTCAATCTTTCCTCTCAACTCAACGTGTCAAACACAATGAAGAAACAAGTAGAATTGAAAATAAAAGGAAATTGATACCACTGTACCCTCACATTCGAGGGATCAAACAGATAGAAAGAGTTTTGAAATAGAAATTATCAAATAACTGGTTGAACAATTTGAAGTAGACAAAGAACACAACAATTTGAAGTAGACAAAGAACACTACGCTACACATGGATGCAACGTTTAATTCTGAAATAATCTGAAATGCGAAAGAAAAAAAATTCAGAAAATTCACAACTCAATTTGAACTCTGTAACCTTATGGACTCTCTCGGGAAGCCTTCTGAACACCAGACAGCCCCAGAACAAGCCAAGAAATGAAGTGTTCTTGGTTGTTCTGTGCCGTCTCTGCTATGCCTGCAGCATGCCTCCGGGATTCTTCGAATGCAGAAGACAAGAAGAAGCCCTCCTGGATGTCGAACCCCGAATTTGAACCTCTCTAGGCAGCTTACAGAAGAATGGAAGAAGACCTCGAACCTCCTTCGATTCCCCTCCCAGCAGCAGAACCTCCCAGAGCTAAACACAACCAGATGCGGAACAGAAGAATTGGAAGAAAAATAATAATAAAAAAAAACTGCAGAAGCTCTATGGAAGAACAGAAGAAATCGCCTGAATCATCCTTCTCTAAACAAAAGAAATGGAAATTATAGCAATAGCCTATCTAAACAGAAGAAATGGAAATAGCAATCGTCTTCTCTAAACAGAAGAAATGGAAAAAGTTCACACAGAACAGAAGAAATAGAAAACTCAAATTCCACTGTCTCGCCCTCCAGCACAGAAGAATGGAAAAACTAGTCTAACTCCCTTGCTCTGCAATTTTATTTAAAAAACTAAAAACTCCCTAAAAACTCGAACTAGAGAAGCCCCCTGTTCTGAGGACCTTGGGTGCTTTTATAGGCGCCAGAGCCCCTGGATCCGAGCTCCTCTTCCCGCGCAGTCCAGCTCCGGCCCGCACCGCCTTCACACGCCAGATCCGTTGCTGCGCACCTCTACAGATCCGCACGCAGCTGCTTCGTACGCCCAAGTCCTCAACTGCCTGAGCGCCTCATGCCCCCAGCCACTGCTTCGCACGCCTGGCCGCTGACCGCCCCAGCTTCACACGCACACCGCCTCACTGCCACGCACGGGCCGCACCGCAGCCAGCATAGCTGGGCGCCATCGCCTTCCTCTGCTGCTGCGCCCCTGGTTCAGACACCTCACACCCAGCACCAGCCTTGGCCACCTCCATCTCCAGCCCATACACAACCCTTCACAGCCAGCACTACTTCCAGTTGCTTCACGAAGGTTCTTCTGCTTCCAGCTGGGAAAGACGAGTAATAAGACTTTTAAATGGATTGTTTGGGATTGGGAGGGTAAAAGGGTTATTTATTTAAAATTTTATTTATTTATTTACAAAGTTATATTTATTTACTACTATAGAATATTTACAACAATATTTATTACGACAAAATTATTTATGTATAATATCTATTTACATAAAATCTTTTATTTTTCAAAATGAACCTAATTAGTCAATCTGTAAGAGATGACTTATTTAAATGAAAATCCAACATGTGTAGTCTAACCCATTATCAACTAATATGTTTAAAAACCTAAACATGCATAGAATGAAAATTAAAGTCAAAAAGTACGTTATTTATAGACAACTAACGTCTAAAATTAACTAAATGCATGAAATTTAACACAAAAAATTATGTAGTTATCACCGGCATAGTACCTAGAGACCCACACTGCATCGCCACCTTCTCTATGAAGCTAGACTGAGCTATACTTTGCATGGCGTTACTCTTCTTAGGCGCCATGGATGAACAGGAGTGCACGAGCAAGAAAACGAGATTTACAGACAGTGGTAGGGATTTGCAGAGGGCGAGTGTACGTAGAGAGATGGTAGGATTTTTCGTAGGTGAGGAAGACAAAGAGTGAAGAGTGGGATGATGCAATGGAGGTTCTTCTCAGATTATTTTCACAGAAGCGAAACAACGGGAAGGGCAAAATTAGGTTTAAAAAAATATCTCACACAATCGCTGTTTCGTGATGGAGGTGGTTTCATGATGAAACGCCTCGGGAAGCCGCGGAGCAGGCGACGACGTGTTTGGGGTCGCTGACGTGGGCGGCTTCCAGCGTGTACCAATCACCAGCGACCTGGCGATTCCAACGTGGCCATTTTACCCGTGCGAACATGCACATAGCATTTCTCAACTTAAAATCCTAGTGATCTTCAAATATACAATACATTTTGGAAATTGTGTTCGGATGAATTTGTAAATTGTGAAAAACAAATGCTTATTACTCATCTATTTATCTCTCTTTTTTTATATTTATCACTCTTATCTATTAAAAGTGACAAATAAGTTATTAAGAATGGTGATATATAAATAAGTGTGGACGAGTGGTTTTTACTATTTATGTAGATGGATAGTGAGTATTTCTTAATTGTGAATATGTTAATAAGACTATTGATGTGTTGACTAAATCAACCACAATGTAAATGTCGAACCTTGAATGCCCATACTATACTATAATGAACATACAAAATGATGATGTGATAAGAGAATCGAGATAATGGTTCTTCTGAGGTGACATTTGAAAAAAATTATTTAAAATATCTAAAATCTAATTCAACATCTAATCTTTAAATCTAAAATTTAAAAAATACTTAAACATATTAAGACTTGAAAGAAAGTTGTTTGATAAGTAACTTAAATAACATCTGAAGATAATAAGATACATCTCCACAATTAACGATCGACATCTGACGGTCGGCACTCGGCGCTTAGTTGTCGGGAACCGACGGTTGGCGGCTAGTGTCTGGTGGTCTGTGCTCGATGATTGGCGATCGGTGTCCGGTGCTCGGCGGTCGGCGCTCGATAGTCCGACAGTAGGAGGCCAGTGCCCGTCGATTGACACTTGGCATCAGACAGTCGGCCACCCAGCCCGTCAATAGAACCCGACGCCAAGGCGGTCGGCGTCCGGCGGTCTGACAGTTGGCACCCGACCCCCATGCTTAGCGGTCAACGCCTGACAGTTGGTTCCCAACATTCGACAGTCGGCACTCGGTGCCGAGCGGTCGGCCACAGGTTCCCGGTAGTCAGCACCTGGTCTCTAGCGGTTGGTGCTCGGAGATCTGATAGTCTATGTCCGGTGCCTGACGGTCAACACTCGTCACTGGGCAATCGGCCCCCGACGCCAACACCCCTCACCGGGCGGTCGGCCCTCAGAGGTCGATGGTCGGCAGTCAGCAGTCGGCGCCTGACGACAGTGACGCCTCGCAGTTAGCGGCAGTGACACCCCGAGTGCAGCGGAAAACCCTGGTGCACATAAATGTCATTCAATTAAGTGTAACAACATGCAGTAGAAGGAAAACATGACATTATATTTACATATAATAGCCTTATATCACACAGTCATAGTTCTTTACTTGGTAGATACCAAGTAACTGTACAATAAGAGACAAAAAGAAAAGTATAAAAGTGGTTCTTCTAGTCTACTCCTAAGTCCCTTGCTCACCCTCTTCCTTATCGGCCTCACTAGAACTTGGAAAAAGTGCTATAACACATTGTGAGCTAATTGCCTAGTAGGTAAATTCACACTGCCGGGGTTTAAGTGATTAGGATATTAAAACAGTGGTATATATACTTGATGAATAAGTATACTAAAATTGACATGG
Source organism: Colocasia esculenta (assembly GCA_014218235.1). Taxonomy (NCBI): domain Eukaryota; kingdom Viridiplantae; phylum Streptophyta; class Magnoliopsida; order Alismatales; family Araceae; genus Colocasia; species Colocasia esculenta. The sequence continues at coordinate 49,286,008 of CM024763.1, read as the reverse complement.
TAATGAGAGAGTATATCAAACTTAAATAGAACACCTTGAATCATGTGTTGTAAGAATGCCACTGTAAGGATGTTAGACATGTACTATCAAGTAAATGATTAAATTAGAAACAAGAAGAGTCAAGTAAAATAAGTTTATAAGGGTAAAATCTCATGAGGTGAGAATTTTCCATGTATCAAATAACTAGATTTTGAGCACCAAGTACTCACATGAACGTTATCTGAAACCAGATGTCTAATAAATTTAACATGTCCTTTAGGTGCAATGCCACACCAGACCATTCACACTCCATGGGCACAAGTACTTTTGGGTGCTCCCCTCAGGACCAAGTTAGGGCCCTTAAATTGGCTCATTCCAGCATTGTAAATTCACGAGAGATCCCAAGTTCTAGACATTGCAAGTGAATTTTTAAGAAATATGAGACAAGCTAACATGTAGGGGTTGATCCATGAATACTTTATAAATCACTTTTAGAATAGTGAGTAACTTAATAATTATTTCAGGTAAATATGGAATTTAATATACCATAATTCATATAAAAGTTATTTCAAGAAGAACTCTGATTAATAGGGTGTGTCGACCTGAAACACTGAGTGTCGACCTGAGTCACTAAGTGTGTCGACCAAAGTCACTGGAAACAAGAGTTAGGTTGACCTGAATATAGGGTGTGTCAACTTGATTGAAGAGTTAGGTCGACCTGAGTGCAGGGTGTGTCAACCTGATGAAAAGGTGTGTCAACCTGATGAAAAGTGTCGGTCCTGGATATTTATGCCCAATAAGGCTCCATATCCAGATCCGTCTCCCGCGAACGGACCGAAGTCTCGCAAGGGATATCTCTAACACGTGTCCAGTACAAATAGAAAAGACTATAAGTACAGTATAAGACACAGAAAAGTACAAGTGCTTATAACTGTAAACAACAAAGTACAACTATCCAAGTACATCATTACATGTCCAATTTAAAGAGTACAACTACTTGGGGCATACCCCGAGGGATCACAAGCTCACACAACTCAACTAACACTACTGCTAGTGGTACAAGTCTGCCACAACACCTCCGCAAGCTACGCAAATGGCAAACCCTGAAAAGAACTGTAGGGGAGTGAGCCGCAACAAGTCACAGGCTCAGTAGGGATCACCTAAAAACAACAACACACGAAACTAAAGAGAGACCTCAACCCCAAAGGGTCTCACTGGCAACACTGATAGCCAAACCACATTATGTTCAATACAAAACATAATAAATAATAGCTAAACAATAAATCTTATTAGCTAATACAAACCTCGGAAGATAAAAGGGACAACAAGAGTAGCTCAGCACCACTAGTCCGCTCAACAACTGAACTGCCTAGGTCATAGACCTCACAGGCTAATTATGACAACCACTGGTCCCTGAAGCTACAAGCTTCACGGGGAACCAACCCACGAAGGGTAACAAGACTAGTATCAGCTAGCAAATCCACCTCACACCAAAACATAATCGGAAGCATACCCGAAGACGAGTAAAAACACAACACGTGGAAGGTCACTCCGCAGACCTCCACAGAACACAAGTCCACCTCAACACCTAAAGGGACTGGTACATAATGTACCACAACACAAAGCTACCCACGAAGGGTACAAGTACCTACCTCCACGAGGTACCACCACGAAACCAGAACCAGTACTGTGCCACCACCAAGGTACACCACAACGAGTAACACCTGATGATCAGTTTTTCCCCATGTAATTTAAATCAATTACATATTTATTTTTGTGATTAACAAAACTATATAAAGTTTAATCTAACATATTTTCTATGAGATTTGAGCACAGGAAATGAAACAAGGAATAACAAGCTAAATGGGTAAGCATTATTTACTCTGTAGCAATGTAAGTTCAAAGCATGAAATTTTCTAAGTATACATTGACTCTCTAGTTGTTATAACGATTTCCTTAGAATCATAACGATTTCCTCATTCACATCGATTCTGGTTCTATAACGATTTCATAAGTCATTGCCACTCTATTACAGTCTATCTCATAATGATTTGTTAAGTGATCGCAACGATTTTCCTCACAACGATTTGTTAAGTGATCGCAACGATTTGCCCTCACAACGATTCGGTAAGTGATCACAATGATTTGCTCTCACATCGATATGATAAGTGAGAACAACGATTTCAGTGTCACAATGACTCATCAAGTTTCAAAACGATTTGATTCCTGTAACGATTCGATAAGTTACATAACGACTCTATTATTGTAACGATTCGATAAGTTACACAACGACTCTATTACTGTAACGATTCATCAAGTCACATAACTACTTGGTTGTCATAACGATTCGATACAGCAAACAATGATTCATTCACATTGTCTTTAACTATTTGATTATAATGACTTGTGCATAACGATTTGCTTATGAAGTCACAACGATTTGTCTATATAACGATTTAGTTATTAATGTATAACGATTTGTGTATAGGTTTGCTTATAAGTGCACATCGATTTACATGGATATCAACTCATTTCCATAACAATTTCATAAGTCATGCATGTAACGATTTCATGAAATATAATGTCTTGATATTTGAACTCATTTCTGAGTTCGTTGAAAAATCAAAGCCTTCACGTAAATATTTTTGACAACCATGCATTTATTATGACTGAACGTATCACTGCAGTGCATGCAAATAATATCTTCTATTTCCGTACTTATTATGTAAACATCTTTTTAGAAGAACAGAATGGAACTTCTATTTCTATATAAAATCAATCTAACATTGACTGACAACAAGAGACAGCCTAGCTGTCTATTGTTTAGCATTTAATGTATGCAGGTCTCTGACAGCACTTCTCATACAACGTTGGACATAATAGAAGCCAAAGGATGTCTCAGAAGATCTTCTCTCTTTGCGTGCATGAAGACCATTGAACAAGAAGCTCTACAGGACCATGCAGTTTAACGTATACCAGAGCTTAGAGACAACAGACACTTCAACGTTCAATTTTCAAATTGAAGATATAAATAGAAGACTGAAGCTCCAGATCAAAAAAAAGAAGAAGAACAACAATGCTTACATCGCTTACAACAATTTTCTTTTCAAGCCTTCTGCGAGCTTTCTGAAGAGCGGAGCCTCACTCCCATTAGTTCTAGATCTTGCTCCCTGAGTTTAGTGTAGATTCTTGAGAGAGCCTTTAGTACTGAGATAGTTCATGTCTTGAAAACCTTTCTACTCTCAGTCTTAGCTTCAGATCCAGCACTGTTTAAGCTTGATCTAGGGGCTTGATCTCATTTCACCTTCTTGTGTTTTTGTGTTCCCTTCGTGTTGAAGGAAGACCTGGGGGTTCCAGGGTGTGTGTTCCCTTCGAGTAGAAGGAAGACCTGGTGGTATCCAGGGTGTTGTATTTCCTCTTCGGGTTGTGAAGAGAAGACCAGTTGTGACTGGGTGTGTAAGGGTCCATAAGTGGGACTGTACCCTTGGGTAGTGAAAGCCTGACTTGTTGCTCAGGGACTGGACGTAGGACTCCTGTGGAGAGGAGGTCCGAACCAGGATAATTCTCTATGTTTTCTGTGTGCTTGCTTTGCATTTACTATTCTTCTTTACTAACTCTGACACCCATCGAAGTGTGTTTTGTGTGACTGCTTTGTGAATAGGTTTAAGGTACTTAATATTTTTTAAGAATCCCATTCACCCCCCCCCTCTGGGCTTGTTAGCTGGGCAACAAGTGGTATCAGAGCTAGTCTCTTCGACAAAGAAGAAGATCCAACGATCTAAAGAGAAAATATCAGATGGCAGCCCAAGGTCACTCCGAAGGTCAATCTGTCAACCGGCCACCTCTATTCGATGGATAAGACTACACATACTGGAAGACTAGAATGGAGTACTTTCTATAAGGACTCGACTATCAAATCTGGTCAATAGTTGAAGAAGGAGACTTGTTGGTTACAAATGAAAGAGAGAAGTGGACTGAAGACGACAAGAAAAAGATCTCCCTAAACTGCAAAGCCAAGAGCATTCTGTAGAGCTCGGCGCCTGATCCGAGATGGTTGTGTAGCTTACCTTACTTCTGTGAGTTTCTCGGATTCTGGCGAGCTATCTGTTTCGGATGTACTTATTGTTTGTGATTTTACTGATGTGTTTTCGGAGGATCTACTTGGTTTACCGACAGAGCGGGAGGTAGATTTCTCCATTGAGTTGCTTCCGGGGATGATGCCTATGTCCAAGGCACTGTACCGGATGGCGCTGGCAGAGCTGTGGGAGTTGAAGCGCCAACTCGATGAGTTACTCGAGAATGGCTACATTCGTCCGAGCCGTTCACCTTGGGGTGTGCCTGTATTGTTTGTGAGGAAGAAGGATGACAGTCTCAGGATGTGCATCGATTATCGATAGCTGAACCAGGTTACAATGAAGAACAAGTATTCGTTGCCCAAGATCGATGATTTGTTTGATCAGTTGCAGTCAGCTTCAGTGTTCTCGAAGATTGACTTGAGGTCTGGCTACTACCAGTTGAGAATATGAGAGTCAGAAATTGCCAGATCAGCCTTCCATACCCACTACGGCCACTTTGAGTTTGTCGTGAATGCACCGACAACTTTCATGGAGATGATGCATAATGTGTTCCGTGAGTACCTGGATAGGTTTGTGGTGGTGTTCGTGGACGACATCCTGGTGTACTCAGCGACGGTAGAGGAGCACGAGGTTCACTTGAGGCTAGTGTTGGAGACACTGAGGAGTCACCAACTTTATGCCAAATTCAGAAAATGTGAATTTTCGCTCCTTGGTCACGTGGTTTTAGATGCAGGAGTGGCGGTGGACCCAGCCAAGGTTGAGGCAGTGGTTTCGTGGGGCCAGCCCACTACAGTTTCAGAGGTGCACAGTTTTCTGGAGTTGGTAGGCTACTACAGGAGGTTTGTGCAGGACTTAGCTAGAGTTACTGAGCCGTTGACGAGGTTTACTAGGCGAGAGTCCAGGTTTGTGTGGACAACAGAGTGTGAGTAGAGTTTTCGGGAGCTGAAGAGCAGGTTAACTTCGGCTCCAATCCTTGTAGTACCGTCTGGTAGCGGTGATTTTGTTGTCTACACCGACGCTTCGGGGACTGGTCTTGGTGCCATGTTGATGCAGCACGGGAGGGTAGTCGCTTATGCTTCTCGACAGCTGAAGAAGCATGAGCAGAACTACCCGACACACGACTTAGAGCTTGCAGCGGTCGTGTTTGCCTTTAGGTTGTGGAGTCATTACTTGTACAACGAGGTGTTTGAGGTGTTCATGCACCACATGAGTCTATAGTATGTATTCACATAGAGAGATCTGAACCTCAGACAGCGCTGGTGGGTCGAGTACCTGAGGGACTACGACTTTACATTTTCCTATCACCCATGAAAGGCTAATATCGTAGCAGACGCTTTAAGCAGGAGAGCCCACTTGAGTTCTTTGTTGGTTAGACATTGGATGTTGTTGGAGGGAGCAGCTCAAGGAGTGTTTTCTCCATCTAGACTTAGGAAGAGAGCAGTGTTGACCAGGTTGATAGTTCGTCCAGTCATATACCAGCAGGTGGTAGAGGCTCAGAGTGCAGATGCATAGTTAGCAGACGTGTTGTAGATGCCAAAGGTTGAGCTGGACGAGGAGACCGAGGTCAGGTTCAGAGACAGACTCTACGTTCCAACGAACGTCAGACAAGAGCTGTTGGCTGAGGTGTACAGATCGAGGTTCTCTGTTCATCCAAGTTCCACCAAGATGTACCACGACTTGAGGGGACTCTTTTGGTGGCCTGGGATGAAGAGAGATATTACTGAGTTTGTTGGTCGCTGCCTTACCTGTTAGCAGGTGAAGGCGGAGCACCAGTGTTCTGGTGGTGAGCTTCAGTCACTACCCATTCCTGTCTGGAAGTGGGAGCACATCAACATGGACTTCGTTGCTAGTTTACCTCATGCTTCGCAGGGGCACGACATCGTGTGGGTGATCGTCGACCGACTAACGCAGATCAGCGTGGTTAGTGGACAGGCTTGCTAGGTTGTTTGTGGACAGAGTTGTACCGTTGCACAAGACTCCGGTCTCTATAGTCTCAGATAGAGATCTGAGGTTCATTTCTCATTTTTGGCGCAGTTTTCAGAGGGCACTGGGCACCAAGTTTGTAACATCCCCCTCTTGTTGGCCAGCCACCTTTGAATGAAGGTCGCGAGGCATCCGACTGTCGCCTTCTGAAGGCGACAAGGTGGCTGTCGCGTTCTGATTGTGAACGTGACATGCATGTTGTCGCGTTCACCCCTCTGACTACAATATGCACTTTTGTCATTTTACTGTCGGGATAGTTGGGACACGTGTCAACCCCTGACAACGTGAAGGCGACATGTCAGGCGTCGTGTAACACCCCGAAAATTTTAATTGCTAGGAAAATATGAATAATGTGATTATTATACATTATTATTGTCATTAAATTGAGATAATTAGAATTTAGGTTTAATTAGTGGTAAGATACGTTACCCCAGTGTCGTACACAGAGGTGCGCACTCCCACAGGGTGACACTGGAAAACTATAACGAAATAAAAATCTGATAACACCATAATTTTTAGAAAAATGTGAGGATATCAGATATATAAATATCTAGATTTGTGACGTACGGATTTCAAGATTAAGCCGACGTAACTATTTCTGGGCAATTTTTTACCCAGTGACAAATAAAATCTAAAAATTAAATACAAATCACCATAATTTGTAAAACCATCATATTAGGCTATGGTTAAAATTTTAAGACAAATGGATACCATTTGGTCATGCTTACACAGTGTTTATTGAGCCAGTTAACTTATGGTCCAATTACGGTTGGGTTTTTTTCTGGAATTTCTGGGTGCCTACGTGGGAGGATCTGGGAAGGCCAGCGCACATGGGGGTGGGATAACACGTAAGTCCCTTAGGTGTAAGCTTGGTAACTTGCATGTTAAACGTGTAAGTAGTAGAAACCGAAGAGTTTTTGTGACGGCCGTGGATATTTATGCCCAATAAGGCTCCATATCAAGATCCGCCTCCCGCGAACGAACCGAAGTCTCGCAAGGAATATCTCACACACGTGTCCAGGAAGAGTATAAAGACAAAGCACAATAATATAAGACACAAGAAGTACATGTGCTCATATCTGTTACAAATTTGTACAACTGTCCCATTACATTAATACATGTCCAAATAAAAAGTACAACTACCTGGGGCATACCCCGAGGGAGCATAAGCTCACACAACACTACAACACAACTGCTGGTGGTACAAGTCTGCCACAACGCCGCTGTAAGCTAAACACACGGCAAGTCCTGAAAAGAACTGTAGGGGAGTGAGCCTCAACAAGTCATAGGCTCAGTAGGGGCTACCCAAAACAACACCGTAACCACAGACACCTCAACCCCAAAGGGTCTCACTAGCAGCACCAATAGACAAATCATTTCATACTCACAACATTGAATTAAACTGTAATTAAATATAAACACATTAACTATTCACAACTCGGAAAGTAAGAGAAAACAATAGGACTAGCTCCACACCACTAGTCTACTTAACAACAGTAATGCCTAGGCCTCAAGCCTTACAGGCAAACCACAGTCACAACCAATCATTTAAGCTATAAGCCGCACGAGCAAACCACTGCCTAGGCTATAAGCTTCACAGGTGAGTCTCAAGTACGTGGGTGACAGGACTGCTAACCAAAAGCTGGTCCTTTATACCTCAAATCACAATATGTCGGAAACCACACACACCAAGTAACATGATCGGCTACAGCGGGCCAATCCATCACACATGAAAACTATATACGGTAGCTTACCCGAGGAAGGGCAAAGCACATTGAGTGGAAGGTCACACCACACGACCTCCACGAAACACAGTTCCACGTCAACACCAGAAAAGACTGGTATACGACGTACCACCACAAACCATTACACACATGGGGTACAGGTACCTATTACCACAATGTACCAGCACGAAACCGCAAGTAAACCAGTGCCGTAGCAGGGCACACCATAGCGAGCTAAACCACTTTTAGTGAGTCAACACTCACCAACCATAACCAAAATTGTGCCACCACTCGGGCACACCACAAGCTACAACCACAGTCACAACTGTGCCAACACCAGGGCACAATACGAACGGGTCAAACCTCGACCACGAGTTACAAACTCACGAGCCACAGTCAGTGGCAAAGCACGAGTCGGAAAGGAACGACGCCACCATACGGGAACGAACTACTGGCTGATCAGGCCAGTATCCAACCTGGACAACACAACACAAGAACAACCTCTCAGTCTCGCAGTCACGGACGAAAGGTCCAACTGCCACTCCATGAGAACAAGTCAAACACATGTGGAGACCAACCAACACCACACCTGCAGACACACAGCGGCAGGTCCATGCCTGGCACCTCTAGGGTCTTTGGCCGGAGCACCCTAAAGTGAGGCACTGGAAAACAGGACTAGCTGGGGACCAGTGTCGACTACTGGTGTCCGTACCCCAACTACGAGCGCGCTACAAGCGACTGCACACCCACAAACACAAGCCGCTGCCCTACTGTCGTCTTTCCTTCAGCCGGACGTACAACTCAAATACAGGAGTGAGGGTGTCTAGGAAGACGACACAGACCTCGACGGTACCACACTGTACCGGGACAAACCCGAGCACAACAAACGCACGTGCCTAGCTCACAAAGAACCTGGGGTACCCGACTAGAGAGGCATTCCGGAATAGGCGCCGGACCACCACACTCGGCTAGCACAAATCAGATATGTTCGCAAACACTTTCTATTACCAATTACGGTACATATGCTAGGGATAGCTTGCTCCAGCCACCTTGTGACTTACAAGCTAACCTTCAGAATCATGCATATAAACCATATTAATGATAACACCATGGCCTGTCATCGGTCACAAGTGACAGTGAAGGTCACACTAAACACAGTACACAATATTCACATAATAATCATACTTAAACTTTACTAATCATTCATCCAGAAGAATCTACAAAAGATTCTAAAGGATCGAGGCTAGGTTCAGATGTGAACCTCATCGCCACAATACCACGAACTAATCATAATAATAAGATACAACAAGCACAATAACGTACGATATGCCATGCACACACCAAACATATGCACGACACCAAAACCCTGTAATATTTCACATAAATCTTGTGCACTAGGATGTAGTGAATCCCACGCACACATGTAAAGAACTAGTAAACTACATAGCCGGTAAGCTGGCCTCAAAAGCCCTATGCTCTAGGAGCACCACAGGTGTTAATACACCGCTCAGTATCGATAAACACATTGCACCGCAATACTTACAACAAGAACGCCGTGAAACGCACTGTGCTGATACATGCACAGGTTGGCGGCAACATCGATTGTCATCCACAAGATATAGACGACAGTATTTCTTGCTGTTAATACTAAGTAAGCGGCCACCACCCTGCCGTTTACTTAAAATCAACGACTAGAAACCTAGCCGTTAATTTCCCAATGAAGAACTCAGCGTCAACCGATGTTTACGTCGAGATCTTCAGTACTCAACACACACAAAACGGCCTCAGGCCGATCACACGGGCAATCTAGCCCTATAAACAGTAGAAAAACGAGGGGTAACACTTCCCCTTACATCTGTATACTATAATTAAACAGAAAAGCAAGATCCAACACTTGGATCGATCAAACCACCCAATCTCCCGGCATGATAAACCGTTTTCCCGAAAACACAACTAACAAGCAATCTATGCAAACGGGGCATGACAAGTCAAACAGGAGAAATCAAAGGGGTCCAGTCCCTACCTCTGAAACACAAGTAACTCCTATAGAACCTCAAATAGCGCCGAAACCCCAGGAGCTTCCGCGAATACCGCCCTCCAATCCGTCATTCCCCGCCTGATCTGCCGCTGCTGCGCGCATCACGGCCTTCCCACGTGCTCCCGTAGACCGCCGGAATTAGTGAAGAGGCACAAGGGAACAGGTGAGGGAAGAGGAGGGGAGAAAGTGGGGAAAGAAGAAGGCTCGGGTTGCCCCTAAAAACACAGGCACCTCAGGTTAATGTCAACCTCTGCGCCGCTAACCAAACCGCCCCAACTAGGCGTCCACAACGCTCGCCGCCAAGTTCAACGGTAGACGTCTACATCGATGGACACCAAGAACATGTTAACAGCAACACCATTGCCACCAACACATAGTAGACGTCACACACCTGGACGCCAACCCACTATTGATGTCCAGCGCACTGAACACCAAGACAGATCCATAACCAACCCCGATAAGGATCCAATAAGAAACACACAACACAAGTCGCACTGGTCAAGGTGTGACCATCCCATACACTAAACCGAGAATCCACGAAGATCCGAAAAACGCGCGACGTTACAGTTTTACTGCTACACCTGGACGGCTAACGTGTCGTTATGCATGAGAAGCCAGGAGAACTATAAAAGTTCCCCAGCAGCCGTCGTGTGAGCTCTTCTCTCTTCCACTACTACTGCTCTTGTTAGTCTTCTTGCCGTGGGTGCTGCCTTTGCTTTGTGGGAGAAATTGTTGCTGGAGCTATTGTGAATATTAGTGGAGCTACTGCTTCTTCAGGAGGAGTGGCAAATTGTTGTTGCTGGTGGACGGCCGGTGGCAACCTTGGTCTCTTCTTCTTCCTGTTGGTTGTAACTCCATTGAAGTGGAAGACTTCATCCTTCAAGTGAGGTAGAATTCACTTCCCATTTCTTCTTCGTCCTCCTACTCTTCATCCTTGGACTACTGATTTAAAGGAATGTAGTACCATAAGCCTGCTATTCTTCAAATCTGAGAAGTAGTTCCATGATAGGAACTGAACCTCCCTCATGTTCAAGTTGGTATTTAGTCATGGGAATCAACACCTCATTTCTTTTATTATCTCAACTTGTGTTAAATTGAAACCATGATGATTCCACTATGTAAGAGTATATTGATCTATGGTAGTTCTTTCTACCTTCATGAAATGATTCATTAAGAGACTACGTGAGTCTTAAGTGTGTGTATTTTGATAAATTATAGCTAAAGGATAAGAAGAGGTTCCAACCATCTTTGCCCTTGAGATGTCTCTTCATTTGGATCATCCATGTACACCATGTTCCACCATTTCTATTTCACTTTCTTGTATCCTTGATCTGATTCTTGAGGTTGAGATTATACTTGTTTAAAGTCCTAATCATGGTAGGAGTGATAGAAAAGCATGGTAGAACAATTTTTAGATGGTTTTAATCGTTTTCTGAGAATCCACACAACACCTGTCAACAGCCCTGCTTCTAGCTGTCGATAGGCCATCTTTCCAGAACCTAGAAAATGAAACCTGACAGGGGCTGTCGACAAACACCCCCATCGACAGGCACTGTCAGGATGACATTTAAGCTTCTGTGAATGCCATACCTGTCGACAGATACACCCTGGCCGTCGATAGGCACAACCAGTCCCAAATTTCAGCACTTACTTTGACTCATTTCTTTACTGGAATGACACCCAATTGATCTAGCTGAATGCTTACTCATTCCTAGATGTTTCTACCACCTAAACACCTACTAAAACCAATCAAGTTTCCTTTCTCTTTACCATGATTCATTCCTTAAAAGTTCCAAACATAATTGATCTTGTGGGATCATCAACTTCTGTAATCAATGAAGGAACATAGTTCCTAAGTTCTTGTGTGTGAACCATGAGTGAATCCTTATGTGTCCTTGATCCATTACAAGGATGAATGTGTTATGATGACAAGTTGTGAATCTTTGGACTCGTTTGAGAAATATGCCTGGCAAATAAAGGGCTGGTTCAGTCCTAGGGGGAGCGCCTGAATTCGTCAGTGGCTGCGCGAGGGCGATGAGGACTCGTGGATGTTGGCATACATCAATTCATGTTTGATTAGTCATCACATCATGCTTGTGTGTGTGAAAATGTGTCTGATTCTGAATTCAAGTATCATTCTGAGTTATTAATTTTGCCCCTAAACTATTCTTGTTCCATACGTGTTGTGGAAGTGACTCATTCGTTCATTATCTTGAACACTCAATGCTAGCAATCTATACATGTTCTTACTTTGAGTATATACATCTGAATCCTTTCTATTTAAAGGAATTGCATTCTACTGGGCTAGTTGGCTCATTAAATCTACTATTTCAGGTGAACAAGATGGAGAAGTTGCTTAAGGGGGGAATTGTGTGCTGAGAGGACTTCCCTACATCCAACAAACCTATTGTTTTATGTTCTTTTATAGTTAATCAAATGTGTAATAACGTTACTGTCTATTTCTGTATGCTCCTCATTAAGGCTATAACGAGGAGTTTCATGTAATAAGTTTACACCAATTAGTTGTGTGTAAGTAAACTTTTATGTTAGTTAATGTATTTAATATCTATCATGTTCTGTAAATGGAATTTTTACCAGGACGTGACAGATAAATTGGTATCAGAGCATTTGTTCGATAAACCTAGGGATAACCAGTGAGTTGTGGTAGAAATTTGGGATTAGTTAGCATGACTTTGCAATTATATAAATGCTTAACTTGATATTTGTTTCAGTATGGATATGAATACCCAGGAGAGGTTGGTAGCAGTGCTAGAAATGCTACGCCAAGACATTGAGTTGTATGCCCAAGCACAGCAGGAAGCTCATGTGCAAATTAAGGAAGAAGTGCTTAATTTGACTGTGGGTGCTATCTTTGCCGGCAATCCTGGTGCTTCACTGGACGTAATGACTCAAGTCATGTGTAGGTTGGACAATCTCAGGCTGGGGCAAGATATGTTGCTCCATCAGTTTGAAGGATATTGGGAAACATTGACGGATGCAGCGAGAGAATTGCATCACGGAGTTGGAAGGGAACAACAACAACCATCTGTAGAGTCTGTTATAGATCTGGCCCAAATCTAGTAAGGGACTTAGGCAGCTTGTCTTTTGTTAACCTCTCTTTTTGTTTAAATGTTGAATGTATATATAACTCCCATGTGTATGGGGAGTGAGAGGTAGTGGAAGTTGTTCTGCAAATATGGAAAGTTGAGGAGGAGAGCTGCAGTAACTTAGTTGCTGGTTGTGATAGTATGTGATGATGTACATATTAGACTAATGAATGGAAATGGCGTGTTATGTGTACTTAAATGTATATGTGTGATGAATGCAAGTTTGGGTGGATTGTGGAATTAATGTATATATTATTGAATGTTAAGATATTCCTAATTTTGTCATGGACGGAGGTGACACCAACTAGAGGAAAATGGAAAATTCAATGCACGACTTGACTCGGGTGATGAAAGCAGTGGCCAGAAATAACAGCCATAATGGGACAAGTTTATTCAAGGATTTTCGAAGTTTAGATCCTCTGAGATTTGCAGGAAGTACATACCAAGATGAGGCTGAAAATTGGATAAAAGATATTGAAAGGATATTCACAGTGATTAAGTGTACAGAGGAAGAGAAGATTCGGTTGGTGACTTTTCAGTTGGATCGGGATGCTAGATCTTGGTGGGAAACTATAGAATCCACATTGGAGGATCCGACTCAAATAGTTGGGAAGAATTTGTGGAGTTATTTAATGACCAGTACTTTTCTGAGGTAGTTCAGGAAAAGAAGGCAAGTGAATTTGCTAATTTGAAATAGTTAAGGATGTCAGTATCAGAATATGAGGCCCAGTTTGCCCGACTATCCAAGTATGCTCCGCATCTCGTAGCCACGGATAAGTTAAAAGCCAAGAGGTTCATGAATGGACTTCGTCCTATCTATATTATGCAATTAACTCCACATCTGATCACTACGTATTCGGATATGGTCAAAAGAGCTTTGGCATTGGAAGCTGCAAATGATATTGTGGATAAAATTAAAGGAAGGTCGGGAGAGGGATCTTCAGATCGAAAGAGAAAGTTTGAGTCGGGAAATGCCCTGAAAGCTCAACAATCTAGGAAGAAGTCAGAGAAAGCTCTGAGTGGGAGCAAGGATGTGTGCAAGCACTGTCACATTAGTGGACACAAGGCGGAAAATTGTTGGCGTAGGTTGGGTGCATGTCTCAAGTGTGGAAGTACTCAGCACCGGATTCTAGATTGTCCAATGATCAAGAATACGCCAGCCAAACCAAATCCCCAAGCAAAGCAACCAAAGCAAGGGAGAATACAAGCTATTCAGGAGGTAGAGCCTAAATCCCCGAAGGAAGGCGGACTGATTGAAGGTACACTAATAATAAACTCAAAACCTGCACATGTACTATTTGATTCTGGAGCTACGCACTCCTTTATTAGTTATGAGTTTGCTAAATCTCTAGAAATACAATCAGTCCCATTGTCTACACAACTGGAAGTGGCAACTCCTTTGAGTGAGGGTAAAAAGCTTAAGGAGTATTACCCTGCTAGTCAGATCCTAATTAAAGGACATAACTTATCTAGTGATTTGATATGTTTGGAAATGTGGGATTATGATGTGATCCTTGGAATGGATTGGTTATCTAAGTACACGCCAATTTAGATTGCCAATTAAGGCAGGTCACTTTTCTAGGAAAGGAAATTTGTTCTATAACCTTTGATAAACCCCATACCAGAAGAATACTAATAATTTCAGCAGTTAAGGCTTGTAAGCTAGTACAGAAAGGTTGTCAAGGGTACTTGGCTTCTGTAACAATATTAAATCAAGATATCACTGTATTGGGAGATATTCCAGTGGTAAGGGAATTTCTTGATGTTTTTCTCGAAGAGTTATTTGGCATACCATCTAATAGAGAGGTGACTTTCTCGATTGAATTGGTACCGGGATCTACACCAATCTCAAGAACCCCGTACAGAATGTCAATAGAAGAGTTGAAAGAACTAGAAAGACAGTTGATAGAATTGATAGAAAAAGGATTCATTCGACCTAGTACCTCACCTTGGGGTGCTCCAGTGTTATTTGTGAAGAAGAAAGATGGGTCTATGCGATTATGCATAGATTATCGATAGTTAAATCAATTGACTATAAAGAACAAGTACCCACTTCCAAGAATTGATGATCTATTTGATCAATTGTCTGGAGCTCAGTGTTTCTCCAAAATTGATTTAAGATCTGGTTATCATCAACTCAAAATTCAAGAGCAAGACATTCACAAAACAGCTTTTCGAACAAGATATGGACACTACGAATTTGTAGTGATGCCATTTGGATTAACTAATGCACCTGCTGCATTTATGCGTCTGATGAATGACGTGTTTAGAACTTATTTGGATCAATTTGTGGTTGTATTTATTGATGATATACTGATTTATTCCATGAGCATAGAAGAACACGAGACACATTTACGGATTACTTTGCAATTATTACGAGATCACAAGTTATATGCAAAGTTCAGTAAATGTGAATTTTGGATGAAGCAAGTGATGTTTTTGGGACATATTGTAATGTTCCGACCATCGGATCATCATTGTGTGGTTATGGAGGCCAGTGTGTGGCCGATGACGTGTGTGTGGCAGGTGGTTTCCGCAGGTTATGAGATTTTTCCCAAAGCACTCTCTGTTTCTCGGTTTCTAACGCGACAGTGAGGGGCGTCGCATTTTGATCGCGACAGCCCATGGCGCCGCGTTCATGACACCGCCGGTTTAAGTGAACATGTGCATGTCTACCGCGTATCGCATGCAGGGCGCAAGGACTGACGTCAGCAGGCTTAAGGCGACAGCCTAAGGTGTCGCGTTTAGGTCGCGACGTAGTCGGGCGTCGCGTTCTTAACTTCACTGCGTTTTTAAGAAACCCTGGCAGAACAGAGCTTAGAGAAGCTCTGCTCGGCTAGGGGGTTTTGCTGTGGAATTTTTGGGCGATTCGGCTTGTTGGAGCTTGGCTTGACGAGTTTCCACTGCAAGGACGCTACGTGGAGCGGAGGAAACGTCGTACGAGCTTCGTTCCTCGCGTTCTTCGTGAAGGTAGGGAGATTTTCCGTGGTTTGATCCGTGAAATGTTCGTGTGATGTGGATAATGTGTTTCCTGCTTTCTAAACCTTAGATAGCATGTGTAGGAACACATTAAAGCATGAAATGGAATGAAAACGTAGATTCTAAAGCGTTTGGGGTGATCCAAATGAAGGATTTTGGTTTAGGGTTCACACCTGTTAGGCGTCGACCCATGGCGTCACGACCATGTCGCGACACAGTGATGCGTCGCGTTCAGAAGGCGACACATCGTGCCGTCGCGTTATGAAGGCGACGCAGTACCCTGTCACGATAACAGCCGAATGTAGTTATTCATAAATACGTATAAGTGTTTGATTATCCGTCTAGTGCGGTTTGTGGTATGTGATGATAGTAAGGTGCATTGGCACTCTTTCAGTGCTCGGGAAGCGTGTGGTGTATGGTTCATATGGTGTTCACGTGGTTCGCGTGAAGGTTTCACGTGGCTTGTGCGTTGTGCACGTGGATTCTGTGTACGTGGTGTGTAGTTTGACGCCTTCCGTGGATACCTCTTCAGTTGGGAGCCCCAGGTTTTATGTGAGCCAGGAACGTGAGTGCTCGGGGCTTGTCCCGGTATTGGGTACCGACGAGGTCTTGTCGTCTTCCTAGACACCCTCACTCTTGTGTTGAGTAGTACGTCCGACTGAGGGAAAGACGGCAGTGGGACAGCGACTAGAGAGAGTTTGTTGTGTTGTCGCTTGTATCGCGCTCGTAGTTGGGGGAGACGGACACCAGTAGACGTACTGGACCCCAATAGTCCTGTTTTCCAGTGCCTCACTTTAGGGAGCTCGGGCCAGAGTCCCTAAAGGTGCCAGGCATGGGCCTGTGAGGTGTGTGACTTGCAGGTGTTGTGGTTTAGTTGGACTCCACAGTTCTTTGTACTTGTTTAGTGGAACGGCAGCTGGACCTTCCGTCCATGGCTGCGAGACTGAGAGGTAGTCCTGTGTTGTTTGTCTGGGTCTGTAACTGCTGTCGCGAACCAGTTGACGTGGCCCGAGTGTGGCGTTTTCTCTACAGTAGCTCGTGCACCTGTTGGTTTTGTTGTTTATTTATTTACATCGATTCCTGTTAAGCAGCAAAGGGTAAGTGGTACTTATAGTTTTATATCCTGCTAGATAATATTATAAATTACTAGCGTAGCATTTCCTGCTTTGCTACTTGTATTAGTTTGCTCGGTTTCTAGGGAATTTACCTACTGAGCCAATGACTCGAGAGGCTCACCCCTACCACCTACCAGGTGAGGGAGATCAAGAGATTTCGCGCCCGTCGTCCAGTGGAGGGTCAGCACCACCAGCAGTGTTATTTTTACTTTTCTGTTGTTCACCTCGGGGTATGCCCCAGGTTCTGTTGTAGTTTGGTTACAGTTGTACTGTAGTTATGTATATTTCATGTAAATATTTATGAGATTGGCAGATCTTATGAATATTTGAGCCAGTTCCTTTATGTGTCTACGGACTCGTGGTATGATATCCCTTGCGAGGCTTTGGCCCGTTCGCGGGAGGCGGACTCGAGTTAGGCTCGTTATTAGGTTAACGGGTCTGAACGGCGAGGACCGTCACACATATTATCTCTAAAAAAGGATTATCAGTGGATTTTTCAAAGATTGAAACTATATAGAAATGGAAACAACCTAAGAACCTCACTAAGGTTAGAAGTTTTCTGGGTATGGCTAGTTATTACCGGCGGTTTGTTCAGGATTTCTCTAGAATTGCCACGCCTCTCACCCAGTTGACCAGAAAAGGAACTGCATTTGTGTGGAGTGAGAGTTGCGAGCAAGCATCTCAATTGTTAAAGGAATGTCTATCATCTGCACCAATTCTAGTTATGCCGGTAGAGGGAAAATTATTTAAGGTTTTTACCGATGCTTCAAATATTGGACTGGGATGTGTATTGATGCAAGATAGAAGAGTCATTGCTTATGCATCGAGACAATTGAAGACTCATGAGAAAAATTACCCAGTACATGATTTGGAATTAGCTGCAGTAGTTTTTGCTCTCAAGCTTTGGAGGCACTACCTATATGACAATCAATTCATAGTGTACTCTGATCATAAGAGTCTTAAGTATTTGTTTTCACAAAAAGAATTGAATATAAGACAAAGAAGGTGGATGGAGTATATTAAAGATTATGATTTCAAAATTGAATACCATCTAGGGAAAGGAAATACTGTGGCGGATGCACTTAGCAGAAATCCTATAGTTAAAGTGTTTCAATTACAAGTAAAGGAGTGGAAATTGTTAGAGGAGTTTTCCACATTAAGTTTGAAGGTTGAATCACAAGAAGAAAAGTTATAATTGATAACTTGACAGTCCAATCAGATTTGATAAAACAAATTGGAGAGCAATAGAACAATGATCCTATATTGATAGAAATTAGAGAAAAAATGGCTTCTAGACCTGATTTAAGGAAGATGTTCATGGGAATCTTCGGTTCCGAGATAGTTTATGTGTACGGATAATCTGAAATCAAGAAGCAAATTTTAGAAGAAGCTCATCGGTCACGTTACACCATTCATCCTGGAGCTGTCAAATGTATCTAGATTTAAAGAAACATTTTTGGTGGTGCAATATGAAAAAGGATATCGTGGATTTTATAGCAAAATGCTTGACATGTCAGAAAGTTAAAGCCGAGCACCAAAAACCAGCAGGAAAGTTAAAACCACTCGAAGTGCCAGAGTGGAAATGGGACAGTATCAGTATGGATTTTATTGTGGGATTACCTAGAACACGAAGTGGATTTGATGCCATATGGGTAATCATTGACCGACTTACAAAATCACCTCATTTCCTGGCAATCAAGATAAGGTGGTCTGTTAGTGTCCTGACAGCACTATACATGAAAGAAATTGTCCGACTACATGGAATTCCAAAGAATATAGTTTCAGATAGAGACGCAAGATTCACCTCACATTTATGGAGAGAACTACAAGATGCGTTGGGGACTAAATTAAAGTTTAGCACAACATTTCATCCCCAGACTGACAGACAAATAGAACGGGTGAATCAAATTATTGAGGATATGTGTCGTGCTTGCGTATTGGAATTTGGAAATGATTGGAACACTCATTTAGCAATTATGGAATTTACGTATAATAATAGTTACCAGTCTACCATACAAATGGCACCATTTGAAGCTTTATATGGTCGCCAATGTAGATCACCACTATGTTGGGTGGAATTAAAGGAATCACATATTCTTGGACCTGACATGATCCAAGAAATCACAGAAATTATCAAGTTGGTACAAGATAGAATGAAAGCTGCCCAAGACCGACAGAAAAGTTATGCTGATCGTCGAAGAAGGGAATTGGAATTTCAACAAGGAGAGCATGTATTCCCTAAGGTATCTCCTCGACGAGGAATCAGAAGATTTGGTATCAAGGGAAAATTGAGTTCGAGATACATTGGATCATTTGAAATATTGAAAAGAATTGGAGAAATGACGTATCAACTGACACTTCACCACAATTGTCTAATGTACATGATATTTTCCATGTGTCAATGCTGAGGAAGTATGTACACGATCCAGAACACATCGTCGAATATCAAGGCCTGGAGTTACAAGAAAATTTGGCATATGAGGAGAAACCTTTTTTTTTTTTAATGCAATCGGTCCTCAGGGGCTTACAGTGCACTGGGCGGAAAATATAAAGAACATAAAGAAGATACAGAGGACCAACGTCCTTACATGAGGCGAATATGATGTAGGCCTATTTTATCAGAAGGATTGGGCTTTACATATGGAAGGGACACATCTGGATCCCCAAAACATTGGTACCTTAGAAAAGGCACCATAGTTGGCTAAGGAGCCGCCACCTGATTAGCTTCACGGTAGACATGATGAGCAGATAGTTTCTCCTTTGGATGAGAACCTGAGCAATACGCCACCATCTATAGGCATACCAAGAAGGACACTTCCCCGCTTTGAGGAGTGAACCAGCGCCATGGAGTCTGAGTGAACAATAGAAATATGGAGTCCAAAGTGTTCAGCAAGGCGGATACCATCTGCAAGAGCTCTGATTTCAGCGGTCATGCTATTCCAATAATTAGTAATAAGCAAAAGCCACCAAAACATTTCCATGTCTGTCCCGGATGCTACCTCCACCACCACTGTCACGGATTGCCTTGCTAGCACCATCCACACTTAAACAATAGTGACTGATTGGAGGAATCACCGAATGAGTTTGATTTGCTTACATGAATTTTCGGGTGAAAACCATACCAATGGGAAATCTGTAATTCTTCATATGATGGAGCATCTGGAAAAGTCTGTCTAGCAAGAGAGTGGTCAACACTTGCATTGATGTTATAAATGATAGTCCGAACAGAAAACTTTTTACAGTCATATCTAACGCCACATCTCCCCTTCAGATTCCCAAAGCATGATAAGAAGGCAAGCAAGGAGACGAAACCAAAAGGATTATTTAAATTTGTAGCAGTGATAAGCTCCATATCTAACCGTGATGTTGCTGTGGAGATGCACCTTAGGGCTGGTCAGAGGAGGAGCCAGTTCCACAGGGAAGTAGCAAGATCTCCATAATGAACAATGGTCCATGTCTTCAGTTTCGGGGAGATTGCAACAGGAACAACAAGAGGCCAATTGGATTCCAGATTCAATGATTCTTTGGTCAACAGGAACAGCCCTGTTGATGACCTTCAAAAAAAATAGAACCTCTCCTATAAAACGAGTATGCCAGATTTTTTGAGTGGAATTCTAGGAACACCAACTTGTCTGACCAAGTTATTGGCGGATTTAACAGGAACTGGCCATCCTGAGAAGGCCCCCAAACACAAAGATCAGTATCCTCGCTGAGAGAAACACCATGGAGGGTTTCAGGTGGGAGACGGGACCTGATAGGATGATGAATGTTAGCAATAACTTCCTGAAGAGTAACCCTGTTTCCTTCATAAGGAGCATTGAGAGTATCAGCAAGGGGTCTATCTCCCAGCCAAAGATCAGTTAAGAAATCAATAGATTGGCCATTCCCATGAAGCCATCTCGTATTATCCGGACAATTTTTGAGCGGCAGCCCACATTTTGGAAGAGAACTTGGAATGACCTTACACTCACTTTTACCACTCGGAATAAAGAGATTTCTAGCATATTGCCCAGAGGGAAGAACCATGGTGAATGTTCCAAACTAATTTAACCACAAAGCGAGTTGGACCTCTTTGAGATTACGGATTCCAACCACCTTCAGAAATGGGCCGCTGAATAATGGACCAAGCAACCCAATGGCGCCTGACCATACCATCTGTACGCGCTCCAAAAAAAAGCCGCACAACATTTTTCAATGTAATTGATAACAGTACTGGGAATGGTTGAGGAAGATGCCAGGTAAACCGGGATGGACGCCAGCACTGATTAATAAGCGTTACTCTCCCTGCTTGAGATATGAATCTGGGTTTCCGGAAGCCATTCTTCCATTGATTTTTGAAGTAAAGAGCATAATCTGAAACAAGTACTCTACCAGGGCGCAATGGAGTACCAAGGTAAATAAGAGGCCTGTTTGCCTGCTAAAGCCAGTGAACGCTTTGAGCCTATTGGTCACCTGAGTTGGCGCCTTGTCTGATATGAAGAAACTGCTTTTGGCAGAGTTTATGCACTGCCCCGAGGAGGTGGAGTACCTATGAAGGAAATCCATCAACCTTTTCACATTATTGATCCTCCATTGATAAAGACAAGGGTATCATCAGCATATAAAAGGTGAGATATCACCTGGTTACATCTGGGACCCGCATAAGGATTTAGGTAGCCGTTTGAACTAGACTTTTAATGCCTCTGCTAAGAGCTTCTTCCATGATAAAGAGGGCAGGGGCAAGAGGATCACCTTGCCTAAGACCCATTGAGGACTAAAAATAGCCTACCTGGGAGCCGTTAAATAATATGGAAAACAGTGTTGCTAATGAGCATTCCAATAATGAATAAACCTGGTAGAGAAACCAAATTTCCTGAGGAAGCAAAAAGGAATCCCACTCCACACTATCATAGGCTTCCGGATGCCAGTTTAAATATAACATTGTGACCCCTGACTGTCCAGTTTAATATACAGAGGAGAAACCTGTACAGATTCTTGATCGGAAAGTTAAGCAACTTCGAAATAAGGAAGTTTCCCAGTTAAAGATTCAGTGGAGTAGACGTGGACAAGAAGAGGCAACGTGGGAACTAGAGGACGCCATCAGGATCAAATACCCGGAATTGTTTGCAGGTTAGTATCAATATTAGATATTATTAAATTTGGAGGACCAAATTTCTTTAGTGGGGAGAGATTATAAACACCCGAAAATTTTAATTACTAGGGAAATATGAATAATGTGATTATATACATTATTATTGTCTTAAATTGAGATAATTAGAATTGGGTTAATTAGTGGTAAGATACGTTCCCCAGTATCTAGGGCTGCCAATGGATATCCGCTTTCCGACTTTCCGACCCGTTTTCGACCTTTCCGTATCCGTTTTTTCCATTTCCTATTTTCCATTTTTCTGTTTTCGATTCCGATAATATATAAATTTATTATTTACAAAATATATACTCTTAAAATATTATTTCTTAATATTAAAAAACTTTAGACAAGTTTTTAACTTCTCCTTAATTTGTAATAAAATCTAATTAAGTTGTTTCTCTTGTAGCATTTATTATGCTATTATTATCAAAGATATATTTTTACCACTACTCCTAATGCTACATACATCTATCATTTGATCGTACCAAATGTTTCAGATTACTTTCCGTTTCTGACCCGTTTCTAATTTTCTTATAGGAAATGGATGCGGAAAGTGTCATTTTCGACTCTGACTCCGACCCGTTGGCAGCCCTACCAATATCGTACACAGAGGTGCGCGCTCCCACAGGGCGACACCGGAAAACTATAACGAAATAAAAATCTGAGAACACCATAATTTTCAAAAAAATGTGAGGATATCAGATATATAAATATCCAGATTTGTTGACATGTGGATTTCAAGATTAAGCCGATACAACTATTTTCCGGGTGATTTTTCACCCAGTGAAAAATAAAATCTAAAAATTAAATAAAAATCACCATAATTTGTAAAACCATCATATTAGGCTATGGTTGAAATTTTAAGACAAATGGATACCATTTGGTCATGCTTACACAATGTTTATGGGGCCAGTTGAATTTTGGTCCAATTACGGTTGGGTATTTTCTGGAATTTCTGGGTGCCTACGTGGGAGGCTCTGGGAAGGTCAGCACACATGGGGGTGGGATTAACACGTAAATCGCTTAGGTGTAAGCTTGGTAACTTGCATGTTAAATGTGTAAGCAGTAGAAACCGAAGAGTTTTACTGCTACACCTGGACGGCTAACGTGTCGTTATGCATGAGAAGCCAGGAGAACTATAAAAGTTCCCTAGCAGCCGTTGTGTGAGCTCTTCTCTCTTCCACTGTTGCTGCTCTTGTTAGTCTTCTTACCGTGGGTGCTACCTTTGCTTTGTGGGAGAAATTGTTGCTGGAGCTATTGTGAATATTAGTGGAGCTACTGCTTCTTCTGGAGGAGTGGCAAATTGTTGTTGCTGGTGGACGGCCGGTGGCAACCTTGGTCTCTTATTCTTCCTGCTGGTTGTAACCCCATTGAAGTGGAGGACTTCATCCTGCAAGTGAGGTATAATTCACTTCCCGTTTCTTCTTCGTCCTCCTACTCTTCATCCTTGGACTACTGGTTTAAAGGAATGTAGTACCATAAGCCTGCTATTCTTCAAATCTGAGAAGTAGTTCCATGATAGGAACTGAACCTCCCTCATGTTCAAGTTGGTATTTAGACATGGGAATGAACACATCATTTCTTTTATTATCTCAACTTGTGTTAATTGAAACCATGATGATTCCACTATGTAAGAGTATATTGATCTATGGTAGTTCTTTCTACCTTCATGAAATGATTCATTAAGAGACTACGTGAGTCTTAAGTGTGTGTATTTTGATAAATTATAGCTAAAGGATAAGAAGAGGTTCCAACCATCTTTTCCCTTGAGATGTCTCTTCATTTGGATCATCTATGTACACCATGTTCCATCATTTCTATTTCACTTCCTTGTATCCTTGATCTGATTCTTGAGGTTGAGATTATACTTGTTTAAAGTCCTAATCATGGTAGGAGTGATAGAAAAGCATGGTAGAACAATTTCTAGATGGTTTTAATCATTTTATGGGAATCCACACAGCACCTGTCGACAGCCTTGCTTCTAGCTGTCGACAAGGCCATCTTTCCAGAACCCAGAAAATGAAACCTGACAGGGGCTGTCGACAAACACCCCCATGGCCGTCGACAGGCACTGTCAGGATGACATTTCAGCTTCTGTGAATGCCATACCTGTCGACAGATACACCCTGGCCGTCGACAGGCACAACCAGTCCCGAATTTCAGCACTTACTTTGACTCATTTCTTTACCGGAATGACACCCAATTGATCTAGATGAATGCTTACTCATTCCTAGATGTTTCTACCACCTAAACACCTACTAAAACCAATCAAGTTTCCTTTCTCTTTACCATGATTCATTCCTTAAAGGTTCCAAACATAATTGATCTTGTGAGATCATCAACTTCTGTAATCAATGAAGGAACAGAGTTCCTAAGTTCTTGTGTGTGAACCATGAGTGAATCCTTGTGTGTCCTTGATCCATTACAAGGATGAATGTGTTATGATGACAAGTTGTGAGTCTTTGGACTCGTTTGAGAAATATGCCTGGCAAATAAAGGGCTGGTTCAGTCTTGGGGGGAGCGCCCGAATTCGTCAGTGGCCGCGCGGGGGCGATGAGGACTCGTGGATGTTGGCATACATCAATTCGTGTTTGATTAGTCATCACATCATGCTTGTGCGTGTGAAAATGTGTCTGATTCTGAATTCAAGTATCATTCTGAGTTATTAATTTTGCTTCTAAACTATTCTTGTTCCATACGTGTTGTGGAAGTGACTCATTCGTTCATTATCTTGAACACTCAATGCTAGCAATCTATACTTGTTATTACTTTGAGTATATACATCTGAATCCTTTCTATTTAAAGGAATTGAGTTCTACTGGGCTAGTTGGCACATTAAATCTACTATTTCAGGTGAACAAGATGGAGATGTTGCTTAAGGGGGGATTTGTGTGCTGAGAGGACTTCCCTACATCCAACAAACCTGTTGTTTTATGTTCTTTTATAGTTAATCAAATGTGTAATAATGTTACTGTCTACTGCTGTATGCTCCTCATTTAGGCTATAACGAGGAGTTTCATGTAATAAGTTTACACTAATTAGTTGTGGTAAGTAAACTTTTATGTTAGTAATGTATTTAATATTGTTGCCCAACTAGCAATCCCCAGGGGGGGGGGGGGGTGAATGGGTTATTTTAAAATTGTTGAGTACTTTAGAACTTGTTCACAAACAGTCATACAAGCACACTTTGATAGTTGTTAGTGTTAGTGAAGATAAAACAACTCACAAATGCAATCACACACCACAAGAATTATCCTGGTTTGGATCTCCTCTCCTCAGGAGTCCTACATCCAGTCCCTGAGCAATATCTCAGGATTTCACTACCCAAGGGTACTGTCCCCCTTATGGACCGTTACACACCCAGCCACAGCTGGTCTTCTCTTCACAACCCGAAGAGGAAAACTATAACACCTTGGATACCACCAGGTCTTCCTTCTACTCGAAGGAAACACACACCCTAGATCCCACCAGGTCTTCCTCTGCATGAAGGGAACAATCACAAGAAAGTGTTCAGGGAATGACGCCCATAGATCAAGCTTATAGAACAGTGCTTGATCTAAAGCTGGAACTGAGAAGGAAAGATCTACAGATGATGAACTCTTCTCAGTACACAAGGGCTCTCTCACAGATCTACACTATGTTCAGAGAGCAAGAGCAAGAACTAATGGGAATGAGGCTTGGCTCTTCAGAAAGCTTGCAGAAGGCTTGTTAAAGATTGTAGTTGGTATTATCGATCTCAAAAGTTATCTTCATCTGGAGCTTCAGTCTTCTTTATATATCTTCTATTTGAAATTTGAACGTTGAAGTGCCCGTTGTCTCTAAGCTTTTGTTTACGTTAGACTGCATGGTCCTGTAGAGCTTTTCATTCAATGGTCTTCATGCACGTAAAGAGAGAAGATCTTCTGTAATATCCTTGGCTTCTATTTTGTCCAACGTTGTATGACGAGTGCTGTCAGAGATCTGCACGTATTATAAGATTAAACAATAGACAGCTGAGCTGTCTCTTATTGTCAGTCAACGTTAGATTGATTTTATACAGAAATAGAAGTTCCATTCTGTTCTTCTAAAAAGATGTTTACAGAATAAGCATGAGAATAGAGGATATCATTTGCATGCACTGCAGTGATATGTTCAGTCATAATAAATGCATGGTTGTCAGAAAAATATACGTGAAGACTTTGACTTTTAAACGTACTCAGAAACGAGTTCAAATATCAAGTCATTATATTCCATGAAATCGTTACATGCATGACTTATGAAATCATTATGCAAATGAGTCGATCTCTGTAACGTTCCGACCGTTCGGATCGTCTTTGTGTGTTTGTGGAGGCCAGTGTGTGGCCAATGTTGTGTGTGGCAGGTGTTTTCCGCAGGTTGTGAGGCTTTGTGGGCTGGAAGTTTAGGCCCAAAGTGCTCACTGGTTCACAGACAGTGAATGCGACAGTGAGGAGCGTCGCGTTTAGAACGCGACAGCTCATGGCGTCGCGTTCATGGCACCGCTGGTTTTAGTTGACGTTTTCATGTGCGCCGTATGTCGCGCGCTAGGCAAGCATGCTGGCGTCAGCAGGCTGAAGGCGACGACCGAGTATGTCGCGTTCAGGTCGCGACTTAGAAGATCATCGCGTTCTTAACTGAACTGAGTTTCTAAGAAACCCTGGCGGAACAGAGCTCATGGAAGCTCTGCTCGGCCAGGGGGTTTTTGCTGTGGAATTTTCGGGCAATTTGACTTGTTAGAGCTCAGTTTGATGAGTTTTCACCGCGAGGACGCTACGTGGAGCGGAGGAAATGTCATGCGGGCATCGTTCTTCACGTTCTTCGCGAAGGTAGAGAGATTTCCCTTGGTTTGATCCATGGATCATTCGTGCGATGTGGATAATGTGTTTCCTGCTTTCTAAACCTTAGATAGCATGTGTAGGAACACATTAAAGCATGAAAATGGAATGAAAACCGTAGGTTCTAAAGAGTTTGGGGTGATCCGAATGATGGATTTCGGATTAGGGTTCGCACCTGCTAAGGCAACGACCCTTGGCGTCATGACCAAGTCGGGACACCGCGATACGTCGCGTTCAGAAGGCGACCTATCGTGCCATCGCGTCCTGAAGGCGACTCTGCACCCTGTCGCGATAGCAGCCGAAGGCTGTTATCCGAGAATACATGTAAGTGTATAATTATCCGTTTAGCATGGTTTGTGATATGTGATGATAGTAAGAGGTGCTTAGCACTCTCTCTACGCTCGGGGAGCGTGTGGTCTGTGGTTTATATAGTGTTCACGTGGTTTGTGTGGAGGTTTCACGTGGCTTGTGCGTTGTGCATGTGGTTCTGTGTACGTGGCGTGTAGTTTGACGCCTTCCGTGGATACCTCTTTAGTTGGGAGCCCCAGGTTTTGTGTGAGCCAGGCACGTGAGTGCTCGGGGCTTGTCCCGGTACTGGGTACCGATGAGGTCTTGTCGTCTTCCTGGACACCCTCACTCCTGTGCTTAGTAGTACGTCTGGCTGAGGGAAAGACGAAAGTGGGACAGCGAATAAGAGAGTTTGTTGTGTTGTCGCTTGTAGCGCGCTCGTAGTTGGGGGAGACGGACACCAGTAGACGTACTGGGCCCCAGCTAGTCCTGTTTTCCAGTGCCTCACTTTAGGGAGCTCGGCCAGAGTCCCTAATGATGACCAAACTGTCCCCATAATAATATTTCCATTTATTTATATATTAATTTTGATGATTAACAAAATAACACTAATGGATTACTTGAGTCTGGAGAACAGGAAATAAAAGAAAAATGAAAGTTCAAGACAATCTGGTAAGTCTCATCTCACTTCTATCCAAGTCTTTGTATCGACTTCCTTGATAAGCAAACGATTTCCTCTTTGACCGGAAACTCAAACAATCGATATCGCAACGACTCTTTAAGACATCGCAACGATTTCTTTAGAACTCGCAACGACTCTCTAGCCGTAACGATTTCTTTAGACCTCGTAACGATTTCTTTAGAACTCGCAACGACTCTCTAGCCGTAACGATTCTTTAGACCTTGTAACGATTTCTTTAGAACTCGCAACGACTCTCTAGCCGTACGATTTCTTTAGACCTCGTAACGATTTCTTTAGAACTCGCAACGACTCTCTAGCCGTAACGATTTCTTTAGACCTCGTAACGATTTCTTTAGAACTCGCAACGACTCTCTAGCCGTAACGATTTCTTTAGACCTCGTAACGTTCTTTAGAACTCGCAACGACTCTCTAGCCGTAACGATTTCTTTAGACCTCGTAACGATTTCTTTCGCAAAACTCTCTAGCCGTAACGATTTCTTTAGACCGTAACGATTCTTGAGATCGCAACGACTCTCTAGCCGTAACGATTTCTTTAGACTCGTAACGATTTCTTTAGAACTCGCAACGACTCTCTAGCCATAACGATTTCTTTAGACCTCGTAACGATTTCTTTAGAACTCGTAACGACTTTTTTAGAGTCATAACGTTCTTTAGAATTCATAACGATTTCTTTAGAATCAAACGATTTCTTAGAGTTCATAACGATTTCTTTACTGTTCATAACGCTTGCTTTGTGTAACGATTTCGTGTAACGATTTCCTTACAACTTGATAGTCATAACGATTTCTTGTGACGATTTCTTTAGAACTCGTAACGACTTGCTTGTTGTAACGACTTCATAAGTTATCACAACGATTTCTTTACAGTTAATGACTTGCTATAATTCATAACGATTTCATAAGTTATGAAGTCAGCAAGATTCTTTTTATCGAATTTCTTGATGTATCAGTATAATGCCTTTTAATAGCGTTGAAAAGTCAAAGTCATATCTTGTCCGTTGACTGCTATGCATTAAATGCTCTCTGATCGTATCTCCCATGCATGCAGACAATATCTTCCATTTCTATGCTACTCTGTCTACGTACTTTTTTAGACAGAAAGGAGCTTTGCTATATTCTGCAATATCTGTTCCATCTCAACTAACAATAGACAGCAGTCTTAGCTGTCCTCTATTATTGATGATATGCTTACAGATATCTGACAAGACTCATCTGGACAACGTTGGACACAAGATACAAAGTTCTATGACATCTCTTGGCGTGTACACAAGGATAAAAGACTGACGATCAGAAGCTTCCTCAGTGACCAGTCTAACGTACACAAGGATAAGAGACAACGGACACTTCAACGTTCGAATTTGAATCAGCAGTTTAAATAGAAGACTCAAGACGGAAAAGAGATGAGAAAGTAAGAAACAACGCTTGATTTTAGAAGAAGAAAGAAATCCATCTCTTCGAAGTCTTTAGAACATTGAAGAAGAGCGAAGCTTCCACTCCAACCTTGTTCTAAGCTCTTAGCTCTGTGCTCAATCAGATTTTTCTCATTTGTGAGAGCTTGTGTAGTCCTTGGAGAGAAAAACCTTGTTAAATCTCTTTCTCTCTCGGGGCTTAGTAGCTTCAGTGTGTGCTGGTCAAGCTAGAGTCTGAAGCCTGTTTCCAACCCCTTTTGTTTGGTTGTGTTCCCTTCTGGACGAAGGAAGACCTGGTGGTATCCAGGGTGTTGTTGTTCCCTTCAGGCTGAAGGAAGACCAGTTGAGACTGGGTGTAAGGATCCTTAAGGGGGATTGTACCCTTGGTAGTGAAATCCTGAGATATTGCTCAGGGACTGGACGTAGGTCTCCTGTGGAGAGGAGTTCCGAACCAGGAAAAATCCTTGTGTCTTGTGGGTTTTTTTGTGTGATTGTTGTCTTATTTGCTCTAACTCTAACCTTGTTATCAAGTTGTGCAATCCTTTCAGTGAACAGATTTTAATAGAGATCGAAGTTTTTATTAACCCATTCACCCCCCCTCTGGGCTAGTTAGCTGGGCAACACCTAAGGTGCAGGCATGGGCTGCGAGGTGTGTGACCTGCAGGTTGTGGTGGTTTAGTTGGACTCATAGTTCTTTGTACTTGTTAGTGGAGCGGCAACTGGACCTTTCATCCGTGGCTGCGAGACTGAGAGGTAGTCCTGTGTGGTTTGTCCGGGTCAATGATTGGTGTCACGAACCAGTGACGTGGCCGAGTGTGGCGTTTCTCTACAGTAGGTCATACACCTGTTTGGTTTGCTGTTTATTTACTTACGCTGATTCTTGTTAAACAACAAATAGTAAGTGGTACTTACAGTTTTATATCCTGCTAGATAATATATAAATTGTTAGCGTAGCATTTCTGCTTTGCTACTGTGTTCGTTGCTCGGTTCTAGGGAGTTTCCCTACTGAGCAGTGACTCGAGAGGCTCACCCCTACCTCTTACCAGGTGAGGGAGATCAGGAGATTTCGCGCCCGTCGTCCAGTGGAGGGTCAGCACCACCAGTAGTGTATTTTCACTTTTCTGTCGTTCACCTCGGGGTATGCCTCAGGTTCTGTTGTAGTTTGGTTACAGTTGTATTGCAGCTATGTATATTTCATGTAAATATTTGTGAGATGGGCAGATCTTATGAATATTTGAGCTGGTTCCTTTATATTATTACGGACTCGTGGTTTGATATCCCTTGCAAGGCTCCGGCCCGTTCGCGGGAGGTGGACTCAAGTTAGGCTTGCTATTAGGTTAACGGGTCTGAACGGCGAGGACCGTCACAGTTGGTATCAGAGCAAGGTCTGTAAGAATATAAAAGAATTGGAAATTACGTAGCTATGTCTTTACTGTAACCCGCTGCTGGTAGTGACCTTGGTTTTGTATTGATTTCTTATGTATTATATTGTTGGAATAATGTTTGTGCAGTAGTAGTAATGGCCGAAAGGAGAGATGTGGGAGGTGGTGGAGAAGGGTAGGAGAGGATCCTACGTAGAGGATGATAGAAAGAATCTGGGAGAGTTTGACAGAGATTCGGGTAAGATGGATCAGCAACCACCGGTACAGCCAGCGACAGCAGTAGCACCATTTCCAGAGGTGGCAGTAGAAGCTCCAGTTCCAACCCCGCCCGGAGTAGAGGTACCTCCTGTAGTACCTGTACAACCGGCAGTTCCAGTGAGACCAGCTACTGGAGAGGAGATACGGTACTATGGAGAGGTTTTTGAGATTGCAGCCCCCTACGTACTTAGGAGGTCCCAACACGGATACATCAGAGCATTGGATACATGAGATCGAGAGGGTATTTGCGATAATGAGGTGTCCCCAGGAGATAGAGTGATTCTTGCAGCATACCAGCTACGAGGGTTTGCGCAGGAATGGTGGTGATTAAAGATGCAGACAGGTTTTACGGGCAGGACGGAGGACACTATTACATGGTCGGAATTTTGGTCAGTTTTTAATGACTCTTTCTTCCAATACAGATTCAGCAAATGAAAAGAGAGCAGTTCAGGACACTCCAACAAGGGAATCTCTCGGTACTTAAATCAGATGAGGTTTATAGCCCTGAGCAGGTACGCCCTATGTAGTAACTGATAATACCATGATGGTGGAATACTTTATTCGAGGTTTGAGGGCAGAATTACAAGATGCGGTGATCCCACTGATGTGTAGAACAGTAGAAGAGGCAGCTCAGCGTTGCAGAATACTTGAGAGGACTGTTCGGGCCAGGCAGGGGCAGTCTCAGACAGGTGGTTTAGGCTCAGGTAGTTTCGACATCCACAACCGTAGGAGGAATTAGTAAGGGAAAAGCCTTCTGGAGCTTCATCTCATGGAATAGCAAAATGGGGCAAGCAGATCAAGAAATTCTTTCAAGGAGGCTGTGGTAGAGGCAGGCAATAGAGTTTCAGCAGGGAGGTTTTCAGTAGGACCGCGGCTACAGACCGTCAGTTCCAGAGGAATCTCAGCAAAGTACGGCAGGGCAGCCTAACATATACAGCTTTTAGATGTTATGCTTGTGGGCAGCCAGGACATTAGCAAGGAATTGCCCAGGGATTCTCGAGAGCAGACTAGTAGCGACCCAGACAGCACAACAGCAGCCCTTTCAGCGGTCAGCAGAGCAGGGCAGAGGTGCACCATACCAAAGAGGAGGACGGGTCGAGTGATGGCTGTTACCAGAGCTCAGGCGGAAGCATCCAATCTTATTGAAGGTATTTTACCTTTCTTTGATTTTACTACTAGAGTATTAATTGATCCGGGGGTTTCCCATTCATTTATTTCCGAAGATTTTCTGGATAGCATGGTACTTCCTTTAGAAGAAAGGTCTTGTGAGTTGGTAGTGGAAATTCCTTCAGGAGGGTATTTGTTGACTTCCTGCTTTTTAGAAGAGGTCCCGATAGTGATTCATGGGAATCAGATGCCGGCAAGATTGTATGCTTTAACATTGAAAGAATATGATGTGATTCTGGGGATGGATTGGTTAGAGGCTTACGGGGCATTGGTTGATTGTAGAAAGAAGAGAGTCAGATTTTGCAGACCCGGTGGTGAGGTGTTTGAATTTCAAGGTATGCCTTTTTACACTCCCAAGTTTATTATTTCTGCACTTAGAGCTAGAAAGTTAATTAATGCGGGATGTGTAGCGTACCTTGTTCTGTTAGTCTAGTTGAATCTAGTAAGTCTGTAGATTCAGTGCCAGTGGTTAGAGAATTTACAGATGTGTTTCCAGATGAGTTGCCAGGGTTAGCTCCGCACAGAGAGGTAGACTTCACAGTTGAATTGCAACCAGGCAGTTTACCTATATCTAAAGCACCATATAGAATGGCCCCAGCAGATTGAAAGAGTTGAAAAAGCAGTTGCAAGAGTTATTAGAAAAAGGTTTTATTAGACCTAGTCAGTCACCATGGGGAGCGCCAGTGTTATTTGTCAGGAAGAAAGATGGCAGTTAAGAATGTGTATAGATTACAGGCAGCTGAATAAAGTTACAATTAAGAATAAGTATCCACTTCCTCGGATTGATGATTTATTTGATCAACTGCAGTCAGCCAAAGTATTTTCTAAGATATATTTGAGATCAAGATATCATCAGTTGCGGATCAGAGAAGAAGATATTGAGAAGACAGCTTTCTGGACTAGATATGGGCATTATGAGTTTGTTGTGATGCCTTTTGGATTGTCAAATGCACCTGCAGCATTTATGAATTTGATCAACAGAATATTTCATCAGTATTTGGACCAGTTTATAGTGTTTTTTATTGATGATATATTGGTTTATTCAGCATCAGAAGAAGAACATGCAGATCATTTGCGGATTACTTTGTAGATATTGAGAGATCATCAATTATTTGCTAAATTTAGTAAATGTGAGTTCTGGCTGAAGGAGATTCAGTTTCTGGGTCATGTGATATCAGGTGAAGGTATTGCAGTGGATCCAGCCAAAGTTGAGGCAGTAATGAAGTGGGAAGAGCCGAGGACTGTGTTTGAGATTAGGAGTTTTCTGGGTTTGGCAGGTTATTACAGAAGATTTATCCAAGATTTCTCCAAGATAGCAACACCGATGACAAGGTTGACAAGAAAGGGTGTTCCTTTTGTGTGGTCCCCAGAGTGCAGGCGCAGTTTTGCGGAGCTGAAGAAGAGATTGACATCAGCACCAGTTTTAGAGATTTCATTGGGTAGTGGCGGATTTGTTCTGTTTACAGATGCATCCAAGAGAGGTTTGGGTGCATTTTGATGCAGCATAGTAAGTGGTTGTCTATGCCTCCAGACAATTGAAGAAACATGAGGAGAACTACCCTACTCATGATTTAGAGCTGGACAACAGTAGTTTTTGCATTAAAGATCTGGCGGCATTATTTGTAT
This sequence comes from Colocasia esculenta, assembly GCA_014218235.1. Lineage (NCBI taxonomy): Eukaryota > Viridiplantae > Streptophyta > Magnoliopsida > Alismatales > Araceae > Colocasia > Colocasia esculenta. The sequence continues at coordinate 49,252,215 of CM024763.1, read as the reverse complement.
GGTGAAAGATTTGAGATTTTTACTGATCATAAAAGTTTAAAATATATTTTTCTCTCTGAAAGATTTGAATCTAAGGTAGCGCCGATGGATGAAATATTTAAAGGATTATGACTTTAATTTGTATCATCCAGGCAGAGCAAATGTGGTGGCAGATGCACTGAGCAGAAAAGCGGTTATGAATCAACTTATGATCAGAGAATGGAAACTTTATGAGGATGTGGCGGAGAATTCCTTACATGTGCCAAGTAGTCAGCGCAGAGCAATATTAGCAACTAGTGCAGTGGAGCCTTCTCTTTACTGGCAGATAGCAGAGGCACAGAAAGCAGATACCAATTTAGCAGATATTCTCAGAATGGATGAAGTAAATTTGGGGCATGAATGTGGTCAGACTAAAGAACGATTGTATGTCCCAGAAGATACAGAAATTAGACAGAAGGTTTTAGAAGAAGCTCATAGATCAAGGTACACCATCCACCCAGGTAGCACTAAAATGTATCAAGATATGAAGAAGCATTTTGGTGGCCAAATATGAAGAGAAATTGCAGAATTTATAACCAGATGTGCAGTATGTCAGCAGATAAAAGCAGAGCATCAGAAGCCAGGAGGATTGTTGCAGCCATTACCCATTCCGCAGTGGAAATGGGATGACATAGCAATGGATTTCATAGTTTGTTTGCCCAGTTCATCAGGTCATAATGCAATATGGGTTTTTGTGGATAGATTGACCAAGGTCTGCAGATTATTACCAGTTAGTATGACATGGTCAGTTGATAGATTAGCTAAGCTGTATGTAGAAATAATTGTACCTTTGCATGAAATACCAGTCACTATAGTTTTAGATCGAGACCCTCGATTTACTTCAAGTTTTGGAGGAGTTTGCAAAGAGTCGTTGGCACAGAGCTAAGGTACAGTTCATCATATCATCCATAAACAGATGGGCAGACAGAAAGAACAATTCAGACTATTGAAGATATGTTGAGAGCTTGCTGTCTTGTGTGGGGAGGCATCTGGGAGCGTCATTTGGGTCTGGTTGAGTTTGCATATAACAACAGCTACCATTCAAGTATTGAAATGGCACCTTATGAAGCCTTGTATGGTAGACCGTGTAGATCACCATTAAATTGGCATGAAGTAGGAGAGAGGCAGGTTTTGGGCCCAGAAATGGTTCGTCAGTGTGCAGAAACAGTAAGATTCATCCAAGAAAAGTTGAAAACAGCCCAGAGTCGCCAGAAGAGTTATGCAGATGTTAGACGCAGACCATTAAAATTTGAAGTCGGTGAATATATATTTTTAAAAAGTGTCTCCTACTAAGGTGTATTAAGGTTTAGTAAGAAAGGCAAGTTGAGCCCGAGATATGTCGGACCATTCCAAATAAAAGAAGGATGGGTGAAGCAGCTTATAAATTAGATTTGCCAGCAGATTTCACTGATGCACATGATGTGTTTCATGTCTCAATGTTAAGAAAGTATATCAGGGATCCAGCCCAAGTTGTCAGTATCAAAGAGATGATTTGAAGCCGACATGTCAATGCCGGAATATCCAGTGCAAATTTAGGCCACAGAACCCAAAAGCTCAGAAACAAAGAAATTGAATTGGTAAGGTCAGATGGGAAAACAGACAAGGTGGTGAAGATACTTGGAATTAGCGGAAGAAAGAAATGAGAAAAGCGTATCCATATTGTTTTTGAGTAAGTCTTTATTTCTTTTTAGGTGATAGTACCATATGGATTAAATTGAAATTTATAATTGGCTTTGTTTAAATTTCGAGGACGAAATTTATTTTTAGGTGATAGTAATGTAACGTTCCGACCGTTCGGATCATCTTTGTGTGGTTGTGGAGGCCAGTGTGTGGCCAATGTTGTGTGTGGCAGGTGTTTTCCGCAGGTTGTGAGTCTTTGTGGGCCAGAAGTTTAGGCCCAAAGTGCTCACTGGTTCACAGACTGTGAAGGTGACAGTGAGGAGCGTTGCGTTTAGAACGCGACAGCTCATGGCGTCGCGTTCATGGCACCGCTGGTTTTAGTTGACGTTTGCATGTGCGCCGCGTGTGCGCGCTGGGCAAGCATGCTGGCGTCAGCAGGCTGAAGGCGACGGCCGAGTACGTCACGTTCAGGTCGTGACTTAGAAGAGCGTCGCTTTCTTAACTGAACTGAGTTTTTAAGAAACCCTGGCGGAACAGAGCTCATGGAAGCTCTGCTCGGCCAGGGGGTTTTTTCTGTGGAATTTTCGGGTGATTTGACTTGTTAGAGCTCAGTTTGACGAGTTTTACCACGAGGACGTTACGTGGAGCGGAGGAAACGTCATGCGGGCATCATTCTTCGCGTTCTTCGCGAAGGTAGGGAGATTTACCATGGTTTGATCCATGGATCGTTCGTGCGATGTGGATAATGGTTTTCCTGCTTTCTAAACCTTAGATAGCATGTGTAGGAACACATTAAAGCATGGAAATGGAATGAAAACCGTAGGTTCTAAAGAGTTGGGGTGATCCGGATGATGGATTTCGATTAGGGTTTGCACCTGCTAAGGCGACGACCCTTGGCGTCGCATCCAAGTCGCGACACCGCGATACGTCGCGTTCAGAAGGCGACCTATCGTGCCGTCGCGTCCTGAAGGTGACTCTGCACCTGTCGCGATAGCAGCGAAGGCTGTTATCCGAGAATACATGTAGTGTATATTATCCGTTTAGCATGGTTGTGATATGTGATGATAGTAAGAGGTGCATTAGCACTCTCTCTACGCTCGGGGAGCGTGTGGTGTGTGGTTTATATGGTGTTCACGTGGTTTGCGTGGAGGTTTCACGTGGCTTGTGCGTTGTGCACCTGGTTTCTGTGTACGTGGCGTGTAGTTTGACGCCTTCCGTGGATACCTCTTCAGTTGGGAGCCCCAGGTTTTGTGTGAGCCAGGCACGTGAGTGCTCGGGGCTTGTCCCGGTACTGGGTACCGATGAGGTCTTGTCGTCTTCCTGGACACCCTACTCCTGTGCTGAGTAGTACTCCGGCTGAGGGAAAGACGGAAGTGGGACACGACTAGAGAGAGTTGTTGTGTTGTCGCTTGTAGCGCGCTCGTAGTTGGGGGAGACGGACACCAGTAGACGTACTGGGCCCCAGCTAGTCCTGTTTTCCAGTGCCTCACTTTAGGGAGCTCGTGCCAGAGCCCTAAAGGTGCCAGGCATGGGCCTGCAGGTGTGTGACCTGCAGGTTGTGGTGGTTTAGTTGGACTCCATAGTTCTTTGTACTTGTTTAGTGGAGCGGCAGCTGGACCTTGATCCGTTGGCTGTGAGACTGAGAGGTAGTCCTGTGTGGTTTGTCCGGGTCAGTGATTGGTGTCGCGAAACAGTTGATGTGGCCGAGTGTGGCGTTTGTCTACAGTAGCTCGTACACCTGTTTGGTTTTGCTGTTTATTTATTTACGCTGATTCCTGTTAACAACAATGGTAAGTGGTACTTACAGTTTTATATCCTGCTAGATAATATTATAAATTTTAGCATAGCATTTTCTGCTTTGCTACTTGTGTTCGTTTGCTCGGTTTCTAGGGAGTTTCCCTACTGAGCCAGTGACTCGAGAGGCTCACCCCTACCTCCTACCAGGTGAGGGAGATCAGAGATTTCGCGCCCGTCGTCCAGTGGAGGGTCAGCACCACCAGCAGTGTAATTTTCACTTTTCTATCGTTCACCTCGGGGTATGCCCCAGGTTCTGTTGTAGTTTGGTTACAGTTGTATTGCAGCTATGTATATTTCATGTAAATATTTGTGAGATGGGCAGATCTTATGAATATTTGAGCTGGTTCCTTTATATTATTACGGACTCGTGGTTTGATATCCCTTGCGAGGCTCCGGCCCATTCGCGGGAGGTGGACTCGAGTTAGGCTCGCTATTAGGGTAACGGGTTCTGAACGACGAGGACCGTCACAGTTGGTATCAGAGCAAGGTCCGTAAGAATATAAAAGAATTAGAAATTACATAGCTATGTCTTACTGTAACCCACTGCTGGTAGTGACCCTAGTTTTGTATTGATTCTTGTGTATTGTATTGTTTGAATAATGTTTGTGCAGGAGTAGTAATGGCCGAAAGGAGAGATGTGGGAGGTGGTGGAGAAGGGTCAGGAGAGGATCCTACGCAGAGGATGATAGAAGAATCTGGGAGAGTTTGACAGAGATTTGGGTAAGATTGGATCAGCAACCACCAGTACAGCCTGCGACAGCAGTACCACCATTTCCAGAGGAGGCAGTACCAGTAGCTCCAGTTCCAACCCCGCCCGGAGTAGAGGTACCTCCTGTAGTACCTGTACAACCGGCAGTTCCAGTGAGACCAGCTATTGGAGAGGAGACTACGGTACTTGTGGAGAGGTTTTTGAGATTGCAGCCCCCTACGTACTCAGGAGGTCTGAACGGCGAGGACCGTCACAATCTCCATGTAAGTCATTATGCACTTATAAGCAAACCGATGCACATACAAATCGTTGTGACTTCAATAAGCAAGTCGTTATGCACAAGTCGTTATAATCAAATCGTTAAAGACAATGTGAATGAATCGTTGTTTGCTCTATCGAATCGTTACAGCGACCAAGTCATTATGTAACTTGATGAATCGTTACAATAAAAAAGTTGTTATGGAAGCAAATCGTTATGAATACTTGACGAATCGTTATGAAAGCAAGTCGTTATGAATACTTAACAAATTGTTATGAAAGCAAATCGTTATGATCACTTACGAAATCGTTACGAAAGTAAGTCATTATGAATACTTAGCAAATCGTTACGAAAGCAAATCGTTATGATCACTTACGAAAGCAAGTCGTTATGAATACTTAGCAAATTGTTATGAAAGCAAATCGTTATGATCAGTTACAAATCGTTGTGAGGGCAAATCGTTGTGATCACTTAACGAATCGTTGTGAGGGCAAATCGTTGCGATCACTTAACGAAACGTTGTGAGGGCAAATCGTTGCGATCACTTACGAATCGTTGTGAGGGCAAATCGTCGAATCGTGTGAGGGCAAATCGTTATAGAATCAAAATCGATGTGAATGAGGAAATCCTTATGATTCTAAGGAATCGTTGTAACTTTGCTGAAATTGTTATGACATATAGAAAATCGATGTGTTCATAGATAAATTTTAAAGCTTTAAACTTACATTATTACAGTGTGAAGAATACTTACCCTTTTGGCTTGTTTTTCTTTGTTTTATTTCTGTGCTCAAATCTCATAGAAAATATGTTAATGAACTTTATCATGGTTTTGTTAATCACCAAATAAATATGTGAGTAATTTAAATTTCATGGGGATAGACTGATCATCAAATATCTATCATGTCCTGTAAATGGAATTTTTACTAGGACGTGACACGTCGCATTCAGGTTGTCAGGTCTGCGAGCTTGACACGTGAGTTCCCATTGGTCAGGTCCGACCAGGACTTGGGATCACGAAAGGTTGGCCGTCACGTTCACTTAGTGAACAAGATAGGCAAGCTGTCGCGTTCTCACTCCGAAGCATAAAAGTGCACAAGGCACAGAACAACCTCCTTCTTCCCCATTTCGGCTGGTTCTCCTCTCCTCTGACTCCTCTGCTGCTGGTTGCTCCGTGGAGAGCTTGGGGAGAGTTTGGGTGGCTTGTGAAGTGTGTGTGTTGCCTTGTGGGTGCTGAGGTGCTTTCTCATTTCAGTGTTCTTCCTCGGCATGACTTTCTCCTCGTGATGGTGTTCCTCTTCGTCGAGAGTCTTCATGGAGCTTGGAGTGAGGAGGAGGTGGCCATGCACACGAGAAGACCCCAACGAGTTGGCTCTTCATTTTGAGGTAGGGACTCCTTGACCTTCTGTGGAAATGGAAATCTATCAGTTTTTTAAAATCTATTTATCATGTTGTCTCATGTTCTCATGGATGAATGCGTATTGCTAATCTAAATCCCATCGAATGCTACGCGAGCAATGGCGACATGAGATGAATCGGCAATTCGCACAGCGCGGGCGTGCCAGTCACCGAGCTGACAATAAATGGTCTGCCTCTGAGAGTCGGAGGGCTTTAGGTTTGTTGTGCGCACCGTTGACTTCGTCAACGAAAGTGAGTGTCGGGTCCTGGACCAAGATCCCGTCGTTGCCTGAACGCAACGACGTTAATTACATCTCTTTTAGAAAGAGAAAACCCTTGATTAATCGCCAGAATGAAAAGTCTTATGGCCTAAAACGGGACATCCGATAAAAGGCACAAAATAAAACCACAAGATGTAGTTAAGATTGCAAGAGAGGGTTGAATGTGTGTGCTCTTCATCTTTTAAAGGTCAATTACACAATCTTTCTATTTGGTAATGCAAGAGATTTGACATGCTTTGATTGTCATTGTCCTTTTCATGGTTCAATCTCATTTGATCCTTATATGCCCAAACATCATCATGCACAATCCATTTGATTCGGCAAGCAAAACGATTCGGCGGCTAAAACCATTCTGCGGGAGCGATTCGGCAAGGGCGAATCGGCAGCCAAACCCCTTCTGCGAAAGCGATTCAGCAAGGGCGAATCAGCAGGGGTGAATCGACAGCCAGACCCATTCTGCAGGGGTGAATCAGCAGGAGCGAATCGGCAGCCATGCCCATTCTGCAGAGGTGATTCGGCAGGGGCGAATCAGCAGCACTGTTCACAGACCAAAATGATTCGGCAGCCCTTGCAACGCACAAAACGCATGGGAAACGGAGGATCCGAAGACCGGGTCAGGAGGGAATGGCACCCAAACCATGAAAGGGCTCTGTTCAATTTCGGACGGGGCGTGGGAATTAGGTTATCCGGCCCTTTTGTCCAAAATGCCAATTTATTGCGATTCGGCAGCCCTATTTGTGCACAGTTCTTGAAATCTGTGAGGAATCAGAACTGACAGACGGGATGGCAGCACCCACAACATGTATGGACACCATCTATGAGCTCGGATCGGGCACGGGGAAAGACTATCCGACCCTTCATGTTCAAAGCTAGCTGAGAAAGCGATTCGGCAGCACTTCAGAGACACGGTTCTCAAAATCTGGAGATGATCTGAGTGTCCGGTCAGGCTGACGGGCTATTCAACATACAGAGAATCCATCCATGGGCCTGAACCAGGCATGGGTACTGGATACTGAACCCTTCATGTTCAAAACCACCCGAAAAAGTGATTCGGCAGCACTTCGGAGACACGGTTCCCAAAATCCGGAGATGATCTGAGCATCCATCTGGGCTGACGGGCTATTCAACATATGGAGAACCCATCCATGGCCCGAACCGGGCATGGGTACTGGATACCGAACCCTTCATGTTCAAAACCACCCGGAAAAGTGATTCGGCAGCACTTCGGGGACACGGTTCTCAAAATTCAGAGATGACCTGAGTGTTTGGTCGGGCTGACGGGCTATTCACATATGGAGAATACATCCATGGGCCTGAACCGAGCATGGGTACTGGATACCGAACCCTTCATGTTCAAAACCACCCGGAAAAGTGATTCGACAGCACTTCGGGATCACGGTTCTAAAAATTCAGAGATGACCTGAGTGTCCGGTCGGGCTGACGGGCTATTCAACATATGGAGAATACATCCATGGGCCTGAACCGGGCATGGGTACTGGATACCGAACCCTTCTTGTTCAAAACCACCCGGAAAAGTGATTCGACAGCACTTCGGGGACACAGTTCTCAAAATTCAGAGATGACCTGAGTGTCCGGTCGGGCTGACGAGCTATTCAACATATGGAGAATACATTCATGGGCCTGAACCGGGCATGGGTACTGGATACTGAACCCTTCATGTTCAAAACCACCCGAAAAAGTGATTCGACAACACTTCGGGGACACGGTTTTCAAAATTCAGAGATGACCTGAGTGTCCGGTCGGGCTGACAGGCTATTCAACATATGAAGAATATATCCAAGGGCCTGAACTAGGCATGGGTACTGGATACCGAACCCTTCATATTCAAAACCACCCGGAAAAGTGATTCGGCAGCAATTCAGGGACACGGTTCTCAAAATTCATCGATGACCTGAGTGTCCGGTGGGGCTGACGGGCTATTCAACACATGGAGAATACATCCATGGGCCTAAACCAGGCATGGGTACTGGATACCGAACCCTTCATATTCAAAACCACCCGGAAAAGTGATTCGGCAGCACTCGGGGACACAGTTCTCAAATTAGAGATGACCTGAGTGTCCAGTCGGCTGACGGGCTATTCAACATATGGAGAATACATCCATGGGCCTGAACCAGGCATGGGTACTGGATACCGAACCCTTAATGTTCAAAACCACCCGGAAAAGTGATTCGGCAGCACTTCGGGGACACAGTTCTCAAAATTCAGAGATGACCTGAGTGTCCGGTCGGGCTGACTGGCTATTCAACATATAGAGAATACATCCATGGGCCTGAACCGGGCATGGGTACTGGATACCGAACCCTTCATGTTCAAAACCACCGGAAAAAGTGATTCGGCAGCACTTCGTGGACACGGTTCTCAAAATTCAGAGATGACCTGAGTGTCTGGTCCGGCTGACGGGCTATTCAACATATGGAGAATACATCCATAGGCCTGAACTGGGCATGGGTACTGGATACCGAACCCTTCATGTTCAAAACCACCCGGAAAAGTGATTCGGCAGCACTTCGGGGACACGATTCTCAAAATTCAGAGATGACCTGAGTGTCCGGTCGGCTGACGGCTATTCAAAAAATGGAGAATACATCCATGGGCCTGAACCGGGCATGGGTACTGGATACCGAACCCTTCATGTTCAAAACCACCCGAAAAGTGATTCGGCAGCACTTCGGGGACACGATTCTTAAAATTCAGAGATGACCTGAGTGTCCGGTCGGGCTGACGGGCTATTCAACTTATGGAGAATACATCCATGGGCCTGAACCGGGCATGGGTACTGGATACCGAACCCTTCATGTTCAAAACCACCGGAAAAGTGATTCGGCAGCACTTCGGGGACACGGTTCTCAAAACACGCACAGCGCTTGGGCGTCCGTCGGCAACACAGATCATTTGTCGTATTATGTTGCCCTCATAAGCCTGAACAGGACCCAGGTATCAGCCACTTGACCATTGATGTTCAAGGTCTCATAGGAAAACGAATCGCAAGATTGGGACAGTGAGACATGAACAGTGGTAAGGGGGATCCAGACAGTCCCTTGTCTGCTCCTAGACCCTTCAGAGGAGGCACATATATGGCCTTATATGACCCCTTAGATTAGGCCTCTAAGATTCACAGTTCATGCACAAAAGGAATCTGAATAGAAAAACACTGGATAAAGGGACTTGCTACAGTGAATGTGTTGTGGCAGTGAGTATATTCTCACAGGACGCCCTTGGTGGCTGAGAGATACTCAGCGGCCTTTCCAATGTCCCATAAGAGGTAAAGAGATAGTCTCATGCAGAAATGAAACAAATAGAAATATCAATGGGCAGAAAACCATGGTAAAAAGTAGTTTACCAGGGCATCTCGGTCCTATGTAAAGGCATAGGAGAAAACCACTGCAGCAACAAAGAGAAAGAAGAAAAAAAAAAAAAGAGGAAAAGGGGGGGTGGGGGGGGGGCATGCAGACCACAAAGAAAAACACATGTAGAAGAAACGATAGAGAGCCTTTTCACTATTTAGAACTTGAGATTACATGGGAGAAAGAGGAGGATAAGCCAAGAGGGAGGAACACATATGGGGACTGCGTGGCAGTCCCCCCTCACTGTTCTTGCCCTTCTCAACTGCTTGCCCCTCCCTTTTCTTTTTTTGATTCTTTTTCTTGGGAAGGCACAACCGGCCAGCCAACTGTGAGGGGCCCTTGAAGACTCCAACCCTTCCTCCACTGCTTCTTTCCGTAGCCAACCCCGGGGAGAGAGAGAGGATCAGAGAGAGAGAAAGGAGGAGGCCAGCCACCTTCAAACGAACCTCCAAGCGGCTGCTTCTGCTTCTTTGGTGACCAGCCGGAAGGATGAGGAGAACTCAGCTGCTTCTTGGAGACCCTTCTATCCGAGCCTCCCCCACTTCAACAGGAAGCCAACCCTTCTCCTTCCTTCTGCCTTCTCTTTTCACACACCAAACCCCCCAGGAAGGAAGCTCTCTTCTCTTCTATCTCTTCTGGCTTTTTCCCCGGAAGAAGGAAGCCCCCAGCCAAGCCCTTTTCTTGGAGTGCAAGCCTCTAACCTCTTCTATCCCCTCTTCTCAAAAGAACCCGCAAAGGCCACCACACCCCTCTCCTTTTGCAGCCCAGTTTCCTGAAGAGGGAACCTGCTGGCCGCCTCCTCCTGCTGATGCTTGGCAGGTTTGCCTGGGTAGTGGGGGAGTGAGGAGTTGCCTAGGATGACCCCCTTACCTAGGGTAGATGGGCTATTGGATCATGGGCCTTGTGGAGTGGTCATTTAGTGGGTTTTCTCATGGATCGTTTGCTTGGAAGGACCAGACCGGCCAGTAGGTGCAAGCCCATGTTTTTTGTGTTGTTGGTTTTTTTTTAGGTGTCCACACCTTCCCCTAGTTCTATCATGCTAGGGTCCAATCCCCTTCTCCAAGCCTTAGAAACTCATGCTAGGGTGTGCATGTGTGTTTGTGGTTCTTATGGAATGTTTGTTTGGCTTGGTTGAGATTGGAATGGGGGTGGGGTTTGAGTGACCTATCATGCTTTCATATGAGGTTTCTGAGTGTAGAATCACTTCCTTGGCATGCATGGGTGTGGATGAGGGTGGTTTGAGCCCTTTTTACCTATTTACATTGTTCTCCAAGCTCCCCTCCCCTTGTAGTTTCTGGATTTGAGGTGCATGGTATGAAGGAGATGCTCTCGGGTGTGTATGTCTGTGGTCGCGACACGTTTGGTGTCGCTACCCAGATCGCGACATCCCGTTACGTCGCCTTCTAGTGGGTGAAAGTGACGCCCACCCTGTCGCATTCTGGTCGCAACAAGGTGACCGTCGCCTTCATGCCTGTTGACACCATGTATTGTGGGAGGTCTCAAGTGGTCTTCTGAACCTCTGGCTATGGTCGCAACGATGCCCTTGTCACGACCTGATCGTGACAGGTTTCCTACCGCCTTCTGACCTAGGTCGCGCAGACAGGGTGTTGCCTTCTAGTGGCGATAGCCCTTGTGTCGCTTTCTCAGACATAGAGTGGCTTGAGGACATGTTAGAGTTTTCCTTCCACTGTGACTCTGTTTTCTTAGCACCTGTGTTGTTTCCTAGCACGGTCCTACTCTAGTCTTTCGCCCGGTGCTAGGCACTTGAGGGCTTGTCCGTGAGAGAAGTTGTTACCGTTACCTGGACCCCCAGTCGCTTGTTTGGGAGAGTTCTCCAGGCGGCGGGCGAACTCGCATCACAGACTCGGGTAGCAGAGGGGAAAACGGTGTGGACAACGGCTTAGAGTCGTGTAGAGCTCTCTTAGTTGAGTCTGGGACACCGAGGTGGTTTGGTGCTCTTCCGGCAGAGATCAGCTAGTGCTTTTCTCACTGCCACACTCTACGTGGTTCCGGTACCATTTAGAAGGGCTAGGCATGGGACCATAGTCCGGCCAGACTACAGTAGTTGTGGTTACTTTAGTTCCGCATCTCACTCCGACGGGAGGTGCTAGACATGGACTGGCGGTCGAGTATAAGGCACGTGGCGCACCTGACTGGTCGACTAGTGTAGTGGTTCTATGGCTAGTGTCTTTGTCCAGGCAGTTGTTTACTGTCTGTGTTTACAACCTTGGGTTCTTCCCAGTGCCATGGTTACACAGGTTTTCCGGTCCCGACATTTAGATTAGACCGTTGACCGTGTAATTACTTTACACTTCTGCACTTACTCGGTTAGTAGAATAAATTTACTCGCTTTATTTAAATTATGCACATATAGATCTATTATGCTGTTAGAATTAGTAGGAGATTGGTAGTCCCTATTGGGCTTCTTCGCGGCGGGTTGAGGAGACGGGGCCGTAGTAGACAGCGTCTTCTGTGAGTAGTGTTCCCCAGTACTTGTTTACTTCACCCTCAGGGTATGCCCCTAAGGGACCTGTTATCCCCTTTACTTTCTGCACTTGTACTTTGCTTACTTTAGGATTGTACTAGACTTGTACTTGTGTTGGACACTTTTTCCTTCACTTGTTTGTACATTTTAGTGTTGTCGTTGTTACTTACTTCTGTTACATATCTTGTTAGACTGGTCTGTTAGACCTTCCAGGTCTCCGGGCCCGTGGGCGGCGGTGCCGATGGTCGGATCCTGGTAGGAGCCGAGGGTCTGGGGTCGGGGCCATTACAGTGGTATCAGAGCAAGGGGCTATCAAGACTTGTAATGGAAATAAGTGATAACGCAAAGTCCCATTGGAAGTACAAGTAACAGGGTTATTCTGTTAACTTGAATGTTAGTCTGTGCCACAGGACTTGCCTCCATGTAGACGCAGACAGGTTCAAGAGCTGATGGAGCATCGGATGCCGTACGGATAAAGTCAGTTGCAGCTGAGCATGTGCCAGTGGATGCTCAGCCTCTGCAGTTTGACCAGCTAGGTGTTCCGTTGCCGCAAGGCGATCCGCTGCAGCAGCAGTGGTTTCCACCCCCGCCCCCGCTAGAGGTTTTGGAGTAGTGGTGGAGGACAATGTTCCAGGCCCCTTGGTAGTACCAGCAATACCAGCAGATGCCGGCAGGAGGTCGGAAGTTTGCAGAGATGGCAGCAGAGGAGCAGCCACCAGCGGCCTCGCATGCAGCACCAGTTCAGCCAGAGGTACCACCAGTGGTACGACAACAAACTTCAGTTGCAGCAGCAGCACCTGAGGACCGCACAGTGTTTCTGGAGAGGTTTCTTCGACTTCGCCCTCTGATGTTCTATGGTGATTATGATCAAGATAAGGTAGAGAGTTCGGTTCATGAGCTTGAGCGTACCTTTGAGACCATGGACTGTGCAGAGCAGGAACAGGTCAGACTTGCAGTATATCAATTGAAGGGGTCGGCCCACAAGTGGTGGAGGACAGTGAGGCAGACCAGTTTTCAGGGCAGGAGACTGGACCAGATTTCTTGGGTGCAGTTCTTGGATACCTTTCACAGCGAGTACTTCCCCAATACGCGTGCCATGAGAGGAGGGTCCAGTTTCACGAGTTGACGCAGGGAGAGCTGACTGTGGCGCAGTACCACCTGAGGTTCCTGTAACTTCTACGACACGTCCCCCACGTGGCCACTAGTGACCAGGCTCGCACTGAGTAGGTTCATTAGTGGGCTACGCTCGGAGTTGAGGTGGGCCACGGCTGGCCACCTCTGCGACACCTTGGGGTTGGAAGTTGCGAGGGCTACCCCTTTGGGGAGGGAGTGTCGGGTTTAGCTGCAGCAGGGAGGAGGTTCAGCTTGGTCTACCCCATACCAGCATCCTTTGGGCAGTTGAGGGAGTGTGTCTTCTTCTTCTTCTTCAGGGACAGGTGGTGCTGGCCTGACCTTGAAGTTGTTCTCTCGAGGAGGTAGGTGGCGTTACCAGTAGTCACAGTAGCAGTGACGTCAGCAGGAGCAGCCAGTGGAGCAGTCTGTGCAGCAGGGCGCAGAGTAGAGCCAGCAGGGCACGAGTTGCTTTCACTGTGGGCAACAGGGTCACTTCAGGCGGGACTGTCCATTGAGGCAGGGGCAGCAACAGTTAGCACCGACCCAGTACACTCAGCAGGCACCGCAGGAGCAGTACCCTCCACCCTAGCAGGCGCAGCGTCATCAACAACACCAGGGGCAGTTCCAGTAGCTGCAGCAGCACCAGCAACAGCCTCAGCAAAGATGTGGTCGCGGTCAGGTGATGAACATCACCAAAGAGAAAGCGGAGGCCTCTAATCTAGTCATCAGTCCTATCCTTGGAAGAGTTGCTCGTGCTTTGATTGATCCGGGTACCACACACTATTTTGCTTCATTGGAGTTCTTTAGTTCTTTGACTGAGTTTGCTCCAGAGCGGACCTATGACCTAGCTGTTGAGCTTCTGACGGGTGACTACGTGCGTACTCTGGGGTACCTAGAGGGTGTCACCGTCGAGGTACATGGCCACCTTCTACCTGCCAGATTGTTTGCCTTACAGATCCACGACTTTGATGCCATCCTTGGCATGGATTGGTTGGAGGCACATTCTGCACTGGTGGACTGTCAGTGGAAGATCGTGCGATTCGAGATACCTGGAGCACCTGTGCTTTGTTTCTGAGGCACACGGTCTACCCGCTGACCTTTCGTCTCCTTCTGTAGAGGTCGGCGCCTTATCCGAGATGGTTGCGTCGCTTTTCTTGCTTCTGTGAGTTTCTCATATTCTAGTGAGCTATCTGTTTCAGATGTGCATGTTATTTGTGACTTTTCTGATGTGTTTCCGGAGGATCTACCTGGTTTACCTCCGGAGCGGGAGGTAGATTTCTCTATTGAGTTGCTTCCGGGGACGATGCCTATGTCCAAGGCACCGTACTAGATGGCGCCAGTAGAGCTACAGGAGTTGAAGTGTCAACTCGATGAGTTACTCGAGTTGGGCTTCATTCGTCTGAGTCATTTGCCTTTGGGTGTGCCTATATTGTTTGTGAGGAAGAAGGATGGCAGTCTCAGGATGTGCATCGATTATTGGCAGCTGAATCAGGTAACAATAAAGAACAAGTATTCGTGGCCAGGATCGATGATTTGTTTGACCAGTTGCAGTCAGCTTCAATGTTCTCGAAGATTGACTTGAGGTTGGGCTACTACCAGTTGAGGATCCATGAGTCAGATATTGTAGTGACACGATCGTTCGGATCTAGTTTAATGGGTTACAAGTGTGGTGCTCTTGACCAAGAGGTGGTCATTGGGCCTTAGTTGAGGTTTCCGTGCATTGTGTGGGCATTGTGGGCCTTAGCTCTCAGCCCATTTAGCCCACAGGTTCACTGGTTGTGAACGCGACGGGGCATGTCGTCGCGTTTAAAATGCGACGGCTTACTACGTCGCGATTCACAGAACCGGCTTTGAGTTTAGCGGTGCAAAGTGTTTTGATTGGCGATAATTAGGGTCGTCGCGTTTAACTCTTAAATGCGATGTCTTCCTACATCACGATTTCGATTAGGGTTTAAATGCTCTGTTCGGCCAGACAGAGCAGAAGAGCTTTGTCCGGCGATGGGGGAGGTTGCTGCGGCATTTTCTGTCGCATTCTTCGACGTCTGGTGGTTCGTGTAGTGCGGGGTCCACACGAAGATGGCGTCCGGAGCGTGGGTGCGCCGACGACGAGGTGTTCTTCACATTCTTCGGGGTCGTTCAGTTGGTAGGGAGACTTCCCCTCTTGTTTAATTTGTTTTAAATGGTTAAGGGGTGGAATTCATGTCAAGGGTGGTGTGCTATAATGTGTTTCTATTGTTTATTGCTTTAATGGTAATTGAGAGGGTTTGCATGAGTGTATGGTGTGTGTGGACTATTTTCTGGAGAAGGAAACAGGGTTCAGTCATCTGCGTGAGAAGGCGACGGACTGAACCATCGCGTTTTAGTTTTGAACGTGACGCCCTGTGTCGCCGCATTCTTGTACATCGATTATGCTACATCAACTCCCTTAGACGCGACCACTCGACCCATCGCGTTCTTGTTGAACGCATCGGTGTGGTTCGTCGCAATTCGGTTTAACGATTAGTGTGGTCCGTATCGCGACATGTCCTTCCGTCACGATTAGGATGTTGACTGTCGGTGTTGACCGGTTAAGCTTAAAGGCGACGACATGGGCCATCACGATTTGAACTCCGATTGTTGGTTCTGGCCTAAAGGTGACGTATCGGGCCGTCGTGATATGGTCGCGACACTGGGCCCTATCGCGTTAAGGTTTTGAATTGCTTACAGACAGGTCGTCACGATTTGAAAGGCGACGCCTGTGTGCGTCGCGTTTTAGCTTCCATGGGGTAAGTTGTGTGTTTGGGCAGTGAGGGTCCTGTGTGGACCTAGCCCTGGTTATTGGTGTCATTTTAAAGTGGTTTAAGCTGCTTAATGATTAGTAAAGCATGTGTAGGATGTAAGAGTGCTATGTGATTAGTTAATGAATCATGTGATTTATGTTAACTATGTTATTATGTTCAGTTAAGTGGTTAATGTGTTCATTATGGTTTGACGTTGCTATGGAGGTCGTGAGACGACCAATGACAAGCAAAGTTATTATATGTTATTATGGTTGTATATATGTCAATGAAGATTGACTTGGAGGTCACATGGTGACCGGTGACAAGTAAATTATAATACATGTGTACCGTGATTTATAATACGGGTTGTATAAGTATATATCGTGGTTTGTGCATTTTCCGAGTCTGGTGGTCCAGCCCCTATTCCGGAATACCTCTTCAGTCGGGTATCCCAGGTTTTGTGTGAGCCAGGCACGTGTTTTCTGTTGTGCCCCGGGCGTGTCCCGGTCCGGTATGTACCATAGAGGTCTGTGTCGTCTTCCTGGACACCCTCACTCCTGTGTTTGAGTTGTACGTTCGGCTAAGGGAAAGATGACAGTGGGGCAGCGACTTGCGAGAGTTTGTGTTTGGTCGCTTGTAGGGCGCTCGTGGTTGGGGGGACGGACACCAGTAGACGTACTGGTCCCAAGATAGTCCTGCGTTTCTAATGCCTCACTGCAGGGAGCTCAGGCTGGAGTCCCTAAAGGTGCCAGACATGGACCTGCAGCTGTGTGGTCTGCATGTGTGGTGTTGGTTGGTCTCCACAGTTGGTTGACTTACTTTGTGTGTTTGTGGAGTGGTAGCTGGACTGAGGAGCGTGGCTACGAGACTGAGAGGTGGTTCTGTGCTATGTTTTCGGGTTGGATACTGGCTTCATGAAACCAGTAGTCCGTTCCCGTGTGGTGGCGTCGTTCCTTTCCGACTAGTGTTTTGCCACTGGTTGTGGCTTGTGTGTGTGACTCGCTGGTTGAGGCTTTACCCGTTGAGGTGTGCCCTGATACTGGCACAGTTGGGGTTGTGGTTGCATGGTGGTACCTCGTGGTAGTAGGTACCTGTACCCTTTGTGGGTAGCTTTGTGTTATGGTACGTGCATACCAGCCTCTCCAGGTGTTGGGGTAGGCTTATGTTTTGTGAAGGTCGTGTGGTGTGACCTTCCACACGTTGTGGTTTACCCTTCTTTGGGTAAGCTTCCAATTATGGTTTTATATAAGTGGTGGATTGGCTTGCTGATGCCAATTCTGTTACCCTACGTGGGTAGGTTGTCTGTGAAGCTTGTAGCCGACGCAGTGGTTCACCTATGGGGCTTGTAGCTTAGGCGACCAATTGTTGTAGTAGTTTTCCTGTGAGGCATGTGGCCTAGGCATTACAGTGTTGGGCGGACTAGTGGTGCTGTGCTAGTCATGTTGTTCTCTTATCTTCCGAGATTTATGCTAGCTGATAAGATTATGTTTTAGCTATTGTTAATCATGATTGTGATGAGCATGATATGGTTTGGCTACTGGTGTTGCCAGTGAGACCCCTCTAGGGTTGAGGTCTCTTTAGTTTCAGGTGTTGTTTTTGGGAGGTCCCTGTTGAGCGAGTGACGTGTTGAGGCTCACTCACTTACATCTCTTTTTAGGTGTTAGCCGGCTTTGTGTGGCTTACGGAGGCATTGTGGCAGACTTGTACCACCAACAGTAAAGTTAATTGTGTTGTGTGAGCTTGCGCTCCCTCGGGGTATGCCCCAGGTAGTTGTACTCTTTTATTGGACATGTAATAATGTATTGTGACAGTTGTACATTGTTGTATGCAGGTATGAGCACATGCACTTTCTTGTGTCATATACTATTGTTGTTGTCTTTTATATTCTTACTGGACACTTATGTGAGATATCCCTTGCGAGATTTCTGTTCGATCGCAGGAGGCGGACTTGGATATGGAGCTTTATTGGGCATAAGTATCCAGGACTGTTACAGATATTGCCAGATCAGCCTTCCGTACCCGCTATGGCCACTTTGAGTTTGTCGTGATGCCTTTTGGGCTCACGAATGCACCGACAACATTCATGGAGTTGATGCACAGTGTGTTCTGAGAGTACCTGGACCGGTTCGTGGTGGTGTTTGTGGACGACATCCTGGTGTACTCAGCGACGACAGAGGAGCACGAGGTTCACTTAAGGCTAGTGCTGGAGGAACTGACGAGTCACCAACTTTATGCCAAATTCAGAAAATGTGAATTTTGGCTAAAGGAAGTGCACTTCCTCGGGCACGTGGTTTCAAGTGCAGGTGTGGCGATGGATCCCGCCAAGGTTGAGGCCGTGGTTTTGTGGGGCCAGCCCACTATAGTTGTAGAGGTGCGTAGTTTTCTGGGGCTGGCAGGCTACTACAGGAGGTTTGTATAGGACTTCGCTAGGGTTGCTGAGCCATTGACGAGGTTGACCAAGAGAGAGACCAGGTTCATATGGACAACAGAGTGTAAGCAGAGTTTCCAGGAGCTGAAGAGCAGGCTGACTTTAGCTCTGATCCCTGCTGTACCATCTGGTAGTGGTGGTTTTGTTGTCTATACAGATGCTTCGGGGACTGGTCTTGGTGCCATGTTGATGCAGCACAGAAGGGTAGTCGCCTATGCTTCTCAGCAACTGAAGAAGCATGAGCAGCACCATCCAACACACGACTTGGAGCTTGTAGCGGTCGTGTTTGCCTTGAGGTTATGGAGAGATTACTTGTACGTTGAGGTGTTTGAGGTGTTCACAGACCACAGGAGTTTGCAGTACATCTTCACACATAGAGATCTGAACCTTAGGCAGCACAGGTGGGTCGAGTACTTGAAGGACTATGACTTTACTCTTTCCTATCACCCGAGAAAGGCTAATGTCGTAGCGGACGCTTTGAGTAGGGGAGCCCACTTAAGTTCTTTATTGGTTAGACACTGGAGGTTGTCGGAGGGAGCAGCTCAGGGAGTGTTTTGTCCATCGAGACTCAGAGAGAGAGGAGAGAGAGAGAGAGAGAAGAGAGAGAGAGAGAGAGCAGTGTTGACCAGCATGACAGTTCGTCCAATGATATATCAGCAGGTGATAGAGGCTCAGAGTGCATATGCAGAGTTAGCAGATGCCAGATGTTAAGCTAGATGAGGACAGTAAGGTCAGGTTTCGAGATAGATTTTACGTCCCAGAGGATGTCAGGCAGGAGATATTGGCTGAGGCGCACAGATCGAGGTACTCTATTCATCCTGGCTCCACCAAGATGTACCACGACTTGAGGGGACTCTTTTGGTGGCCTGGGATGAAGAGAGATATCGCAGAGTTCGTTGCTCGCTGCCTTACATGTCAGCAGGTGAAGGCGGAGCACCAGCATCCTGGTGGTGAGTTGCAGTCGCTACCCATTCCTGTGTGGAAGTGGGAGCACATCACCATAGATTTTGTTGCTAGTTTACCTCATACTTCGTAGGGGCACGACAGTGTTTGGGTGATCGTTGACCGTCTGACGAAGATAACTTATTTCTTACCGGTCAGAGCTGCTTGGTCAGTGGACAGACTTGCTAGACTATTTGTGGACAGAGTTCTACCCTTGCACGGGACCCCGGTCTCTATAGTTTCAGATAGAGATCCAAGGTTCACTTTTTATTTCTGATGCAGTTTTCAGAGGGCACTGGGCACCAAGTTGAGGCTGAGTTCAGCCTGTCATCTGCAGACAGATGGACAGTCATAGAGGACCATACAGACCCTCGAGGACATATTGAGAGCGTGTTGCCTAGATTGGGGTGGCACCTGGGAGTCGCACCTTCCCATGGTGGAGTTTGCTTATAATAATAGCTTTCACTCCAGCATTGGGATGGCGCCCTATGAGGCTCTATATGGCAGACCATGTCAGACACCATTGCACTGGCACAAGGTTGGCGAGAGGCAGTTACTGGAGCTAGAGTTGGTACAATAGTGTGCAGATACAGTGAGGCTGATCAGACAGAGACTACAGCCAGCACAAAGCAGACAGAAGAGCTACGCAGATGTTTGCAGGAGGCCACTTCAGTTCGAGGAAGGTGACAGTGTGTTTCTTCGAATCTCTCCCACCAAGGGCGTTATCAGGTTTGAAAGAGGGGCAAGCTCAGTCCGAGGTTTGTTGGTCCCTTTCCCATCCTGGAGCGGGTTATTGAGGTCACCCAGAAATGTTTAAAAGGGGGGTTAACTAATAAGATTAATTGTTAATAAAGTTAAAAAAATCTTACATTCCCATTAATTTAATTCACTCAAGAAATTAAGGGAAAATTTTATACAAAAATTAGGGTGGGGGGGGGGGGGGGGGGGGGGGCAATTGCCCACCCTTGTCCCCCCAGCTTTGCCAATGCTTACAGGTTAGCTCTTCTATCCAAGTTGGCAGGTGTTCACGATGTCTTCCATGTCTCGTAGTTGAGGAGGTACATGCCAG
The DNA here is from genome assembly GCA_014218235.1 of Colocasia esculenta. NCBI lineage: Eukaryota > Viridiplantae > Streptophyta > Magnoliopsida > Alismatales > Araceae > Colocasia > Colocasia esculenta. The sequence continues at coordinate 49,231,972 of CM024763.1, read as the reverse complement.
ATCCGTCGCACGTGTTAGACATCTCACACCTAGAGGTTGCTCAAGATCTGTCAGTGGTAGAGTACCCGGTCAGTGTTGCGGACCGCAGAGTGTAGTAGTTGCGCAGGAGGCAGATCCCGCTCGTCAAGGTTGTTTGGGAGAACCGCGTCAGTGGATAGGCTATGTGGGAGCGTAAGGACGAGATGCGGGAGCATTTTCCTTACTTGTTTGAGTGACTGGTATGTTTGCTTGCCTTCTTTCCCACGAGTTTCGCCCTTAATTTTAAGGACGAAATTATTTTTTTGTTGGTTAGATTGTAACATCCCCCTCTTGTTGGCCAGCCACCTTCGGATGAAGGTCGCGACGAATCGGGTCATCTCCTTCTGAAGGTGACAAGGTGGCTGTCGCGTTCTAGTTGTGAACGCGGCAGGCATGTTGTCGCGTTCACCCCTCTAACCACAGCATGTAGTTTTTTCGTTTTGCTGTCGGGACAGTTGGGACAAGTGTCAACACCTGACAACGTGAAGGCGACATGCCAGGCGTCGCGTTCAGGTTGTCAGGTCTGCGAGCTTGACACATGGCGTTCCTGTTGGTCAGGTCTGACCAGGACTTGGGATCGCAACAGGTTGGCCGTTGCGTTCACTTCTCAACTCTGAGGCATAAAAGTGCACATGCCACAGAACAACCTCCTTCTTCTTCAGTTCGGCTGGTTTCTCCTCTCCTCTGACCCCTCTGCTGCTGGTTGCTCTGTGGAGAGCTTGGGGGAGAGTTTGGGTGGCTTGTGAAGTGTGTGTTGCCTTGTGGGTGGAGAGGTGCTTTTCTCATTTCGGTGTTCTTCCTCGGCATGGCTTTCTCCTTGTGATGGTGTTCCTCTTCGTCGGCATGTAGGAGGACATTCATGGCTCGTGGACGAAGTCTTCGTGGAGCTTGGAGCGAGGAGGAGGTGGCCATGCACACGAGAAGACCCCAACAGGTTGGCTCTTCATTTTGAGGTAGGGACTCCTTGCCCTTCCCGTAGTTCTATCATGCTAGGGTCCAATCCCCTTCTCCAAGCCTTAGAAACTCATGCTAGGGTGTGCATGTGTGTTGTGGTTCTTATGGAATGCTTGTTTGGCTTGGTTGAGATTGGAATGGGGGTGGGGTTTGAGTGACCTATCATGCTTGCATGTGAGGTTTTTGAGTGTAGAATCACTTCCTTGGCATGCATCGTTCTCCATGCTCTCCATGCTCCCTTTTTACCTGTTTACATCATTTACATGCTCCCCTCCCCTTGTAGTTTCCGGATTTGAGGTGCATGGTATGAAGGAGATGCTCTCAGGTGTGTATGTCTGTGGTCGCGACACGTTTGGTGTCGCTACCCAGATCACGACAGCCCGATATGTCGCCTTCTGGTGGGTGAAAGCGATGCCCACCCTGTCGCATTCTGGTCACGACAGGGTGACCGTTGCCTTCATGCCTGTTGACACCGTGTGTTGTGGGAGGTCTCAGTTGGTCACCTGGACCTCTGGCTGTGGTCGCGACGATGCCCTTGTTGCTACCTGATCGCGACAGGTGTTATGTCGCCTTCTGACCTAGGTCGCGATAGATAGGGTGTCGCATTCTGGTGGTGACAACCTTGTGTCGGCTTGGCGACCTGTTCGGAGTTTTCCTTCTGTTGCGACTCTATTTTCTTGGCACCTGTGCTGCTTCCTAGCACGGTCCTACTCTAGTCTTTCGCCCGGTGCTAGGCACTTGAGGGCTTGTCCGTGAGAGAGTTTGTTACCGTTACCTAGACCCCCGATCCCCGTGCGCTTGTTTGAGGGAGTTCTCCAGGCGACGGGCGAGCTCGAGTCACGAACTCTGGTAGCAGAGGGGAAAACGGTGGGGACAATGGCGTAGAGTCATTTGTAGAGCTCTCTTAGCTGAGTCTAGGAACCGAGGTGGTTCTATGCTCTTCCGATGTAGATCAGCTAGTCTTTTTCTCACTGCCTCACTCTACGTGGTTCTGGTACCATTTAGAGGGGCCAGGCGTGGGACCGTAATTCGGCCAGGCCACGGCAGTTGCAGTTACTTTAGTTTCGCATCTCACTCTGACAGGAGGTGCTAGACATGGACTGGCGGTCGAGGGTAAGGCGCGTGGCACACGTGACAGGTCGACTAGTGTAGATCTATTCTGTTGTTAGAATCAGTGGGAGATTGGTAGTCCCTATTGGGCTTCTTCGTGAAGCTCATTCCCTCCTTTACAGGTGAGACTTCACAGTAGCACCCTCCGCGGAAGGCTGAGGAGATGGGGCCGTAGTAGACGGCGTCTTCCGTGAGCAGTGCTCCCCAGTACTTGTTTACTTCACCCTCAGGGTATGCCCCTAAGGGACCTATTATCCCCCTTACTTTCTGCACTTGTACTTTGCTTACTTTGGGACTGTACTAGACTTGTACTTATGTTGGATGCTTTTTCCTTCACTTGTTGGTACATTTTAGTGTTGTCGTTGTTACTTACTCCCGTTACATATCTTGTTAGACTAGTTTATTAGCCCTTCCGGATCTCCAGGCCCATAGGCGGCGGTGCCGATGGTCGGATCCTTGGTGGGAGCTGGGGGTCTGGGCGTCGGGGCCGTTACAGAGTTGGGGCTGAGTTCAGCCTATCACCCGCAGACAGATGTTAGTACGAAGAGGACCATACAGACCCTCGAGGATATGTTAAGAGCATGTTTCCTGGACTGGGGTACACGTGGGAGTTGCACCTTCCCATGGTGGACTTTACTATATAATAGCTTCCACTCTAGCATTGGGATGGCACCCTACGATGCTCTGTATGGCAGACCGTGTCGGACACCTTTGCACTAGCATGAGGTTGGAGATAGGCATTACTGGGGCCGCTTCAATTTGAGGTAGGTGACAGTGTATTTCTACAGATCTCGCCAACCAAGGGCGTTCTCAGGTTTGGGAAGAGGGGCAAGCTTAGCCCGAGGATTGTTGGTCCCTTTCCCATCCTAGAGTGGGTAGACGAGGTCGCGTACAAGTTGTCTCTTCCGTCTGAGTTGACAGGTGTTCACGACATCTTCCACGTCTCGCAGTTGAGGAGGTACTTGCCAGATCCGTCGCACGTGTTGGACTACTCACAGTTAGGGGTTGCTCCAGATCTGTCAGTGCCAGTGTACCCAGTCAGTGTTGTGGACAGCAGAGTGCAGCAGTTACGCAGGAGGCAGATCCTGTAATGGCCCTGACGCCCGGACCCCCGGCTCCCACCAAGGATCCGACCATCAGCACTGCTGCCCATGGGCCCAGATCTCTGGAAGGGCTAACGGACCAGTCTAACAAGATATGTAATGGGAGTAAGTAACAACAACAACACTAAAATGTACCAACAAGTGAAGGAAAGAGCGTCCAACACAAGTACAAGTCTAGTATGTTGTGTTGAGTGTGTATTTGAAACCTTTTAATGATGATTTTAATCATGACTAATTGACATCACTCATAATTTGATTTTGATGATGACATTTTTGTACATTTTGTACATATTAAAATGATGAATAAATGACATGTTAATATTTCATATGTTGATGATAATGACTTATGTTAATAGTTCACACTTCATATTTTCAAGTTTACAAAACTTTGTCACAGTGGTGTCGACATAGTCTGCTTGTGTGTCGACACTCACTGTCCCTCCCAGAACCTGTTCTGAAGCCAGTGGCCAGTGGTGTTGACACAGTCTGCCTATGTGTCGACAAACGTCGTCTGAAGCCCAAAATGTGGATTTTTTCTGGACACGTGGCTGTTTAGGATCAAGAGAATAGACCTAGATATTTGTGCCCACGCACTCCAAGGTCCTCATGAACACATGTGACTATATATACTCATGATCCTCGACTCCCCAAATGAATCCCACGCAAGAAAGCTTAGAGCATTCCAGAAGAAGAGCATTTGAGCGGGAAAGGCTCTTGCGTCCAAAGGAGAGCAGCAGAGCGCCGCCAAAGGGAAGAAGAAGTAAAAGAAGAGGAGAAGAAGGGGAGGAGCTCGTGGTTGCAGCAGTGCTGATCCAGAAGGAGATCCATCCGAGTCTGTGTTTGTTTTGAGTGTCAATTTCCCTGGGGATCTGTGTATATGTTCTACACAGATCGCCCAATTCTATTTGTCTTTGCCATTTTATCCTGTACTGAGATAGATCGTGCTAGAGGATCTATTCTCTAAGTGTGCTTGTTCTAGCAGAACTTGGATCTGTTGTGATCCAGAGGTTTGAGTACTTCGTACTCTGGTTTAGAGCCGTAGTGCTCTGGGTTGGAGCCGTTGTGCTCTAGTGCTTGAGCCGTAGTGCTCAAGGGCTTGTGAATTTGCTGAATTCACAAGTGGTTGTGGAGTAGGTCGTTGTGCCTATCTCCTGGGTTTCTTTGAGTAGTTGCACTCGAAGAGGTTGGAGCCGTCATGCTCAGATTGTACTACACTTGTTCTAGTGGTTCCTCCGCTGTGAGGAGGTGGACGTGGGAGGCACAAGTTGTGTTCTCTGAACCACCTTAAAATTCTTCTGTGCATTGTGGTTTGACGTGTGGTTTATTGTTGTTATTCACTATACTCACACACCACACTTGGATCTGATCGAATTGTGTGTTTCACTCATTTTAATTCTGCTGCCATACACGCAATTTCTTGTTCATCTGTTAAAGTCACATATCCGATCCTAACAACTGGTATCATAGAAGGTCGAGTCAATTCTATACTCTGAGTGCTTTGGTGAATTTTTCTGTATTTCAGATTTTGATTCACTCAATTACTTGATCAAATTGTGCTGTGTGTTTGATTTGTTGTCTTTATTATGGACTCTAGAGTTTTGTTGCTGAAGGTCTTCAATTATATGACCTCTAGTTTTTGATGGTACAAATATCCTACTGGAAGAATAGGATGATGGTTTTTCTTAGAGCACAGAACTATGAAGCATGAGAATTGTTGAAAAAGGACCCATCGAAGTCACTGGAGATGAAGATCAATGGACCCGGGAGCAGATCAGAAGGGTCACCCTGAACACAGCGCCATGAACATGCTGTATGTTCCATCCATCCGAAGGAGTATTCCAGAATCTCTATGTGTAAGTCTGCCAAGGAGATGTGGGATAAATTAGAATTGCTATATGAGGCACATCTCAAGTTAGAGAAACTAAAGTAAACTGTTAGGTTCTGATTATGAATGTTTATCATGAAAATTGATGAAACTATTTCTGAGATGTTTACTAGGTTCATGGTTATCATCAATGGTTTTCGATCTTTAGTAAGGAATCTCAAATGAAGATTTGGTAAGAAAAATTTTGCGCTCCTTATCTTCTGTGTGGCACACTAAGCCACAGTCATTGAGGATTCAAAGGATTTATCCAAATAACATTGGATGAACTCATTGGATCTTTAATGACTATGAGCTAAATCTTAAAAGATCTGAAGAACACATGCTGAAATCAAAACCCATTGCTCTTAAAGCTTCGTCAAGTAGTAAAGGAAAATCTAAAGAAATTTTGAATCTGAAAAATCTGAATCTGACAATAATAATCTTGCTTTGATTACTAGACAATTTAGGGCATTTCTAAAATCAAACAAGAAGAATTTTGGTAATAAGCAAAATGTCATGTCTAGTAAAAAGAAACACTTCTCCCATGTTGATCATAAAACTGATGAAATTCCGGTGGTTACAAGTGCAACAAATCTGGACATATGAAGGCTGAATGTCCAGAGGCTAAGTGTAGCAACTTGGATTTTTGGAAAATAAATTTCATAATTTATAAAAAATAAAAGCAATTATAAAATCAAATAAGAAGGGAATTATAAAACCATTAAAAGAAAAGAATTAATGGGCTTTGTTAAATGGACCCATTAGAAATTAGTGGGCTAAAATAGAGATTTTAAAAAGGGGAATAATAGAAAAATATCCAAAATTCGTAACTAAAATATTACTGAAATAAAAAGAGGGTATTTAATGCATTAAAATAAGTGATTTGATTTGGATTTGGAATCTTAAACCTACCCCAATTGCTTGGCCACGAAATCCCCTCTCTCAACCCAATTAGGAGATCTCTTGCTTAAAAATGGGAGAGGAAAATAGGAAACTCGGAATTAAATGGGAATTAGACTTAAACTAGGAAAGGGAATGAGGAGAAGCTTAAATACTTATCTAAAACCCTCATGGTCGGCCCTAGCTCGTGCCAAGAGGTTGCTGGACTAGAAGGAGAGGCCAGAGGAGGAGAAATCGTGGAGAGGAAGATCTATCAAAGCTTCTTCCTGAGTTCTTCATCTTGAAAACCTAGAAGAGAAAAAAATCGTAAAAGGTAGGCATTCTCATGAGCATAAACTATGAGAATTTAACTGTAGGTTTTTCCCCATCATCATGAACAA